>WOFM01000637.1:1184046-1923675 GCA_011428145.1 Ericerus pela | reverse complement strand
ATTATTTTAATAGTATTATTATTATTATTATATTATTATTATTTTATTATTATTATTATTATTATTATTATTATTATTATTATTCTTATTATTATTATCTTTTATTATTATTATTTATTATTATTATTATTATTATTATTATTATTATTATTATTATTATGATTTATTATTATTATTATTATTATTATTATTATTATTATTATTATTATTATTATATTATTATTATTCTTATTATATTATTATATTATTATATTATTATTATTATTATTATTATTATTATTATTATTATTATTATTCTTATTATTATTATTCCTATTTTGATTTTGGTTTTGATTTTGATTTTTATTTGATTTTAATTTGATTATAATTATTTTGTTCATTATTATTATTTTAATTTTGAGGACTTTTGTTTTTCCTGGATTCCTGAGATTTCGAAATGTTCGCTATTGCAGCGCTCATTTTTTCCATCTCAGCTTTCCAAACTGGATCGGATGATACTGAGTTTACATTTTTTTCAGTTTTCTTTTCCATTTTTCCAGCTTTTAATTCTTCAATAGTTTTTTCAAGTTGTTCGATTTTTTTCCGTAGGAGGGGATCTGAATGTCCAAATACTTTGTCTTTAAACTCTAAGTATTTAGAGAAGGCCTTATTGAGTTCTTGAATTGTTTTAGGTTCCTTTTAAATTAGAAATACTCTTTCTTTTTCGGGAAGGTTTGGCATAATTTTTTCGATTATTTTTTCTTCAGAGATATCAGGTTTAATTTGTTTTAAAATTCTTTTCATGAACATAATGTACGCAGGGAAATCAGCTTCGCCATTATAATTTCTTTCGTACAGTATTTCGCGTAATTGGGGTTTAGTCCTAGTAAAGATTTCGAAAATTTTTTGTTTCATATTTTGCCAATTGTTACATTCTGGGTTTGCTTGAATTTTATCTTCAAACATTTGTTTAGCAAGGCCAGAAAATGCAATTTTTATTTTTCTGAATTTCATGTTGGCATCCCAATTGAATGATTGCGCTTCATTTTCAAATCCAATTAAAAATGACACGATATCTTCAATTGGGGTGTGTCCATATAGGGAAGGTCTGATGTTTACTGCAGCCTTTCCTGACATTTTATTTTCTAAGGGGATGTAGAGGTTTTCTAAAATTCTAGTTTCAAGTTCTGGGCTTAGAAAGTCCTCGTCGGATTTTTCCAAGCACTCAGTAATATCGATTAGGTTAATAGCTGACCTTACTCTCGGAAATGGTGTGGGGTTATTCAAATTTTCCACAAGTGGAGTTGAAGTAGTAGAAGGGTTAAAGTACTTTCTTTTTATTGGTTTTTCTAATTCAGTGATTTGTTCACGAGGTTTTTGTGTTGTTTGCAAAATTATTTTTATATTTTCAGGAGTTAATAATATTTGTATTTCTTTACTAGATTTAATTTTTTGTAGGATATCCTCTTGGGTTTTTGTACGAGAAAAGTATTTTTTATCAACTTCGATATTTAAATTTTGACATACGTTGATTAGTTCGAAATTTTTAGCTTCGATAAGCCAACTTAAATTTGTTTTAGTAGTATTGGGTTCGGATAAATTTTCCCAAGTTTCATTCATAAAAATAAATTTTTTCGCGACTTATAATTATTTAACACTTCTTATAATTACAGGAGGGACGCGAGTTAATGTTAATATTAATTTTTACTTCGTTTTTTTTCTTTTGTTTGAAAAAGAGCTTGATGGATCCGCTGCCGTTGCCGAAATCTTGTTTACCTTGATTTTCTTTTGTAGATACCCTCATTTTCACTTTTTTGTATAATAAATACACTTGGTTGGTTTTGAAGTTCGGTTTTTCTTTTCACTACTGATCTTTTTCCAATTGCAAGTGACCTTTACTTAAAACGTGTATTATAGGAATTTGTAAAGTGCCAAGGAGAGACAAAAGAAATGTTTCGAAAAGGGAATGTCCGTGGATGGTACGGTACGTATTCATGAAATTACAAGATCAAAAAAGTTACAGTTAAATTTGAAAATGTTCACGTATATTTGTGAACGAAATAAAATGGAATATGCCAAATGTGTCATTTCCCCTCTCAGACCACACTATCCCTGAAAAGGTGGGAGTGAGGTCTTTAAACAGATCAACATTTGGTTATAAGTACAAAAATTTTAAATAATAACATGGAAATTGAATAAATTTTTAAAACAATAGGAATTGAATTTCATACGAAATTGCATACAAAAAATATTACATATTTATAAATATAGAGGAACATAAATATTAACTTCTGGGTTAAAATGAAATTTATGTTATTAGATTGAAAAAGAAGTATCCATGGAACCGTTGTAATGAGAGGTCAGTTAGAGAAATCCCCTATCTACGTGAAGTATAACGCAAAGTGGAAGGGGCCGCAGTCTTCTTCTTTCTATGGTCTATTCTCACATACTGGCAAGGAATACCAATACCATCTATGAAAATAGTCCCGTCTTCCGTAGTTGGGTCCATATCCAAATACACGTTATAGAGATTTGCAAAGTCTCTACTAAAATTGATTGATTCAAATAGACTTGAAACAATCCCAATCTCAACCTCTATCCGATGTCCTGGTGATATAATAATACCCAGGGGTAAGGTGGTATCAAACCAATATGGGCGGGGACCCCTATTGCGCCATGAAAGCACGACATATCCCATTCTTGACAGACAATGACATCTTGACAATGTCTCATCGGAAAACAAGGAAGTGCCACAAATTGAATGATGCACATCGGGGTCATAATGTATCTGTCTTCTCCGGTCATTCTCAATTTTGCACAGGAAGGACACTGGCTGTGACTCTTGTTTCTGATGTTCGAGTTCTCAAACTCCATACCGTGTCGGATTCCAATAGGGATTTGGCTCAGGTATTGGTCCAAATTCACTTTCGAGGAGGTTTAGCAGATCAGATGTTTGGAGTTGAGGCACGCTCTCCCCCAGGTTACGGATTTGACTGTTTCCATGGAAGAAGTATTTCCCCTTATTCCACTTCCATGGCCTGATCCCCTGGAGCAAGCGTTTGTCAACCTGGCACTTAACGGATACAAAAATGAGGGGTGGGGTCCTTTTGAGAAGTCAGGTAACAAGGGGCGTTTGCTCGAGTAATTAAAAGTACTCGAACGGATGCAAATGTTTTGTTGCGTGGTCAACACACGGTTGTATTGTGCTGCTGAATATGATTTGGAGGAAGATCCTGGGACACACTAATCAGAATCTCGTCTTGGTAACCACAACCTTCCAACCTACGTACCCAATGTTTGAAGTAGTCTCGGGAGTTATCGAACCCGGAATTTTTTTTATCGGTGTTTTCGAATTCACAGACAATATTTCTCTTAGCCATGGGTGTCCACTCTCTTTGGAGGAAGAGAGTTTTCATCTCCGTGTAGGTCATGTTGATATCTTCAGTTCTTAGCCATTTGCAATAGCCCTTAATAATCCTACAAAAGCCAGCCAAAATACGTTTTGCTGTAACATTGCTGTTACCTATCAATTTTTCATATTGCTCCACTATTTGGAGTGGGGTTTTTTGTCTTTCGGGCCTATCCAAGGATCGAGTTCGAACTGTTTTTTCTCCATCTCTTGGAATGCCTTATTCATCCCAGACCTTTCACCACCCTGGTCATTGTTCTGATTTATTATATAGATTGGGGGAAGACTCCCAACTGGCTGTCAATTTTGGGTGATCGGTTGGACTTGCATGAGGGGTTGTGGTTGTTCCATGTTTTCCACAAAATGCACGGAACTTCTCTGATTCAAGTCATTTTGATTAATGTTAGGGTTATTATTGTTGTTATTCAAGCTGGCAACACTGGC
The DNA here is from genome assembly GCA_011428145.1 of Ericerus pela. NCBI lineage: Eukaryota > Metazoa > Arthropoda > Insecta > Hemiptera > Coccidae > Ericerus > Ericerus pela. The sequence goes on along the minus strand of WOFM01000637.1, from coordinate 1,919,843 downwards.
TGTGTCCGAATTGTTGCGTAGCAGCTGTGCACAAGCATGACCTTCCATGGAATTTGAAGCCTGAGAGCCTGAGCTAACCTGAGTTACTGAAGCAGGAGGGGTTGGCTGAACTTCTACTCCCGAGTCAACCACGGAGTTTTGTGTTTGACTTGTGTTAGATGCAACAGGAGGAGGTATTTGACTGACTAGATCTTGCAAAACCAAGGAAATGTTATCGACAGTAGAGGCTATTTTTTTTATTTCAGCTATTTTGGAAGCTACTGTCTGTATCCCTACATCGAGATTTTCCACGGAAGCCTTAAGGTTAGAAAGAGTATTTTCTGTATTTACAACCTTCGCTGCCAAACCAGTTAATGTGATTTCAGTTATATTGGCTTTTGCGTTCAGCTCTACCACAGAATTTTCAATCTCTAGGGTTTTATTTTTTATTGCCTGGGTTTCTGCCATGTTTACAAGCAGAGTTTGCATGTCAGCATCATATTGTTCAAGTTTGCGCCTAAGTGCTTCCGAACCCAATTCTAATGGTTGTTGCTCGGCAGTGGGTCTAAGAATTTCAATTTCCTGTTCCGGTTGGGCATTTTGTTGCTGCTGAATCTGTGGTTGACGCAGAGGTCTACCTCGGGGTTAGGTGTTCTTATTTCACCGGCATTAGTTGGATCACTTCTGGCTGTCTGACCCCGAGTCATTATCCCTATAGCATTTGCCACGGACATACAAAATAAATGTTTCCCAAGGAAAACAATTTACACATAAATCACTATGTATATATAAAAATAAGGTTGTTGTCAGTTTTTGGTTTTTCCCTCAAACAGGAGGGGTTACTGTTAAATCAAATAAAAATTGTCAAAAAACACAAAGAAATAATTTTTGTCAAATTATTTTATTTTGAATGAAAGGGTGCGGGTATTCAACGATGTTTTTCCATGGATGCAGGCTAAGTTTAAGCTACGGCAAGTTACACGGAAAAGTGATTTTTTATTATTATTATTTTTTATTAATACGTTTAAGGTGGTATAACGTCCTTGGAAGTATACGAATTTTTAAATCAATAATTTTTGTTTTTGAATTATCTATTTTTATTTTTTCCAAGGTAAATTGGTTGTTTTTAAATCATGGATGCTGAATAGGCTAGGCGTAATTTCTTTTTTTATCATTTTTGAACACAAATGCAGACAACTAGGCGACTGTTTAAACCTGCCTCAAAAATACAAAAGGTAGACAGATCCAAAACTGCTGTGCCTGCTACAAATTTGTTTCATATAGTATGAAATTACGTTTTATCCCAATACCTATATGTTTTTTATAAAAATGTAGCGATCCTCAGATGAGGGTACGATCTAAAAACATTCCAAGGAAAACTGAAAGTTATACAAACTAACATATCCTCGGAAATTATTTTCACTTATTTACAATTTTGGACATATGGTTCAAGTCCCTGTTTGGGCGCCAATTTTTTTCTCTTTTTTGTTTTTTATATTTCATTATAAGTATGTTGTTGATACTATAGGTTTCAGATAAGCCTAGACAGAATTTACACGAACATACAATTATGAATAAACCTTGGAACATGACATATGTGGAAAGTGGAAAAAAATATGTGGTATGCCAGGGAGGCCTCCACAGCGTTCCCCCTTGAGTCCCTACAAAATTTCACAGTTCACAATCCCACGAAATCACGGATGTCTGTAAACTCACCTGTACAGGACAGTGGCCATAGAATTACCACTGCCCGGTTGGATAGCTCTGCCAGGTATCCTTGGACTTGAATTTATGCCATATGCAGGCAATTTTAATATACCTTTTTCACCACACTTGTATTTAATTCCATGGTTGCACTTACCAATTCAGCATTTAACCGCGGACCATTTTATAACATCCCCAAATTTTCCCATTGCCCATTAGAAAAAAAATCAACACATTTTAATGTAAAAACACATGTCGTATATTAATATTGAAAAACAGAAACACATCACGAGAAACTAAATGGAAGAACAGGTTTCCATCTCGAGTACAAAAATTGAAGAGCAACTATGAAGAATGAAAAAAGTGTTTAGAACTGAACAGAAGAAACGAGATCGAATACAAAATTATTTGTCTGTCAGTTGAGAAAAAAAAAGAGGTGGTAAAAGATTTACAGTACGTACATAATTTTATTATCTAAATTCACGGACGAACTTTTTGTTAAGTAAGGGGAAGTGAAAAAGGAGAAGTTCGATGAATAGAATTTGGAGCTGGGAAAAACCGTGTATTATAGGAATTTGTAAAGTGCCAAGAAGAGACAAAAGATATGTTTCAAAAAGGGAATGTCCGTGGATGGTACGTATTCATGAAATTACAAGATCAAAAAAGTTACAGTTAAATTTGAAAATGTTCACGTATTTTTGTGAACGAAATAAAATGGAATATGCCGAATGTGTCATTATTTAGAACCCGAGTTATTTCCATTTGAAAATTTTCAAATTTGTGTGACTTTTTACAACCTATAGGTTGTAAAAACTCACAATCCTCTTGTAAAATGTAACATAATATAAAAAAACTTAAAAAAATTGTTTTGATACATTTTAATGCAATTATTTGTAGATGGTATCTTAATAAATATACGAGAAAATACTAATGGTGTCAAAAAAACTGTAAGCAGTATTTTGTTGAGAAGTTGTTCCTAAATAGTATGCATGTACATTCTTTACGATTGATTCTCTTTGAATCACTAAAAATTTTAGCTTTCTACCATTAATGATTTTTGTGCTATTTCTCTCGAAAGCTTTGATTGTGTATGTCCTCAAAGCTAAAAAAACAGTAGGTATACAATTCTAAAATCAACATGTTTGACGAATAAGCCAACAGAGGGTAACTACTTTGACATTTTATCTTAATATCAGACTGAAAAATAAGCATTACTCACTGGTCCAAAGTTTTATTACAGAGACCATAAGCTATAGCAACCTGACAAACACTGAAATTTTTTTTCAAAATTGAATCTATTGCATCATTTATTGTTTCACAAGTATATACCTAGGCCTCAGTCTGTCTTCCTCTGGTATCCACTTTAATGGAGGTATGGATATCATTTTGGAGGCAAACCTATAGTTAAAGATTTATAATAATAAATTCTTTGTTTTGATATTTTACAACAGCAACTATGTGACATTTTACAACAAGAGTACATTTTCAGTTCAACATGACATAATTGGTTCAAAAAAAAAATTATTTCATTAAACTTAATATATTATTCGCTTCATTTTTCCAATATCTTTCATTTGATATAATAATTTACTTACTTTCTATTAAATTCCTGGAGAAAAATTGAAAGTTCTGTCTAAATTAATTTTTACATTGGTTATCCAAAACCTTCTTTTTTTTTTTTTTCTTTGCTGATAATAGAATTATCCATCTCCTGTTGGTCAATAATCATCATACGTATCGATACATATTTAGTAAAAATTACGAATATGGAGAGCTAGTAGTTCTCAAGATCATTAGATCGTGACAATTTAACTATGTGACAAATTACAACAGCTGTTGTCCTTAATTATATTTTAATGTTAATTCTTAAAATGACAATATTTTTACAAATACATCCCCCAAAAAAACGTTTGAGAACCTCTACATTAGATAATTAATATCAATTAAAATGTAGGATAAGGGTATGTGTTTGTTCAATTAAATATAAATTGCAGAAATTTGACCTTTTTTTTTTGTAAACTGGCTGTTTGATTTCGAAAAGTTCGGCGCTTGAACTTTTAAGAAGCTGTTCGATTTGCTAGAGTAGAACTGAGAAAAGGAACTTTTTTCTTGATCCTCGTTGCTTCGTGACCATAAAGTTTAATAGCCTTCGTAGGAGTTCCATCCCTGACCATTGATAACACCCAACTGATGGCAAAAAAACGTGATGGAAAAAGTGTTCATTGGGATAAAGTGTCGAATGTTCTGTCAAACGTTATGAGATATGAATGAATAGAGATGAGTGAGAGGTTAATCAATCGAATGAGTCATATGATTGATGAAGTGCGTGTGTAAAATAGGCGATGCTGCGAGTAAATTGAACTCTCATCATTCAAAATGTTGTCACAAAGGAATTTTCAAATTTCTGGATACCAGTTGGTGCCGAGTGAATAGAAGATTTTAACAAGGTATTTGTAATTAAAACTATATAAATTAAGTGTCCACGAAAATGAGTCATAAATAATTTCGTACTGGATTTGGTGCAGTAAATAAATGAAAGACTCACTTTATACGAAACTTCGTCTCGAACTTAATTTTCGATAGTTTGCGGTTTCTCGCTTCATTTTTCTCTACACTTAGCCAGCACAGAATAAATCACAGATTCGAAATAAAATAAAAAAACAGAGAGAAAGGGCTAAGGTGGAAAAAATAATAAAACTTTCGTAGATAAATATTTGTAAAGCTTTTTTCTTTCGCAATTTGAACTGGCTCACGCTCTCTCCATGTATAGTCTGTTTTGCCACCGTCTTCTCTATTTTTATTATTTCATTTTTCTTTGATAGTAGAAAGAAAAAAAAAGATAAAAATAAAAAAATTAATGGTATTTTCGATAAGTCACGTTTTATAACAATTACCGCAGGTCTTCTCTGAGCTCTTACGATCATCGCGAAACAGAAATTGAATTAAACACAAAAATACGTTAGCAAAAACTTAAAGATTTTGAAAATCGCTTCAAACTTTTTCTTTGGATCTCCTTTCTTTTTTTTCTTTTTTTTTTTTTTCATCCTTCCCTCTTTTTCTCTTTTTCCATCTACCTACCATTCTTTTTTTTTTCTGTTTTTTGTTTTTGTTAATTTATTTTAGGCTCGTCACGTTTATCAGAGACCTGATCGTTTTTTCTTCCTCGAGAGTTTTGGAAAATAAATTTTTAAATTAAATTTCTTCGTAACACCGCTAAATCGTTTACATAGTATTAATAATTCAACGATCAAAATTCGATAGACTCTTTGCTTCTTCTTCTTTTTTCTTTTTTCATTTTCTCTCCACCAGATGATTCTCTACTGGATTTTTAGCCTTCAAACTGTACTTAACATATCGGTGTCCTTATCTTCATCGTAGTTTTTTTTTTTTTTTTTTTTAAAAAAAAAGAAAAATACTACCGATATGAATTCGTGAATTTCCAATACTGCGTCCACGTTTCTGTATTTTAAAAATGGCGAATATTATTTTGTGATAAGAGTGCAAAAAGTAGGTGATGAGTTTGATACGATTATGAATTTTGCAACACCAGCGAAAGGAGAGTGTTGCATACCACATGAGTATCAATCATTTACATTTCTCACGCGTGTTACACACTATTTTTTGCAGCATACCCTTCTTCCCTGTTAGGTGTTGCCACACCGCACCTCTCTCTAAAAGGTGTACCATTGGCAACCTTACCACACTTTTGAGTTTGTCCCTGCTGTTATTATAGTTGTAATGTTATTCGCCTTTCGTAAACAATTTACTGTTGTTTAATTTGAATTCTACTCTTTGTAGTTGTAAGTGTAATATTACGTAATAAAAGTGAAGTTCTTAATTCGTCGGTATTCTCTTAAAACGTAATGCCCTACAAAAACAAATGAAAGGAAAAAAGGAAATAAAAATTCTAGAGACAAATAATACCTAATTTATTTTACTTAGTGTTTTTACCCAAAAATCACCGCTCCCCTCTCACCCCTCCGACTAATAAAATGTTTCCAAAAATTGTTTTTCGAACCAAATAATTAAATTAATATTTTTACTTTGAAAAAAAAAACAACTAGGAAGAGTGACAGTTTTAGACATTTGTGTTCTGCTCGATCTGTAGAAAAGTGAGAACTACTTCCAGAATCAACGAGATTTTTTTTATTTCTCTTCACCTATTTATCATACAATTCATTTAGTTTTATTGTTTTTTTTTTTTTAAGGTAAGATGAGGAATTGCGCATTTTTTTCTTCTTGTGGATTTAGTTTGACAAACGTCCACTATATTAGCTATGATAATACAAAAAAGAAGAAAAAAAAATGATGTGAGAAAAAAATTTTAAGAATATAATAGGTATTTGTTTGTGATACAAGTGCAAAAAGTAGGTGCTTTTGATAGGAGTGCGAATTTTGCAGCTGAAGCCAAAGCCAAGTGCTGCAATTCACACGAGTATCAATCATCTACCTTGCACATGTGTCACATACTATGTTGATGTTAAAACTTCCATCACATGAACTCACGCACATATTTCAATCGTATCTTATTTTTCTTTCTTTATTTTGTACTACACTCGTTCATTCTGTCTTCTTATCGCCTTTTTTCTAACTGTTTTTAGCATGTACTTTTTCTTACAATACCTATTCGATTCTGTTTTTAATTTTTACTCGTCGAGTTAGTTTGTACGTTTCATTCTTTTACTTGATGTCTTTAAAATAATATTTTGTCATGTTGAAGAACAATTTGTTTAGTTTTGTTTTCAGTTTTTATTTATTTTAATTAATTCAAAATAGTCCGCCTTCATTTTGGTCCTTCGGGCCAGATGCCTTCTCAACTGGCCCTTTGGTTTTGTTTCTTGCATTCGTCATATTGTTAGAATCCAGTCAAGCCATGGTTGGTTCCAGAATTTCAGTTTGTTTTTGATACGGTCCACTACATCAGATTGTAAGTTCATCTTTATCTTATTGTTTGTCTTGGATGCTCTAAAGAAAGAACTAATCCTAAAATTAAATGCTACTCGTATCAAGTCTTCAATGGAGGAGATTTGTAAAAAACCTGTTACGATCGAAAATCTATCGAAGTTGGAAGCGATTATTTCTATGTATCTTCTTCTAAACAAAGAAAAAACTGAAAAAACAATCAAAAATTTGCTTATCTTGCCCAAACCAGATACTAATGTTGAAAATAAAAAATTAGAAGATTGTTTGTTAGCTGATTTGGATGATTTGATCGAAGTTGATTAAACATATCAGGGTAGAGTAAAATCGTTTCACTCAAAGCTGTCCTCTGAAAAGTCTAGACAATCCATTGTAACAGCGCCATTAGCTGCGAACAGATCGTTTAGTACTGCAACATTTCCCAAATTAAAAGAGATCAAACCACCAAAATTTAATGGTGATTTATCAAAGTTTTTTGAGTGGAAAAATTTGTTTGAAAATTTAGTTCATAACAATGACGATTTGTCAAATGTTCAAAAACTTTGGTACCTAAAAAAAGCAATGGTAAAAGACGTCAAAAATTTTCTTGATGATTTTGGCATGTCAGATGAGGCCTATGCTGATGCATGGTCATATATTTTGTCTCATTTTGATAAAAAACAATCGATAATTCTCACACTTTTTCATAAGCTAATTGATATCGAGCAGCTGAAAGATGAAAAAGGTATTCAAAAACTTATTGATAGAATTAATGGTACTATTTGTGGTCTAAAAGCAGCTGGAGAAAGAGTCGAAGAAACCTCAAAATTTATCGCATTCCTTGCTGGTTTGAAACTTGATCCTGTAACCTTCCGCAATATGGAAAATTTGTTAGTGTCAGTTAATGACTATCCAAAATTTGATCAACTAAGCAAGTTTTTACAAAATTGTGCATTTGCAGTCGATGATCGAATTAAATGTGACAAATTGCTTAAACCTGTAGTAAAAAAAAGGTTTTTCGAACAAAAATCAAATACTACAGTCAAAAATAAATGTGTTTTGTTTTCAAATTCCCATTATCTTAATCAGTGCTCGAAATTATTAAGTAAATTGCCCCAAGATCGTTATGAAATTGTGAAGAAAAATCGGCTTTGTTTAATTTTTTCAATTTTAGTCACTCTGTTAGTAATTGTACATCTCGCTTTGTTTGTAAATGTAGTGCAAAACATAATTTGTTGCTTCATTTTGAATTTAAAAATACAAAAAGTAGTTTGTCAAAAGAGCCTGTGATAGATAGGCCTAAAGAAAGTGTCATTGCTAAATCTTCCTTATCGTGTTTAAATTCAGTTGAAAAGTTCGTGTTACTGCCATCTGCAGTTGTAAAATTTGTGTGTGGTAATGTATCTGGTACCTGTTGTGTTTTTTTATTTCTTTAGTACTACACTCGTTCATTCTATCTTCTTATCGTCTTTTTTCTAACCGTTTTTAGCATGTACTTTTTCTTACAATACCTATTCGATTCTGTTCTTAATTTTTACTTGTCGAGTTAGTTTGTACATTTCATTCCTTTACTTGGTGTCTTTAAAAAAATATTTCTTCATGTTGAAGTACAGTTTGTTTAGTTTTGTTCTGTTTTCATTTATTTTAATTAATTGAAAATAGTCCGCCTTCATACTATGTTTTGCAACATTTCCACACTGTCCACCAAAGAATGGCCATGAATTTTTTTTTTCATCAGATCCAATTATTAATTAATAATTTTATATATTTTTTTAATTTTTCACAGTTTGCTTGTTTTCAGAATGTTTTTAAAAAATACAGTATTTAATTCCCAGCAAGAAATAATAAAGACTAAGAAAGTAGCCAACCCATGCGAGATATTAATGTTGCAAGTGCGCATGTGCAGAAGATAATTGTTTGAATTCGTATCGAAATTCGCTTATTTTTGTTACATCACGGCGCGTAAAAAACGTACTTTTGGGAAGGATGTTGCAAAAACACATTTTTTAATCTGCAGTAAACTATAGCGTATAAATTTATTGTAAAATACTCTTTCAGGTTTGTTCAAACTTTCAGTAAATTTGTTTCTTTTCCCAGCCATATTTTAATAAAAGGATGTGAGAATGAAAATTCTAAAACACATATGTATACTTACAGCATAATATATACTTATATATATATATATTAAATGTGTTGTATAAATGGATAAAAAGTAAATAATAATGTGTGCGTTCGTAAGTTAGTTGAAAAAAAAAAGAGAAAAAATTTGGAGGAAAAAAATGAAAAAAAGATTTTAGGACCATCGTTGTAACAATGCTTTAGAAAATCACTCTTCACAACATTTTCGTTTCGAAATTCTATTTACGAACATGTAGCACTTTTAATCCATTGTAAAGGGTATAACGAAAATATTTTTCTATTTGTACTTTGGGGCATTCAACATATTATCTTCGTTGTATTTCTTTTCTGTTTTTCTTCTTAAAGGCTTTTTTTTTTATATTTTTATTTTTTTTAGTCATTTATTTCTCCAGAGTGTCAGAAATTGCTTTTGAATGGCAGCCAGCTGATAAATTTTTGTTCAGTTCTTCTATTTAATGTTCTTTGATCAGCAAACCTAATAGGAGAGTTGATGTATTTGAGTCCTCTTCTGAATAAAATCTGAACAGAAAAATTCTTGACAATTTCGTTTTAAACAACAGAGTGCGTTCATCGTTGATCCATGACAGCTTAATAATAACTGAAAATCATGTTCTTGAAATAGTACAGTAATATATGATGTTTCCAAACCTACAGGATGTTCACTTTATAACTACACCATAAGTGAGTAGCACTTGTATTTTGTTTTTGTAACTTGAAAAGTTTCCTTTATTTTTTCAAAGCAATATGTTGGCATGATTCCAAACTTAACGATAAATTTAACGGTTAATGTTTATTAGATCTATTTTTATATAAATAAAAACACTAGCGCAGCAATGCTTTGCTAGAAAACCCAGTTTGCAGATGGAGATAGAGATAGAGAGGAGAAGGAGATGGAAATAGAGATGGAGACAGATGGAGAGAGAGAGCTCACTTGAAAAAACTGCAAAATAATATGGATAGTAATCTATATTTATATGGATATTAATTGATATTTATATGGATATTAATTGATATTTATATGGATATTAATCAATATTTATATTGATAGCTATAGATATATCGATATTTCATTGCTAGTTATAGAGGTTGAGGAAGACAGATTCGATGTAGGTAATTAACAAAATAATAAAGATGTTTATGAAGTTACATCTCATAAGTGTGTAATTGCAGCAAAGAAAATAAGTAATGTACAGATTATGTAATGTATGTACATGGTGGAGATGTACAAAAGTAAACAAATGAGCGGGAGAACGGGTATTGGTGTAGCTGTGAGTGTAAAAGTATAAAAGTGTTTGCAGAAAGATAGTCATGTGTTTGCAAAAATGGGAGGGAAAGAGGATTGGTGGTCTCAACATTATAGTTTCAGGTTAAGAAATTACAAAAAACCATTGACAATTATCCATACCTTTAACAAAAATATCGATCTGTCGATATTTTATGGCTAAAAACTGCTTTTTCAAAGATTTACTTTTTCCAATTTTCTCAAAACCGTGACACTAAATTTTTTCCAGCAATTTTTCTTCTCCAATTTTCTTAGAAAGTAATAAATTACTGGGCACCAAACTTCTAAGAAACTTGCACCAACATAAGGAAATTCTATCGTGAAAATTTCATTTTCATCTCTATTGTCATTTTCTTAGAATCTAGGAAAAAACGACTTTTTTAAGAACTTTTTGTGTTCAGTTTTTTCAGAAACTAACTATCCGATAGGCGAAAAACTTCTTTCAGACCTGTTCCAATAGGAGAACTTTCTCTCGTAAAAATTTCAGTCCTATCCACCCTTTAGTTTTCTCAAAACTGTGAACGCAAAATTTTGGGTGATAAATGAAAAAATAGTACCAATCGTTTTGTTTTCTCATGAAACCGATAATTTTCATCATCCCCACCGCACCCTTCAAGAGGTCAATTTTAATATCCCGCTTGCAAACAAACTGAGTAAAAATATTTTCGGTTGATGATAAATTACAATATTTTTGTTAAATTGTATTATGCCATAAACGGTGCCCAAACCATTTGCAATATTTGGTTGCAGCAACATCCAAAGAAATTTTTCAGTTATATTCCTCAATATTGATGATATCACCTTGAAACTTTAACGAACTGTTTTCTCGTTAAATTTTGATTCAGTGAAGCTGTTCAAACTGCTTGGGGAAAAGAATAAAAGCTTATTTACTAATGGTATAATGGTAAGTAAAGAAAACAATTACATGTGTATTTTCCTTTTCTAGGGCTGTTATAAAGTGAATATCGATGACGAATATTTTGAACTTAAAAATAATTGAAATAAGACAAAGTGATTTGAAAAAAAATACTCGTGCACCTTTATTTGCTTTTAGTAACAATTAATAAATTGTTAAATACAAATTATATTAACACTGTGGACTCGGCTGTTAAGTCCTTTAACATAAATGGTGGTTAAATGAGAAGTGATTCATTAAAATTATCGAGTGTACAAAGTTAGTTAGGATGATGATCACAGATTAGTGATCCTGATTGTTCCCTAAAGAGAGATAGATTTTGAGAAGTCCATTTCCGATAGAAAAAAATCAATCTTTCTATTTTGTTGAAAAAAATTGTTTCGAAATCTAACTTATTTTATTTTTTTAAGTGATAGACATAGAAAACTCGTTATAATCAAGAAAATAGTTGAAAAAAGTACCCGTATTTAAAAATAAAAAGTGACCCTAAAGTTTCCTAATAGTTTTATTCACATGAACAGAACGTTTTCAAAGATGAAAAAACCAAATAATATCAGACATACGTATGCCTAAAAAGTCCACAGTGAATACTTGACGATAATTTCGCTTGACAAGGTTGAAAAAATAATTTTAAATAAACAATCAACCTTTTGGAGATTTTAAACAGATTCAAGTTTCACAAATGAATCCAACACAATTATTCAGCCGGCATAATCCGTTATTGTGAAATTAGTCCAGTTCATTTTTTTGTATTTCTGTATAACAAATAAAATTTAAAAAAAAAAAAAAAAGAAAAAAAAGAAGTATTAATCTAAATGCAGCACTGAATGAGAGTTAGTAATTTGTTTTTTCAGCAAAGTCGAATGCACTGGCTGGATTTTGGTTTCGGAACTATTTTATTCAAATTGACATCTTGATAATACCTATTCGTGTAAGTAATGCTAAAAAAAAGGTGAAAAAGTTTTTTGGAATTTTCGAGGGTGTGCTTTGAAATTTCCTTGATTTTTTGCAGTTAACAATTTTTTGGATAGGGCACTGCATCGTTCTAATTGTTATAGAAACAGAACTCAAAAAATTATTAGTTCTGCGTAAGCCTAAGAATTTTTCCACAAATTTGAGTTTTCAATGAAGTAAAAAAACAATAAAAATGTTTTGGATGACCTTCTTCATATCGAAATTATACGTGTTCGCATAAAGTCTGGAAATCCTTACATTTATTTTGATAAAGATTTTTTCACATGTAGTTACCTCTACTTATAGCAATTTTCATCTCAGAAAGTTATCGATTTCTACCGTGAAGTTAGTTATGAGAATAATACTTCATAGTTTTCAATTTCATTGGTACGTTTTTCTTTTCTAATATTTTTATTTAGTTTCCGTTATTATTACAATTTCCATTTCTTCATTAAATAAAGAGAAAATATCCGGAAAAGTTAAAAAAATTCATGAAAACTTACCACTAAGTACTGAAACAGGGCCAATCATCTCCTTTTGATCTGTTAAAAAAAAAAAAAAAAAATATTGATTAAGTATGATCATTCATTAATTTAAACATACATAAACTGTACCAAAGTAAGAATAAACATAAATGGCTCGTCAGTTAGGACATGTAATCCACGTCCTTGGGACATTTTTCTGCAATCCTAAAGTAATTCAATTTCATTTGAAACACTTATTGTATTTAATATGTACCTACATAACTATGCTGAAGGGTTCTCCTCTCTAATTTCGGAAATAGCTTTCGAGTTGCGTAGTGATTTCTGAAATTCTGACTTCGTCCATTTATTTTAATTTGATTCTCCAACTTTCAATGTGTAGTACTCGTGGATGTTTGAAACAAGGTTCTATTTTATCGCCATTTTTTCGTTATCGTATAATAATATTTTCAAAACAAGGCAAAAAATATTTAAATTTTTCTATTGAGGAATTCTTTCAGGAAATAATGAAATAGGCTATACACTTTTCAATACAATTATTTCATTTTTACGTAGGTTTTCGAAGAAAATCGACGTATTAAAATTGATCTGGTAACAACGTACAGGGACGAGGATAGATTTGATTTTCAGTTATGACCCCAGGAAATTTTTGACATTATTAGCATTTATTATACATATCTCCAGTTCTATGATACATGGTACAGGTCTCAATTTTTATCCAGTAATCTTGAAATTTGATACACTTATATGCATCTTGACGAGGATGAGGCCTATTGTTTTTGGTTCAGATTGGCCAGATGTCGCGTCCGATACATCCTATTATGTTGAATTTTTTCATCTTCAATGTTTCTAATATACGTAATTTTCAATCATTTACCACGAAATTTGGTACGGATATTGAATAATTATATACTATCTATGTATATTCTAACATAGGTACCGACTGAAAAATTAGGTTTCAACCAAGCCAATGGTTTAACCATAGAAGTGATTTAAGAAAATTTCAACCTATTGATAAAAAGAGAAATAAATTCCAAATAAACCAACGAAGCTAGTCGAAAAACAAGTTTGCAATTATTATATTTGCTAAGCAATCATTTCTCAACTTTCGTACGTTTTTTATAACTTCACAGTAAATTACCCATTATGAATTATTTTCCTTGACACTTCATTCTAAATGTACACTTATCTACTTTTAGCCAGCATTGTGCCAAATAATTTTGATTTTTCAATTTTTTTTTGTATTCATTTATTTACTAAGAAGAAGGTGCCCAATGCTGTTAGGCAGCAACAATTCGCAAATCTACATGAACCACAAATATGTTAGAAATTATCCATTTATCAGGTGGAAAATAAAGAAAAAAAAATTAGAACTCGATGAAACTGAAATATAATTATGCATAGCCAAATATATCTGTGACTATGGTAACGAGATAGCGTTACAGAAGTGGCTTTTATATATTATAACATTTATTCCTACAGTGTTTTGTTTGTTTTTTTTTTAAAAAAACTAAATTTTCTAACGATGCTTGCTACGCTAAGGTTTTTTATTCATTTTGCACAAATAATAATGTACAATTATGAGCATTTTGAGGCGCAGATAGGCAATTTTTCATGCATACGCGAAAATAATTATGCAATACTTACTGTACTGCTTTTGAGGTGTTGCTCAAAATCCATTAATAATATTTAATGCAACAAAATTCTCGAGTTGTAATCTTTTATTTCTTCAAATTATCTAATTTTTTTTTTTTCTTCAATAAGAAACACATTTTTATTTTCACTTTGCTGTAAAAACGAAAACGAGAAGGCTGCTGGTATGATTCCTGGTGCAAATCTTGGTGTGAATTTTAGTGCGAAATAATTAGTGATGCCAATAAAATCGATAGTATCGATAGTATCAATACCAAAAAATGAAGAAAAACCTCAATTTTTGAGGTATATAATAATTTGCAACACATTGAAAATAAAATTAAAAAATTTTAGTTGTTGTCTGACCTATTTTTTTTAGTCATGAAGGAGGGGTCAAATCTAAACTCTCTCCTGGAGAACGGACCCTACAATTTCGGCTTTGGCTTATTTCATTAATTTCGAGTCTTAATTTCAAAGTTTCAATACGGTATCGATATTAAGGATACTTCTTCAAAAAGTACTGATACTGCTACCAATACCTCATTTTAGGTAATACTTGGTACTAAGTACCAGTGCAAATTTTGTTGCGAATGAGAGAAAGAAAAGAGAAAAAAAATGTGTCTGTGTGAGTAGGTGTGTGATTTTGTATGTGCGTATGGTGCACACATACAACCACATTACTTGTGGTAGGTGGTGGCCCATTTCTATCGATCATATCGGCCCCCGCCGTTGCAACTGAGAGAGAGAGATTCATCTATTTTAAGTAGGTTTACTATTCAACATTTACTTATTAAATTTGGCTTAATGAAAATATGTGGAGATAGGAGTGGGTACGTTTTTTGTTTCATAACTCAAGGAAAATTTTGGCACCAAAACTCAAATTTAATAATCCCATACCATAAGACAAGCAATAATTTATTGTATGTTGGATTGTGTGTATGTGTATATGTGTTATGAAGCACTAGACTGAGAATGTTGCTTAAATGTTACAGTATAGAGGTTTTTGGGTAAGAAAAAAAGTTTGAGAAATTTCATTAAATAGATATACAAGCTATTTTGATTCAAAACTGCAAGAGATTTGGCCTTTACACCTTTAATGAAAAAAGAATGGAACTGGGAAACATAGAATAATAATAAAATAACAAAATTACCCGAAGCAATACAGTCCACTTACATGCAATTATTGAATTAGCCAAGTATGTGAGTAAACTCAAGTTCAAGAAACTGATTTTTGAACTCGAACTAATTTCACACGTGATGGAATTTACTTAAATGGATAAGACAAAGCAACACAAAACTAATAAACCAATGATAAAATAATTAATTTTTTATTTCAACTTTTCTACGGAACAAAATTTAAAATCATATGAAAAAAAAAATGGTGATTGTAATAGGTATTGCCAAACCTTGTAAGCATCTCAATCTATCCATCAGCAGTTTCGACCATATACTAGACACACCATGTAAATAGAAAATTGAAGCACACATAAATGACATAGGGCAAATGCATGTTAAATACCATAAGGATTTTTTGGGAAAAAAAAAAAAATCGAAAGGTTTATTTTTTCTTCTAAAAAGAATTTTTTAATATAAAAAAAAAAAAGAAATGATTATGTACAATTTTTCAAAAAAAATAAAAACTCCAACCTGGCTAAAATCAACGTCAAAAACCTGAAAATAACAGCAGTATAACCTGGGTAAAATAACTTCTTGTTCTAATTTGACATCACACTGTATGTATCAGTCTTCAATGGGAAGCATATTGTACAGGGCATGTCTGTCTAATATATGGTCAAAGATCAGCAGCAAGTGATAACCAAGAACATTGAAAAATTGATTAACCCTAAAAATAACGAATAAGAGAGGTTTTATTAGCGAATTTTTCTAGGCCTAAACTGCTATGATTATTATGATTTATGATTAATGAAGTATGAGTTAAATATTGCGATCTTAATTATCGAGATATATGAATACAATATTATCGAAAGATACACATAATAAATATATTTCAGAAATTCTTCAGCTTGATTAAAATTAACAAAATTTTGTCTTTTTCTACTTCGATGAACTAGGTACTATAAATTTTATTATGTATAATCTAAATATATAAAAGAGGTTCTACAATTGTTGGTTAGGCTATTTGAACATTAACAACGTCAAAAAAAATTTAACGTCATTTTTTCAAACGAGGATGAAGCTACAAATTACCCCGTCGAATTTTTAAACTTTTTGGATCTGTCTGGTTTGCCGCCACATAATTTAAAGCTGAAAATTGGGTCAGTCGTCATCATGCTTTGAAATCTCAACCAACCAAAATTATGTAATGGGCCCCCCTTTTATTACTGACAAAAATCATGAGCAATGTTCTTCACGCGAAAATACTCAGAGGCAAGTTCAAAGGTGATGAAGTTTTCATTTCGAGAATTCCTACGATCCCAACCGATATGCCATTTGAGTTTAAGCGAATACAGTTTCCCATTTGTCTTGCTTTTGAAATTACCATTAATAAATCGCAGGGCCAATCCTTCGCCATTTGTGGCCTCAATTTAGAAAATAACTGTTTCTCGCATGGCCAATTATATGTGGCATGCTCACAAGTCGGTCAACCATCAGCTTTGTTTGTGCTAGCACTCAAAAAAAAACTAAAAATATTGTATATCGTAAGTTGCTTCAATAAATGTGATTGATACTTATCTTCATAACTAATGCTGTATGTTTATTGAATTTTATTAATATAGATGTAAATATATTTTAATTAATAACATAGGTGAATAAAAAATTATACTTTATATTAATTTGTGTAGTAACTTCATTTTGAGAAATATACCTTATACATATACTAGTATATTGTATAAAAACAAATTTCTCGTTACCATATTACAGGCTGCAATTTTTGTCCAATAGTCATAAAATTTAGAACAAACATATTAGTACTAAGCCAAAGACATGACCTATTGATTTTGTTGCGGATCAATCAAACAGTACTTCCAGTATTAAATTTTTCTTCTTGTTTCAACTAAAAATTTTTAATTTTTGACCAATCGCTACAAAATTTGAAACAACCGTACACTATTATTTATTTATTTATTTATTTTTTTTGGCTATAAAATGCCTATTTTCGACCATTGGAAATGTAATTCCGAAAAAATATTTATTATTATTTATTCTAACATTTTACTGACTTTAGTACGGATCGGCCGGACGGTACTCGTTATGCAACTATTTTGGATACTATTTTGGCTATATAAAATTATTAATTTTGAATCAATAACTAAGAAATTGGTAAAAAATATCAGCTATAATTTATTGCAACACATATGCTAACAATTCTGGTGCCGATCGGACGGAAGGTATTTCCAGAAAATTTATTTTTGTTTATACATATTTTGAAATGGATAATTTTGTTTAATCGAGTTATTTTTCGTCAACAGTTACAAAATGTAATACAACTATCGCAATTTTATTACGATCTATTAACGTTTTAGCGACTGTATGATTTTCGAAAAACTACTTCTTCGAAGGGAGCCGCCGCTGCGTTCGGCAGTTATTAAAATATGCACCTCATTAACGTATGCTTCAGTCCACCTCGGCAGTTACTAGTTACTGGAGCACTTTCTTCCCTTTTGTTTTGCCCCTTCCTACACCAAAGTTGCATTCAAATAACGGCGCTATTAGAATATGAAAAATTTATTTTCACGTCAATAAAATGAAAGTTAATTTCTATTCATGATGAACCTAGAACTGCGAGCCTATCGATTCATTTCGCATCATTTTCCAAGAAACCGCCTCATCAAAAAATAATATGAAAATTTCCTTTCCATTTTTAAGTAGCTTTAGGTACGTAAAAAACGTTTTCACATCGATATAATACGCGCTACATAAGTGTACACTATTAGGACTTAATATTTCGTGGAAAAGTAGAACGAGTATATGCTCTCGAATCGTCTGCGTTGGTTTTATGTGCGACACCCGACCCCGCCCAGGCATCGTGAAAAGGGTTGTTACCGGCACTGGAAAATGGCCAGGCAATTCGAGTAAATCCTTGATTTACGATTTAGAATTACTGCAGCCGATAACACGAGAAAAAGAAGTCGAACGTGTGTGATGTCCGAAGCTATAGTGTGGCCACGCTATCAAAAACGCACACTCGTTTACCACTCGAATCGATTATTTGGAGAAAATGTTGCATCCACTCGTATTTTCAGGCAGCAAATGATTCGTTTTTTCCAGCAATTACGCGAAACTGCATTTCGGTGAACGGCTCCGGTCGTGGGTATAATAATACGTTTTTCTTGCTGCAAGTTTGTCTCAACCTTAAGGGTACGCTAATTGGAGTTTTCGATTAGGCACCCATTCGCTTTCAGCTGCTCTGCGAACTAAATTAATCCTCCATCGCTCCGTTTGCTCGGGCCTACCGTTTGGCTCGCGCCAATTGGCTAACAGTTGCATCGAAACATTGTATCCTTCCAGTAATTAACGAGGACATTAATTGGCAGCTAATGCAGAAAATTAGATGGCAATACTGTTTGTTTGAAATTAAATTGTTGGTATAATCATCCATATCGATTTTATCTCGAAGTTTGAATTAGAATCGGGAACGTGGCTAAGGGGAGGATGGGGGAGACTCCACTAAAAATCATTTAAAAGTCAGCAAAATTGCTTTAGTTGGCAAATCGGGGCAGTTGATGACATTTCTCCTTTCTTTTCCTTAGGCAATTTCAAAATTTTTTAGGAGTTCGCAAAATTAGCAGTTATATAATGCTTCGGTATTATCCAGGTTGAAAATCATACCCGATGACTTTTTTAAATTTTATTTACAGGTGAATATTTAAAAAATTTCGGATGGCAATTTTCGGTTTTCTTTCCCCTCCCACCAAAAAAAAAAAAAAAAACCTCTTTTTATTACATTCCTGATTTGAATCAGAATTAAAATTAGTTAAATGATCTGTTGATGACATTCTGCGTAAGTGGCATCAGTATAGCTAGTACGGCAATACGCCATTTTGTATCCACAGCTTGAATCACATAATCCCTCCAGAATTTCAGCTTTATCTCAAGAACCAGCGGTGTAAATTCAGCGAAATTTTCACAGAAGCTTCGGTAAACATATTATGTTAATGTTTCAATAAAATTTCAGCTTACTACAGACAAGGGTTCTCTTGTAATTGCATTCGATATCGTCGATGGTATAAGCAGTTCACAAAAAATTTTGTATGATAACAGGCTTGTTTCTTTGGCTCTTCAATTTATTAGGTTAAAGTAGATTTCCAGTGAAACAATAAGAAATTTCTGTAAAATTAATGAAAGTGCCTAAAACTCTTTTAATTTTTAAAATGTCACATAAATATCAATGAACTTAGTCATGAGCTGTATGATAAGAAATGGCGTTTTGTTGGACTCGTATCTGCGGCTTTAGTTATATCTACTAGGCAATCAGGGAGGAAAGTGAGCAATTTCTCAATAAGTACAATGTTTGCAAGCACGAGCCGTAACAGCACTGGTTGATAAATTTCTCATTCCGACTTAGTTGAATACAATATTTTTTCACAAAGAGTGGGCCAAAAACTGTACTTCAGCCAGGGGCAATAAAATCTGTGAGTTTCTGGGTCAAATCCCTGTTATGGCAGATAGAATTTCCAAGGAAAAGAAATAGAATTAATTTAAGTGAAAGAAAACAAGACATTTAAAGATGTGGGGGAAACCTAGAAGCAATTAGGCGTGAGAAAAAATACAAAGATATAAGAAAAAGAATATTAAAGCCTAAGAAAAATATTTACAGGATGCGAAAAAGAACTCACGAAGAAGGGAACTTTTATTTTTAATACAAGTGCAAAAAGTATGTGAATTTAATACGCGTGTGAGTTTTTCTGCACCATTTGAAGGTGAATGCTACAATTCATGTGAGTATCAATCACCTATTTTTCACATGTGTCACACACTATTTTTTTCAACACTACCCCTCAAAAATAAAAAAAAGACAAAAGACAAAAAAGACAAAGAAATGATATATTTTTACTCACTAACATTCATATCTATATATCATGACGCCAATAAACTATCATCTACCCTGTATAATATATGATGATAAAAGTAGTAACCAGAACACAGATGCTACTCGGAATGTCACTGCATCAGCCAGTATAGCTCTCTCACTTGCATGTTCATGTCTCTACTTGTCTTATACCCCTGTAACTTTCAATAGTCTGCCAAATTCTAGGCAGTAATTATCATCTTAAAAATGTACCTAGTACTTTCTAAATTATCTCATAACACCTAGAAGAACTATATAGACCAACCTGCATAATTAGTGGGAAGATAATCGATAATCTCATTGGTCAATTATGACATCATCCTATACTCTGACCATTTCACGTCACTACTTTGCATTCATCTGCTTGCAAATTCATCATTGAATTAATTATTATAAATGAAATAAGAAATTAATTCATGAAGAATCTTTAAACGGCATCTTCTTTAATAACAATCTTTAGTAACTATATTAGTTGCACAATCACTTATAACCAATAACTGTTAAGCGGCTCAATACTCGAGTCTGCAACTATTGGTATAATCTGTGCTTTGTTACATTCGTATTTGTTATTGAAGTCATTAAATGTTGATTGAAACTTATTTTAATTGTTTTGAGTTTGTCAATTAATCATAGCCAAAGCTGCCATCATAAATAAAAATTTGTTTCTTTTATAACCAAATAATATTTAATAACTTTACTTTTTTTTATTTAAAAAATATCCTCATCCGTTTCAACGCCACCTAGCCTCATAAAAAATGACTCCAAACATTTTTTTAGAACTAATTTATTTTACTTGAGAAAAAATAAAAAATTGAGAAAGTATAGTCAAACCGTGCAAGAAAGTGTTCGAGCCACGTGAAAAAGTCAAATTGAAAGTGCACATGCACTTAACAGTATTTGTTGTTCTACACTCTTACTTCACTTACCTACTCATAACTCTTAACGCCACTGTATTTGTATACAATAACTAACACACTCAGGTTAGGTAACACTCATAACATTTATCTCTCATACCTCAGAAACACTAACATACTTTTCCCACTCAAACTTCTTGTGTGCGATGGAGGGAAGGAGATCATCATCTCACACAAACTTATTTTGGACTTGTAAATATTCTTTGCTTTTAAAGTATTATATAGTATTTTAGTATTTCAAACTTTCTTTCTCTTCTTTCCTTGGAAGCCAATTTCACTTCAATATTTTTTTGCGTTGTATTGAAATTCGCAACTCTTTGTTCAATCAAGGGGCATTAAAAAACGTATTTTTCAATTGGGTGTTGCAAACAAAAAAATGTTTTGAAACATCTTTTGCAGTTGAAATTTAATTGAGACAAGTAGAGTATTATTAAGATAGCTGAACATTCATTTGATAATATATAAGACCAAACTTCCGCTGAAAATTGAAAAATTACTTACATTCATGTAAATCAAGGAAAACTTTCGATAAAATTGTCCTGGGTAATTTTTTTCTATATTTTAACTAGTTTAGGAGTTACAGCCGTTTGATTCATTTTAAAGTGAACACCTTGTATGCGTAGATACTCCAAGCCTATAAAATCTGTCTTACTTAAAATTTTTTTCATTTAAAATGCGAGATACAAAAAATCCGATTAGGTACCTACCTAGAAATCATAAATTATTTTTCGACGTTCTCAATGTCATTAATTTTCAATTATGTTCAAATTTAATTACGTTAAGTATGTTATTTTTATGATTAGTAATGCAGATGTACCTATACAGTGGACCGCATATAATATGTATGTTCATATCCTAAGCTTGTCATTACTCGGTACCAGTCAACCTACGTGTGTTCTCTACACCTGTCAAAGTCCTCTATAATCGATTTTCATTGCATATATTAAATTTGCAATATATTCTTCCACAAATCTATAACACAAAACGAGTGCCCGAAGGATGAATAGATACCTACAGACTAATAACAATTGACACACTCATTTTTCAAATAGCTATTTTTGACGATACATCATTTATAGGTGTATCATCAAACCAGCGTATAATTATATCATCGAAGTAATTATTGTTGAAATTCTAAACGTATTTAGGTATCCGCTAGCTTTCATCGTCTTTTTGGCAACAGGTACAATGTGAAAGAATAATTCAACGAGGAAAAACAAATTAAGAAAAAAACATTGTGAAAATTATGGTGATTTTTGTCCATTACAATGCGGTCGTCTCACCTATAATTAGGTAAATTCAAATGTTAACGAATAAACCACAGTATAGCTACCTATATGATAGGTAAGTACCTACTCTAAAATTATTCTATGCCTAGCCATCGGATCGGTAAAATATTATTTTCCCAAATACCAGCTTGTGACCGTATCAGCTCATATGGGGCTATCCGGACATTATTCACAATTCCGTTGAATACCTGCGTAATTAAAATGGGTGGACTACCTTCCCCTCGCCGCTCACCCAATATAACGCACATCAGATACTACAAACGTGAGAGACTTTTTTCAGAACCTTTGACGCGATAAAGTGTTTTCACCAGCAAGATTATTGGATTTGATAAATTTTATTTTTGCTACACCTGTTTATAAACTTAATTTTTATACGCACGTTGACGTTGTATAATGCAAGCAATTTTAGAACCATTTAGGACCTGTGTATAAAGTGTTTACTTTATACATCGCCTTGGGCGCATGCGTCATTTTATACACTGGTTTTGCCTACTGCACATAGTCGTCTTCGTTCTTTGATTATATATTAATTTATTTTTATTTTTTCATAAAAGTTTTCCTCTGCTGCCGGGATTCGAACCTCAAACTAAGACTCTATGCTAGCAGGTATGCGCATGAGGGTGATATGAACCGTCCTTCTGTGACATTATATTTATAGTGATAGTAAACAATGTAAAATTCACTAAAAACCAAATAACACAAGACAGCGACTCATCTCTTATCACCCTCATGCCCATACCTGCTAATAAAAAGCCTTACTCAAACCTAGCTGTAGAAGAGCTAACACTTTAACACTACGCCACAAGGTCAAGCTGTAAGTAGTAGGATAATTTGTGATTATATAATCCTGAATAACAAAAAAATTTATCAAAATCTTTTTTTGTTTTCTGTCATTTCAGGGGGTTATTCCAAAAAATAATGTCTGATATATGTGTATATAGTACCTAAGTGATTGATACTAGTGTGATTTGCATCACTTGCCTTTGGGTCATGCTGCTACAATCACACTTGGATCAAATTCACCTACTTAATACGCTTGTTTCACAAATAATCATTTTTTATCGAATGAGTATGCTAGAAAGAGTTAAATCTTGTTTGCAGAAGATATCGTTGAAAATTTAATAAATTAATACGCGTTTGCCACTGATTTTATATGACTGAGAGTAGAAAGTTTTATTTTTAAGTGACTGAATTTTCATCTAAAGCACTATTATTTCACTTTTCCTGGTTTATTTTTATTATTTTAATATTTACTTCTGGGAGAATGACGACCTTCAAACAATTTTTTTTTGAAGCTGAATAAAAAATTGGTTGACGGTATTAGAAATATATTATCAAAATGCAATCATTACCAAAAGACAAATATTCTGAAAAAATAAAATTAATGACTACAATAGATAGCTACTGGGTTCATTTATCAAACAGCAATGCTATCATTATTGCTATGAGAACAACAGTTGGTTTTCCATTGCATTTTTTTTTCTTTCAAGATTTATTGAGGATAAAAATTATAATACTGCATTTACTCGAATGTAAGTCTCACGCAAATCTAAAGCCAGTCCCACAAGATGCGTGTATTTGGCAAACATTTGACATTGGTCTGCATTAGCGCATCGTGTGGGAGAAATGCCAATGCGAATGTTTGGCAAACATTCGTCCAGGTTCTGGCAGTTGTCGGTAAATAATGCACGAGTCAAAGGGATAACGAATATTGAAGTTCGTATATTCGTGTTGTAGTGTAGGAGCCGCAAAGCAGCAAGGCAAATGTTTGGGCCGAATATTTGCCAAATAACATTTGTCAAATACACGCGTCGTGTGGGACTGGCTTAAGACGCAACACAAATTTCAAAATATGTTTTTGGAATTTTTTTTTTTTTATTCAATTGTAAGACTAAGTTGCTACAGCTTCTTCAAGTTCAGGGTATTGTCCCACATTTGGTCCATTAAAACACTTACAAGTCGATTGACATGTAGTAAGAGCATCTTTAGATTTATGCCACCGTCGGATATTGGCTTCACTTACATTAAATTTTCTACCGACTTCCCTATTGCCATTTGCTTCAGCATACCTAATAACTTCACGTTTAAATTTTGCTTCATAATGGAATTGCCGATTAGATAGCTGGGTTGATTTTTGAAATTCCACCAGAAGAAAACCCACTACATAATGGAAAACATAGCTGCCCCCACCCATCTGTCTATATTAGAAGAAATTCAGCTCATCACAAAATTAAAAACATAAGTTTCATAAATACCTGGACCTTTATTCTCAACATAAAGGTACAAACCAAACAAAATCGAGGCTGAGATGCTGACTTAAACGAGCCATTTCGTTCTGACGGTTTTCACCAGATTACGAGTCCTTAAACGTGGACCACATTGAAAAGAAATAAATTAACAAATAAAACGATAACAAATAGCCCTAATTAAAAATGGACAAGTAATAACAGGGTAACTTATCGCACAGGCTTTTTTCGCTCAACTATTTTATTTTTCGCAGTATTTTTCCTTTTCGAAGCTTTTTAAAAGAAGAAATTGGAGAAATTTACACCCCCTCCTTATACAACAGGTAGATCAATACTTGATTTTACGATTTTCGAATCGTAAGATTTTTTAATTTGATTTCTTTTCATTTTTCGTGTGAACTCATTTCAGTTATTAAATCGATAGTCTGTTCATTTTTCAATGTTGATATCAATTTGTAACGTATGGCCATGTATTTGGGATCGACACCTTCTTTTATAATGAATTAAATAGAAAGATGAAAAGAACGAAAAAGAATTGTAAAAGAAATGAATATTAAATATCAAATAAATTTAAAATTCTCACCTCGAATTAAAATCGCGAATGTTGACATTTTATTAATAATGACTTTTTTTTTTTTCACCTCGCTTAAAGTTTTTGCGGTTATTTCATGTGACGAGGAAATAGCACACTATAAAGAGATGGAAAAAGAGACAAACATAAATACAATATAGGTGTACCTTTATTGAACCTTCTTGCGTTCTTTTTTTTTGTTTTGTTTGGTTTTGTTTTGTTTTTTTTTTCTCATTGTGATGAATGTCAATTTCGAACTTTTGAAACTATTTTTTCATTCCAGTCACATTTTGTTTCTCTTTTTCTCCTGACGTCACGCAGACTGTCAATCGACTGAGTTTATTGAATGTTAGTTTGAGATTCACGGCGAAAAACGTGAATTTTATCTTTAAACTGAGTGTAGACGATGAACGGTTATGGAGTAAATGGTTATTTTTTTTTTTTTTTCTTCTATCTTAATCTGTTTGTCTCTTTTCTTGATTGTACAGGTACGCATATAGGAAGCTGTCTTTATATGGACATCTAGTGAAATATTATGTTTTTCAAAGAATCGTAACGAAAGCGAATTTTTGTTGGGTAGTTTTGGTATCACTTTATTTATTTCATTATTATATTTTTCCCTATTTATAGTGAATATTTGCAATGTTTCTCGAGGCAGTAGTAGAGATAAAAATGGGTTAAGAAAAATTGTTACCTATATACACCGGAGCGCATGATGACTTTTTTTTTTTTTCTTTCAACGTAAACAATAAAAATTGATTTTTATGAGTTAGTTTTGTCACCTTTTTTTGCTTCGTTTTGTCCAGAAAGTAGCTCAGGGTCGTTTGGTCGTCTTATTTTAATAGCCCTTATTTTAATACTTGCTTCACGGGCTGAATGAAGGAGGTGAATAATAATATATTATCGTTCGGCTATCATCTTCTTTATTTTCATGGAATTTAAATCAAGATATCGACTTCGTGGTGACAATTTTTTTTTTTTCTTTGTGGGGGCAAACGAAGGTGATTTTACTTAATCATCAGTCTTCGTCTTTTTTGTTTTTTTTTTAATATGGAGTTTCATTTGTAAAGGCTCTGATAAATACGGTACCTAGTTACCTACACACAAAATATACATAGCAAAACGTTATATTCTTTCCTATATTTTGTAAATAAAAATTCTTTCAATTGAACTAAAATTGATACCTACTGTAAAATAAAACAAATTTTAAGACTTATAGTATCTGAAAATAAATTTTATTAAATTTAATGCCTACATCAATGATATAATGACCAAAATTTGCAAAGTTGAGCACGTCATCTCTAATTTTGCAAACGAGCTGTTTGAAATTTTTAAGAAGTTTGATTAACTCTGGCTTCATTTGGTCCAACCATATAGCTTAGCTTTAGATACTTAAGTACGAGGTTACGAAGATCAAGCCTTTTATTTTCACGTCTCACAATAAAAAATACTTAGGTATCTAACAGAAATTTAATCAAAACTCACATTATCCTCTCATTTGTTATTTTATGAGCAGTTAAGTCAACCTCATTTGTGCAAAAAAGCAAATAAAACAAGAACTTTATTTTTTTTTCATTATAAGTTTTAGGAAATGTGTGCATCTTTACATATTTATCTCATCGCATAAGAACTGATACTGATCATTACCATGTGGAAGGTGAGAATCCCTTTTTTTTATTAGGTGCGAAATCAAGTACCTAACTAAAAGTCACTAATATAATTTTTTTTGCAACATGTAGTACGAAATTTTGTACTTTCTACGTATGTATGACGTGATGAAGGTGGTCAATTTCAGAACTCTTAGTTCTTTTAGTTATTAATTTCTTTAACCCCAACCTTCATTTTTTTTTTTTGCAACACCCACCCCAAAAATAGACATGTTCGTGTATATTACCTGAAGTAAGAGATTTTACCTCAATGTCAAAAATTTAAATTTTGCGCATACGCAGCTTGGAACTTGCAAAGATTATTAAATCATTGTCTTGGCTGCGCATGCGCACTACATCTTGTTAAACATACTGCTCATCCGGATTTTGTGAAAAACTGAATGTCAAGTTACCACATCAATTAAACACCACATTTTAGCTCCGAAACAAACCTCTCTTATTTCGCTTCGTGATTCCTCAACCCCTATTTAGGCTTGAGAGCTGGAGTTGGTGTTGCTGGAAAAAGGTTAAAAACATTTACAACATTTCCGTGCAATTTTTTAATTAACTTTAGCTGTTTGAAAATAAACAAACCTAAAAAAAACGCTAATTAACCTAACATTGACCGGTCTTTGGAATCGAGAAACCTCTCTTCATTCCCTCGATGGTTCCTCAGCCAATACTCAAGCTGGAGAGCAGAGGTTAGAATTAACAGAAAAAGATAAAATTTTCTCGAATTCATTTTTCACGTAGGTAACATTGTATTATCATCTTTACTTGCATTAAAATAAATGAACGAAAAAAACGTAAATTAATAGAAAATTTGCCGTTTTTGGAGTCCATAGAAACCTCTTCCCTTTCAATCAATAATTTTTCTGCCGCTACTTAAGCCAGGAAGCTGGAGTTGATACTGCTGGGCAGAAGAGAAAATTTACTAAAATTTATATGCCATCAGAGTTTCCATTCTACCCTAGATACCATACTTGAAAAAAAAACGAATAAAAAAACGAAAATTATAGGAAAATTTGTTTTTTTGTAATTTTTAAATAAATAATAAATTTTTCCTTCCTGAATTTGTTTTTTTTTTTGAGGGGTATTGTAAAAAATAGTGTATATGACACTCGTGCGAAGTAGGTTATTGACACTGGTGTGATTTGAATCACTCGCCTTTGGCTCGGGCTGCAAGAATCACACTTGTATCAAAATCACCTACTTTACGCACTTGTATTACAAATTATCATTACACACGGTATGTGAGAGAAAAAGAGAAATCATTGACGTAACAGTTAATTGTAAACAATTTTGGAAGGGGAAGTTTTCGGTAAGGGCATCATGTATGGGTAACTAAAATCATAGTTCTTGCACATGGTGGATATGTGAAGACGTTTACCCATAACATCCTCTACTACTAATTTTTTTTCTTTTTATAAGCTAACTTACCTCTTTTTCGAATAAAATTTGAATACAAACTACGGATACACCAATGTAAACTAGAGCAAGAACTCTCACAAAATGGTACAAGGTATTTTGAGAATATCTTTACTCGCTTCGGGCTGTACTAATGGTGTTTCTGAACTACTGTAGGCAATGGCTAGCCTATTATTTTTTCAGAAACAAAACATTCTACTTTTAAATTGACTCAAAAAACACGAAAAAAGTTTCATATTAATTGTTGTACCCAAAATAGATACATTTTTTTCATACCACTCGGGTATAAAGTCATTTTCAAAAATATTATTTCCAAATTGATTCAATTTTATCGTATACAACGTACAACTTTCTTTTTTACAAATTGACTCGTCTATTTAGACTGTTTCCTCCGATGAGAAGATAAAATTTTGAAATTAATTCACATAGCGGCTATACTTATAATTTATTATAACCACAATGACCCTCTAATCGCCAAAATTCATCCTATTTCTCGCGTTAACCAAAAGCTAATTTCGTAGAACTACGTGTAATTTACATGGCATAATGTTCGTCAGTATGTATAGAAATAAAAACACGAGTAAGTTATGTTTTAATTAATACGTACTTGGATATGAACCATAAATCAAACGAATATCCACGGGTATGCGAACGTATAACTTATTTCATCAGCTACCAATTGATTTTCAATTAATTCGCATGTAAGCGGATTAAGTATAGAAATTTTCAGGGTGACCACGTGACTTTTCCGTTAATGTAATACAAATTTTTTAGATCGTAAAATATTTGTGTAAAGTTACCTAATTAATTTCAGCGATGAAAGAAAAAATAAAAAAAGCAAAAACCTAATGGAATTTTCATATTTTAAATTGGGAGAAGCAAGAATATTCTACGAGTATTTTTCCACATGGTTAAATTTTAATTATTTTATCTGTGCGATCTAACTGTTGATGAATTGCAATTTTTCGTGTTCTACATTTGTTTGGGATTTAAAATTTGCATTGCCTAAGGTAAAATTATTTTTTCCCAAATGGAAAACGATTCGACAAACAAAATGGTGAAGGAAGTCAATTGTCTTGAAATCTTATCAAGTTCTTTTATACTGACAACCTACGTTTCTAAAATCTGGTAAAATAAATTTATGATTTAATCTTCGAAGGTCAACGTGATACCTAACTGTGGGTATCAAGTCGTTCGGTCCTGAGAATTTTCGACTAACAATTAAAATTCGAATTTGGCCTCTGATCTTTTCCTAAAATCTGGGATACGTCGCTGGCAGAATGTGGATTGAATATAACGGTATCACTTTTTCGGTTGGGATTAGAGAAATTCAGTCATGGGCATGAGATAAAGAAATCAGAACCGATAGTAATGTATTTACCTACCTACACATCAAAATAAAATTCGTTGTATAATATTCGAAAGGTGGTGTAACCTCGTCACAGAAATTTCGTGTCTGCTCTGATTCGTTAACATTATAGCTCCAACAATGTGGCCCACGAATCAATTATTAGAACAATGATAGCAATATTGGGCGCTAACAGAGAAAATCCTTGAAACTTGTCCGTCCAAAAGCACAACCAGTTCATTAACTCACTCACACCGTACCTATTAAAAATTTCATTCAAGGCTGTATTTAAATGCACCGAACCTGTACGAAATTTAAAATACGATAGTTACATTATGATGAAACAATTTTATGACATAATGCTATAATGATCTGCGAAAATTATGTTTTTGACGAATTCTAACACGTCACTTTTGCAAAATTTGTGGCACCAATGTCAGTTAGGAAGGTACTGACTTAGACACCACATGAAACTATAAATAGAATTACGACGTGATGCAAATATGCTGCGTATCTCTTTTATGACTCCTTTGACTAAATTTAAAATTTTACAGTAGTGCACTTTACACTTTACGTTTGGCTATAAATACGTCAAAATAAAACAGATACGCCGTATTTACACGCACATGACGCAAAAGTGACAAATATGTCTCATTAATACTATCATAAGTGTGCCACATGTGAACAATGGCGGTTCTAGTGTTTACAATTAGGGAAAGGAAGGGTATTTTTTGGGGTTGAAGGGGTATTCTGTGATGTCCGAAAATGAATGTACATCTCGAGTATAGGGGTTTGATATCACCATTCGAAGTATATCAAAGAGTCTTGAGAAATCATAGAGTCGAGACCACAAGTTAGCTCAAACAGTTAGGCCACCAGCCTACCAGCAAAAGCTCCCAAGGCCAACGAAGTATGTCAGGCAATTTTGAGTAAATATAATGAATAAGTTGGCGGACCCATTAGTACAATTCACATTTTTATTGCAGTAAAAAGGTTACTTACAGTAGGACATAAAAGTATCTGGTTGTGCAGGTATCACAAAAATCATATTGCCTCGTGGTTATTGATGTCCAGTGAACCAACAGATTCCAACCAAGTATATTTGTTGTTGGAATCAAAAACAGTGTAAATGAACTGTGCAGTTTCTGCTAACAGTGTTCAAATTTCATATAGTTTTGGTAAAAACAACTTGAAAAAAGGTGACTTGATGTTGGAACAAAAGCTGTAGTATGTCGTGAATAATATTTCATATTCACGACGAATGGATTTCATCAATACAAAACGAGACTGACTGTTCACAGTTCAACCAAAATTGTGAACAGTTAAGAAGATAAGGTGTTGGTTCACCGATGATCGAGGTTCGAAGATACATGTCACCACATAGTATAAAAGTAATCGATTGACGTGTCGTATTATCTTGTAGAATGGGAAGTTATTTTCAAGTTGAATTTGATGTTTTCTTCTGTGATTTACCACTAGTATAATCTTAGAATTTGTGAGCCATTCCCTATTATAAATATATTAACAGTTGAAATTCGATGGTGACCTGAAGGGAAGGCTGTGGGTAATCAGATGTCACAATTCAATAAGGTAATTTCGAGCAAAATTTCCAAATATTAAATCCAAATTTGGTAATTTTAGACAGTTGTCTCCCCATCCATGGGCTGGAACAACAACTATCTGCGATTCAGTATTAGAATACACAGTTTTCACTTGCTTTGAAATGTCACAATAGCTCAAACAGAATTTGTCGTGAGTGTACCATAATAATGATATTAAGGAGTCTTCATTTTTTGCTGAATACCCTAAATGACATCTCAAGCTCATGGACTAAATTATGACCATGAGTCATGAAACAACACTGTGACAAATATAATAATTTCCTTACTTCTAATTAGCTGAAGCTGTGTCACTGAGGCAAAAAACATATTTTTCCCTCATCCACAATTGTTCTGTACTTTGTACACTGGTATCTGCATACAGCTGGTTGAAATTTTGACACAATTTAACATATTGGGTGCATTCAAAACACTGCCCATATTTGAGGCTAACCTGTTGTAACATCCAAAAAAGTCAAACAATGACAAGAACAAAACTATCAGAAAGGCTAAAACAGAAAAGTAGAGACACCTTCATGGCCAAGTGTAGGAAAAGACCTTTTTTTGGGAAAGAAGGGGA
Organism: Ericerus pela; assembly: GCA_011428145.1. Taxonomy (NCBI): domain Eukaryota; kingdom Metazoa; phylum Arthropoda; class Insecta; order Hemiptera; family Coccidae; genus Ericerus; species Ericerus pela. The sequence continues at coordinate 1,888,205 of WOFM01000637.1, read as the reverse complement.
AAACACTACAAACAACAAAACCCCTAGGGAACCAGAAAAACAAACTATCCCCGTCACTATATGCCTACTTGTTTTAGGCTAACATTTTAACTTTAGATTCCCAGTGAAACAAATAAATAGAACCAGAAGGTTGTTTACAAACTGTCTATAAGCTTTATAGCTATGTTTATATGTCAGCTATAGGGGCTATATACTTCTTCCTTATCATTAGTTTATTGATCTATATGGCCATGTCCGGAGGTGTCTATATAAGTCAACAAGAGCTATAAACAATTAGAGAATGTTGGTGTTTGTGATTTTTAATGTGGATTTTTATATTTATAATAAAAAAATTGCTTCTTATCAACAAACAGTTCACTTCTGGGCATGCGTTTGAATTTTATTTATATAGACAACTCGTAAACACTTCTTTATAGTCATGATTTCTTTATGGTCCTTATCAATTGTTCGTGAATGGTATCCAGAAGTATAGAAAAGAGTTTATATTACTGCAAATCAGTCCACATGCATTACAGTGACCTTGAAACAATGTGATTTTCAGAGGTTGTGGTCCAGCACCAATTCCAAAATGATCAGGTGCAGGAAGCTCCGCCTAATTGCAGTAAATCGGATTCAATTAGCAAAAGTTGAAAAACTCAGCATAAACTGTAATTTTAAGCAACTGCTCAACTATGCTGTGCCTGGTAGAAAATGTAGCATCGCTTGAAAAACATGATTTTAAAGGCTATTGAAAACTTAATTTTGATTTAGTTGATGAAAAATCGCTCCATTGATCGATATAATCGGATCGACATTTACAGAAAAACACAATTTAAAACGACACTTGATTAGGCTTGTGAATGCAATGCTTAAACTGGTTGAAAAGTGAAGAGTGTAATGGCGTCAACAGTTTCAACCCTGATCGGTCAAGCAGCTTGAAACTTTGATAGCAAAGGTATTTTTTACTCACACAATTTAGGAAAATATAGATTACATTAGATGTAACAAACAGATGTCAAAAATTAGTAAGAATTGAGAGAAATTTTGATGATTTTTAAAGAAATAAATTCGGAGCAATGACTTCTACATATCACCGATTAAGAATAAAACAATAACTGACGTAGCCTAATGGAACAATCCGTAGTAATGGTACGGATTGTTATCTGTACCTCATCTCTTGAAATCGCATTGTTTTCTTACATCACACCATACAATACAAGCAAGTAACCTGAAATAAATTCGATCGTAATTGGTCACTGCAATTTATTAAGCAAATAGAATGGCGAATTAGCAATAGGCTATATGGCAAAAAAGCTGATGAACAAGCTGCAGTTTAAAGTTAAGCGTACACAAATTCAAACTAAGCTACAAATGACTGAGCAAATAAACATAGACATAGATGAGCAGAGTAAATCGAGGAATAAATGAACTAAAAATGGCAAAATTAAGCATAAGTAAATAAGACAAAAACACACAGAACTAAACAGTGTGTCATAATTGGATAAAAATACAGGTAATAGAAATTAAAATTAGGGGTGAATGATGTGAATAAAGTGAGATGACATATGAGAGAAGATGAGAGAGAGAAAAAAAAAACAGGTATAGACTTCTCACTATAAATACAACTTCCAACCATTTTGCCAGAAACCTATGACCCTTTCACTCACAATGAAAAGTAGTTATAAGCCTTCAGTCTGAATTTTGACATTTCCTAAGCTGTCAGTTAAGAAAATGTTAGATATTTCTAATGAAAATACCAAGGTGACCAATGAAAAATAATTTAATATGCGAAGTGCATGTTAACGTGTAATTATCTGAAATTTTCATTCTTACACAAGTCCTGGCTGAGTTATTCAAAACTGAATTCTATAATTCAAAACGTAATTTTCCATGAAAAAGATGGTTTTGAAATTGCATAAGGATGGTAAGTTAGGTAATAAAATTCACTATTCGTGGCATAATCTCATTTTTCGCCCCATTCTTAGAAATAATTTTATCTAGTAGGTATGTAAATAGCAAAACCTGCAAAAATTTAAAATTCTATATGCATAAAATTTTTATTTTTTATACAGTCATAATTTCTGCTTAAAAATCGTGACTAACCTGTACCTTTCACAGACTAAAAAAGCCAGTTTTAGCTGCGAAAATATTGGCAGTTTAAACTGAGATTTTATTCTGACATTTCTCTACTGCGTACGTCATTCCCAAATGCACTAAGTGCAGCGCACATGTGAAAGGATTAATTTTGAATAAATCAATGTCAACTACCTATTTATCAACTCCGATGGCACAGCGTCACAATTCCAGCGGAGAAAAAATCTTTTTCAAAGATGAACATCTGTATTTTTTGTGCGTATACTATCGTTCAAAACGGGATAAAATATAGCAAATATTCTTTCGGTGACGCAACCAAAATTTACGATTCACAGAATAGGAAGTTTTTCAAAACTAACTTGATATAATTTTCATCCGGCATGTTTGTTAGCATAAATAACTTCTTTTTTTTTTCTCTCAAATAAATTAATTGGAAATTTAATGCAAAATTTTGTTATCCAAGTACTTCAATAAAAAGTATTTTCTGCTTATCTCTTTCAACGATATTACTCGGTCATGTCTATACAACTTTCTCCAATGTACCTAAGAGCTACGACTATCATTAATTTTAATAATTTTGAAAGCCCTCTTTATCTCATTTAATCTTTCAAAATTTTTATGAAGGCCTAAGCACGATTCTCAATCCCTCAAATTTTCTTAATTTAGTACCTTCAAGTGGCGCTCTGCACTATGTTTGGTTTTCCACGTAACAAATTTTTGACGCCATACTCGATTCACCCCCATCCCCTATATCAATTAAAGACCATTTTATACTTTCTGAGAGTCCTCGTTGTCGGAATGGAACGAAATGTGTTTCTTCCATAAGCTATCGAATCCCACTATCGCAATATTTAGACAGTTTTTCTCTTATTCAGATAGTACCTCCTATAGTGAACTGCCTTTTGTTTGAAAATTGACCAACTCTTCTTCATTCGCATTGAATTTACCTTTCTCAATTTTCAGGTAGTCCTCTACATAGGATCAGTAATATAAAACTTCTTTATCCTCATTTGGTCATTATGGTAGGTGTTGGTAGTAATTTAAGATTCATATATAGGTACTGTATTTTGAGGTAAGATTGAATTCCAGGAATGAGATTGAAAATCATATTTACATTCTTCTAACCCACAAGGAACTGCTCTCCAGCGAAGAAAATGTGACTTGTAATTCTGAATCCAAAATCTACTATTCTACCTAACAACTAGGACCGATTTCGATGTTCTAAGTTTTAGTAATGTAACATCACCGTATTTTGAAATGCTACAAAAAATCAAGGAAGAGAATACTAGTTCAAAACTTTGTACAAATAATTATATTTATTTTTTAATTTTTATTTTCATGGAATTGATCGGTAGCCAGGTACCTCCTTTTCCAATTATATCTTATAGTTTAAAAAATTGTACCTCAAAAGCAAGAGATATTGAGGAAAAATTGAATGGGGTGAGATCCAACGAGGAATGTTTAGCTACCAGCACTTACTTTAAACTTCAAAGAATAGCCTTCAATCTTATAATGATTCAAGGGCTAATTTGAACATACGCTGATTAAAAATATTTTGAAAACTGGTTTTTTATCAAAAATTTATAGTTTACTCCTAATTTGTTAATTTTTTTAATATATTTCATTTTTTCTCTCAGAGTATTAAATCTATTTGGCTGAAATTTGGTAAATGGACTCCTTACAGTCGCTTTTCTTTAAAAACTTTGTAAGTCAGACTTTTTGTGATTTTCAGATTTAGGTTTTTAAGGTAAAAAAAAAAATCAAGGAATTAAATTCTAAAGACCAAGTGTATCATATATTAGCGCTCCTGGAGGCAAATTAAAAAACTTGAAAATACTTATGAATTATTCAAGGTAAAATTTATATTACCTGCAGACTTACGAGGTTTTTATTGAAAAAAGAGCCGACTTACGTGGTTTCTTAATTTAAAAACCATGTAAGTCTTTATATGGACTGAAATTAAGATTAAAAACCTCGTAAGTCTAAACAATTCTGAATAAAACGAGAGAGGTGGAAAGAAAACAAATTACAATTTATACTTCTCTTTTCAATTCTGCAATAATAAATTATAATGATGTCAATTATTACAATGAAAAAATTTTTCTAATTTTCTAAATGTTTTTTGTTGTTCCTGTAAAATTTGATTTTTCATGTGTAAACATCTTAGCGCTCAGTCTATGGTAGGGGGTAAATGAGAATTGCGATTGTCAGATTTGTGTAACTGTAACTCACATGAAGTGTAAGTGTATGGTTGTGTCCATGCGCAACTCATTGCACATGCACTCAGCCATACTATTATTATGTTTACACATCAGTCCTTCATGAGAATTGCCCGTATAGCCCCATTGAACTCATGCCTTTTTTTTTTACTTATGACGTTTTTAAAGAAAGGCATCGTTATGTAATCTACTGCTGATTTCTTAAGAAAGACTTAGGGCAACTAGTACCTACTCCAATTACCATTTTATAAAAAATTTTGTATCAACACAGACGTCAGCAGGAGAGCTGATAATATGGTCTAGAGTGTTCAATCTCACCCCAAAATACGGTACCTATTTTGGAAGGTTGTGAATGGCAAGTAATCATTACGTAATTAAGGGCCGATTTTTCAATCCCCAGTTAAGAAATTTAACTGTCGGATAGCGCTAAAATCCTACTCAACTCTTAACGCTATTTGCTAGTTAAACTAACTTAGATCTTAACTGAGAATTGAAAAACTGGCCCCAAGTAATTTTATTGATGAAAAAAAAAAAAAAAATTGTCAGCAAGAACAAAATTAAGACCAGACCTTAATCTAGACCAAAACTTGACAAAAACTGATAGTTGAATGCAAAAATGATTCATCTATCGTTAAGTATTTATTACTGTACCTACTTAAGTAGTGGTCCGATCATTAGGCCTACTTTTTTTGTGGCGAAGTATTCCCGACGTTGAGTGGAAACTCTCCGCAATTCAAATATTTCTTTGGTAGCTAAAAAATAAAATTTTTTCATTCAGCCTCACGTCATCTTTCTAAAACCACGACTGAATATGCAGCAATACCCAGAAACAAGCTTTATTATTGAAGATAAAGTGAAAATGTGAAACTAACTCGTGATGAACGATTTAAATTAGCAACTGGAAACGAACTGGACGTTCGCATAAGAAGTATTATAGCCTTTATAATCCAACCACCTACATAGTACCCACTCGAAAAATTCATTAAAAATCTCACACATTAATCAAATTCAACCGTATAACGTAATCAATTTTGAGGCCAGAATAAATAACTTCTTTTTTTTTTTTTTTTTTTTTTTTTTTTGGCCTTTTCCTCGTATTATAATTTACATTCGCCAGCTTCATCAACCGAGTCATTTTATTAATTCTCTTAATTTTTATATCGTAGATAGTATACGGTCATGTAATATAATATATACGGTAGATATAGGTACATATTTTATTTATTTTTTCTCCCCAAGAAAATCGTAGGAAAATATTCGCAGAAATTTCGTTTTTACGCGTCAGTCTTAATCGTGTTAATTTTTTCTCGCTACCCTTAACGATTTACAGATTAATAATTATTTATTTATATTTTTTGTATCTCGCACTCTTTCACATTTTCTCTCTCACTCTCTTCCCTCTCGATCTCTTCACTCTTGCTCTCTGTCTTTGTCTGTCGGTGTCCGTCTGTTTTTATCTTCGAATAGACTTGGTGAACGAAGTTTTCTCCATTTTCATGAATGAATATAATCGCGTTATTCAAATTCGAAATTTTACTACGCAATTAGACGAGTAAATAAAAAAAAAAACTTCGGAATAACTTAATCTAAATCATTAGAATAATATTGTAAAAAAAAAAAATATATATAGATACGAATCGAATTGATAACCTCATTTTTTTTTTTTTTTTTTTTTTTCACACCGGTTAAAATATAAGCAACGTTTTTTCAGCCAGACGTAAAATAATCGACGGCATAAAATTTACTGATTTAAAGATGTTCTGAAGTACCTAAGAATCTAATTTTTTTTTTTTTATGCTGCCGCAGTATTTACGTGAACGTAAACTCCAGAGGAAAATTAATAAATTTATTGTTAAGTATTGTCGAATGGAAAAACTTCTTTCACGTCTTTTCGTATGGCGGTCAACGACTGCACTTTTGAGTATCTACTTTTACAGCGGGCATTATTCCGTTTTTATTAGGTAATATACTTATATGAGATTTCATGACAGGTCATATCCGAAAAATTTGAAATGCGACGACATTCATAATTTTCCAGTAGGTAACGACATGGAAATAATAATTTTCTCAATTCATCAGGGGAAAACGTAAGTGGTACCTATAATAGTTACGAAATGAAAGAAAAAAAAAAAATTAAGCGAGGTAATTTCACTCTTCTCCATAGTCAGTAATTCAAAATGCATTTTTATATAGGTGTTTTCGGAAAATGCGCATAATATTAATTAATTTCGATCGCATGAACCGACTTAAGGAGAAATTAATGCAGCGGATATATTTTTCATTTCGTAACCTATGGAATCTTATGACGCTGAAAGCCCAAAATTTATGCGTATAATTATAGTATCTGTGTAGGAAAAGAGTGGGTAAAATGTCGGATTTTTGTTTTTAATGTGTTATATTCATTCATCTATGTCAGAATGTGGAATATATCTTGCTCATTTTTTTTCCTAATGTTAATTGTTTTTAATTAAGAGTAGTTTACTTTTTAACCGACTTCGAAAAAATGAGAAGGTTATGAATTATTCGATCCGTATGTATATATATACTTTTTTTCTATGTTTGTTCCAGCATAATCATTCAACCTGAGTACCGATTTTGATGAACTTCGTTTTAAATGACAGAGGATAATCCCACGGTGGTCACGTTAAATTTTTTTTCAATAAAATTGATAAGGAAGTTTTAGAGTTTTCTTATTTAAAATGAAAAAACTGTTAGTTTTTAAGTAATATTGTCGCTAACGCTAAAAACGAAAAATCATTGAAAAAAATTTTCTTCAAAACATAGAACTAACTTAAAAAAAAAACAATAAAAAATGCATTAAAAAGTGAAAAAAAATTGTTTTAAAATTTCTCCAACAAGATTTATATCTATGAACTGTGATTATTGAAGTCGGTGCTCTGTAGGCTTTATTCATTAATTCCTTTCAATTTTATGACAAAACTTTTTAATTAACATCGACTTCAATAATTACAGTCCACAAATATAAATCTTACTGGAGAAATTTCAAAATAATTTTTTTTCACTTTTTAGTTAATTTTTTATTTTTTATTTTAAGTCGGTTTTATTTTTCAAAATAACCTTCGTACTTATGTTTTCAGTTAAAGTGTTAAATAGGTAGGTACTCTGGATATACCCTCCTGTGTCTCCTGTGTTTTCTCTTCATGAGAAGATTAGTCGAAATTCAAGTGAAAAAACGAAGTCAAACTCGAAATTAGCACCCCAAAAAACATCCCCTCTGATGTACCATACGAGAAAATATGAGAAATCAAAATTTGGCCTTCTTTTGAAGACCCAGGAGGTCAAGGAATTGGTTTAATGAAAAAATAAACGTCAATTACGAAATCAGTGGCCTAAAAAATATATCTTCACATGTATTCGCAAAATAAACTGCAAAAAAAAAATCCGAAACCCTTTTTTTTTTTTAATCGGAGCCTTGCCCTCCCAACAACCATTTTTTATTTTTTATTATAATCGGAGCTTCGCCACCAGAACCACTTTTTTCCCTTTTGTTTCTGTTTAAAAGAAAAAAAAACCAAAAAGCCAGCACTTCAAAGTTCAGTCCACTGATGTCAAAAATATTTGTAGCGAGTACCTAATGGGCCTTAGTATTGGCTCCTTCCACGACGTCTGCATTTTTTAGCCGGTAACACTTTTTGGTGTCGTATTCCTCGTGTCAAGGTCATACAAACCGATACTGAGGAAGTTTCACTTCAAAAAACTTTCGTTTCGACCCATAGCTGAAAAATTTTCAGCAAATATAAAAATATGCTATGATCTGTTCTTACTTGCTACTAATTTTGGTGTGAATCACCCGAGTGGTACTTCCGGGTTGGATTTAATTCTGATTTTCGGCTCCAAAATACCTAAATTTCGATTTATGGCTACGGAACTTAACACAATCATTACCATATGATCCGTTCTAACTGAAGTTACCCATTGTAATTGGCTGGTTTTTGAAAGCCTACATTTTCTTGCGGAGCGGTTACTGCGCTAATGTTTTTCATTCTTCAGTTACATAAACCAACATTTATGCAGATCAGCAAATTTATTTGTTACAAAGGTCGGAGACGTACGCGGTACACTATCACAATATTATGAAGATTACGAGCTTTCGCTTTGTCCAGCTTAAAACACGATTGAAGGTTTCCACTCATTAAACAGAGTACCAATATTTTTGGATAAAATGTCCTTTTCAGCGTGCAAATACAACTTGGACTGTATCGCAAAGTCCATAATATTAGCATTTTGTCGTTATTACATTTAGAGTCTGAAGATTGAGAACGTAAGAATAACCATAAAAAGAAGAAGAAGTGTATGAAAGGAAAAACCTACCTCATTCTTATACTTTTGGTAATTTTCGTTAAAAGCTTCTACATTTTAACGATTTCACCTCATAGGTACACATAACGTTAGGTATTTTGTTACAGTCATCGAAAAAGAAATAAAAAGCGAAGGAAAAAAAAGGAGCAAGTAACTACGGAGGAAAAAAAAACAACAAACGATAATGGCTTACACATGCAACTGGTGAAAGAAATCGAAAATAATATTTTTTTTCTTTTTCTTATAAGAAATCTCGAAGAAAACAATAGTGGGTGTGTACCTAACTATGTAGGCCTATAATATCTACCTAGCCTATCATTCTAGTTAAAGATTGTGTTTTTTTTTTGTTTTTTTTTTTTTTTGTGCGTTTATAATCAGATGCTGAAAATTGTTCAGAAATGTGAAATTATATTTTCAACTTTGATGCAATTCTAGCATTTTAAGTGCCAGATTTTTGTGTCGATTTGCGTAACATCAAAATGACCCTAATGCATGCGTAGAATTCCGATTCGGTTTTACGACTTGACGGCAGACATAGCTGTCGTGAAGAGATGAGGATTTCGTATTTTATTGGTAAACACAGTAATCTACTGACAACCTGACACAATGATGATCTGTTTGAGAGAAATTTCGTTTACGAGTAATTTTTACTTGGTAAATAGGCCGATAGGGTATCTGTAGAGTTTTTCACGTGTGCCTCTAACACAGTCGATTCATTTCGAGGCGTAATAATGAATTATGTAGAATGGTTAGTATATTAGTGTATGAAACTGTTAGTACTTACTTATTTTTTGAAAAAACCGAAAAGTAAGGTTAATTTGGTACCTTGACTGGGTACTAAATCAAGTGTAATCTTAATTCTGTTAGACAGGACTACACTAACTTACACTAACCTACACTGGAAGGGTGATTTCTAAAATTTAAGGATGTTTTATGACTTTGCGCCATGTTTTACTTGAATATTTGTGGAATAGCCTTACCGGTGTAAGTTGGTGGACGTTTGTGTGATCCAATCAAACAGATCTCTTACTACTACGTGTTTTTCACAAATTTATCTTTCTGTCGTATTATATGTACTTAATAATAGAATTATGCTCATTAGCCTACCAAGCTTCCATGTGATTAATTTGTGAACTAAATAAAATATAAACTAATACTTAATAATTAGGGATAAATGCTTGTAATATTCAGCAGAATTAATTTCATTTAAGCTGGGCGAACAGAAATTAATAATATTGAGAATTTTTATCTGAAAATCATAGAAGTAGAAATTAGGAGAAACTTAAACAAAAAACAAAAAAAAACCTCAAAGTAAAGTAAAAAAAGAAAATCAATATTTTTCTGGCATGAAAATTGGGAATTAACATTTTCGTCAATTTTTATGTTGAACAAATTTAAATTTGGTACCTATCGTAATTATATTCTTTGGTAAAATACCAGAGAAATGTTACGAATTGGTAATCAAAAAACAGACCGACTTAAAAATAAAAAACAATAAAAAATGCACTAAAAAGAGAGAAATATTCCAATCCCTAGACTTAGATCATGCTGGAGAAATTTTAAAAGAATTATTTTTTACTTTTTAGTACATTTTTATGTTTTTATTTTTTTTTTTAGTAAGTTATTTCTATTCTTTGAAAACAATTTATTTCAATGATTTTTCGTTTCCACCTTTAGCGGAATACTACTTTAAAACTAAAAGCTTTTTTATTTGAAAATAACTGCAGAACTACCTCATTAATTTCATTAAAAAAAAATTTAATGTAACCTCCATGGGATCATCCTCTGTCATTCAAAAAGAAGTTCATCAAAATCGGTACCAAGGTTGAGAAATTATGTTGGAACAAACATAAAAAAATATATACATTGAGAAGTCCGAGATCTGGACCTCAAAATAAAAATTATTTTCGACAAAACATAAGACAGAATAATGACGTCACAAGTTCAGACAATTTTTCGAGAGACAAAATTCGAATTCGGACATTATATTATCCGAATTCGAACTTGTATTCAGATGAAGACATGAAGACAGAAATAAAATCTGATTCTCTTTCAGGCAATTACAATGTATTTTATTTCAGCAACGACTTTTCCGAATTTAGACAATTTCAGACAATAATTTGGTTCAATCCGACAGACTGGCGCCATGAGACATATATTAAATGAAGACGAATTGAATAGAAGTAAAAACCCATCGACGGACATGAATGCAGCCAACCTTTTTTATCTCCGTTCCTTCCACGCTTTGCTTGCGGTTTGCAGTCATCTAATATATTTTATTACATTTTGCTTTATCAGTCATCCACGTGCGCTTTTTGCCTATTGTATGTCGACGTATATTAATTTCTAATATCTGTAATTTTATTGGCTGTAGACATTTGGTAATTCCTCTCGCTTTTTGTTATCGATATCGCATGTTTGAAGGCAATTAGCAGATAATAAGTGGGGAAATTTTCCTTGACAAGAAGAACTGATTTGTAAAGACGAATTCTAGTTACTCTCACTCTCGATTTTGCACTGGCGACACCCGGTACTAGGTTCGTCTTTGCAAATGAGTCCTTCTTGTGTAGGCGGATAGTAGCAGGTCCAAGTCACAAGTCGTACGTCTAAGTCCTCACGTTAGGCAATTTTATAAGTGTACCATCTTCGGATGTAGATATGATTTAATCTGATCTACCTTGAAGACAACTAGGATGGTAGTTTGTGTTCCAGATAGGTTCAGTTGAAGAAAAAGGCAGATTAGGGATGTTCTTTCTTCACGAAGGATCAGTAGTGACGACACATAAGACATTTCTAATTTCGCCAGTTGTACATCGCACTTCAAGGCGATCTTTTGGAAACACCTACGAGGTGAAACATCAGTCGACAATATGATCAGATGGAGTTCCTGGTACCTGCTAGGAGGGAAATTTGGTGTGTTGAAGACAACTTTCAGACAAGCTTGGTTCGAGATGACTGCCTTGCTCTGTCATATAAAGGCCGCGTCGAGCCTTCTTCTTCGCATAGTGGATTTGATTCCATCTATGTTAGTAATTATCTCACCTCACCCTCACTTTTAACCAAAAGCTCCGAGACCTAAAGTTTCGTATTAGGAGTCTTTTACACAACAAAACCGTCACTCATGAAGACACACAATTAGGTGAAGACACAACAGCTTTCTGGTGGTTTCTCCTACTTGTTGTCTGCAATAGCTTTTTTTTTAACTTTTTATTTTTTTCCGCTACACACTATGCTTTGTTCCGCTTTGTCGACACTATAGTTCTTTTGTAATTATAGTCTTTGACAAAATAATTCTGCTGTTCGTTTTTGTAGGTTTTGGACCTTGTATGGATCGAAACTTTGTTAGGCTCTTCTTTCCACACAACTTAGCTTATTGCTGATTCGTCATATTAATTTGCTGAAGTATGAAGACAAAAGTAAGCTGCGTTTTGCCGTGTCTGATGAAGTCTAATTCAAGTCAAGAAGAATTCAGCCGTAGGACATAGTCAAAGTCAAAAAATAAAATGTCTTGAAGACACAATTCAAGACCCCTCGAGTCAGTGTTTCGGCTGCATGATGCCCTAACTTTTGGACATTGTGACGTCATTAGTATTTAAACACCACTATACATTAAAGGTTGACTTTATGACACGTGACAGGAATCGATTTCGTATGCCTCATAAAATATTGGCGACTGTGGCAGGAATCGATTTCAGACGCCTCAACATATATAAAGATTGAATTGATAACCTCCTCGTCTTTTTTCGATGTCCGTTAAAAATAATTTCTTGGCTCCTTTCACCATAAAATAATTATTCTTAAAAATGATGGTTAAATTCCTTTTTCACTTCATACAGCAGGTACAATAACCAGGACAAATATTATTTTCATCAGCTGATGTTGGTAAACTGTGTTTATGAGAAGATTCGAAGAAGTTAACATATGTAATTATTATTCAGAGAGAAAAGATTGCAATCAAGTGGAAATTTATTTTCGAGATTTTCTGTATTTTTGCACTTGGAAAATTAACAAAAAACGCAGAAATTAATTATTCTTAGATAGAAATAATAATTCTTATCAAAACTAAGAATGTGAATCAAAGAATATTAAAACAATTTTTTTTTAGTAGGATGAAGTTTTGATAACTTTTTGAGCCTAAAACAAACACAGGATGTTTCTTAAGAACCTCTCGTCCTCTTCAAACGAAAAGTGTACAATAAAATTCAATACAAATAACATATGTTTAACAGTCTAAAGAACAATGTCCAAAGAACAGGATAATGTTCTCCACAATTAAGGAGCTGCAGTATACTGAAAACATGCTACGAAGAAATTTTATTTTAAATTGTCATTGGACTACATAGACCTAATAAAATACTCACCATCAAGAATAAAAAAGATTCTTTTCACTTTTTCCTTATCGTAAAGGGCAAAGGTGTTAGGAGTTCCCAAATTCGTGCCAAAAATTCAAAATATTTACTTATTTAGGCCTATTGGCCTACTTCTTCAAATTGGTTGTAAAGTTAATGTTGAATAATAAACGTGAAGAGAATGTTTTTAGTTCTTGGTGGTGATTACCATGGGTTCACGAGGGTAAATGACAAATTTGAAGTAAATTTTTTTATGTCATGCTCTTAGGTAGCTACCTATTATACTTATGCCACTTCAACCATTGAGAACCGAACACGTAATAATTATGTAGGCTACACGTATGTTTATTGAACATTATTTTCTAATTGTTTAAAGGTTTATTATCCATTGTTGAAGGTTAGGGGTGGGAAGGATTCTCAAGAAACACGAAAGAACGATTAAAACGAGGAATTATGGAAAATATTCACAATAAATTTTTCCCACCTAGTATACGTATAGCCTATACATTATCTTTTAAATGAAAAAATTCTTTCTTATGTTGCAAAAATAACTCATCTTACCAATTTCTTAATCTTCATTAATTATAAATGGGCTACATTTACAGAAAATGTGATTTCGTTTATTTGTTTCGGTAATGTTAGGTTTCAACCGCCATGTTTAGACCACGAATATAAGTGAGGAAATGAACCTATTTCAAAAGGTGTAATTTGATTCGAGAACGAAAATGAGCTACCTCTCGCATCATTTAATTTTATTCATTCTCATTGCAGTAACATTAATAATTATATTTCAAGTCAATGGGTGACATTTTGCCTACGTACCCGTAAAACGGAACCACAATACCTAATAGAAAATTTGTGGTTGAAAAATGTGACTAAACTTGCTGAAATATTGAGCTTAAATGGTTGAAGCGTTCAGAAAGTGACGTAACTTTACTATTTCCCTTAATTCCAGCACAGAAAGATATACGAGACCCACATTTTTTGAAAATACAAATTAAAGAAAACGTAATTTTCTTTCCTTAAGAAGGGGTCAGGAAATGAATAAAATTTAATAGTGTGGCGTAATATAATTATGCGATTTGGCACGCGAACGCACGCACTACGTCATTCCTCCCAGACATCGCAGCCATTAACATTAATGATCACGACTTTTAGTGCAACAAAAACATCGTCTGCGCTTGTGATAGAGAAGATAGCATGTACTGATTGCTTAACACTACCCTTGCTTTTTTAGTTGTGGATTTTCTTTACTTTCCGCATTCACCGTAGCATTACCTTAGCTATGGATCACAATTAATGCCACCAAGAGCTAAGATCTCTTGGCTGGAAATCGTACTGGGTATCCCACTTGAAGGATTTGAGTGGAGGTCATGTAACCTGAATTGAAAACCTTATACATATTCTGGTTGGATTTTCAAACAAAATGAAAATAAGGGTACGTATGGGGACTATGTTCCTCTTTTCTCCTTGGGGCTTAGCCCCAGTTGACAGACTGTAGACTTGGTCCATCACCAAGTCCACACACTTTAGTCTACGAATGTTAAAACAAAACACATAGGCTAACAAACAAACTGTAAATGTGTTCTCTGTTTAACCTAAATTCTACGAACATAGCCTTGCGTAAATACGTCTATGTAAATATACACCAAGCTAAGCAATGAAGATGTGCCTATCTTTTTGATACTTGTGAACAATGTGCGTGTGCAGCCTAAAATATACCTTGGCAATGCCTGTCGTTGGCTGCCTTACTAAAACGGCTGACAAGGAACATGCAAATCCATATTTAATGCCTGTGGGTATCGAGGTTTACCCACAGTAGTTATTTAAAGATTTGAAAAATTGAATTCTGGTATGGTCACATTATTTTTGAAAATGGGGTGGCGGATTGGAAATTGTTTCAAAGTAAGTAATGAGTAAGATAATATGTTGATGAACTTAATGATTTTAAGAACAAAAAAAAACTGATGAATGATTAGCTACTTTCGCTTACTACCTACATTAAAGAGATAGAGGTGTAAGTGCATTTTTTTATCGGAAATAATGTGTTTATTAACTTGCCCCAGTTGAATCAACAACATTTGGTCATATTTTTTTGGAGTACACTTCAAGTGGGTACATATGTCATAGAAACCAAAGGTTTTAATTGGTCCATTGAGAAAATGGACACTAAAAATAGTAAATATCTTAAAATATCTACACTTTGTTTCTTCATACTCAAATATCGGATTCATAAAAAGTGGATGTTTTTCAATATTCTCTCATCGTCGCATGTTTTCTGTTAAAGTAATGAATACCACTCGAACTCTTTTACTTCTTTCCAAATTTGGTGAAAAATCACGCGAATCTGACGTTTGTCTTAAATTTTTAAGTCCCGTTCTGGCGATTATGTTCTCTACAATAGGTAATGACGAGGATCATTATATCCCACGTTTGCGTACATCTGACTAATGAAATAATAATAGTAAGAGGGGTGAGAAAAAAAAAAGGTGTTTTATTTTTTTTCTTGCCTTAAGTAGGTATCTACCTGGCGTTGATATTATCGAAATTTATATTTAGGTAGCCACCTAGTGAAAATGTACTAAAAAAACTCCTAATATCTTCAATTTTTAATCAAAAAATGATTAACCTTGAACCTTTACCAGTAATTTTAATTTAGATTTTTTATTCAGCGAATTTGAACTGCCAAAGCTGATTTTCGTTAACCCTTAAAAAAAGGGATGATGTATCATTCTGACAAATTTCAAATAAATCACGTATTGACTTTCCCACAAATTAACCTGTAATCTGAAACAAAGCCTACTATTTCATATTTTCTACGTCTGTACCTATACTCGTTTTGCCAATATTGTGACAAATAAAGAAAAAAATTTTTTAAATTGAAACTGCGAGTTTAAAAACAGAAGTTGAATTTTTAAAAGTTGTAAATATTTCTGCAAAATTATTTAATTTCGAGGCCGACAACATTTTTTATTCATATCTATGACCATCCATCAAAATAATAATATTCACCCAATAGAAATCGTAAATTTTCGAAGTTAATCCAACCGGGCCCTTAGGATGCTCATACTCCTTTTCACAAATTGATGGAGTACCTGACTATGACATTCAAATTGAAAATTTTAAAATTCTTTCGCGCACAAAATGTTTTTCATTCTTCTTCGTGCTGATTATGATGTATTATAATGTCGTGAACCATACTTCCACGTGCAAAGAATTTCTGTGTTTCTATGTGGCCAATGAACTTACACAGCAAATTATCACGATAGTAGGTAAGTATAATATGAAGAAAAAAATTATTTTTCGAAAACCTACAAATCTTTATTTGTCGAATACCTATGAAGGTATAATATTTATGTCTACTACGTCTGTGTTTTGTATTCGAAAAAGCAGTTTAAATAGGTATTGTTTTATTTTAATATTTTCAATCAGTCTTACTTATTTTTTACCATATTTAAAGGTTAAAATAATGTTTTCGAATAACTTTGATATATTGCTATGACATATATTTGTTTACAAAATTAACTGCTACCTGATTTACGACTTAAGAAATCCAATTGACGAATAAAAAGATTGACTTTTTTATACACAGAAGCAATTATTAATACTTTTCTGCGTTTCTTTGATAGGAGACCTAAGGCTCATTGTAGGCAATTAATTTTCATTAAATTTTTTACATCAAACATAGACTGATAAAATGAGTGGAAATAATGAGTGGAAATAAATGAACTTATCACATATTCTTCGGAGAAACTTCACAAAATTTGTTTCTGTGTAGCAGTCCACCAAAAAATTTGACAAAAATAGTGTAAATTCCAATTGTATTTTCTTTCACTTTTAGCACATAAAACTAAAAATAAAATTGACGTGACACCATATCTAATAAGAGAACTTTTAAATAGTGTACCTATACCTAATGTGGTATACTAGGGGGGAGATACATTTCACAATCTCCCTACAGTCTCTAAAATATTTTATTCAACTAACCTGTTCTAATGTAGTCGGTGCCTCGGCTAAAATCATCTTACATAGGATGGTAACCGAGACAGAATTAATTACCACCCTGCCCCAATAGCCTCCCAGGTAATCCATGGACCCGAATTCAAACCATGCTCTAATTAATTTTTTTATTAGATGAACCATTGCTATAAACCACAGCACCTGCTTAAAACCTTAGCATTTTACATATAAACCACAGCCAACACTTCTGTATGACACATTGCCTAATAAAAATTCAACACATCTTATAAAAAATTCGAGACATTATATTTTATATGATCAAAAAAGAACATTGTGTGCCATGGCATAATTAGTGAAGAACTGAATATGCAAAGAGTTTAAAATAAAATATGTGTTATAGAAAAAGGTTGAAAATTGGAGATAAAACAGAGTGGAAGTTTGAAGAGATGTATAGTGGGAAAAAACCAGTGAGAAGAAATAAAAATGTTATAATACTATGGCTATGTGTTTCAGAGAGGAAAGGAGAAAGCAGAAGATAATTTGAAGAATATGAAGATCGTAAGAAGAAAGGAAAAAAGTCCGAAGAAAACAAGTATAAATGAAGAAAAATAAGAAGCAAATGGAAGAATGAAGAGTGAAGAGGAAGAAGATAGAAACAAATAGCTGTGGCAGATGAAGCAGAAAAAAGGTGAGCATTTAATATATTATTCGTGATGCGAGAAATTTTGGATAGGAAAAAAATTACAAAGTGCTGTGGGAAAATACTGAGCTAAAGAATTAAATCAATTGCTGTGGAATTTTATTATTATTAATTTTAGAAGCTGCGGAGTATATTTATCAATAGGAGGTGCTAATTTATTTATTTTATTATGAAATTATTTTTATTTATTATTGAGACCTAGCCATATGCGTCCCTAATTGAACGGGTTTCATTACAAATAATCTTTTATGTAATTCACCTCAATGGTTACATCCAGGGACATAACTAAAATTTCTTCAAAGGTGAGAGCCAAAAATATTTAATGACTTTTTTTTACTCATAACTTCTTAAAATTTAGAAAATTAAAAAAATTTGGCATCTATGAAACCTGCTGTTGCATATAAATTACTAAAATTTTTAATCTGGAATACATTTGGATTTTTATTAAAGGGGAAAAATAAGAATGAGGAGGTTGTTGGAACTAAAGCCCCATAGATACAAGTCCGGCAATACGAGGTTTTATATCCTACAGCTTGAGGCGTCCCAAATCAATTGCCTTGTTTCAAGAGGCAATCTGAGATAGATTAGCTCATAAAGTCAACCTTTAATGTATTGTGGTGTTTAAATGCTAATGACATCACAACGTCATAAAACTAGAGCATCATGCAGCCAAAACACTGAATCGAAGGGTCTTGATAATGTGATTTCAAGACATTTTATTTTTTTGACTTTGACAATATCCTACGGTTGAATTCTTCTTGACTTGAATTAAACTTCTTCGGACACGGTGGAACACAGCTTACATTTGTATTTATATCTCAGCAAATTAATATGAAAAATCAGCAATAAGCGGGGTGGTGTGGACAGAAGAGCCTAACAAAGTTTCGATCCATAAGAGGTTCAAAACTTACAAACACGAACAGCAGAATTATTTTGTCAAAGACTATAATTACAAAAGAACTATAGTGTCAACAAAGCCAAATAAAGCAAAGTGTACTGTGGAAAAATAAAAAGATAAAAAAAAGCTACTGCAGACAACAAGTAGGAGAAACCATCAGAAAGTTGTTGTGTCTTCACCTAATTGTTTGTCTTTATAAGTGATGGTGATTGTGTTGTGTAAAAGACTCTTATCATGAAACTTAAGACTACGGAGCCTTTTGGTTTGTAAGAGGGTGAGGTGAGAAAATAAACTAACTAAGATGAAGTCGAATTCACTATGTGCGCAAGAAGGCTCTACACGGCCTTTAAATGACAGAGCAAAGTAGTTATCTCGAACTAAGCTTGTCCAAATTTGTCTTCAATACACCAAATTTCCCTCCTAACAGATGCCAGGAACTCTATCTGATCATATTGATGACTTAAAAATTCACCTCGCAGGTGTTTTTAAAAGATCGCCTTGAAATACAATATGGAAGCTGACGAAACCAGAAATGACTTATATATCATCATTACTAATCCTTCATGACAAAAGAACACTCCTAATTTGTCTTTTGTCTTCAACTGAACCTAACCAGAATTCGAACTACCATCCTAGTTTGTCTTCAAGGTAGATCAAATTGAAGTTAATCTGCATCCTTAAATGGTACACTTGACAATTACCTACGCGAGGACTTTAACATATGACTTGAGACTTGGACCTGCTACTATCCGCCTACACAAGAAGGACTACATTGTAAAGACAAACCTAATACGGGGTATTGCCAGAACAAGAGTGAATAAAAATTAGAATTCGTCTTCACAAGTTAGTACTTCTTGTTGGTGAAATTTCCCCACTTATTGTCTACTTAATTACCTTTAAACATGCGATGTCGATAGTACATATAAACGAGAGGAAATTAATGTATATGCAACTAATAAGATTACATATAGCAAATATACATGTCAATATACAATAGGCAAAGCGCACATGGATGACTGATAAAATAAAATATAATAAAATATAATATGACTGCAAACCGTAAGCAAAGCATGGAGAAGCGAGAGACAAAGCAAAATAAGGTTGGCTGCATTCATGTCTGTCAATGGGTTTTTACTTCTATTCAATTTGTGTTCATCCCCATATATTTCATGGCGCCAGTCTGTCCGATCGAGCCAAATTATTTGTCGAGAGTTGTCTTAGTTTGGATGAGTCGATACTGAAATAAAATGTATTAAGATTGCCTGAAAGAGAATCAAATTTTATTTCTGTCTTCATGTCTTCAACTGAATATGAGTTCAAATTCGGATACTATGATGTCTGAATTCGAATTTGGTTTCTGAAAAACTGTCTTCAAATTGTGACGTCATTATCATGTTCAAAATAATTTTTATTTTAGGTCCAAGATCTCGGACTTATCAAGCTCAAAAGTGAATTCATTAATATTTATGTTAAATTTGAGAAATTTTATTGTTTTAGATTTTTTTATTAATTTTATAGATCTTTTTCAATGTTTAACTTGAAATCTACTCTTTGCCCAACAGATTGAAGGGCCAAAGAAACAAGCTTCTCATCACACTCAATTCTATGAGATCAAACTATACAATCAAAGTTATAGATTACAATTTTAAGAGAACCATTGCTCGTAGAAAGGTGAAATTTTGGTGAAATATTAACATATGATTGCTACAAACTATGTAAAAATTTTGCTGAAATCGTATCATTGGTTCTTTAAATAAAGCTGAAAATTTGAAAGGGTTATGTGAATTAAACTGTGGATAAAAAATGGCGTATTGCTGTACTTGTATCCATAGAGCTCTAGTTGAAACAAATTTCAGTGCAAATTTTGGTTTGAGGGAGAGAAGAAACAGCCAAGAAAAAAAAGTGTCTATATGAGTAGATGTGTGGTTGTGTGTGCGCACATTGCACACGCATACAACCACATCCCTTTTGGTTGCTCATATACCTTCGGATAGCCAGGAGCCCTAACATACCAATGTTAACGAAACATGCCATCATTGTAAAGGTCTAAAATAAGAATCGGTTTTCTGAGCATGCGCAGTCAGCAATTTTTTCATTGTGTTCGGTCTATTAGTACATTGCTGTGAATCCAGTAAAATCGAGTGGAACTCGAGTCCATTTTATGGCTTTAGGTGAATATTATTCGCAAGAATTTGTGTGTTTACCTGGGTATCCACTACTAAATGATCGAAAGCCCATACTATTTCTTTCTCTCGATCATCTCTTTGTCTTTGCTGAGCTTATACCAGTACATATACATACATCGGGGCCAATTTCTTGTTACCACAGTGCCGGTTGCAATTTTTGTCCAATAATCATGAAATTTAGGAAATAATATTAGTAGTTACTAAGCCAAGGACCTGACCTATATTGGTTTTATTTTGGATCGGCTATACGGTACTTCCATTATTGCTACTTTTGTTTTTGTTTTGGTTATAAAATTTTTAACTTTTGGCCAAAAGCTGTGAAATTTCGAACAACTAATCGTTATACTTATAATCTATTATAACTTGCTATAAATTTTGGTGCAGACTGGCCTTAGAGTACTTCTCATAACACTATTTTTATTTTTTTTTTGACTGTAAAATATTTAATTTTCGACCAATAAGAACGTAATTCAGAATAAACAGTTATTATTATCTATTCCAACATGATACTGATTTTGGCACAGACTGACCGGACGGTGCTTGCGGTGCAGCTATTTTGGATATTATTTTGGCTATAAAATGCTTGATTTTGAACCAACAACTAAGACATTTGCGAAAAGTATCAACCGTACTTAATTATAACATGCTTGCAATTTTGATGCGGAAGGTATTTCCAAAAAATTTATGTTTGTTTGGATTTTAAAAGAGATAATTGTTTTCTGATTGCGTAATTTTGCGTCAACAGTTGCAAAATGCAATACAGTCGATTTTATCATGAACTATTAATAACTTTTTAGCAATTTATTTTATAATTTTTGAAAACTTACTTTTTCTAACAGAGTTGCTGTTGCGTTCGGCAGCTCTTAAAATGTGTATAACATAAAATTTTTAAATCCATCCGGGCAGGTGCTGAAGCGCTTTTATTTTTTCAAATTCTAAATGTGACAAGTACAAAAAACAAAGGTCGTTGAGACAATTTGCCTCAATTCCCTCCATGGCTACACCCTCGGTGACATCTATTACCATCTCATAAGATGCGAACGCTCGATACGATTAAATCAATTAAATGCAACAATGTGGTACTTGTTCGCAAAGTCAATAACATGACCCAAACTATAATTTTGTCGCACAAAGTCATTAAGTTTTTACGACGCGATGAATATTAAGTCAATCAATCGACGTTTGTTATTTTATAATTTTCTCTTCTTCCCATACGCTCCTCCTCGTCTCTTCGCTCCATCTACTATTCAAAAATACGATTTTTTCATCATCTCTCCAATTTAATATTATTTGTTGACACGAGTTTATTCTTCAATCGAGTAGAAAATTGTATATCTACAGCAAAAATATATGCGTTGGTACTTACTCCATTTTTCCCCCCTTTTTCATTAATAGATTGGAACTTTATCGTCCATCAAGTACAGAACTTGTTTTTATTGTAGGAAGAAATAGAAACAAAAAAAAACAAAAAAAAAAAAAACGTAACAAAATTACAGCAGTGGGCGAATTATGAAAATCGAAAAAAATTGAATCATTTATTTGTACTTACCTATATATAGTAAGCAGACATACTTACAACGTGCAACTGAGCTGAATCATTAATCATGATTTTAAAGAAGGCGGTTATAAAGGTGAGTGGTTTGATTTTTGTTTAGCCATCATACAGTATACCTGCGTGTGTCACGATGACGAGCGTAGGGTTGTGGAAATTACAAATTATCGTCGACACCTTTCAATGTCCATCGATAAAGACTGAGAAAATAAAATAGGATAAATGAAGATGGAACGAGATCCTTCTATAAACCCTCCCCCAATCCTTTTTGCCAAGTTTTCTTTCTTCGAGACAGTTTCATAGTATAGTAACCGTATATCTACTCGGGTGTCCACAATTTTTCTTTCTTTCTTTTTTTTTTTTTTTCCTTCCCTTTCTTCAATTTTGAAAGTTGCAATTTCAACCTGCTTGACTTTTTCGCCAACTTTTCAACCATTAAATTGACGCATGTTCGAGGAACTCTTTTATTAACCGTATTATTGTGGGTCCAACGGGCGTTTACCTTTCTTTATTTCTTTCTCTCTTCATTTTCCTAAATGGTTTTGTTGTTACGGGTGAAAATCAGACCATTAAAAGATGGATGATCTTCGTTTTCAAGGAAGGAAATTTTATGGACGGAATTATTACGATGTCTGATTTAGTATAATAACGAACGGTTTTCAGTAAATTGCGTGCCAAAGAGGCTCCTATTATACAGATATTGTGGTCGAGAAGAAAGAAGTAGGTAGACGTAGGTACCTGTAACTGTGAAATATTGTATATTTAACTAAAATTCGCTTAATTTTCTGGTTATAATTATCAGGGTCAATACATAGTTTGTTGCTGAAAAATTTGCAAGAAATCTGAAATAAATTACCTTCTACCTATCCGAATTTTGTACATCTGGCTTAAAATAAATTTATAATTTTTAGTATGGCTACTTTTTGTCAGAAATTATAAAACATAAAAACTCACTTTTATGCGTCAGAATATCATATAATCAGTGACGTAAGCATGGGGGAGGATATGGAGGATATTTATCCGCTAAGGTAATTTCCCAATAACCATCACTCTAAAACAAACACGTCATGGATTTTAATGTATTAATGCTTCATCTGGCAACACTGACCAGCAGTATACAGATAGGTAGGTACTTATTTCCAGAGATTAACTCAGTATTTAGCTGTTTTGAAAAAGGGCAGCCATTCGTAAGGTTTGAATTAGTATTACTTAAGCAAAACCAATATTAGGACTAATACCATCATAGTTTTGGTCTTGGTCCTTCTTAAAAAATTTTCATTATTATTGATGGCTAAACTAAACTTACGATTTGTGATGTCCTTCATAAAAATTAAAAAGAAAATAATTCAATTTAAATACTGAAAATTATTTTAAATCATCACTTATATCTAGGCTAAGACTGAGAACATTTTACACTTTGTTCATGTGGGGATTAGACCAATACTTGTAAGAGGAAATAGGGTCGGCCTATCGACAACAGTCGTCACCTTTGGTGACAATTATTTGTGCCTTACACGTTAAACCAAAATATAAATGTATGTTCGTTTGTACTTGTCTATTTTTGCAGATAGACCAGTTACAAATCTCGGACCATGACAAATCAATAGATAATGATCTCGGCGATGTCACGGACCGATACGAAGATGCATTTTCCATACTTTACCATTGCCATAGCAACCGTAAAGTACGAATAAATTATCTACACGGTACCTATGTAAATATTACATAAGTGTGTATGTGTGCGTGTAGGGAACTGGGTATATAAGACCAGAAAATCATAGACTAAATCGCCAGTGTTTGCCAAGGTCTTGGCTCCCCTATACCTTTTTGGTATTTTGGCATAAAAATGAAAATTGTTCTGTTGAACACCTTCTTTGTTGGTTTTACTTTCCACAACGTAAGGTATTCCACAGTGGTGACCTCGACATGAATATTTGGCCACGTCAAAGTGTCTTTTGGTGCGGTGCGCTTATACTAAAGTGGCGTGGTGGGCTGGCGAGTAACTCGCTATCTAATTAAAGTAAAAAATAAAATTTTTTAAAGACACCAGGAGCTCTTGAAGGTGTCTGCTAAGTGGGAATTTACACCCCCCATCGTGAGTATATTTACAAGAAGGAAAAATAGCAGACCCTGGAAGGACATAGTTGGCCTAATCCACCAACTCCTCCCCCTTCTACATACCAAAAAGAATTCGAAGACCTCAACCTCTCAGAAAATAAGAAGAGAAATAGACGTCCCAAACTCGAACGTCTAGGTGTGACAATTGACCAACACGAATTGTCCACCAAATCTCTGAGGAGTAGAAACATACCAACTCCTCCAACAGATCAGCAAACATGATCTGACCCAACTTTTGGCAAGTCATCAAGATCTCCCAAAAACACTAGCCAACAAGGTTCAATGGCACAGCCAACCGAAAACCCACCCACCATGTCAGCAACCGGATCCTCACAACCAACGCTAACCCCGGAAATAATAGCTCAAATAGTCCAGTTACTAAACACAAGAACTGAGCAAAATCCGGCCTTCTATAGATGGAGGATCGATATACCAGAATTCCTCCCAAATGAAGTCGATGTCTGGCTGACCCTTCTCGACGGTAGATTCAAAACTGAAAACATTCAAACCGACCAACAATATACACACATTTGTGGAGACATGCCCCTACAAATAATAAGAGGAATTCCAAATATCATGGATTGCCTTCCAGCAGAAACTGATAAATATGCTTGGTTCTGCAAACAGGTTAGAAACATCTTCGGTAAAACTAAAAATGAAATAATTCACAAAATAATGGGTGGAATGAAGATAGGGGATGACAAACCCTCTATCTTCATGGCTAAACTACGGAAGAAGGCCGACCACATAGTAGCCCCTTCCGTAATTGGAAACCAATTCTGTAAGCAACTTCCCCAACATGTTGTACAGGCATTGGCAGCGGTAGGATCGACAATAATAAATGAATCTGTTGATCTGGATTACTTGGCCAAAAGTGCTGACAATGCACTACAGTATTTGAAAAATTCACCTTCGATTAGTGCAGTGTCAGTAGAGACAGGAGAACTTGCACAGCTGAGAGCACAAATCGCCCAGCTCACTACCCAAGTGCAAAATAACAACAAAAATAATAATAAAAACAAAAACAATAATCAGCGAAACAACCGGTCTAGAAGCAGAAATGATAAAAATAGACAAAGCCGATCAAAAGATCGAAGAGACCGTAATTCTCGCAGGGGTCAGAGTCCAACTTGCCCTAAAAACCAAAAATCTTCATCCAAATCTCCTTCTTGAAATTGGGATGAAAAGAACTGCTTCTTCCATAATAGATTTGGCTAAGCCTCCACCAAATGCAATAACAAATGTCAATGGTGGGGCAGGACCTACAAGTCCAAAGCGTCAAACTAAAATGAGGGGCCTTCTATACGGCCGAAGACCCCTCAGAAAACCACTCATGCCGCGTGTTCTTAAAGGACAGGACAAGCAGGAGAAAGTATCTAATAGACTCAGGCGCACACCTAAGTATACTGCCAGCAAACAAAAATCATAGGATACATACTCCGAAATACTATCTCCGGACTATGAATGATCAAAACCTTCTAGCTTATGGACTCGAAACAATCAAAGTCAACATTGGACTACGAAGAGACATGACTTGGTCTTTTAAAATTGCGGATGTTCCAAATCCAATCCTGGGTGCTGACTTCTTAGCCCACTACGGCCTAATCATTGACCTAAAAAATGGTAAATTGATTGATAATGAAACAAAACTTTGTGTGGATGGCAAAATACTAGTGTCTCAACTGGATACAGCTATTTCCAGTTGTAGTAAAGTCGACGAATGATTCTTACGGATTCTGTCAAACTATTCTGGAGTCACACAACCATCAATTTGCAGGCACCCAACCTATAAACATGACACAGTTCATTATATAGAAACAAAAGGGCCGCGATGCCATGCTAGAGCAAGAAGGCTTCTGCTCGACAAGCTCAAAGCAGCCAAGGAATACTCTGATCGAATAATTAAAGAAGGTATTTGCAGACCTTCAAACAGTTCATGGCGTTCCCAAATCCACATGACTAAAAAAGCAAGTGGAGAATGGCAAATTGTTAGTGACTACAGAGCCTTAAATGCCAAAACAGTTCCTGACCGTTACCCAGTCCCAAAGATAATGGACTTTAACGCAAATATGAAGGGTAAAACAATGTTCTCCAAAATAGACATCAACTGGGCATTCCACCAAATACCAATGGCTGAACAGGACATCCCAAAAACGGCACTCATAATGCCTTTTGGACTATTTGAATACCTTTGAATGCCTTTAGGACTCCGTATTTCGGCTCAAACCTTCCAAAGATTCAACAATGGATTGTTTAGGGATTTTCCATTTGCATATGCATATCTGGATGACATCTGCATATGCTCAGAAGGCGGTGAGCAACAGCACGAGAAGAATGTAAGAGCTGTTATACAACATATACACGCTGCCGGCCTTACTATCAACGTAGGTAAAAGCTTATATGCACAAACCGAAATTGACTTTCAGGGCTACAAAGTCTCGACCGAAGGCATAGCCCCACTAAAGACCAAAGTTGAGCCAATATTAAATTTCCCAAAACCCTCAAACGTAGCTGAACTCAGACGTTTCTTAGGGATGGTAAATATTTACAGGCGCTGCATGAAAAATGCAGCAGCTGAACAAAGTAAGCTGTTTGCTTTAATAAAAACATCAAAAAAAAGAGATAAAACTCCACTCAAATGGAATAAAGAA
Organism: Ericerus pela; assembly: GCA_011428145.1. Lineage (NCBI taxonomy): Eukaryota > Metazoa > Arthropoda > Insecta > Hemiptera > Coccidae > Ericerus > Ericerus pela. The sequence continues at coordinate 1,861,179 of WOFM01000637.1, read as the reverse complement.
GCCGAAAAAGCATTTGAAAATATAAAAAATTCGCTGGCCAATGCAGCCCTCCTGGCTCACCCAGACAAAAGTCTGCCATTGTGTGTCGCATCCGATGCCTCTGACTTTGCAATTGGTGCTACACTGTACCAAAAGGAAAATGACCAAAAATTTCCGCTTGCTTTCTTCTCCAGAAAGCTATCTAATACAGAAAGAAATTACAGTACTTACAATAGGGAATTACTGGCAATCTTCGCTGCATTGAAGCATTTCAGGCACCAACTAGAGGGTAGATGTTTTACTGTGTATACAGATCATAAACCCCTAATACATGCCTTCACGCAGAAAGCAGAGCCAGCATCACCGAGAAGAGCACGACAGACTACATAGGTCAACTAACTACTGACATCCACTATATAAGTGGAGAACTTAACACTCCAGCTGATGCACTCAGTAGAATCGAAGCTATCTCGGCTCCTGCCCAATTACCTTACACTGAGATTGCAAAAGAACAGCTCAAGGATGCAGAACTGCAAGAGTTATTGTCAAACGATGACACATCTCTCAAATTGAGGCAAAGAAAAATTCCTGGTACTGATGTTTTATTAACATGTGACGTCAGTACAGGTAAGAATAGGCCATTTCTACCGGTAAAATATCGCAGGTTGGCTTTCAACAGTGTACATAATCTGTCACATGCTGGGCCAAAATGTAGTGCTAAATTAATTTTGGCAAGGTTTGTATGGCCACAAATGAAGTCTGACTGCAACAAATGGGCTCGCAGTTGCCTGAACTGTCTAGAATCCAAAGTAGGAAGACACACTCGCTCGCCCCTCAAATGCTTCACCAGTGTTTGTCGAGGTCTTGGCTCCCCTATACCTTTTTGGTATTTTGGCATAAAAATGCAAATTGTTCCGTTGAACACCTTCTTTGTTGGTTTTACTTTCCACGACGTAAGGTATTCCACAGTTCACATTTTCAAAGTTTTTCATTTGGATTAGCTCTTACATAAATTTGGTATTGATTATGGTGTAGCATAGTTGGTGTTGGTGTTTGTCTTGCATTGTCAGTCTAGGTCTGAGTTAAACAAACAGTGAAAGACCAAGATCAATTTTTCTCATCTCTAATTTGGCTGATTTGTTTTGTTATTGTAGATGGTAAATTTTATATTCTGTTTCATAAAGTGAGTAGAAGTGTAATTTGTCACTGCATAGTTATTTTTCAAACTGTCATCAGAAAAATATTAAATATCACATTATGTCGACCAGTTTCATGGATTGATTTTCAGATTTCTCTTATTAGTCGATATTCAGGCATGTAGTCAGGAAGGGTCAAGGGGACAATGACCCATTTGGTGGCACTTTTTGTCCCTCTGGTAAAATTTTCAATTTTTTTCTGAATTTAAAAAAAAAAATAAATTATTAGCGATGTTTTTTTAATTTTTACAAATAATAAAAATCAAAAATTACAATTGCCTTAATGGGCTAAGTTGAAATTTGTAATAAATTTTATTTTATGAAGATAAGAGTTTTCCTTGCTATTTTTCTCTTCCCGCCAAAAAACATACCTATTTTTTTAATACTGTTAATATAATTTCAAAATAAAAATTCTGTCCTCTCTGGTATGCAGTTTGCTCCCTTGGGATTTTACTCAGGCTATGGACCTGTGGATATTTCTCCAATTTCTTGACCAAAAATTTTATAAATCAAAGCGATATTGCAGCAATAATTGATGATAAAATCAACACCAATCGGTGCCATTAGTTCAGCAACAACAGGAGGGCTGGTGAGAAGATCGTCAATTTTGTTCAAACCTTTTGCGGACCAATGAAAACTTCATATAGGGTGAGGTGGAGTGACACGTATCATTCTAAAACTCTCTATATTGGTGCGTATGAATATGCTGCTAAATATAAAGTGCAACACAAAATGTAACTCAAGGTAAGTGCAATAAAAATTTGCGATGAGTGATGCATGTATGACGTACCATGTGAAAATGGAAGTTGAAAAATACGCAGAAAATGGACCCAATAAAACATGACGCAGTTATTTGTTTTTATTATTACTTTTAATCTTAAATTAAACTATTTGAATTTAATCTTTATTGAAATTTTTTATGCAATAATTTTTACAAATTTTTAATTTTTTTAAAAGAAATTTTTAGTACCGAATTCATCTCAATAACTTTTGTGTGTGTGGGTATAGATAAATACAGCACACCACCACAACAATGAAGACAGCGTATTCTTCGTAGATGAATGTGTGTGAGCTTAGCTCAGTATGCAATTTGGCAATACAGGCAAAGTGTAAAGCCGTGAGAGCAAAAAGTAAGTTTGTGGACTATATGTCCACTGGCTCACTGAGTGATCGACAAGTGCGCAAGTACACTTGTTCATCTTGATCACCGGTTACCACAGTTATTTTTGTGGGGATTATACCCATATGACACATTAGGGGCTTACACCCCTCAATGACAGTCACCACCCAAAGGCTGGCATATATTTGTTTCTAAGACATTAAACCATTTACACACATATGTTTGTATGTTTGCACCTGTACATATGTACAGGTAAGATACATTATACAGGCTGTGATGAATTACCCAATAATGATCTCGGTAATGTCATGGACCAGCTACAAACGCATTGCGTTGTTTCTTATCACCTAAACAGAGACAATAAACGATGTAACTTATGACATAATACCATATATATATATATATATGTACATATATGTGTCTGTGTGTGTGTGCCAAATCCACTATATAAGCTCTCAATACTGGCTACAAAATTGCCAGTGTTTGCCTTGGATTTGGCTCTCCCATACTTTGATGTACGAAGTGGCAGAACACCCAAAACTGTTGAAGACATTCGATGTGTGAATATCTCTCACAACAAGGTATTCCACAATTTTTATTATTACTTTTAATCTCAAATTTAGCTATTCGAATTTAATCTTTATTGAAATTTGGTGCATCATTAACGCCTCACAATTAAAAATTCTTAATCGTATAGTACTCTACCTTTTGCGCCACCAATACAGTGAGTTTCAATATGGTGCGTGTCACTCCACCTTACCTTATGCAGCTAAATGTCTAGAACATTATTTTTGACTCTCTGACTCTTCACTTTCTGTGGGGACAGGAGTGGGTAGAAAGTTGTCGAACCTTCCTGAACCTCGATCGCTGTCCCCCTTCCATTATTTTCACAGTTTTCCAAATATATAATGTTTTTCCCTTCGGTATTGTTGGAATTCCGCTAACAGACATCACTCGATGAAATCATACATAGTGCCTGCTATTATAATAACGAATTTTAACAATAATTAGCTAGATGTGCGTACGTACCTTTGAAGTATTTTCGAGTTTTCGAGTTTTCTCGAATTTTCCTACCTACTGGATGACGAATATGTGATATGTATTCTATACCTACTCTTATTCCCCATATTATACGCACGCTTCGCAATTATTATGGTTCGCACACTCGTCGACCATTCATTAATCAAATAAAAAAAGGGAAACAAGAGCGTATATAGGCTGCAATGTTTCTCGCAATGTTTGTCGTGTGCTGAACATTAATCTCTTTCAACTTGCTGCTCTCTGCACGCTTATCACATCGAAAATTTTCGACGAAGCAACACGAAAAATCTCTGTTCTATGCGGCCGTAATCTTACTGTTTGCTTATTAATAATTGTTTACCTAGTTAACGCAGGTACAAGCTATAGGTACACTGTGTGCATAATTACAGAGGTACACATATCTGGTAACAGGTGTTCGGGCGGGAAAATTTCCTGTGAGAATCAATCACAGAATATCGTACATAATGTAGGTAGGCTACGCTATGAAGTTGCCACCAGCCTAAGAAGAAGAAAGTATAAATCTTTTTCATTCGTCGTATACCTACGTACGCCATTAAAAATAGAATAAATTACAGCCACCACAAGCAATTGAAGTAAAAAATAAAAACTCGCCATTTCAATTTTGTTTATTCGTAAAAATTTTAACGTCTGACAAAAAAAAAAATTCTCTCTTTGTAGACTATTTTTTTTATTTTTTCTTTGAGATCAGTCCCTGTTTCCAGTAGCCACAACAAGGTTGAAAAAATTTTAACGCATTCGCAGGTCGGTTAGAAAAAGTAGATTTACAAAAAGTAGAAAATTAGTCACTGTAAAATGTTATTAATAAATCATAATTGCGATGATTGTATTGAATGTTGTTATTAACGACGTAAAATTACGCAATTAAACGATAAATTACCACTTTAAAAATCGAACCAAAAATAGATTTTCTTTAAAATACCTTCCGAGCGATTCTCACCAATAAATTATAGTTAACAAATTTCCCAGTTATTGGTTCAAAATAAAGCATTTTATAACCAAAATAATACCCAAAATAGCCGCACCGTAAGTATCGTACGGCCAATCCGCGCCAAAATTAATAATATATGTTAGAATATATTAAGTATTTGTTTCAAATTACGTTCCTATTGGTTCAAAATTAGGCATTTTGTAGCCACAAAAAAAGTATTGCCGGAAGTACCGTCCGACCGATTCGCACCAAAATCAGTAGGTCAGATATTTAGCTTAGTACTAATCGTATTTCAAATTTTACGACTAACGGACATAAATTGCTACCTGTACCGTTGTAACAAGAAATTAGCTTAGGTATATATATAATTATGAATTTGAGTTTTTAATGGTGTCTAAATTTTCCTAAGGTTTTGAAACGTAAAGCGTACCTATCTCAACCTCTAGGTCGTTCCTTAACACCAAGATCAGTACGTAGATATTCATATAAAACCTACTTAAAAAACTGAATTATCCTTACATTAGCAATTTCAAAGATCAAGTTTACGAAAATTGATATGCAGAAGATTATATCCCACCTACCTATACTGGTGAGATACCTAAATATTATTCAAATGGTATACATGCGACCACATGTCACGTCATGGTATATTATAGGTACATCTAATTATTCTAATTTGAAACACAGTTTACTATTTTTCATCGCCATAATTAAAAGATAACGAAAAAATTTCTTAAATCGTAGTTCATGAAGTACCCGAATTTTTTTAATCTCATTTTGCAGAAACGAAAAAAATTTTTTTTTCCACATTATTTGTGAGCAGCCATTCATTTAATTAGGTATATTGTGTTATTATTTTGAGGACTAAGTATTTAGTACCGTTCTATGGAAGAATAAAAAGAAAGGAACGAAAATGGGTTTACTGCATGGCAGAGAGTTGAATATGACATATGGGAAGATTCGTAGGTATCGACTTCAGTTTTTATTCAGTGCTGCCAAATTTTGTAATTGTAATTTGTAAATGAGTGGAAACTGTTAATTAGAATGGAAAAAATAATTTTAGCGTTGAGAGAATGAATTTTCAGTGTTGCCAAAATCACTTTAGTGTTGCAGTTGTACCTCATGTGTCCGTAAGTCGGCGCATTTACCACATTGCCAAATCCCTCTACAGTGAAATATGGTACATATTGATGAATCAAAGATGACATTGTGACGCAACAAAAGAACATCCAATGGATTGTGATCTGGAGCCAAAATTACCTACGATAAATTAGAGCATGTTCAAGCTGAATTTACTGATTGCTTAGGGTATCGAGTCCCAGCTAATAATAGTCATTTTGAATTATTTAGTTGAAAGTCTTTATTTTACTTATTAGTGATTCCTTACTTATATATTTTGTTATTTATTTGCATATTTTACCTTTGAATTTTGGGGCAATGTAAATGACGAAATGTATAACAATTACCTTACTTATTCATTTTATCACACACCACAATGTTAATTTCCTATGGTGTATAATAACATAATTAACGTTTGAAGATTTTGTCGATTCAAGGAATTTAACCCAGAACCGACATATTAACGAGCTAAAAGCAATGAACTTGACAGCTTGGCTATCTCACCACTGGTTATAACTGGCATATATATTTTATATAGAACGAGGTGGCGGTTACCGCACCAGGTATGTGTGATTTCAGTCTGTTTGAAAATAAGAATTGTACTTGGTGTAGTTCTCACCTGGTTTCAGGTTAGTTGCATAATTGGTTTGTATTTTTCTCCCTTCTCTTTTTCTGGTTCAGTTGAGGAAAGATAAATACGAGCCAATCAGAAATCTCCACAATTAACTATAATGTAGTTTATTGCATTTTTCTTTGTTCTTCCTATTTAGACATTCATGGTGCCAGTATCTAAGATTTCTATTACAATTTTATACCTATTTTAACATGTTTTGCATCCAGTTTTTAATGTTGCTTGTGAACATTGCTGTTTTGTCCCGCTGGACTTTGGTTTTATTCATTCTATTGTGCTGATACATTATGATTTGTTTTATCTAAATCTGTCTTTGGTTTAAAATCTGCTGCACTGGTACCTACTTAGAATAGAATACTCAGGAGTTCTAAAATTCTTTAATGGTCAACTCTAGCAGCTACTTGGGCCGGATTTTGTTTGTAAAGTTATTTAAAATCTCGATTAAAATAGAATTGAGCTTTTCAGGTTTTCTGGGTTGTCAAGTTGTCGAGAGTATCTAAATTTTTGTAGTGAACTAGGTTTTGTTGCGATATGTACCCTACCTAGTTGACGTATATCACCAGCTCGAAAAACTAAATCTCCAAAATCAATCCATTATGATATCTTCACAAAACTAACCCGCCTACTTGCACTTGATTCTGCAAAGATCATAAAATATTGAGTTTTACTACAAACAGTTTACCCACTGATTCTTCCATGGGAATATGAAAACCAATTCACCACCACACCATTTCTCTATTAAATAGGAAATATTTACCTACCGTTATAAATATGCTATAAATTCTGCGGAATAATAATTATAATGTATACCCCTGGATAACAACAACCAATCATACCTATAATTTAAAAAAGCTTAAACAAGACTATGACTTGGCCGCACAACTCTCAGCCGTACAGGACACAAACTTAGTTGGGTTGATTGAAGCAGCCTCTCAGTGCCTAAAGGTTTAAGGGCCTAACAGAAAATACTAAAAGAGCCAAAATTAAATTTTAAGCTGTATAAGTTCCTACATTCTTTCCGAGAATTTAATAGCTGTAGTTTAGGCCCTGCTCCAACAAACACCATTCTGATAAACCAGTCCGTGCAAAACGCCTTACCGGCACTTCACTGACGGTTTGTAGTTGAGTACAACATAACTATACCTACTTTTGCAGTGCCTAAAGTTCAGTCAATATCATACGCAGAACCAAATTCCAACCTCCATAGCAAACCGCTTTGGGTGTTGATTTATTAATAGCACAAAAAAATTGTTCTTATTTCACCCAGTTCAATAGTCAAGCTTTAGTTCGCCCCAAAACTCAATTCGTAATTTGTTAATGTCTGTTTAAAAATTTGGAAAGTAGGTAATAGACATAATTATTTAAGATTAAACTGATAATATGATGTTAGCCAACAGGCATTAGGTAAATGTCACAATAAATTTAATATTTACACGCGTAATATCTACCTTGAGTTATATTATACCATAACTGACATTAATTCCGAGTTTTTCGATTTCCAACTTTACCTCCCCCTCCCATCAATATTCCTCATCGCCCACATAAAACGATAATTTAAAGGTGGCTGAAAAACAGACTTATCCATTAATTTTTTAGTTTCTTCCAATTATTTCCGTTTTAAATGCTTATTTGCCTAGATTATGCCTTGGTTTAAAATTAATCGAAATCCAGGGATATATCGAGAAGATTCGTCATTGTATAGCCTATTATCATAGTCTACCGGTACAGAATGAGCCACAATTAGGTAGGTACTATAAGAGCAACGATTCTACTACACTGAAAAAGAATAGGAAGAGTACCTACAACTACTTGCAGCGGATGTAACGCTGGCAGTGATATTAGCAGTTTCCCGAATGAGATACGGTCAAAGCTATCCCCTCGTTACCCAACCCCCACCCCCTCTTCACCATTCAGTCATCACCAATTTTCATTTTCAGCCAACGGTTTTAATTAGTTGCGCGCGAGATATTGAAGTGAAGCGAACTGGAATTAATAATATCTTCTTATAGTTTTTGGAAAACAATGACAGCGGCGTCGTAGACGTTGATGATGCTGATGATGATGATGATGATGGCGGTGTGTTGGCGCATTTTCATTTCCGGATTAATGGCGAAACGGTGCAGAGTTTATAATATTCTGCAAATCCGCCGACGCATTTCGTCGTTTTGTATTCCAATTTTTTTGTTTTGTTTGCCGAGTGAGAGAGAAGGGGAGAGGAGATATTAAAACAAAAGTATGCAAAGTACCTATTATTATTAAAAAAGGTACATGGTGGTATCTAGGAGCAAAATATTCGTTACCTTCTCCGCACGATAATGCCGAAGTCGTCGACAACTTTACTCGAATAGCTTTTTTTGTGTGTGAGAGCTCATTAACAACACACACGAACGATGTTAACGAACATTGTTGGCGCGTGTGAAAATCGAAAAAATCGAACATTTGATATGTTTTTACCGATTAACACATGATTTTTTGGGAAGGAGAAATGAAGAAAAACTAAAAAAAAAAATATACATACGAAACACTTTTACGCACAGCCGCACCAACACACATCACATACACTGAAAAAGAAATTTAGTACCTACGAAAAACTTTCTTTATTTTTTTACATGAACGACACATTACGAGTGATGAGGGATGAAAAAAAAAAAAAATACCATATAAAACTTCGGTATTCGAAATTGTTTAGTTTTAATAAATGTAATAATTATAAAAAATCAAAAAAAAAAATCAAAAACAAAAAACCAAAAGGTACCTAATAAGTATTAGAAGAGGAAACAAAAGAAAAAAAAAAAAAAAACTATTTCATGACAATGAATCTGAAGAGGAAGGTTACGGCGTTTTGTAACGATAGTCTAATGTAAACTAAAGTGAATTTTTTTTTTTCCTGTGCACTCGACACAACTTTACCGGCCAATGTCATCGAAGATACCTCCACGAATTAAGACTTAAGAGCAACAACTTGTATCAGAGACTTGAAAATGAAGAAGCAAAAAAAAAAACATTGACTCATTCATTTCTCTGATGACACCATCACTGGTAAGGGGTTTTCTCATTACCATTTTTGAGCAAAATTTTTTTTGTTGGTTTTTTTTTTTTTTCTATTTTACTAGGTAAGCAAGTGTTTGAGTGTGATGTGTGTAGGCACCTACCTGACATAGGTACACACGTAATTAAAGTTAACGATATTTTGTCATCGGGAAAAATGTCATCGACGTTGAAAAATAAGAACGTAGGTATAGGTATGCAATCGAAAGCACATTATTTTTCAATTTCAATGTATTTTTGTACTTGTCGTTACCTATGTATAACGTAGATATGTGTTCGAAAAAGACACGCTAATACAAAAAAAAAAAAAAAGTAATTAACGCTTGGTAATATAATTTATTATTTTTACGAAATTCACATTGTCGGTGCGCTTGTTGAAGTACGTTTTTTCTCTTTTTTTCTGACTTATTTTCCAGTTATAATTATTTGAAAACAGTGTAAAGGGTGATACCTAGGTACGATGTTTTTATTTCAGTAAGAAAAAAAAAAAGTAAAGAATTGCAGGTAGGTAATATCATTCCAAACCTGTGTATTAATAAAAGTATAAAAATCAAAACGTAACGCTACCAACAGAGGGAAAAGGACTATAGTTATTTCATCATGTTGAGTTTTCAAAAAATTCTGAATTCTTGAACACATTACCTATTGATTAAAATGCTTAAAATTCACCAATCAATAATTCAGACTTTTTATAACAAAAAAAATAAAGTAGGTATTTATGTATGCCTACTTCAGCAGAGTGAAACAAGGATATAGTTTGAAAACGAATTAATGTATACGAAAGGTTTAACACCAGAAATAGGACGATGATGGGTAGTTGCGGATCCAAGGAAAAAGGCTCAAGAACAAAGCGTTTGAAAAGGCCCTTTCTAATTACAGATTGAACGACTTAATAATTTTTTATAAGGCTATGAAGGAACAAAAAGCCTTTTTGGCAGAATGTTCAGGTGTAATTTTGCTGAGCTAATACCTGTTAAAACCGCCATTGATAACGAGTTCTTGAATGAGTGATAAAAATTCTCCATCACCGTACCCTGTGCTTTAACTAAGGCGGCTCAAACTAGTTCCTCAACAACTGGGAGATGCACGACAAAAATACTTCACTGTATAACAATAATGCACATAAAATTTGAAACAAAAACATTGGTAACTATCATAGGGGCTGAGATACCAATTGGAAAAAGAGGATATATTTTTCCTAAAATCATAATAATTGGTATTTTTAGGCATCCCGTTGGTATGGGGAATGAACCACCGACCTACAGAAACCTATCATCACTTGTCATCTACCACCGTATCACCACACCACTCTCCTCTGCATATTTGGATTCTGTACAATATAAACATAAAAACCTTGCCAGTTCTCGTTTTCCTTGTATAATATACAATATATTGTATTTATATTATTAATAATTTGTCGAATTTTTTTTTCTCACATACAAACACTTATTCAGTCATTTAAAGTTTATTTTTTATTTTTACATATTGTGGGGACACAACTTGTATAAGGTAAAGGGACTCGGACTCCTCGACAACAGTCACTGCCACAGGGCTGGCAAATATTCGTCTCTATGACGTAAAACAAAAACATATAGATTACATTTGACTGTAATTACTTGCACGTACATGCAAGTAATGTATAAGTACCAAACTGTGACCAATCTCAACAATACGATGATGTTGTAATTCCATACATTAACTGGTCCATCATTTTTTATCACTACAAGAAATGATGCACCAGGCCACTCACACAAACATACCTAATCACTACGTATGTGTGTTGGTGTGCGTGTAAATAAGCCCGTATATAAACCATCCAAACTGGCTCTAAAATTGCCAGTGTTTGCCCAAGTTTTGGCTTACCCGTATGTTTACAAATGTAGTGGTTGAACACGCAAAATCTGTAGATTACCTTTTGGTAAGAATATCTTTTTACAACAAGGTATTCCACACAAATGTTTTGTAACAGTAATTTAAAAAAAAAAAGTTTCATCAAGTAGATTCGAGGCACTCATCTCCAGCATGCCAAGCATACATTTTTTTAGCAGGCTATGGTAGCTGATGCTGAAATACAGATAATAACAATTTACAAATACATCTTTAGTTAGTTCCTAATAACCAGACAGATGGTAACTGGGAAAAGAAATATGTTATTACATTTACAGAGTTACAGAGTAAGGAATCAAGGCTTGCATGAAGACAGGTGGTGAATACCCCTCCTCATCCCCACATTACTTGTACACATCACACAGACCATTCCTTGACACCACCATGTCACAGAGGGAGAATGTGGACAAACTACAGTTGTGGTGGATAGTCCAAAGATAGCGTCAAATTAAGGTTGTGTTCAATCACATTGAGGTCTCCATTTTAGGTATCCTATCAGTATGGGGAATCAAACTTCCAATCAACAAGAATCTAATCATCACTTGTCATATACCACCAAAATGTAACACCGTATTCACTCAGCCACAGTACAGGAAGTAGACAATGAAAGTGATGCCAATGTGTAGGCATCGCCATGGTATTATTTTCTTATCATTGAGAAACTGGAAATGAACATAAATACTTACATGTAAAAAAAGCGAAAATATAAAATATATTTTTGAGAATTCCTTATAACGTGGAGTCTATGCGTCATATTTTTATGACAGAACATGCATGGTGTCCTTGCAGTTACGGTAATGAACCATTTAAAAATAATGAGATGGTTACAAATAAAATAATATAATAATAGATGGCAACCACCAATTTTTTTTCCATGATTTTTCTGACAGTTCATTTCCATTGTTGAGGACACCATGTATGTACAGACTATGAACTGTGACGTTGAAACTTCATATTAATGAAAAGTTTCAGTATTTTAATTTCATTGCCCATCTTATGTTTATTATATCTATAGATACAAAAAAAAAAAAAAAAAGTAGACTTGGAGCATTTTCATCACATATATTCAAGTAACGACGCCATCATATTTCATAATCGAAACCATATTACGAGTACATATAATTTCTCTTTTTCAAACTCCTTATTTGACAGAGCCATATATACGGGGTGTTTACTCTAGTCTATCTATCTTCATGAACATTATTTGTAAGAACTTAATGATATTTTTACATTTCGATTTCTCTTTAAATTTAGAGCCAGAAAAGCTACAATCGCATAGCTTTGCCAAAATAATGACAATAACAAAATTTGTCGGTGGAGTAGTTATAAACACCCCGTATACATTACACACTAAAAGCGTACAGTATTATCACAGAATTTTTTGATTGTTTGGAGTCCTTCATATCTGAAAAAGAAGGGTAGTACAAAAATATGAAATTTTTAGGTCTTATCAATAAAAGTCTGCTCATTGATAATATTATATGTTCGAGAGAAAAAAAAAACAATAAAATTTTAGAGGGAGCAGGGGAGCGAAAATGCATAACTTTGCTCCCAGAAAGCTACATACTTTCACATTATATTAAAAAATTCCGCAGAATAATACGAATAAGTCCTGAAAAATGAAAATGTCAGGTCGATTTGTTAAGTGATTTTTAACTTCTATAGAGTAACGACGTTAGCAACACACTCACATACCCACAGATAAATACTTAAGTATACCTATCTACATATCTAGGTAGGCCTACAAACAAACAAATTTTCCCATTAATTTATGTAATTAACTATAACTTACACATTAGATTACATGAGTCATTTGCTTTGACTATATAGTACTCGACCAGTAAAGAAAAATGATTTTTTGTTAGACGTACCGGCACTAAACAGGTAACCAGAGCGTACCTTTTGTCCCATTTTGCTTTGTGTTTATGTATGCTATCCTTTTGAATTTAAGGGATGTCTTTATCGGATGTATTATAAATTAGTGAATTCAAGCAAAACATCGAAAATACGCAAAGGTACGCTGGGGTTGCCTACTTTTTCGCTGGTATGTCTCGACATTAAGAAGTACATTGGTCTTATAGAGCTTTACTGGTTCAGTAGGTACTGTATAGACAAAGGTCATTTGAGATTGTGATCTTCATGTAGCTTAAAAAACAGCAGCCTTCAAAACCTAGGCCTACAACTTTGATGTTAATACTATATTATACTATCGTTTGTATCATATTTTCTGCATACAAAACAAATCCTTCTTTGAACTTCGAGAAAAAAAAATTGTAGGTACGTATTTCTACGTTCAGTACGTTCAATTTTTATACTTACGACAAAAATACATCATTAGCGAGGAACTACGTAAGATTTGTATGTCTTAATCTCGACCAAAAGACGTCGATTATGGTGCTCAACACAAATCCCAAACAAAATGTATCCAAAAATTATAAATAAACGTGAGAACGTTGATGACGATAAAAATTCAGTTTGCCTTATATCGAGTATACATCTACCTAGATATATACCTTCTATTTTTTTTCTTACAAAATATAACTTACAAATTCTATTGGTGAAACAATTTAATTCTCATCAGATCCAATCCCATACTCTACGAGTTCCTCGTCGTAATAACCAACAGTTAGGCTACCAAGTAGGAATCTGTTTAGATAACTATAGTCATCGTATATTCCACATTCAACAAAAACGTGTAAATACAGGTCGCAAAGCCTTTTAATTATTGCTCATAAACTTGGTGCTTCTCACAACATCGCATTAGGTAAGCAAAATAATTTTCTTTAGTTGCTTTGATGAACGATAAAATTATGCTGTCAAAACGGAATTGACGATCAACAAATTCTAAATCGTTTGAATGAAAAATTTCCACATACAAAATACAAAATATATAATAAAAAAAAAAGCGAACATTCGATTTTATTATTAAAACTCATTAAGTATTGTCATTTGATAATTAACCGTATAGTAAATACCTTGTATAGACGAATAAAATGAACATCCTTTTGTATTTGTTTTTTCACAATCAAGTTTTAACCTGTAACATTACACTTGGTCAAGAAATGTAGAGGTGAAAATATTCCTATTTTCTTAACTTTATATGTGTGTTCAGTTTTTATTTTTTTGTCGTTCACATTTGTTGAGACAAAAAATAACAATACCTCTTTTTATTTATTTTTTATTTTTTCTTCAATGCTGTGCTAACAAGGTATACCTACCTACGAACGGAGACAATAATAATTATTAAGCAAAAAGACAACTATTATTTCGTTATACCAATTCATCGTTCGTTATGGTTTTAATTTATGAACTGATTGGTATGCTCAGGTAGGTACCTATTCTTACTTTTTATTTTTCATTAAGTAATTTGCTTTAGTACCTTCTTCCTTTGAAGTCGTAACGGATTTAATTGTTTGGTCACGACGAATACAAAGAATTAATAGGTATTCTTTTTTTTCTTTTTTTTTACAAAAATTTTTTTTCTCAAAAAACAATATATATTATTGTCTTAGCTATTGGGTGCGTTTTATTTTTGTTCAATATGCGCGTGTCGTAAAGCAAACTAATTTTTATGATATTCACGTTTTGAAACTTATGAATGGGTAAAATGAGAAAGAAAAAAAAATTGACGGAAAACCTTCGTCAATTATTATTTTCGGAATTAAATCACTTAATACCACATGTTTTTTCCGCGGAAGATCTCCAACTATTCATATTTTATTATCTATTGGCGCTTTTATTTCGAATACTTAGCTATAGTTGTAATTTTTTTATTTATACATTTTTTTCCATTACAACACAATCGTGTTCGATCTATTTCACATTTGGTTTTTTTGTGTTACGCATTCAGGTGTAAAAGAAGAAGTAGGAATGAAAAAAAATCGACGCCAAGAAATTCCCTTCCATAAACAGTAGTCAGACACAACAATGACTCGGTGTTGAGTTAATTCAATTCTCTGTGCTCGAGAATAATTTTTTTTTTTTTTTTCTATTCGATCCACCCACCATACGGAACCATAAAGGTTTATTATGGCTGTTTATTTTTTATTTCTAAATTTATTTCCAATTTCGGATCATTAAATTATTTATTAAATTAGTCGAACTGTCAGCATATGGATGCAAAATTGAACACTGCTTACCTACGATTTCCTGATGAAAATGATGAAAGTGTTATTTTCAAAATTAATATTTACGTGATCCAAAAAAAAAAAATTGAATTTTTGGCTGGTTCTTCATTGCTTTTCTTTTTTTTTTCTTTTTTTTTTCTTTTTTTTCAAATTTTTCTCAAAACTAACCGAAAATTAGCCCTACTTAGTATAAAGGATATAAACATAAAAAAAAATATTGTCAACTTTTTACAACTTTTTACAACTTTTTACAACTTTTTACAACTTTTTACAACTTTTTACAATTTTTTACAACTTTTTACAACTTTTTACATTTTACAACTTTTTACAATTTTTTACAACTTTTTAAAACTTTTTACAACTTTTTACAACTGTTTACAACTTTTTACAACTGTTTACAACTTTTTACAACTTTTTATAACCTTTTATCAAATTTTGAAATAAGAAGGCCGAAAAAAAAGAAAAAATAGAGTAAAAAGTAGACAGTGCTTAGAACAGAAAATACGGAGAAAAAACGTAACTCATCTTACCATCTAAACTGCTAGTAATTTCATTTCAAACTCCAGCATTTTGCGAACGAATTTTGTTCTCCTACATGTCTCACATCGCTTACTTTTCAAAACAGAAATTATTTTTACATTTTTTTACTTCTTTCTCTGTATTGTTTTATTTATTTTGTCTCTTCGCTTCATTTGTATGGAACGACAGATGATCAGATTAGGTAAACCTATTATAAATATACGAGTTAGCCTTATAACCATACTGTGTACCTACGTATTAAAGCAGATTTTATTTAAAATATTTGGTCACATCTATTGTGGAATCTTAATATGAATAAGAGTTGATTATTGTTGCCATAGATTACACTAAAGTAAATTTATGGTTCTTTACTTCCGTCCACGTTTTCCGCCATTATGATCCTTACTTGTAATTAATAGTTTAGAGTTAAGAATATTAAGTACCCTATCGCCAAGGGAGAATAGATTAACCCTATAGGTACGAGTTGCCTATACATTGGCTGTACTTGATGCAGATTTGATCAAAGCTCTTTCGTCACATTTACTGTGGAATCTTGACTTGGATAGTTAGAGATGACTTTTAGAAGACCTAATCAAGGTATACGGTTATTTACTTCCTCCCCCTTTTTATCATTGTTCTTCCTTATAAATAGGTAATGAAAAATATCAATTTTGTAACTGAAGATAATGCTAATGAAATATAAGGTTCTGTAAGTAGGTACCCAAATAGGTAGGTATACCTACTGGAAATATGTTTGGTTTAGTTAAGTACCTTAAAGCTTGTGTGGTATGCCAGGGGGTCATTTCGGCGATCCCCCTCCAGTCCTTACAAAATTCTTTGATCCAACCTTTTGAACAAAATCATGGACTTTGGAGAACCCTCTCACAAAGGACAGTGGTCACGGAATTACCACTGCCCGACTGAATAGCCTACCAGGTGTCCTTGGACTCAAATTTATACCATGTCTGGACGAAGTTTTTTATGTCCATAAACCATAAGTTTTTCAATCTCCATGGAATTTACTTACTTTGTTGAACATTTTTGATTGAAAACACAAAGAAACACCACTAACTTTAACCCATTGTCCAAGGAAGAAAACTCAACACATGATAATATTCATACTCATGTTTAATATTGATGTGCTCGTATATTTACTTAAATACATACTTACGTACATTTGCTTATGGATTGGTGACTAATTAAGTTGTTCTTGGAGACAACAATTAAAGTACAATAAACGCACTTGTCAACATGATGTAATCAGTGATAAGCCAATTCACATAGTCTGGCAATTATGAATTACATAAAGAATGTAACAAGTAATTCACGCAAGTGTAAGTTTAATGTGTAGTGCATTAAATTAGCCAGCCTTTCGGTGGAGACTGTCTTCGATGGGTACGAGCACCTGAATACCTCATACAGTACGATCCCCACACCTACCTATTCTGAAAAAATAAAATAATAGTTGTTCATTATGTAGCCAAGAAAAAAAAGCTTAATTTGGTATTATTTTTTTTGTAGTTTACTATATTTTTTAGGAGCCAAGCAAACACTCTTTCTCTAAACATAGTACTTCGGGTTATAAATCAATTTGAAAAGTCTGGTTTGGTTATTAATGGACGGCATAACAAGTATCCATAGTTGCGCACCTCAAAACATTCCATCAGAAATTTTACAAATATTTTCTTCAATATTGATAAAACCACCTATATACAAACTTTCACCATTTGATTTTCAGTTAGAGTTTGATTCTGAAAAGCAACTGACATGGTCGCGTTTCTGTTGAAAAATAATACGTAGGTAGTTTCTATGTTACCTAACTTAGGTTAGTATAAAAATAAAATTGTCCAGTATTTTTCTATGGGGAAATTTATTATAAAATGAACATCATAATAATAATCTAAAGCCCTTCAAAACTATACGAGCTCCTACTTGTAAAGACGTTTTCCTAATTCCCTTCCTCTCGAGGCTCAGCCCTATGTCGACAGATGAGATCACGTACCGATCCTAACTAAACAGAAATACATACTTATAAAAATTTTGAAAAAGGAGAAAAAAATTTAACTCCAAATAAAATTGGTGAAAAGTATTTAAGTAGCAAATAGCGAACACTTTACAGTTTATGCTTACTATTCTTTCGCAAGTTTTGCCTTATGGTCTCGGTACTGCAGAGACTGCAAAACGAAAATAAATTTTTATTATCACAAATCCTTAATCCTTGATGAACTGACAGTCATGTGAGGAATCTCTTGGAATAAAATTTTTTTTTACTAATTTAATTTTTCTCAATTTCAATTTCACTTCATAAAATAGCCCCTACTTCTGGCCTCTATGGCAGTTGGTTTTTCGGACACCACTCGATTTGCTTACGGGATGCTAGATTCACTAATGAATAATTCACGATTAACTACGTAACTAAATATTTGTAATAGACTAAGTTATAATAAAATCACAATTTAGTAGACAAGCCGAAATTGGATACTCTACCTATTGAGCTGTGACACTCTTTTTTTTTTTTGTTTTTTGTAATTTTGAATCACATTAAGCCTATCCCAGGTATTATATTATACACATTAATAGTCTGTCTGTCTTTACAAACCTCATATTAGATTTTTTTCGTACCGTGAAGATTGCGAAAATTCTGGATGACGAAAAAAAAAAAATCATCGGTGAACATATACCTACTATATACCTAAGTACCTACTGTGTAAATTTTACGAATTTTATTTGAGGAATTTCAAAAAAGAAAAGACAATTTATATTTGTCACGTTAAAGTCATGTAGGTGATTTTCGTAAACTGAATAGGTAGGCACTACCTAATACCTATACATCTTAATTATATTTATCGCTCAAAGGTGTAATAATTTTATACTACTTATATTTAAAAAATTTCAAATTACTGGTTTACTATACAGACGTATATGAATATTATCTACCAGATCAGACAAGATAAAATGAGAAGGAAAAAAACTGCAAAAAATAGAGGTCAAAAAATTGAATACCCTGAGTAATTTTTTTTTTTTTTTTTTTTTTGCATAATGTTTTGATGATGAAGAATTTTTTGAAACAAAATTTCACTGAAATTTTCATTTTTCGGTCAATACCGACCTACTGAATAAACGATGTGTGAAACAGTTTCAAGTTAAATTTATTCAAACGTATTTAACTTATTTGAATAATTTTGAAGTCGAAAGTTTATAATAGTTAAGTCATACCTATCTAACAAAAAAAAAAAAAAAAAAATAGCAAACAAATTTTAACTATATGAATGGTTGTTAAGTGGATCCTCTATAGAGTAACATACTGAAAGTTGCACCCTCTATGCGACTTTTTTAATTTTGCTGAGAAGGTGTTTAATCCCAAAAATTTGATTATTCACGATTCTCTTCGCAAATTTCAATTTTATGACAAAAATATTTCAGTAAAAAATAGTGTAACATAAAATTTTCTGCATAACCGTAGTGCACAATTTTTTATCCGAGCCTCTTTTTTCTCCAGAGAGTTTTGAAAACAACCATTCTTTATTGAATAATATGTTCAATATCATTATAAATTATACGTATTATGACAGATATACCTAATTCGTAATTTTCATACTACTGTAATTAGAAAATCAGTAAACCTAATACTTATTTTCTACTTATCTATCCCTTTCTATAACCCTTCATTATCCCTTCGATCTTCACATCACACTCATTCACATGAAGCAAAACTGATACTGTACAAATTTTAATTATTTATTTATTTAACATTTTTA
The DNA here is from genome assembly GCA_011428145.1 of Ericerus pela. Lineage (NCBI taxonomy): Eukaryota > Metazoa > Arthropoda > Insecta > Hemiptera > Coccidae > Ericerus > Ericerus pela. The sequence continues at coordinate 1,841,805 of WOFM01000637.1, read as the reverse complement.
ACTAGATCGTACATATAGCGTGTACAGTACTGGATCATTTTTTTTTCATACGAATGAGTGAACTGTGAAGGTGGAGGGGATGATAATGGATCAAAGAAGGGGGCAGATGGATAAAAATATTTATTGGGTTTGCTAATTTTCTAAATAGACAGGTGTGTTACATCTCTCATATATTTACAGAATAATGATTGTTTTCAAGAATTTCTAAAGGGAAATGGGGCTGAGACAAAAAAATGAATAAAATCTTTTATGTTAACCAATTTTTTATTGAGCCATTTTTATCATAAAATTGAGGTTTGAGTGGAGAAACGCAAAAAACCAAATTTTGAAGCATAAACACCCATCTCCTCAAAATTACAAGAGGCCTGTAGAGGTATCAACTTTTAGTAACACGTTACTCTTAGAAACCTACTCAACAATCACAATTACCTGTATTGGTTGAAGTTTGTTTGCTGATTTTTCCCCCTCATTTTGATGCTCACTTGACAGGACTGTAAATATCTCTACTAATTATAATGCTTCAAAGTTTCCATCTAACTTAGCTACCCAGAAAATAAACGCTATATGGCTGATGACTTAAATTTCATAACTAAACATCAAAAACTTTTTTGTTAGGTACCTTATCATATAAAAATATAATGCTACTCTAACCCAATTGAGAAGAATTAAGTTAAAAATTATGGAATAACCAAAACCATGTTAAACTCCATATCACTTTTGCTGATGGGTACCGTCTTTTGGAGAAAAAAAAAATATGTATAGGTAGTGTAGGTTTTGTCAGCTTGGGGGATTGAACCTGAGACCTACACATTTGCCAGCTAAAAGCGGTGAACTTAACCACATGGCCATCTCACCACCAACTATAACTGGCAAATATATTTTATATTAGACAAGGTATGGCGGTTCCCATAGGTAGGTATATTATGAACTATCAAAAATAATTGTCTACATATAGGAGAAAAGAGAGAAACAAATGAAATTATAGTGGAGAGCGTATAACTACTCTTTAAATTTTTTGACAGTTTCATAAATTTGACAATTGAAATGAAAAATTTTATGGTGTATTCTATTTCTACCACACTCAATGCCCTCCTAAAATTCATTCGAAAATAGTATAAATCTCGCTTTGTGTTGGTACCTCAGTAATTGAATTATATTATTTTAATTGCAGGATGCAAAATGAGTGATTGCAACCACAAAAAAACGCAAATTTTCTCATTTTGAAATAGTCAATTGGTGGAACATAGTCCTACATTCTACCACAGTTGGCCAATCTCACTGTTTTTTCATCTTAGAATGTATATATGATATTTGTTTCGTGATGTTTTACTTTTCTAAAATGAAAATCGTAATATTAAGATCTTTCAAAAATTATCTGTAGATACTTAAATATGTGTGTAGGATATAACATTTTTCTCATCAATTTTTTTTTATTTAGAAGAACTGAGTTTCTATTTTAATGGGAATTGGCTATGGATAAATATTTTTGAATTCCTAACTTAGAAATTTAAAAATTAAATTATTTGAGTAAGGGTTTATAAGATCGCACACCTAGTGGTTAATTTACAATATCTTCATTAAATATTGTCACAATTATACAATTTTTGGATATGTTACAGTGCAAACCCTTGCCTATAATATACTCAAAACACAACCTTTGATAACAACTACAATCAGAGTCTATACAATATTTTTTGTGGGACCATTCACGAATGAGACCTCAAAAAATGTGTCTGTAAGATCGGGCACCTCTAAAAAACATCAATTTATGAGAAAGTGATAATGAAAATATATTTTTACTTTAATAAATCGTTACAAATATCGCAAGTATATTGTTTTACTTTAAGATCAACACCAGCACAGGCCATGTGAGCCCATTTACCACAGCCTGCTCCTTGGCATTTGATCCATTTTTCTCTTGTGCTTGACCATGAATATAGTTCATTGCAAAAAATACACGGGGGATTGGTTTCATCTTCAGAACTGACACCGTCACCACCATCCCCATCACTGTAATTTGGTTTTTTACCTTGGAAAAAATTATCAAAATTAAATTACGTACCTACTCCATCAAAAATAAAAACTTAATTTGAATAAGTTGAACTTGTACCTGATACTTTGTACCTGATACTTTACGTGAGGACGGATTTTTTTTTGTTTCCTTTTAGGTTTAATAGTGAGTGAATTGTCAACATTTTCAGCCTCCGTTGTTCTTACTCTTTTCAGATGTGTTTTTAATGTGGATTCATGCATGTTCAAACTCTTAGCAACACTCCTGAAGCTTTCCCCTTTGAAAATTCTATTGGCAGCCATAAATTCAATAATTCAATAGTATGTTCACAACATGTTTTTCTTGAAGCATTATATTTGCTCCGATAATTGTCCGACATTCTCACTACTGAAAAGGAAAATTAAGATAAAATGGAATGCAACAATAATATCCATGCGCGATCTTACAGACTCATGACTAAAATTTTTCAAAGCGATTTTCTTCCATCATAAATGCACGTAATGTTAAATTCCATTATACTATCCGAAAGCTTATAGAATACAGTTTCCAAAAATGTAATTTTACTTACCATTGAAGTCACACAAAATATGCTAAACACTCCGAAATAATTCGAAAGAATTATAATTTTATTCATTTAAAACTGACATTGAAATATCTCTCAAATGGGAAGTAGTATAATCACAGTTTTGGTGTCAAAATCCATTATTTTGCTAGGGCAGTGTTGCCATATGCGCGTATTAACATATCAGCTGTTCAGTTTGGAGAAATGGACCATGTGTGATCTTAGGAACTGCGCAATCTTACAGATCCTTACCCTTTTAGAAAACAAATTCTCAAGCAGATATTAACCTTTTTTTCCCCTTCTTTAATAGGTATATTAATGGGGCTGAAGCTCTCTTGCAAGGAAATAACATATTATCAACTTACGTCATTATTTATTCAAAACAAGCCCTAGGTCTTCTTAATTTGGCAAATAATTCTATAAAAAATAGCCCTTAACTTAGTTATAATTTATGTGCACAGATAATGTTCTGGTTTTGGTCTGACTTTCCTACCTCAGTTAGGGCAGCATTATTTTTATAATTGACCAGACCCAATTAATAGTTTACAGGATGTTAGACAATAGGCTCATTGGATTTGCACCCATCTGCTGCTGTCCTTCATGTTTGTAGAGATTTAGATAGATACCCATGTATACTTAGGTACCTATAAATGACTATTCACAATTAAAATAACCTCACCTGGAATTTTAATTGTTTGTCAAGAGTGCTGTGTTTAGGAGCTTTTCAAGAAGATTGGAGTCTCTATTTCATGCTCACTATATTAGAAGTTGTTAAAAGTGTTAAATCAGTGCCCGTCCTTGCCCCTTGTAGTTGGCCTCATACATAGAACACTTTTTTTCATAATTTCTTATATATTTTCTTTTGACTATAGTAGTGGACCAGTAAAGCTCCATAAACCCAATGTAATTTGTTATGTACAGAAATGGTGGCATAAAAATAAGCAATCAACGTGTAGTTGGTGCATACTTTTGATATGTTGATTGAATTCATAAATTCAGAATATATTTAATTAAATTCACAAGGATAGCATACATAAAGGTATTTTAAAGTATGTTATGTTGTACAGGGGTCTAGTAATGTATAGTCAAAAATATTTCCATAAAAAAATAGAAGGGTCCATGTTCAGACAAAAGGTATATTTTTATTTGTGTTGTCATAGGTTATAATAGCTATTTTAAAGCTGAGTGCTCTGTTCAATTTAGTATTGTTTAAAATAGCAACTTGGGAATATCAACCATAGCTCTCTCCTATGAGGCAGGTTCTACCACTCTGGTAACCCATATTCAAATCCTTATGGAGATAGACATTTTTTCAAAGCAATTTTGTTTTTTCGGTATTGATGTTACATTTTCTTATTGTATTTTCCAGAGAAGATAAGCCAAATTTAATGTTCATTAAAAAAATAAAAAGCTAAAAAGGTGGAAGTCTTATTACTTTTTATTGAGGTGAGTTCTGATCACTTTACACAGAAAAGATAAGCACGGACTTCCATCTTAGAAAAGATTTATTATCGACGTTAGTACGACTGACGAGCGGAGAACATTCTCCATCGAGCAGTGGCGGAAAGAATATTATGTTGGCGATCAGTGTCGCCACATGTAAAACAAATAAATGTAATAACATGTTACATACAGTGTTAGTCAATGTAATGTTATATGTTTGTGAGGTAGTGAGGGAATCGTATCCCAACACCCCCCTGCGATTCAAAACGGACGAACGAACATATAAGTAAAAAATGTGTCACACAGTGTATGTATTTAAAAATAAAATAAAAAATGAAAATAAGCAATAGCAGTCAAAATTGTTACATATAAATGTCATATAAAATTGCTATATATATAAAATGGTAAAAATATTAGGTATGTCGTTGACTAGTATTATGATGTACAATTAAAATGTATGTGGATTTATATATCAATTGTTTTATCTTAAATATATCGTGTAATTATTAGCATGAGGTATACATTTAACCTTCTGTTATAGTGTCACGTCTTATAAATATTGTGTGATTTTAATTTGAAAATATATATATAAAAGGCAGGTCGGAGAGATCAATATCTCCTCATCGTCAGCTGTGGAGAGATAATATCATTATGTATATGTCCTTATAATTAGTTGTGTGGGGTTTACGTAAATATGCTATTGTGGGAATCAATTGTATTTGTTGGGGGATGCTGATGCCAGTAAGAGAGGCAGAGCAGCAACGGGGAACCTATTGAATATTGTGATGTGAATTGTGAAACAACATATGGACCACTCGGTTTATGACAGGCGCAAAAAGACCAACGCCCATCCACAGTCTAAAACCAAATATCAAAAATTTTGAGGGTTATGTCAATTAAGACTATTGGCCGAAAAGTTGACTTGTTCGGAGGATTCTCATAACGATATTTTGGAATGTTTTCCGATCAAGTGCTTTAGTTAATATATCAGCAACTTGATCAGGTGACCTAATATCATTAAAACATTAATTTTTGTTGAAAAGCTTCCAACACTGCATAACATTTGATTATAGGGACCTGGAGAGTTTCTGGCCTCCCCCAGATGCAATACAGGACGCAGATATATTGTCCTCGTAGACTTGCACTGGGTCGGTTACAGAGAAAACACTCTCAGTAAGTCTCCAGATCACGTATATATCGTCTAGTGCGTCATTCAATGCAATTAATTTGGCTGCAGTCGACGAAGTTGCAACTGTGTTTTGCCGATGAATGGCCCAATTTAACAAGTCTCCGTTAACAAATATCATGAAGCCAGTTGTAGAACACCATTTCTCCAGATTATTTATATCAATGGGTGAATCGTACGCATCGACAAAAGCTTAGAGAGAAGTCCCTTGTAGTTTTAAGGTATCTAATAATACGACGAATGTAATTTTTTATTTCATTATTGGAGGATGCCTGAAAATGTGACAAATAATTGACGGCGAAGGCAATATCCGGGCGGGTCAGTCTTGCCACATATAGCAGATTCCCAATCATAGCCCTATATTCGGTATCATCCAATCCATTTTTTGGCTTATTTATCTTAAGTCCCGTCTCCATTGGTGTGGAAGATGGATTACATTCCATCATTCCGAATTTCCGGAGAATCTTATCAATATATCTATTTTGTGTTAGTATAATTTGTTTTCTAGGGATATCTTGACTTATTTCAAAACCTACGAAGAAAGTTGGATTATATTCTATTTTTAGTGTGAAATTTTTATTGAAAATATTTATTAGGTCTTGTGTCCACTTGTCGTGGTTACTAGCCAACAACATGTCATCCACATAGACTATTAAGAGTGCCATTGCACCAATATTATCTTGTTTTATATATAAGCATCTATCTATTTTTGATTGGATGAATCCAGCTTGAATTATTGTTGAATTCAACAAGTCGTACCAACTCTTGGAAGACGTTTTCAGTCCATATATTGACTTTATTAATCTCAACCAATTGTTTTCACCTAGTTGGCATCCCTTAGGGTTTGATATAAATATAGTGTATTTTATTTGTGAATTAAGGAAGGCTGTCTTTATATCGAATTGTGTTATATTTAGACCATATTTGTTTGTGATGGATAATAACCATCTTATCAGCCAATATTGGATTACCAGGGCATATGTTTCAGTTAGAGAATAGTGAGTAAGATCTTTAAAACCCCTTGCAACCAACCTAGCCTTCGGTATGTGAACACCTTGGTTGTTGGGTTTTGTGGTGAAACACCACTTTGTATCTACTAACCTCACATTTCTCTCCTTTGGGACGACTTCCCACACGCCCATATCAGATAATGACTTCAGCTCGTCTGTAATGGCTTGTTGCCATTCTTCCTTAAAAGGGTTGTTTTCGACATCCTCCCATTTTTGAGGGATGTGGTCCTCAATGAAATTTTTATATCTTGATTTAAATAAGTTTAAAATTACAGGGGTTTCTATTATATTATTATTATCCTGTATATTTTCATTACCATTATTTGTATTATCTATTTGTTTTATATTTCTCGTTTCATCAAATCTGACATTGCATGTAACGTGCGATTTGTCTATTAATGGGTCCCTTATACAGTACCCACTGTTGGTATACCCTACAAAAATTCCTTTATCGGATTTTTGGGTTAATTTTGGGTGTTCACTATTGGCTTTTTTTCTTTTATTTTTCGTGGCTTGTTGCTGATGGACCTCTATGGGAATATGCCTATGAGCGAGAGACCCAAAAACTCTCATGTTAGATAAGTCCGGCTTTATGTCGTAAAACATCTCGAAAGTGATCTTATGGTCCTTGTTGGCCCTAGTTGGGCTTCTGTTTATAACATAAACAGCCGTCAGGACAGCCAATGACCAAAAACTGAAGTCCAAATCAGAGTCAAACAGCATAGCCCTTGTCCTTGCCATGATCGTTTGATTCTGCCTTTCGGCCATCGCATTCAGCTCTGGTGAATATGGAACGACAGTCTCGAGGTTTACACCATTGTCCTCACAAAATGTCTTCATATTCGAGTCAAGATACTCCCTAGCATTGTCACATCTTAAAGTGGCTATTGGGTGATCTGGGAATTTTGATTTTAATTTTATGTATAGGTTTTTAAACTCCTCGAAAACCATTGATTTTTTTTCAATAGTGGAGATAAAGGTATATTTTGTGGCATGATCCATGAATATCAAAACGTACTTACCATACGCCTGGTGAGAAGGGGCCTATTGTATCCGACGAAACGAGCCCGAGATTTCCTTTCCGTCCAGTGCGAGTTCCACTGTGTCCCAATCTTCCAGAATTTGCCTTCACACATACCCCACACAGACCAAATTCGCCATCACAAAACGTAATTCCGTTTGGAATGCCTCTTGAGACCTTTGTCAAGAATTTTAAATTTTTTCCCGATAAGTGTCCCAATCTCCTATGCCATATTATTTTTTTATCTATTTTTAATTTTTCTACTTTCTCATTGATTTCTTGATCATCGTTTATTATATCATTATTATTTATTATATTATTGTTGGTGTTTATACCTACATCCTCATTCATTTCACTACCACCTTCATTTATTTCATTATTTTGTGGGTTATTACTATCATTTTCATCGTTAGAGTTTATTATAATATTATTATCTACATTATTATTAATTGTGTTTTCTTATGTATTATTATTGATATTCTCTCCATTCTCTTCATTTTCCTCCTGACTTTCCTCAAGAATTTCCTCCTCTACTTCATATTCTATCTATTCATCTTGGGAATTTATATTGGGCATACATGCCAATTTATTTGATTCGTTATTATAAGGACATATTTTATTTAAGTCGTCTCTATTTTCTATAATATTAACAGTGGACTCCGGTACAATTTTGTACTTCACCATGTATACACCTCTTATTTTTGGGGCTGAAAAAATTACCTCGTCCGTTCCCCTGACGTATATGTGCGCCACAGAGAAATTTTGGTCTATGCCAAGCGCCCTATTTTCTGTTATTTTAATCCCTGACATTAGGTCTATGTTTAGGGATGGTACATAATGTACATTTTTTGATCTTATCCCTGTTTGATTTCTCTCTGAATTTTCCACCCTGATGAACATAGTTCCTATATGTGTGGCAATAAGTAGAGTATCTTGGATGGCACATTCTAACTCGATAGGCTTTTCCAGCATTATAGGGTTAGACAGTTTTGACAAATCTGATATAACGTGAGCAACAGCTCCACCATCTAACATTATTCTTTTAGTAAGAGGGACATAATCTGAATCTGACTCTTGCTTTGTGTCTTTAGATGTGATTAAGTTTATTAATTTATTATTATCTGTGTTTTTGTTCGACTCATGACCCTTATACCTGATCATCATTGACCACTGAACATCATTTTCTTTTTTCTTTTTATTATTATTGTTTGGATTGTTTCGTCCGTATCTTGTATTTTGTGTAGGACCATCTAATTTATCTTGGGGTTTTGCACCCTTTTTATTTGACAAACATACTTTAGCTATGTGCCCTTTGCCATGGCACTTGAAACATACCAAGTTATTCGAATTTGGCAAATTATTTTGATTTTGATTATTATTATATTTTCTATTTTCGTAATTATTATTATTATTATTTTGAGGCATTTCTGACTTTTAGTTATTATTATATGTCATTTTCCCCTGATGTACATTTTGACTATAGTTTTGATTTCTATTTGTGTTATTATATCTATTGTAATTTCCTCCATATTGAAATCTTTGATTTTTATTATTTTGGTTGAAATTACGAAATTTATTATTATAATATCTTGACTTTTTCTCGTCATATAACCTATCTGATCTTTCAATCAACATGGCATGGAGTGTTTCGATCATTTTTTGATCCTGACTTAAGGTATTGAACTCCAGCCTTGTCATGTCATAGTCCATGTTCAGTGATATTAGGAGTTGTTCTATCTCCTCCTGTTTGTCTAAATTTTTACCACAGTCCCTTATTTTTTGGGCTGATCTAGAAAACACGTCTAAATAACTTCTCATATTACCATCACTGTTAAATTTTAATCTCTGAAAGGCCTGCTTCCCATTAATATATGTAACTTGCGTGCAGCTTTTGTACCTTTCATATAAAACTTTTAAGATTTGATTTATTGCTTTTAAGTCTTTTAGTCTTTTGATTAGTTCGTTGTTTAATCCCTGATAAATTAGAGCCTTTCCTTTATCTTGGTTATGGAAATATGCCATCCTACTGGCTGAACTAGCATTGCCCAATTCAGGGTTTAAAAAATTATTTAGTTCCAGTCCTAAAAATAACACTTCGGTCTCAACATCCTGCATAATCGGATATAATCCCTCTGCATAGAGTGTTGAGACCATCGTGGTCCTCCTGGCATCATAATTCCTACCATCGAATACCTACTTTGTGTCAAATCGTGACATTTTATTATTAAATTTAGGGTGTTCAGGAATTTAGATCCTACCTCAGAAACACGAGAACTTAAATCTAGAGGGTAACACGGTCTCAACCACACGATAATGCACAACACGGTCTTAGCCGCTCGATAGGGAATGCAAGTCAAATATATTATACTATAATATTCAGTAATTAATTAATATTCTAAATTAAATCTCACGAAATATGTGTTGCCGACGATGAGGTGATCTCTCCGCCGTTGTTTCTACTTCTTGAGCGATCGAATTACTCTGACTTTATCGTCGAAAATGTTCGAAATTGAACTAATCAGAGTCTTAAGTCTTGTTTCAGAACACAGATGATTCTATTAAACACTTTAAAATTTGAATTAATACATAGTGCAAAATTATTTAACAAAATATGGAAGAGATTACTGCTGAAAAGAAAATAATCTATCAGTTTTCAACAATTGAATCGATCTTTTATTGTATGTGAACAGGAAAAAATCTGTCACTAATGTCAATGTTCATAGATGTAGGTTTTCTATTGTTGGATTCGATGAAGCTCATCCAACAAAGATTTCCTTTTTCTACAATTCTCGACCAACAAGATAAAGTTTGAAGGCTATTAATATCACCTTTCAAGTTTCAACTTTACTTGGGATTTGGTTGAGAATTTACATGAAAATATATTAAAATTTAACTTTATTTTACTGAAATTTTTGATTTTTTCTAATTAATTTTGAGCAAAATCACACGAAATACTGGTTAATTAATCTAAACTTTTTACTTATCTTTAATTTTTCCGTTCTTTTTTTGTATTTTTTTGATGTTTTTCTTCTGCTACCTTGCCCAAATGACACCAAACTCCGACGATTTTTACTCTGCAGATTTTCTTCCACTGTTTCACTCCCTGGAACACAGCATGAACAATTGCCAACCGTTTTTGATTGTATGCACTGGTTTACCAAACCACAAAATCCTTTCGTAACTTATCTGCTTTCTCCAGACTTTCAACTTTGACGTTTTCACAGGTGCCCAAGACTTTACCGTTGTTTTCATCAAATTTCACTTTTATTTTATTGATTTACATGAATTAAAACTTTCAACTTTTTCAGGATAATTACTTTAATCACTGAATCGAACTTTTCATTCACAAATTTTTCACTTTTCCTACCACTTTGCGTGGAGGTATCACACGGCACTAAGCCTTTTCACTTTGCGTGAAACACAAACTTTTAATTTTTAACAAATTACACGATTTTCACATTTTAATTACCCCACTTATTTTTCTGATCCGCAGCTCTGCTAACATATTGAGGTGAGTTCTGATTACTTTACACAGAAAAGATAAGCACGGACTTCCATCTTAGAAAAGATTTATTATCGACGTTAGTACAACGACTGACGAGCGGATAACATTCTCCGTCGAGCAGTGGCGGAAAGAATATTATGTTGGCAATCAGTGTCGCCACATGTAAAACGAATAAATGTAATAACATGTTACATACAGTTTTAGTCAATATAATGTTATGTGTTCATGGGTAGTGAGGGAACCCAACACTCTTATCTCATATTATACTTTTTCCAACATCCTCTTTATCTGATCATTTCAGACACTTGTCAATAATATTGATATTTTTTCAAATTTTTTCTCTAAGATCATAAATTATCCAAGAGAGAAATAGAAACTTAATCTGTACCAAAACTATTCAATGTTATTTTTATTCTTTTAATATACGTTTGCTCTCTGTTGCTGAAACAACTCTCTAATTTCAACCTCCCTCATTAAATAGAAAAAATTGTGGTTATATTAGCGATTTATGCGGAAAAAAAAATACTAAAATGATGAATGTTTCGTTATCATCCACTTTCCGATACATTATGGTACCACTGGATAAGAAATGCATGTAGCCTATTTGATAAGAACAAGGAACAATAACAATAACAACGCCAATGCGTTTTCATATGCCGGTCAGTTATTTTCATTTCGAAATTCGAATTATAGTCGGAACGTTGTCAGAGCGAATTTAAATTCTCGTGCTTTTCTCGATTTAAGCGTACTATAATGTTCTAATTTATGTGTTCATTAAGTTATTCTCAAGAATAATCGTCATGTCAAATGAACGAAGTGATACCAGGAATCTGATTTCTGGCTACCCGACTGGAGTTTCTTGCAGATATGTGGCCGAAACATTTGGAGACAAACTCCGAGAGCAGAAGCTACGGGAGAAGCAGATGTTCTCCTCGCTTTTGGATGCCGAATTTTTCAAAATAAAAAGAAAGCATCGTGAAGTGGACGTTGACGTAAAAACTTCTTTCTTTCATGGCATTTGTGAATTTTGTAATCCAAATGCGAGAGTAAGATAATTATAATGCATCCAATATCTTTGTTGTAATGACCCCATTCAACATTTAGTCATTCTTACTATACATATTTTTCATTTCAGGCTAAGATCGATAACTATTTTGTTAACGTTCTCGAAACTCAGCAGCTGTCACTGCTTAGATGGGCCAAGAATCAGTTTTTTGTTTATCCTAGATTCATCTTCACCCGTAACGAACGATGTGTTGACTGCAGTGTTTTAGTGAGTTCTTTCTCATCTCTCTATGAATTATAACTAACAAATTGGCCTGAAATTGCCGTAATTGCATTTTGGTAGATTTTTAAAAGCGAAGAATTTCGAGAATATCTTGATCAGTTTTTGTTGGACTGCGATACAAGTGGACTTAAGTACAAACGTCAGACTGTAACGCATGAAATGCTGCGTTCTTGGACTAAAAAGACTGCCGTAAATCTTAGTTACTCGTTTTCTTCCCTGATTTTTAAGTAAGCCGCTTCCTATTCTCGCTGTTTCTTAGTTTTATTTACCGGTTTTGTATCATTAAATTGTTTTATTGCTATCAGAACCATTGCGATTGGTTTATATCTGGTATCCACAAAGTTTATGAACAAACTTATCGTTTCGCCTGTGGAAATGAAGTGCCTTAAAGAAATGAAACGTGATTATTTGCCGGTTGTATACGTCGTACAAAGTCAAACCAAATTCGACTGGCTCAAAATTCTATGTCTTCTGGTTTTTCGTCAGATGAAACCACCCGTTATCTTTCTACCGGGAGAAGAACACCCGTGGTTGAGGTATAGCTTTTTAAAACATGCGTCAGTTTTAGCTTCAACGCCAATATAATCTAATAATTAAATGTAACTTTTTGGGATTTTTTGTTGCGCTTGTCAATTTCTATCATCTTACCTTTTTATTTTTCACTTTCGCATGTTTCAGATGGGTTTATCGAAAGTGTGGTGTGACGTTTTTTATTTCGTCAACCGGTGAGAAAACATTGAAAAGTGAGGTACGCGACGAAATTTTCATTACATACGTTGATGAAAATTTGAAAAAAGGAAATCATTTAATGTTCTATTTCAATTCGTCAGTTGAAGAAGATGGTCAGTGAGAGTTTCATCTCGTATCGAATCGTCGCTAAAAGTACCGGCAGTTTATCGTTTTTGATTACAGATAGGTATCTTCTTGATTTAATTGTCGATGGTATCCGAAGAACCTCAGTGGAAGATGCCACAATTGTACCAGTTTCTGTGTGTCATGAAAAAGTCAAACAAATCGGAGACAGTGAATCGTTTAAATTCAGCATCGCAGATCTGATTAGCACAAGAGACCGTAATAATGGATTTGTAAAAATAACATTCTCTCAGCCTTACTCGTTATTGGTAATATTATTATTTCTTATGAGGGACTAGATTCTATTTTTTTCGAACTAATTCTTTCATGGTATCATTCTTCGCCTGAACAGGAAATGATACGATCAGTTGGAACGAGAGAAGAAAGTCAAACGTATGATCCTGCAATCACAAAATATGATGAACATGGTAATAGCATTGTTACCAAAATCTACCGTCACATAGCCTATGGTAAGGCCACAATTCGAGAGCTATAAAGTTTTACATTTTTCAATTTTTATTGTTAGAAATTTTTATTCCTGATATTTGTGTTTTAGATTTCTGTAAGATACGAGCTCTTACGTCCACGAATATAGTATCTTATTTATTGTTAAAGAAATTCCGAAATGGCGTTAGACGAGGTGATTTAGTCCACGAGGTCGACGAATTTCGTCTATTATTAAAATCGCACGAAAAACCTGTTGCGTTTACTGGCTCCTCCGGCAGCGTTGTTGACCATGCGGTAAATATGATGGGATAAGTTTTCATTAATACATGTCTGAAATGAGAAAATTATCAAAGGAGTAGAAATAAGTCTGGTCTGTTGACTTTTTGTTTCTGAATTATTTTTACAGCTATTAACATTGAATAGTGGCGAATTTGAAGGAGTGCGAATGCTAATTAGCTAAATTTATTGGAAAAAAAAGTTGGGTAAAATCAAACTTCTCGTCGAAAAAATTAGTGATTTTGCAATTAAACTTATATAGTAGTGAAAGAGAAAAAGTGCTTAGAACGTAGTGTTTTTCCTCATAAATTTGAACAATGAAAGGCTGAGCTTTGCTTTTCCCTTTCCTGTTTCTAAATTTTCTCCTGATTTTAAATGACTTGTATACGTCATTACATCACAAATCTCTATATTGTAATAGTTAATTTATATTGATAAGAACATTTTCAAGTACAATTTCAATTCACCCTTTAGTTTTTGCCATACTTATCCAAAAAACGTGGCCGGTTGTTTTGTTTTTCTTTTCTTAAATCGACCTCAACCTCAAAAGATTTATATGGATTAAGCAACAAGATTCCCGCAAACTCTAACATCAATACGAAAAATTTCTCGTCAAAAACGACACCCTTTTAAGATTTATTTATTGAACCAAATTAATGAACATCAAATTCGAGAGAAGAAATTATGATTTTAAGGAAAGTCATCATGTGAAACAAATTCAAAACGTCTCCAATCTACGAATCAGTTATTTTAAGACACTAAACCGTGTCAATACTCTCACACCTGCTCGAGACCAGGATCTAAAAAATTGAACACCGTGTTGACTTGGTGTTGACACCATATAAATAAAACAATTAGCAAACAAATGCTGAAGTGTCTAAGTAGAAAATAAAACACGTATTTTCAGACACCGGTGTTTGGTTGTCGTCAAGTGTTAACCTTTTGTATAATAATGAATAATTAAACCTGACATTAATACCAAAAAAATTGTATTAATTAGTGTGAGAAATGTGCAACAAGTGGACAAAATTAGAAATGCGCAGGCGCAGCCAAAACATCTGTCTAAAAAGCAGGGGTGAAAAGCGATTCAATACCACTTCCGCATTTTGATTTAGTTTCTGACTTCGAAAAATAAAGCTTTCGACTTTTGCCTGTTCACTTTTCCAACATTTATTTTGCTTTCCACTTTTTTCAATATTTATTTTTCTTTCCACTTTTGCTTTTCACTTCCCAAATTTTCAAATTTTTGCTTTTCAATTTCTACCTCTGCCAAAAAGTAAATAAATTTGTAAGTGCTCATACGCAATGTCTTACTTTTTGCATAGTTTCAAAATCCGCTTCGCACACTTCACAAGCGCAAAATGTCGAATATTCAGGTGGGTGTTTCAAAAAATGAGTTTCAAATTAAAGGAAAGCTGTAGCACAAATTTTATTATTTTTCCTTCTCTTCCCCTCGTGAAATTTCCTTTGAAAATCGATGAAACAGCATTTTTTAATTATTATATTAAAATTAGACGGAAAATTATTCAACGCTGTTCCACGTAAGTTAATAATAGTTTACTTTTCGTGCATGATTTTTATTATTTATTATTTTTTTCTAGTGAATCTTGGCCCTGTAGTAGAAAGCCAATCAAGAACTTGTTATTAATTATTATTTTTTTGGTCTACCGTTAATATTTCTATCAGCACAGTAGCAGATAAATTGAAGCTACATTCTTGCAACTGAAATGTATCTGAATTTCTGACTTATCTCTTATAATTATCAATATTTTTTTATTTACAGCTCAGTTTACTGAATCCTGGTACAGTATCGGTGGACAAGAAATCAGACAGTTGGATCAAACCAGTGATGAAACTGCCCTATGTTTCAGAAATTTCCTATTATGCTAATTTCACGTTGCAGTACTTCATGCTTGATGCCATAATAAGTAAATACTTGAACTGCATTTTAATTCTTTACAGAAAATATTACCAGTAAAGAGGTGTAGAGCACCAGCCTTACTTGTTGTTAGGGCGAAAGAGAAGAAATGGAAATTATATCCGTAAATTACACATTTAAATTTATTATATCATATCGAACTAGGTAAGAGAGAGAGTGTATGTGTGAGAGAATCTTAATGTTATCTTATTTTAATATTTTCTGTGTGCATTAATCATGATTCAAGCTAATCAGCATCAAAAATTATAGAAACTTTAATGCAGCAATGGATTCTGTAAAGATTTCATTTACCGAATTGGTTTCGTTTTCGCATTAGAAACGCTTCGTTTTGTATTTTATAGTGCGATCACTTTACATACTTCGGAAGGAACAACTTGAAGAAGCGTTTAAAAGTCCCGATAAAGATATCTCATTTTTTTACGAAGAGTTTATGCAAACCGCTCAAGAATTGTGTGACATATTGCAATTCGAATCTCCTTTCTTCAAACCGTGTCGTCCCGTTGACAGCCAAATCGACGATGGATTATTCAAATTCATTTGTTACAATTATATTACCAAAGTCGAAGTTCGTTTTAATAGTACGAACTCATCTTTCATTGATTTCTTCTCCGCTCTTCGAACGCGTTTTTTTTTCTCTTCAGAAACTGATGACCGCCGAAGAGGAATGGAGTCGACGTGTTGCGAGAAATTTAGAAGGGTTTGAATCGGATGATGGAGGCGATGACGATTACGACGATGACTTCGAAAATGACGATTACAGTTATACAGAGCCTGCTCCTACGTACAAAAGTAGAGGAGCAGAATACCAAGTTTGTCACATTGTTGATATATTATCCGTCGTTTACTCTCTCTCAGGCCCGTAGCCACGTACAGGTTAGACCAAGCTCTACCCGGTCTAGACAAGTTCCAGCTCGTCCTGGAATTTTTTGGGCATATTGGCATGCATAAAGATAAAGACGCCATATGGTTTTGTTTCATCTTGGAAGAAAACGAAAGGAGTGAAAAAATTTTTTGTTTTTTTTATCAACTATTTGACAATTGGGGGGGGGGTACCTACGCCACTGCCATGAGTGAAAGTGCACCCCCAAAAATTTCAATAGTCCTTGCTCATAAAACTGTCTGGCTACGGGCCTGCTCTCTCTAAATCTAAACCAGCGATTAATCGATTATTAAGTGACTGCCACAGTCATGTTTGTAGTGCATAGTTACTGCAAAATTTGTGTATTTTCCTTTGAAATCGGTAATTTTTCATGAATATTCGTAATAGGTCGTCGAAGTTATTAGCGCTTGGTTTAGACAGGGTTTAGATTGAAAGAGCGACAAAAAAAAAAAAAAAAAAAAAAAATTGGAACATATTTTTCACGTTTTAGATTAACCATCGTGACGACCCGTCTGTGATTGGAAACATTTTCTTCTACAAAAATTCCATCAACGCCATTATCGAAGCGTATGTGGTAAATGCGGAGAATTTGAAAGAACTAGTTGGAAAACAAGTCACCGATTCCGCGTACTTCAGAAAGTTAAAATCCAAAATGACGATGATGCTCGCTGCAAAGGAACTCGAATATCGTTAGTATTTTTGCTTTCACAGATAACTAGTTGCCACTGCGGGCTCTGCCTCCGCCAAGAAATTTGGTTTGAAACTTCATACATTGGTTTTGAATTCAAAGAAATCTTTGAAATCACTCGCCTTCACCAACAAATGTCGAACATTGACAAAATATTTAACAAACGGTGAACTAAACTTATATTTTTAGAAATAATTTTCAACAAATGAATGGTGATAATCCTCCTAAGAAAGAACCTCAATGAAAAAAAGAGTCGTAGAGAGAAATTGGGAGACATAGCTGGTTTTTTATTATTATTTTTCTCCTTTTTATTTTTATGTTTTTCAGTTTACAAACAACTGAGAAGTGAGGGATGTACTTGAAGGAAAATATGAAAAACCTTCCTTGGGACAACCCACATGCTAAGAGTAACCAACTCGTTTACATAAAATGGCTCTCTTCCTTTACTCACTTTCCCCTCTATTTTTTTTTGTTTTCCCTCATTTCATTTTCACATCATTTATTTGGCTGGGCTATATATACAGTATAATAGTATACCTACATTTTAATTTTGTAACTTTTTGGGCTCAATGTCTTAGAAAGGGGCTGAGACAAAGAAGTATGAAATTTTGTGTACAATAATATATTAAGAGAAATATATTCATGGAAGGAAAAAATATCAGAAAAAATTTATGCACGGATGAGGGGACACAAAATCTACATTTTCCCCAAAAGGATATGGAATTTTCAACCATCAGTTGTTAGTTCGATCTTAAGTTATTCGAAAGTGTGACATCCTATTGCGACTTGTTTGCTATAACCATCTAAATCTTCCAATCAGCATCGTCCAGCTGTATAACTTTTGCCGAAACTAGCTTTTCTTATTTCGCTGCGAAAAGCAATGGAGAATCCTCCAGTGCATCTAGGGAAGCAGAGATGAACCAACTAAAAAATGGAAAATAAAAATCGCTTATTTAAAAACTTTTATGGAGCATTTAACCAGAATTCACTAAAAGAATTATTCATTTTTTATTCAAGGGGCAAAATATAACTGTAATACATTGAAGGAATATATTCAAAGAGATTCACTTCACATTCACACACACACTTATATCATATTGTAAATGTAAATGTTTTGTTTATGTATATGTACATCACTTCAGAATCGATTGATCAATCAAGTTGAAATTTCGAGGAATTATTTGTGTTGTTCCATGGAAGGTTTTAAGCCAACTTGGAGATCTGTAGACCGCTTGTGAAAAATATGTAGATGTTTTACTCCTTCAACCCAAACACATTTTTTAACAATTTTTTTCCACACAAATATGTCGTCCTTCATGATACTGGTATACTCTCCAAATTTCATGCCTCTATATCACACCCTTCCTAAGATATGAGGAAAAATTAGACAAAATCACTAATAACTCTTGATCAAATTGATCAGTTAGTTTCAAAATTAGTAGGTCAGTTTCTTGTGTATGAAGTGAAGTTTGTACCAAATTTCGTTACTATTGAACAAAAATTACGCCGTGTATTGCGTTAACAAGAATGGTATATCCATAGAATGCATACACCCATACATCCGCACGAACACATCTCAATGAAAAAAATACGTTCGGTTTAAAATTTTTATCGTCCTCCTTAAAAATAGGTACATCATGTAATCTCACGCACATGTATCAACAAAAAAATGAGGATTCGCCACTGGCGAAAAGCTAGTGTATTATTCTTGAATATCGACATTTGGTACAGTAAATTTTATTTTCTTAAGATTGATAAGACTTTTCACCGTATGCGTTTTCGAGAAAAACCTTCTGTATTCATACTTGGAACTTTTTTTTTTCTTGATGTATTTTTAATGGAGTTCAAACCGCATTAGATCCCAGCACCATTCGTAAGGAAAAAAAAAAAAGAAAACTAATGAATGATTATTTTTGAATTCGAAACCAAACAATTTTAAATCAGCCATCCTCTCAATTACGTGAGTTCAGTCAGCTGTGTGAACATTTTAAGACTGGTTTTTCCAAACTACGATGTCCTTCAAAAATAAAAACTAGTTCGGCGAATTAATTTGTAAAATTACAAGTTGGAAAAATGTTGATCAGAATTTCACGTGTGCGACGAAGGGACGTGTTAAATTCTCATTTTAATGAATTTAACAACGTATCTTTTTCAATTTTGCAAAATATTCTCATATCAGTCTCGAATCTTGTAACTTATACTGGTCGATTGGTCACTCGGCAATTGTTTGTTTTGTCAGGGGCGTAGCCAGGATTTCTTGAGGAAGCATTAACAATTTTATGACCTGTTTTTCCCGTCACTTTTGAAAATTTGAGAAATTTAGCATTTATAGACTCCTTTATTACGTAATTATTGCTAAAAATTTTTTCTAAATTTGAAAAGTGACCAATGAAAAAAAAATTCACAGGGGAGTGCCCCCTTTATCCCCAATTGGTTAGCCCTTCTTTGTTGTATAAGATTTTATTTTTATCGGAACGGTACTATTAAAGCATTTCGTAGTTCAGGAGAATAACCATTTTGAAAAGGAAATAATTAGATGCTAAGATTTTATTGCTAGAATATGTTTGGGTTGGTCCCACAAATATATTCTGAAATGTTACTGCCCCATCCCTCGAGCTTTCCTCGTGTAGAAGTGGAAATGTTCGGCTGTTTTCAGTTTTATGATTTTTTTCTGAAAGAAATATTTTTCGTACCATTTTCTACAAAAAATGGTCTTATCACTTGAACATAAAAATCAATCGTTAAAATGCTATGGGCCTGTACAAGTTTTTTTTTTTTTTTGTATTGTATAAAAAATTTTCAAATGAACGGAGAGCCTAATTATTCGCGAATCAAGATGAAATTTAGTATTAATTTGTATACCTTGGTCCATATCTCCGTCAAGTTCAAAGATGGGCTGAATCCACCAATTAGTTTCCAAATGGCCGCTATTTGAATTTGAAATTTGTGAAAAATAAGGTCAGGGCATAATAGTTTACAGATCGGGACAAAATTACTTTGGGTCTAAATCTTGATCAAGTTCAGAGATGGGCCAAGTGAGCTGTTTAGCTTCCAAATTACAGCTTTTCGAAGTTTTCATTAAGTATGGTAAAAAATTCTGATAACCTTCAAGTAGTACACTTTAAAGTGCATAACCTTTGAAGGCTAGTATCATCCTAGTTATGGGAATTTTAGGTTAAGTGATAAAAATATTTTTGTACAAAATTTTTCGGAGAACATTTTTGTACTGAGCTACTTTTTACATAACTCCTATTCTTTCAGAGAAAAATCGAAAAACTAAAGAATGTCGCACATTTCATTTCCCTCTAGAATGACAAGAGGGATAGGGACAGTGGCATTTCACCACATACCAACGAAACCAACCTGAACATATTATTCAGCAAAAGAACCTTAAGGCGTGTAATTTTTTCCCTTCTATCATCATTACATCTACATGTAGTTTTATATGGCATAAGAATTTTTCGTACAAAATTTTGTAGCAGACATAAACATTCATCGTTTTATCTTTCGTAAAATTTAATTTACGTATTTTATGTTTTGCCAATTTTTTTAGCCGAATGTGTATCCGTGGATACGCTGAAAAATTCCATGAAGTTATTTATCGCGTGGGATGTTGTCCAAAGTCATCTGATCGATGGCATCGAAGTGTTCTATTTGTCCAAAGATTTTGACGGCGAAGACAAACTTCTGCCTATTGTGGAGAAAATCAAAAAATATCGTTAATTTTTGTGATAATTATCTTTTTTTTTCTTACTTTTTTTAAACGTATCATTTTTTACTGTTACAATTTTGGATCGAATATAATTTTTTGTTCGCTGTTTTTTCTCTCCAGTCAAACCGGCTAGACTATTGTGTACCAAATTCGTCAGTCATGAATTATATTTTGGACACACCGGCGAAGGTTATATCTTTTGAAATTGATAATTAGTGAGCAGAAAAAAGTAGGTAACAAAATTGACGATTTTTTTAGCTGCGTGTAATTAAAATAGGAAAAAAAAAGAAAACTTAACGCGTTAATGGTATATGTTCGAAACATCGCAAAAGGTAATTCCACGAATGAACAATATAAAAATACTGATCAGAATTTACACCAGCTACGAAGTTCGAATGTAAATTTATCAACAATATTACAAAGTAATAATAATACATTGAATGAATTTGAAAGAAAAGAGAACAAAAATATTGGTTCTCAAAGTGGGAAGCAATATTTTCGGTAGTCGGAAATTCGGAATGTTGACGAGTAGTCAAGGAAGTGTGAAAATAAAACAGGAAAAAAAAAATCATTTAACGAAATGCGTATAATGGATGGTATGGTTAGGACTGAAATGCTGAATGATTTTAATCATTGACACAATCTAATACACAGCGACTGAAACACTCGCTTGTATAATTATCACAGAATTGTATGTTTTCGTAATTACTTTTTTTTTCTTTCTTATATCGGAAACTGTAAAAATTAAATTTTACGTCACTCGAAAAAACATGCGTATCGGCGGTACAATTCTATTTCTTCGGTTGTTGAATATTTGGTTTCACCGAATGACCTCTTTGCTCGTGGGTTGGAAAAGGTTTATCGTGATACTTTTGAACAGCTTCGGCAGGATAATCAGAATGACCATGAATAGGTGCTCCAGATACTATCGATGTATTCTGTGGGC
The DNA here is from genome assembly GCA_011428145.1 of Ericerus pela. Lineage (NCBI taxonomy): Eukaryota > Metazoa > Arthropoda > Insecta > Hemiptera > Coccidae > Ericerus > Ericerus pela. The sequence goes on along the minus strand of WOFM01000637.1, from coordinate 1,820,039 downwards.
TAAACAGAACATGAGGATTAAAGTCAAACAATACTACGAACATGACAAGGCGATGCTGATATATCAATGAACCAACGTGTAAAACTATTATTATACCTTGTAGAGACTTTCAACACACTTGCATCTTCGGGTGTTGTAGTATTACTGGCATCGTGGGTCGATTTGTGCTGAGTGATTCTCATTTTACCTGCTTTGACTTAAACGAAGATGAAAACAAAATCATAAACATCGGAAGTAGTCAATGAGTAATTTGTACATACATTACAGAGTATTACCTGCAGGAGGATGTCCAGCTTTGAGTTCACATTCGTTTTTCGAGCTCATGTTGATTAATATTGGAAAAAATTAATATTCGTTCGGTACTGAAAATAAACGATTAACGTTCTTGCTACGACGAGAAATTGGAGTAAGGTTTATACAATCATCGATATGGCACAAAAAAAAAGAGACACAATCTGATATTTACTCACGTCATCAAAATAGGAAAACGATAATATGAACTGGTTGAATACCACTTGCACCAGTAACAGCTGTTTTCACAAAACGAAACGAACTTTAAAGTGCTCTTCGTTTACACAATGGGCGAAAAAAGTGACTTGAGTTTGTTTACGTATAATTCAATAGCCAATTTCCCATGAAGATGCAATGAAAACAAAATGATCTATGCATGAAGTTCACCGTACGTTGTAAGTATTTAGTACGCAGTTAGTACTACTATTTTTCTTTTCAATGACGACAGAATCTGGATTGAACAAGTGAACTACAGACATAAACCAGCAAAATATGCCCTTCACTTTTCATTTTTTTATGTGTTATTTCTATTAAAAAGTAGCAGAGACTCAACGAGGACAGTGGAAGAATACGGTATAAAATAATCAACACTATTTAAATAATGCTTCTCTAAAGTGTTCTCGAGTTCGAAATCAACATTTTTCACAAAGAGATAAGTTTCGAATTTACTCCTGGTTAAAAATTGAAACGCAACTTATACGACGTTGAGGGTATGCCCATATTTTGTTGATTTAAAAAGGACATGTTGATTATCAGTATAAATATAATTTTTCGTTGCGGTTTCAATATCATAATAATAATCTGCAAATGACGATAAAAAAAAAAAAATCACGTATGACTAGAACGCTGTTGTTTCCCTTTCCCGTTCTATTTCTGAAATAAAAAACTATACCTAAAGAACTCGACGTGAAGCTTTGCAAGCGTGGTATGGGCCTACTTGAAATAAAAGCTATAAATTTTGATAAAAAGGTGTGAAAAATTTTAAGTGGAATTTTTGCCTGAAACTTAGCGTCGACTTTAAAAGTTTTATTTAAAAAAAAAAAAAGGAAAAGTATAATTATAGATACCTACTTATGGTAGTGTTATCTGTTTATAGTCAAATATAAGTATCAAAATGTGGAAGAAACTAAAAATTAGCACATAAACTTCCACTGGGTATCACGGGGTTAATGTGTGGTATCCCTATAGAGTAATATACTAGTGATGGGAATTTTAGGTCTTTTTCAAAGTATAGTTCATTCGGTCTCTGTCATGAAAATACCTAGTTCAATGAACTATAGTTCATCGTGACCTAAATGATAAGAATTAAGAATGATAATTTATCGATTATTTTCTTAATTCTTATCATTTAGGTCATGATGAACTAGTTCGATAATATATGAAAATTGTATTATTGTAAACTGTGAACAGAGAGATATGTTTTGTCTGCTAGTACAGTTAGTGCAATTACATATATACCTATTCCTTTCCATTCCTTTCTTACCTCATTCTCAAGTGAAGTGACGAACTATTTATATGTTTAAAAGATGTCTTCCAAATAAGTTGATAGATGGATAAAATAAAAATGTTGAATAAGAAATCAATATTGGAATCAAATTGAAACTTGACAAGTTGACTTTCCAGCAGTATCGTATATCGGATTGTCATTGTTTTTTGAATCGTTTCCAACGTATCTTATCAAATCAGTCACAAACTAGTTCCTTTGGAGTTTAGGTCTTGGTCATTTAGGTCATTGAATTGTTCAGTTCAAATGAACTAGTTAGTGAACTACCGACACATCACAATAATATACTACAAGTTTCACCTTATGGGCCTTTTAGAATTTTGGAGAGGGGGGTGTTTATCCGCAAAAATTCGACTCTGCGTATTTTTCTGCGCAAATTTTAATTTTGGAGATAGAAATAGGTTTGTAAGAAATTATTCAGCATAAAATTTTTGATAAAAAGGGTTCTATACATTTTTTGTCTGATGCCTTCCTTCCCCTCCAGAATGTCTTGAAAATAACTATTCATCAGTGAATAGGCTATGTTAAATATAAACTCATAACATTATTTTTCTATTTAGATAGGTAATTAGTAAACAGAAGATGCACATATTTTCCACCAATCCACCCCCTACATACCCCTTAATGATCCCTTCTATCTTCACAGCCCAAATATTTTCATAAAGCAAATCTTTGAAGGTTGACGGAGTGATTAGAGGACGTGATGGAAGGAGTTGATGAGTAGTAAATATATATTCTATTTTGCTAATTATGTAGATACCTAGTATAATTTTATTATGAGATATGTTTCAAATATGTACTTATATTATAATGCTACTGAACATATTCACGGAAGAATGGTTGTTTTCAAATCTCTCTAGAGAGGAAGGGAAGTGCTAGAAAAAAAATACATAAAACTTTTTTGTAGAAAATTTCATGTTAAACAATTTTTTACTGAACTATTTTTAGCATAAAATTGAAATTTGGGGTAAAAACGCTAAGAACCTAATTTTGGGGCCTACATAAACACTTGTCAAAAATTGGAAGAAAGCCAAAGGGTACAACTTTTATTATATTACCTACTTTCGGGAACTGACACACATAGTTGAAGTCACTCGACTGGATCATAATTTTATCCCTTTTCAAAGAAAGATGGTGTTACAACATCTTCTTAAAATTATTTTTTCCTCCTTAGAGCTTTTTTTTTAGGTAGCTCAATGTTTTTAAAGTAGGCTTACCTTTTCAAAGATCTGATTTAGAATTTTAGTATTTACTTATGGCAGTTCCTGTAAAACAAAAATTCCAAAAATTCCCTGGGGGTATTACATAGCATAATTTTTAGCGATTAGAATTTAGTACAGGCACAGGCATTGTTAACTAATTATTGGCCGAGTTCCCAAGTATTGTGAAATAATGGATGAATCAATTTCTTCTTTTAAAATGTATATCTATATGCAGTAGGTACCGTATTTTAGTATAGATAGTCTTTTTTTCTTTATATGTATTTTTCAAATTATACAAACACTTTTTAATGCAGTTTAAATAAAAAGGAAAAGATAAACAATAATATATGATAATGGGATTCATACAGATATAAAATTAACAAGAGACATCTATAGGAAAATTACATCAAAGAAAATTTATTATACTAGGGATTGCTTTTTTACTTAGTTTGCTTGCTAATGGGATATTAAAATTGACCTCACAAAAGAGTTAGGGGTTGGGGTGATAAAAATTATCTGTTCTATGAGAAAAGAAAAAGATTGGTATAATTTTTTTAATTTGACTTATTTCTTTTTTTACACATATATGTACGAATCGCACAAAATTTTATGTTCACAGTTTTGAGAAAACTATAAGATGGATAAGACTTAAATTTTTACGAGAGATAGTTCTCATATTGAAGCAAGTCTGTGTTATTTCTGATAAAACTGAAAAACAAAAAATTCATCTAAAGTTGTTTTTCAAGGGTTTTGAAAAAATGAAAAATGGGATTGGGCTTAAATTTTTAGAATAGATTTCCCCTGTATTGGTGTAAGTCTGATTGAATTTTTGGCATGCTTATTAGTTCAGTAGTTTCAGAGAAATCTTTAGAAGAAAAATTTCTGGAAAAAACTTTGTGTTCACGGTTTTGAGAAAGCTACTAAACAAAAAGGACTGAAATTTTCATGAAAAATAGTTATCATCTGGGAGCAGGTCTGAGAGCAGTTTGATGCTCATTGGTTTGGTAGTTTTTAAGAAAACTGGAAAACAAAATATTCCAGGAAAAGTTATTTTTCCATGATTTTGAAAAAACGATGAAAGTGAAGGAATTGAAACTTTCACAATAGATTATCCTTATGTAGGTGAAAGTCTAATGGAAGTCTGATGCCTATCAATTTGGTAGTTTCTGATAAAAGTGGAGAAGAAAAATTGCTGGAGAAAGTCTTGTGTTCACGGTTTTAAGAAAACTATGAAACAGATAGTTAAAATTTTCATGAAAGGTATTCTTCACTTGGGAACAGATCTGATAGGTATTTCGTGTCTATTGATTCTGCAGTTTCTTAGAAAACTGAAAAACAAAAAAATTTGGGAAAATTTGTTTTTAGCAAAAATACATTGATGGATCGACATTTTAACAAAAATATCGATAACTATCCATAGTTTTTCATAGTTTTTTTTTTACCTTAAACTAGAGAGGTTGAGATTAACAGATTCAAAAAAATTATAACAAAAATAAACTTGTCCACAAAGTTGTATCTCAGAAGTGTGTAATTGCAGCAAAGAAAGTATGTAAAGCACAGGGTATGAAATGTATGTGGGAAACAAATATGTATGAACTGCGAAGGTTCACAAATGAGTGGTGGAACAAGAATCAGTGTAGCCACAAGTATAAATGGATAAAACAGATTGAGTGATTAAATTCAAATGTTTGCAGGAGTGTGAGGGGAGGAAGATTGACGGTTCCAACATAAACTAGCAGTGAAATATCGATATATCAATATTTATCAGATATGATAGGTCAAGGACCTCGGATGACGAATAAAAAGACGTTCAAATTCAGTTCGAGCTGTAGAAGTACGCTATATTTTATATCGAAAGAGTATAATTCAATCTATATGACAGTTCAACGAGCAATAGAGAGTTAGACAAAGGTTCCTGATTAGGTACGATTAGATTGAATAAAGTTGAATGAGTGGAAAAGAAAGTATTATCATTAATGAGAGAGTTTAAGAAAAGATTGAGGCCGATATTCACAAATGTCACTTTAACCTCCCTTCACTTAAATTTCACCTTAAAAAAGCTCTTTGCACAATTTTGTACTTTAAAATGTGGGAACATTGTATCTCTTATGAGAGTTCCAATGTAAAAATAAAATGTTACCACACTCTTAAATATAAAATTGTGCCAAGTTACTTTTAAGTGAATTTTAAGTGAAGGGAGGTTAAAGTGACTTATGAATATGGGCTTAAGTGTTGTTCATCAGTGTGGAGAGAAAAGGATTGGTATACCCAACAAGATATCCATAATTATCGATAAAAATATCAATTTCTATCCTTATTTTTCTACAATTTTTTCAAGTTTTTGGAGTTTAGATTTTTTTTTTTTTTTTTTAAATTATAGACGAAAATTTCCAAACTGGGTTTTCTAGCGAAAAATTGCTGCGCTTGAATTTTTTTTTGTTGTTTTTATTTTGAATTCGCTTTACAGTCGGTATGATTGGGAAATAAATTTCAATGATCCGAAATTTATCTTTGATAATTTCGCCGAATTCAGTGGCAAACCTGTTCAAACTTCGTTTAAAAAAAGTGTAGATGCCTATCCTTTGAAAACAACCGTTTAACTACCGCGTTAATCTTCTTCTCTTGGTTCGTTTAAAAAATGCTAATAAATGATGCGCACGAATCCATAGATTGACGCTGACCTAAATTATATTCTTGTGTACTTTGGCTTATCAAGAAACGAATATAAGGAAGATTCAAAGTACAAATGTTCCAAATGATGTGCATATATGGGGGTACAAAATTTTCTATAAGATCGTAATTTTTGTAGGTATAGGCCTATATATATCAAGACCTACAAAAGTGCACTGCAGGTCATCGCATAAAATCAGTCAAATTGGATCGATGGCAGTGTTTCTTCTTTATTTGAAGTGAATGAAATCTCTCTTTCTGTAAAAATATATTGATAATTATATGCTCGCGTAGGATATGGTTCTTAACATAAAATATTACAATTTACACAATATCAAGATTAGACTTATGACAGAAAAGGTAGCCTAAAGATTCATTGATAAACAATCGTCGTAAATTTTCATATTAAATTTGATTTTCAGGTCGGTTCCTGTACCATTACTTCTATTGCGAAATCGGGAAGCCCAGACGGGGTTCCCGAGGGCAGGTTTCATACCATTTATTTCTCCATCGTTATCATTCAGGGTAAGCCTTTAAACGATGATTATTATAAATATGGTAGCTGAAGAGAATTGAATGAGTTGAAATATCGATGACGTAGAATATTTTTTACGTAAGTAGGTATCATTAATTATGAGTTTTACTTTCGCATTCATTTATTTTCTACGCAGAAAAGTTGGTTGGTAGGTAACATATCTTACTGATTAAACGAGAAAATCCATATGAAACACTACCCTAATAACATGACAGGAAAAATAGTACAGTACATATAGGTAATAGATATTGGGATACTGATAACATTTTATTTGCTTATAGGTATAACCTTTAACTCACCTTATATAGCTAAAATATTTAGAATTCGTTCAACTCAATTTATATTATTTTTTACTTTGCGAATCAACCAACGCTGAAGGGGATACATTTCTAAATGGAAAACACGTTGGAATGGTACTGAAAAAATTCAGAGAAAAATGTTACGATGTGCGACAAGGTCTTTATTCGGTGCTTATAGAGCTGAATGTTCCGAATGTTGGTCTACCTATTTCAAGTAGAACAGCCGGTTTTCAAAAAGTTCTAAAATGCAACAGACTCTTCTTTCCTTTCAAATCTTGTAAACTAAAATATGAACTTCGGTAGTTCTTAGGCTGAAATTTACTACAGGCCACCCTATTTCGGCGCACTCCTATCTTTTTGCAACACCCAATCGAAAAATGCATATTTTTGTAATTCTTTATCAGGGCTAGAGTGAGAAAATCTGATCACAAGGGGTCATTCGAGCAGTTGAATTTCGAAAAAATTTTTGAGTGTGAACTTTAATTTTTTAAGAGTACTAATATAACAATTATTTAAGTGTTTTTTGCAAATTTCTTGAGAGTACACTAAGTGGAAGCTATACTCCCAAGTTTGGAACACCCCTACATGTACCTCAGTTGAGATGCCTGACCTGTATTTTCCCCTAAATAAAATTCGTTTTCCCTTTTCCACGTTACCCCTAGTTTTCTTCTCTTCATAAATAACTATCCCAGGGCTGATCGATCACTGAATTATTTTTTTGAGAAATCTGTACATACGAATTATTCAATTTATTATATTCTATTCACGTACTTTTCTTCGTACATGGCTAGGCTAAAAACTCAAACTCGTTCTCCATTCGTGTAGCCTGTCCGTATGTTATTATTCGCCGCTTAGCCTAGCCCTGAATTACATATATGTACGTTCACAATAGCCTACGTGTGTCTTCTCGTTTCAGCTTGCCTAAACTTTTACAGTCCGTATGGTTGCTCGCCATATTGGGCTGAAAAATATGTTACAATTTAAATTGATGCGCAGCCAAAATATTTAATCTTTTTCTTACAGGTGATTGGTTGTAAATCAATGGTGTGTTGTTGTACGAGATGATGTGATTGGTGGTGTGTTCTGGAAGTACTTGTCTCAATACCTAAGTGCAATCCGTATAGTTAGGCTAGCAGTTAGTTGAATTTTAGCAGTCGGATCGCGCCGTGTAGAGGTTTATGCCTCGAAAGTGTTTTTTTTTCCTCTAATAATTTTCGCTCAAATTAAATACTTACTCGTTTGGCAAGTCCGCTACGTTTAATGTTACAAAAACATCCCAAATAGTGTATATAAAATTACTCTTGTTTTCAAGGTTTTGTGCCTAGTCCTGGAGTTCAAGAAAATTTTGGTTCTTAACACAATTCAAAAATATTTCTTCCATTAGGACGTCTGTTTTGTAAGCCCGTATAGTGTTATTTCAAAATTTGATCAATACAAATTGACTACCTGAGTCAATTTCAAATTTTGGCTTAGTCAAAATTTGAAAGGAATCACAGAGAGGCGTACAAACCGCATTTCCAATGTGATTCAACATCAACAACCAGATTGAGCACTAGGAGCAAGTTCTGAAATTTCCCGTAAGTTGTGAATTTTCCAACTTTAGCTGCTTCCATTCACATAAAGACTTGTCAGTGGGGCTATACCAGCCAGATCAACAATGGGTGACTCCAGAACCACATCCACCAGACATCGCATTGTTTCCAGACCGCTGCGAAGCTGTGAATCTGGAACAGTAATATATGGTTTTTCTTTTATTTGTTCTTTACTTGTTTTTTTTTTGGGAATCTAAATTATTATAAAATGATGGCCTAAATTAATCAGGCATGTGGTGGGAGGGGTGGTTGAGTTTTCTGGTCATTTGGATGTTCTATCTTTTGCGGTGAATTTTCCCTATTCTTCCTTAATTGTCTCATTCCGACACTTGGCCATGCAGGTGTTTTTACTTTATATGCCTATCTGTTGGTTCTTTTTTTTGTGTGGTTTTTGTGATTTTTTCAGACGTCACGCAGTGTATAGTTAGAAAATAATCATTCAACTTTGGGTGGACATTACTCATATGAGATGAAAGGGCTCGGACCCCCAATAACAGTTGCTGCCAAAAGGCTGGCAATTATTTGTTTTCATGACATTAAATAAATGCATGATTACCTTCGATTGTAATTACTTGTATGCATGTGCAAGTAATGTACAAGTACTAAACTGTGACTAATCTAACAAAGACGATGATGTCACAATTCAGTACACAAACCAGTCCACCATTTCTTCTCTACCAATACAAGAAATGACAAACCAACCCTTTCACACAGATGTATATAATTACTATATATGTGTGTATGTGTGCATGTAAATAAACCCATAATATATAAACTGTCCAGACCAGCTCTAAAATTGCCAGTGTTTGCAAAGGTTTTGGCTTACCTATATGTTTACATATGAAGTGGCAGAACACGCAATAATCTGTTGATTACCTTCTGGTGAGAATTTTCTTTTCACAACAAGGTATTCCACAAACTTTCTTGAAGATGGATTTTTAAAAGGTTTCTTCAGGCAAGGGGGAATCACCCCTTTCCATCCCCTCCCTCTAGCCCTTGCCTTTACTGAACAAAAAGTAGGGAGTTTCAATGCAACATAAAAATAATAATATGATTGAGCGCATAAGCACTTAAAAATTAACTTTTTTGCAGGGCTTAATTTTTTGTTAAAAATAGGAAGTCAAATTTATTTTTTTGCAAAAAAAAAACATAAAAAATAAAATTGATAATATTATTAATTAATTTATGATCTCGTGAATTCCAGTAAAATTGATTTGTTTCCTGTATGTAATTCTTTTTTTGGGTGGGGCAGCAATAGTTTAAAAAAAGTTTAAAATCATCATTATATTACGTAATTGTTTTATTTAAGGTAAATTACGAGTTTTGGATCACTCCCTGTCTTGAGTTACAATTTTCAAGGTGCTACACAGTAATTGTAGAAAATTACGATAGGCTGCGTAGAATATATGGGTATTAAAGTAGAGAGTATTATCTATATTTTTCATTGGTGACTTTTTTTATCCAACTCGATGCTACAAGCGTTTGAAAAATGTGATACTAAAAAATAGAACTGTTCTTACAAAAGAAAAATCTTCAAATGGGCATTATTTGAGATAAATTATAATATGGGTACCTACTATTTTTTGAGTTATATCAATACAAAGTAACCCATAGAATACATGTCATTTGATTTGGAATTTTTTCCCTCACCGACATTCATCTGGTGGAGTGAATTTAAGTAGGAAATAAATGCCTTATAATCTTCATAAAATGGTTATTTTTTGGTTTTTTGATCCAAAGGGAAGTTTGAAAGTGTAACTGAATATATTTCACCACATTCCAATCTCAAATATAAAAAAAAAATTCTAACATAACTTGGTCTCACAATGATATTTAATCTTTTTGGTCAGTTTTTTTTTCGCTTTTAATTTTTTTTTTTTAAATCTATTATGATATACTTTAATGTTACTTGATGCATATTAAACTAAGTATCAATATTGTTCATTTTAATAATTATGTTTTTTTGAAAAAAATTTGATTTAATTGTCAGAACCAGTTATGGGTCATATCAATTGTGTGTCACTAATAACTGGTAAAAAAAATATACAGGAGTGCCGCCGTAGCTATACTGATGAAGGATTGACAGGTAAAACTGAAAATATCTAAACTTTACTACAATGGAAAATTTTCCATTAAATTAGGTTTTTTATCTCCCCTGTTTTTAAACTGCTAAAGATGATAAAAAAAAGTATATGGATAACTTTATGAAAATTTTCTCCTCTTTCTAACAATACCAACCTCAGCTTTCTAACTTAAATAGTGACTGAGGAATCATTAAATGAATTATGAGAAGTTTGTTTTAAAATAGAAATGTTACATACGTTCAATTTCAATTGACAAGGGACACGCCCACAACCACATACATACACATGCAAATATAGGCTACTTACATTATTCTGAATATGCTTTGACTATATAGTACTGGACCAGTAAATCTCCATAAGACCAATGTACTTTTTAATGTCAAGACACGCCAGCAAAAAAGTAGGTAACCCTAGCGTACCTTCTGCATATTTTTGAAATTTTGCTTGAATTCACCAATTTAAAATACATCTGATAGAGAAATCTCTTAAATTCAGAAAGATAGGGTATGTAAACACAAAGCAAAGTACCTAGTCAAAAAGTACACTGTGGTTGCCTATTTAGTGCTGGCATGTCTAACCAGAAATCATATTTTTTTATTGGTCTAGGGTGCTATTTAGGAACTATTTATAAGGACCATGAAGAAATCATGACTATAAGGAAGTGTTTACAAGTTGTCTATATAAATGAAACCCAAATGTATGCGTAGAAGTGAACCGTTTGTTGATAAGAAGCAATTTTTTTATTATAAATATAAAAATCCACAGTAAAAATCACAAACGCCAACATTCTCAACTTTTTGTACCTTTTATTGACTTATATAGACACCTCCAAACATGGTCATATAGATCGATAAATTAGTGATAAACAAGATGTATATAGCCCCTATATCTGCTTTATAGACATAGCTGTAAAGCTTATATACAGTTTGTAAATACCCCCAGTACTATATAGTCAAAGTATAAATGTGAAAGAATGTTTATATATATATATATATATATATATATCATTTCAGAACCAATTTTTCGATCCTGCTGAAATTTTGAGTAATTATTTACATTGTTCCACGGAAGGTTTTAGGCCAACCGGAAGGTCCGTAACCACTTTTGACCTCTGCATCCTAACCCATTGTTTTAATTTTCACACAAATATATCGTCTTCCATGATATCAGTGTATCCTTAAAATTTTATGCCTCTACATCACCCGCTTACCAATATAATTAAGTGAAAAATTAAACTAAATAACTATAAATGACTCCTGAAAATGTGGTGAATTAGATTCAAAATTGGTAGGTCAGTTACGTGTGTTAGAGGTAAGGTTTGTACTAAATTTTGTGACTATTAAACAAAAATTATGCCCTGTATCGTTTTCACAAGAATGGTATACCGGGTGATTCAGTTTAACAAGCACCATAAAAAAATCCCTTACGGTGCGTGTTAAAATGGCTCACACGGGTTAAATGATACAGATGAGGTGAAATTAAATGCCCCATCGAGAAAATAATAACGTTACCATACAATTTTTCCTTATCTTTCATTGTTTTTGAAAAATTTACTTATGATTATCATACTTTTCCTCAAAAAATAAGTTTACCTCATATTTTTTGATAAACATGGCCCTGTGACTTCTGAATCTATGATTTTATTGAAAAGTGTTCAGAAACAATGTTATAGACCACTGAATTTTCCTTCAGGTGAGTTTATTATTTATTTATTATATTATCTGCAACAGAAAAAATGTTGTAGTAATTTTTGCAATAATTTGTTATGCTCCATAGATACCAAGCTGCTATCAGATCTAGTCTAATATGAGGACTATTTTTTCTTAAAATTTTTGCCCTATTCTTTTTGTAGTTTTCTCAAAATTGTGATCAAAACATTTTCTCCAGCAACTGTTTCTTTTCCAGTTTTATCGCAAAATACAAAACTAATAAACATACGAATGTTTGATCAAACCTATTGGCACAAATTTCTTTTAGACTTTCTCCTATATGATGAATATATCTCGTGAAAATTTCAGTCCTATCATTTATTTCTGTTATTTTCTCAATGGTGCATTTATTTTCACCCTATCTGTATCATTTAACCTATGTCAGTCATTTTAACATGCACCATAGGGGATTTTCCTATGGTCCGTGTTAAACTGAATCACCCGGTATACCTACATAGAATACATACACCCATACATTTCACATACACACACAAAGACAAATCAACGAGTCTTACGATCTGACATTCTGACGTCTGATGTCTGTATGGCTGGCATAGCACCTACAGAGAGCTAAGATGTTTGCATATTAAAATTAAATTTCTAAAAATATGTATGACAGGACGAGGTGATTTAGGAAGCCATTTCAAAGAGTGGGGCAGAGATTGTCCGATACTTCAATTATATTGTAAGATTATAAAAATTGCATTCCATCTATTTTTCTCTGAGATAATTATGATCATGAGAAAAAACTGATCCAAAATTGGTAGCTCACTTTAGTTTTAAGTTTTTCGGAGAAAGGTGCAGAGGAGAGTTGGGACCGGTTGTCGTAATTTTTGGGTCAAAAAAAGTAAAATTATTCGGTAGTTGTTATTCAGCTCCAAAAATAGTTTTTGTTTCAGAATTTTTTTTTTTTTTGGTGGGTTGGTGAGGTTGTTGCACAAAATATTATGCGACTCGCTTGAAAAGTAGACGTGATTGCTACTCGTGTGATTTGCTACGTGAGCCAAAGGCGATTGATGTAAATTTCACACGGGTGTACCAAAATCATCTACTTTCGACACTACTGTATCACAAATAACTATTTTGGCACTGGCTTCTTTGCGTAAATTTTTACAATTTCAGAGTAAAAAAAGTGCATAGGCAAATGACGGGATTTTATCTTATGTATATATATATATATATATATATTAATATATATAAATGGGGAAAACTTCAAGCCTCAATTCGAGCTACCAAACACTGAACAATCATTAATCGTGTAAATCGTATTCGTTGCTACGGTTTTTTTTCTATTCATATTGTGAAATAATAAAAAGAATAAATAAAACGTTAAGTGTATCACGTGCTTCGTCATATAAACGAATTCCATCGCAAAACACAAAGAATTAAAAAAAAAAAAAAATGTTTCAATCTTCATAAAGTTCAACTAAAGATATTATGGTTACCTAACTTATATACTTCTCTGCGAAAGAAATCTGAAGAAAAAAAAAGTGGTTTGAATTTTTATTTATTTTTATTTATTTTTTCTTATAAACTGGTACCTAACTTAAATTTATACCAAATCGAATTAAGTACGAATGATACTATTGTATAGGATGAACCTGTAATATTATATTAGAAGAAACTTAAAATATTCTTTATCGTATTTCCAAGGTGTAAGTATATTAAACATTGATAATCAGATGACCTTCCAATCAATTTGAACTTATCTTTCTTTTTTTCTTTTTTTACTTTTTTCCCCAATTTAATTCGATCGAACGTCAGTTGTGGTTGTAACTTTATACGGTACATTTTCCTTATCAGCAGTGCTTCAGTTAACTTTGTTTGAGAACCAATCGTAAATAGTTTCTTGTTTTGCTAGCTGAGTATCATAATCAGAATCGATTGCCGGCTTAAACGTACATAAAGAATAATATCATATTTAAACGGTCTAAAATTATACCAAGTACCTTGAAAATTTTTTTTTTTTTTATATATTTACTCGATTAAAATTGTCAGATGTGTCGATAACTAAATTATTTTCACCATGGCGTCACTGGAGAAGGAAAAATGGTTGGAAGTGCCACCGAATATGTACGAACAGCCACCAAAACGACTTATTTCAGAAAACTATCTCGTAGTCTGCTTTAAAACAACCTTAAAGGTATGTACAATAAATAAGGGCATTATTTTTTTTTTTTTTGTTTTTTTTTGTTTTTTTTTTTTTTGTTTGTGCCATATGTCGAGTCGATGTAGGTGTTTGAGGTTATTAACATCGTATACTTGTACCATGTATATTACGAGCTATACGATAAGAAATGATTCAATGTTCAAATCATGTAGGCAAATACCTACTTGGAGTTGTCGAATAAATGTTACGTAGGTAATGAAAATATTCTTATTCTAGTTTCAAGGAAGCCAAATTAAAGATTAAGGTTTCAAACACAAGTAGGTATATAATATAATAATTATGGTGTCGTCTTGTCTTTATACGCAGTGGCGTGGAGTACAACAAAATTCTGGGGAAGTGAGGCTACAAAATTTAATGGAAAAAATTATATGATTAGATGACTTTTGGAACAATTTCGCGATTGAAAAAAAATTTCTAATGTGTCTTTTGCGTTCAGGAACATTCGTAAATGAGATATAGGTGACCGCTTAAGGACACACTTTTAATAAGCCTCCTTCTCTGATAACTCCGCAACTACACGCAATGGGCAGTGTGTTGTGTTATACACAAAACCCCATACTACATTCTATCGCATATCAAAATTTGAAGCATATCTGATCAACTGATTCTGCATAGCGAAGGATTGAAATTTTTGTTTGTGTAAAATTTTGTTTAATGCTAATATTTTTTTTTTAAATTTGGACACCTGTAAAATTTTTTCAGGTAAATTGTTCAGACCATTACTGTGACTCATTTTGAAGGGAATTCAATTATCTTCAAGAATGTATGTTATTAATTTAGAAATAAAATAATACACTGGTCATAAAGACTGTATCGTTGGTTGTAATGAGGCTACTCTGCCGATGAGAGCAAAAAACCAGAACAAACGAAAAAAAAAAAAAAATGTGCTCCTTAAATATTCAAAAAAGCAGAAAGCAGCTTTAGGTTCGTCTACAGCTAGTTTGTATTATTATTTTGTGACAAAGATTTTGTTGGAGATGTGCATCTATGCATAAAGTGCAGTGTTTACATGCATGCATAATGAGTAAATTTCAGAGTAAATAGTTGAATATGATGACCTTTATGTTTGTTATTTACTGTTTTCATTTTGTGATTTATTGTTTCTATGAAATAATAATTAATATGTAAATTTTAAAATATGATTGTGATCATTAAAATTTAATTGGAAAATTAGTAGTCGTATTAAGGTATACATTTGTATCATTCTGCCATATCGTATGATCGTATCGACTCAATGTATATGAGGACAATAACCTCATACTGTATCAAAAAATGATACGATGATACGATATGGGCCTGTTTCATTTATTGTCGTTATTCTGTCATAACATCAAAAAGCGCTACCTGGGTTGGGAAAATTTTTGATATAATTAAGTGTATGATATGATCCCAGGCAACGCCTTACAAAATTAGAGCCGTATTATCAGCGAGCATCATATCATGATACGCACCGATGATATGGCACGGCAGAATGATCCAATTAATGTGTACCCGCCTTTAACAGCAGGGTGAAATAAGTCCACTTTCTCTTTTTTCATAAATAAAATTGTAGGAAGGGTAATATTAATCATAGGAGGGACCAATAACGAAATATTATAGTAGAATGTTCAGTGTAGACCTGTGGTATCCAATTTTCAGTAAAATTGGACAACTTTATGTTCCTCTGAGCTTCACTCCAAAATTATTCAAATGAAAAACCTCCAAAGTGTAACACAAATCTCATTTCATTCACCTTTGATTAATTTTTAATATCAGTTAACCTCTACAATAGTGAAATAAGATATTATCTCGATTGATAAATAAAATTCCTTCAACATTCATCTCTTAGTTGAAATTCACCTGGACAACTGAATAATTCTATACTGTACCCTCTGCGAGTGAAACATAACTTAATAACAGAAACATTTTGCCTTTAATCTTAACCAGTCTACCTCGTTAGGTAAAAAATTTTCATTCTTTCAAGTTCTACGAATGAAAAACCTTTTCAACTGAAAATATTAATCTTTTGACCTCCAAGTATAAGGGAAAATTTTGTTAACTGAAACATTTTTTTACTGAGACAATTTGAATTTTTCCTTACAATTTCACTTACCGAAGTTTTACTGCAGGTAGGTCGGTATAGAGTTCTATTTAAGTTTTTTTTTTTTTTTTTAAGGAACGAGGTGGTTCACATCCCTCATCCGCTGCGTATGGCCTTGAGTAAACGTATTCACACATTTTATGATGTTTCTATATAAGTAACTGTGTGGTTTTTTTCAGCTTTATAGGGAGGTTTGAAACCTAATTCCTAAACCACGTATCTACGCCACTGCTTTATATTCTCTAATGCTGAGTATTTTTTTGTTTTGTTTTATTGTTACTTTAGACGGTGTGTAACCTGCTGGGAAGTATTTTGATAGTTTCTTACCTCATTTCATCGTCATTCTGCATACTGAGAGAGGATATTAGCAGAGCTCATCTTACATCAGCACTGTTGGCAGGAGCTGGACTAGCTTGCGTGTTATTGGGACTTTTTTCATCAAAGTAAGAGTGCATATATGTACCTAATTTAAGTCTGTTTACTATTATTTGAGGTTCAAGTGCGGCCATCAGAATCATTAAAATGATTCATTCGAAAAGGTTTTGTCAATGATTAGACTCGTGATATTATTAAATTGGATAAATATCTCGTCTCGTAAGTTTCAAAATTTATTAAAAAAAAACATAAATATTTATTGTTTGAGAAATATTTCTCGCGAATCGGTATTATCATCAATAATATTATAAACCTATGGAAAATTTGAAGCAAATGGAAAATCGTTTGTCACTGTAAACAACAATGGTTATCACTACTGATAGCATTTTCTCCTTAACATAGGTATGTATAGGTATGTATACGTATGATACCTTTGTATCTCAATACTATTTTTATTTATTTAATATTAGCATTTTAAAATAATAATCCCTTGATAAGGACTGATGGTAAATTTTTGAAATTCTTGTGAAATCGAACGTTCAATATTAAGTTATTTCTAAAAATAACCTAAGGAAAAATTTGTCTGAATTGAAACTTCTTTTGCGATGGTAAACATCAGTAGACGTGATTAGTTCTCATTTACTTAGGTCTTTTTGTTTAACCAGTTCTTATTGGCTGCAGTTACGTGTTGAGGTATCTAATTTGGGAGTGTGGCTGAGCAAATAGAGGGAAGTAGTGTACGATGCATGTGACTATTTCGACATGAGTTACTGGGTATCTGAATGAAATAATTTGTTCGCCACTGACTACATCAATGGAATTGGTCACTGAGCAGGGGAAAGAGAAAGTAAGGGGAAAATGTGGTAAGATTGGTCAGCTGGTGATTAGGGTAACTGGTGGCTATATAGAATTCAAAACGGAATGAGAGAAGAACAAAAATAGGTAAGTATTTCATCGATGAGAATTATCAGAATGGAGCTTATATTGCTGACAACGCAGCAGCTTATTATGAAAATTGTTTGAAAAGAAAGCCAGGAAAAGTACATTTTTGCTGTGTGACGAAGGAAGAACAAGGCTTTCCTGGAACACTCATAGGGCTGATCAATGGCGGCTCATCCGTCGGAGCTGCGAAGCTACAGAACAACCTATAATTTTCTACACAATAAAAAAAAATTATGTAGGTACAGGAAAAATACTTTAATAGAAACAATTATCAAATTTAAAAAATTAATTTTTAATGTATTATTCTTTGTTGTTAAATTAAATATTATAGCTACTTAATCAGAAAAGTAGTCTCGAAACAGGTAACTGAAAATACGTTACTCTAAGAGCTGCACACCAACCAGCTTCCATAATTATGGGAAAATCGTTTAAAGTGTATGCTTAAAAGTTAAAACTACAGGCAGCCTTTGAATGGACAATATGAGCTGCAAAGAAAGCAGTTCTTCAAACTTGAAATATATTCGTGTTGCAATACTTCATTCTTTTTCCTTCTCTTTGCAAACATTGTCTGCATTATCAAATGTACCTACCCAAGTTTTTTTTATTTTTCTTATTGGATACCAGTGAAATTTTAGCATTTTAAAAAGAATTAAAACGTTCTTAAAAAGTACTATGTTGAAAGATCATATAAATGCATTAGCTTCATTAATCAGGTAGGTATTAGAGAAAAAAAATTATTGAGAACGTTAATACGGTAACTAATTTGTAAGAAAGAAGGGATTTTAGACTTCATTTCTTCTATATTAGATAAGTAAGTGGGTCATTCTACGAAAATGACAAAAATTACCAAACCAGCAAATATCTCCATAACTAAGAATGCTAGGAACATTTATTTTATTTTATTTGATAGTTAATAATCTCCCATATCATAACCAGTAAGAAGCTCTTTTCAACAAATACCTCTAAATTTAATATGTTGATATGTTATATGAAATATTCCATTATCGTGGATGTGACCACTTGCGTTTTTCATGTTATTTCTGATCTCAAAAACACTGTTCCAATGCTGAATGATATCTTTCATGGAAAATGTAAAAGGATAGATGGGGCATAAGTTTATAACAATGAAAAAATTTTAAAGGATTAATAAAAGATTGTAGACTTCTCATACGTTGCAACACCGGTTTTTATCCCCTTAGATAACTATTTTTCAATCAATCAGAAATATTCTAATTTCCATATATTTTAATAGGGCAGGTGGTCAAACTGATTTCTTTTCATGCTATCAACACTATCTAGTCTGCAAAATGTCTTTATTTAAAGTCATTTTCTGCATTTTTAATTATTATTAATTCCATGAAAAATAATGGCTTCTACTTTTTTTTCTTTCCTTCTTAATGGATAGTCATAGGAGGGCATATATTAGTCAAAAAATATCAAGGAATTTGTAATATGTACTAGTAAGTACAACTATTGGCATTGCCACTTTGAGTTTCTGTTCAATGCCAGTTTATTGGTTGGCCAGTTCAATTTTACATAAAATTTTCATTTGTCATGGACTTTTTATTTTTTCATAGTTGTGTCAAAGGTAATTTTTCGAGATACGATGAAGGGAGTTGTATATAAATAAAGAATGTATGGTGTTGGAGGGTGTGATTTATTATATTTAAGGAAATTCATGGTACTGACAACACTGAATTTACATTACAATAATTTCATTACAGCACAACCAACTACAATATTATTACCCATGCAGTTTGGAACAAATTTAATTTTTATCCCCCATTCCCAAGGGGGTTTGATAGTCTAATATTTTATTTGAATTTTATATAATGACTACAAACAATTCCCCCAAAAATTGTTGAAAAACAATAATTGAAATTTCAGAAATAAAAATTGTGAGTTTTCGTTATTTTCATGGAATGACCCAAGTAAGCCATAAGGAGTTTAGCCTGAATGCAAGAATATTATACTCAAGTATCAATATTATACTTAGGAATTTCTTACTTTAACAAAATTATATAATATATACATATTTATGCATCAGATACAACTGATAACAGAAAAAATATGAGAATTTTGTAAGTATTGTTCTTGAATTCAACCATTAATTTTTTATTTCAGTATTTGTACATACATATACCAACTCCAATACTGATGTTGACAAAGAATAAAGTTATTTTATTTTGAAGCAGTGATAAAATAGAATTAAAAATTTAAATAAATAATGAAGTGTGAATGGATTATGGAAGAGATAAAGAATGATGTGAGTCGAACAATATTTTTTATGTTTGAAAGTTTGATTTTATTGTCAAAGAAAAGAACCATGGTAGAACCATCACCTAGGAAACCCAAGAGCCAGCACTAGGCCTGATACAATTAAACCAAAATAATTCATAGCTACCTCTTTGAAACTTGTCAAATCAATAGCATTTATAAATTAATCTGTGTATTTTCTAAGCGTATGCGATCAGATAGCATCTCTGGTTGCATTTTTACTAACATAAAGAGATAGAGAAAAAGTATACGAGATGAGAATAACAAGACTTCTGCCTGTTTAAGCACTTTTTTTAAAATGTAATATCGAATTTGGCTCATCCACTCTCAAAGGTACAATGTGAAAATAAAATAAAGCTGGAAAAATAAATTACAAAAATTTTTTTTGTAAATACAAGGATTCAAATTTGGCTAGGTTAATCAGATTAGTAGCATTTGCTTCATAGCAAGGAGCTAAGAGAGGCTTCCTAAAATTAAGTTTTAACCAACACTAATAGAACACGATCATAAAATATCGATTATAACTTTTATGATAACAGAAATAAAAATATACTCTTTGTTTGAACATAGACCCTTCAATCAAACAATTTTGCCTTCTCTTACTTATCATTTTATGATTTTTTTTTCATTGTTTGTTACATGAGCGATAACTATCAAACATTATTGGAATGACTTTTGTACTTGCTTTTGTTTTTCTTACAAATTCATTATTTGGAATTTTTGAAGTGACAAAGGCCATAGTTCACAAAAATATATGACAATATCCATAGAAGTATATCAAATGGGTCGAAGGATTTGGGCTTTGTATTTCTCAAAATATTTTTTTACTTGCCATATTCTGCTGCTAAGGCTGAAAGCACACAAAGAGACCATCGCACGGAACTCCATTCGATAGGTGTGGGTTTATTTTTCTTAAACTTGTAACTAAATAACATAAAATAAATTTTTTTTATTTAAAAATTTTACACATATACGAGCGATTTGATAAGAAAAATAAAAACCAATAAAATTGTTTCATGGTAGAGTGAAAAAAATCCAAATTCGGAATAAAAAATATGGATTTCAGTTAGCTTTCACCTTGAAAAAAATAAAGCTTAGGATTACAGCTTAAAGCTGCGAATGAAAAACGTACAGCTTTTGGATTTCAGCTAGCTTGGCAGCCCTGGTTCTAAGAGTAAGAAGTTATAATCAACAAACATTAAACAAATGAGCTACATACAGTACGAATTGATAAGGAATCTCTCTTTTACTTTGGAAATATATTAAAAATATTATAGTACGATCTTTCTTATTCTTCAGGTCGCATGTAAAATTTTTGGAACATGTTACCCGATATGCAATTACACTCGTTTTGTTTATTAACAACATTTTTGGGGGAAGTTCATATGATACTTTGTACCCCTTATTTTTCGTTCGTTTCTACGCCACTGTTGACCTTATTTAAGCGATAAAAATCGCATAGAACTAAGTACATTCACGCGTTGCTTATCTCATCGAAATATGATTCATCCCATCTGTTATATCGGCATACGATTGCGACATCCGTGCAGATCATTGCCCAGTCATTTGGCTACGAATTGTTTTGCACGATATCGTTTACGAATGAATAATCAGCGGGCTAATATTAATTACTGCGACCGATCCAACTGCTCAACGTGATGGCCTATTAAAGCGACCACATAGGTATCCTTCTACGGAAAATTAAGGACAGCAAATAAATCCGCGAATGTAGGTATCTGCCTAAATGAAATCGTAATTAAAAATTTCGCATTGTTGCAGATTCACGGCGACAGGTGGCTGTCGTTTAGGATATTTAGTTTGTGCCGTACTGTATTTGAATCAGCCATCTCAAGTATGCCCAGGCAGTGGAGACATGTACGCGATGGGACCGGAAATCAGAACTATCGAATGGCAGATGAGGTTTCAAGCTGTGCAGGGGGGAGCACTGCTGATGTCCATTGTACAGATTTTTACTGGATTAATAGGTGAATTTTTGTTTTTTTTTTTGTTTTTTTTTCTAATCGATTTTTCAATATAGTTTTTCCAAATTACGTACTACAGTAGCCTACCTGGCCTGTTTTGAAACGAAGTACGTAGCCTACCTACTAACCAAATTTGTGGTTTAATTCAAAATGGTTCAATTCCGTGTTTTCGGACTACAGTCTGTTTTTCGACAAACGGTGTTGAGTTTCGTTCGGATGGCCAATAAAATAATAGATTGATAGAACGAAGGGTGTAACTGGCATGGGGCGGGGAAAATTTCTCCCACCTGAATTTTCATGAGAAAAAACAAGCCAGCTAAAAAAGAAAAAAAATGTGGATGATTTTCTTTATCCAGAATATAGGTGGTGAGAAAAAGTTAAGTTATCCAGCATGATTGTTAAGAGGGTTTTCAAATAAAATCTACTTATTTTTGGTTCAGCGTGGTAAAATTTTTATTAAATATAAGCTAAATATAAATAATATTTTTTTTCTTGAAAATATTATACATATTTCTTTACGTTAATTTCATTAGAAAATTTTCAGTAACTGCTTTATCGAGTTTACTGAAATCTTTAGTTGTCCATAATTACAAAAATAATATTTTTAGAATCCCCAATGATATATTTTTTAATTTTTATATCCTTACTTCTGTTATATTTTCATTCACACTAGAATCACTTAAATATTGTGAATCAACAAACCATACGTGGTACAATTTAGGAAACTTGTGATAATTTTTTTATATTCATAGCTTATTTTGTTGTTTTTGTAGTTGGTTTAATTTAATTTTTATTTTTTACCATATTTTTAGGGATATTTTTAATGATAAATTGCAATATACTTGTCAAAATGTTTTGAAATACATAACAACATAAAGTAGTACTATTTAAAAAACTCATCACCCTTATCAGTTGTATGATTTAAGAAAAAATCTTCACTTTCATTAAAACTTAAATTTTCCATCTTCAAACTATAATTTGAATTAAAATTTTCTAAAAATATTATGAAGAAGGTTTCGAATTCAAAAAAATTAACAGTTTAAAGAGCTGAAACATTTTATTCAAGCCTAAGATAATTAAAATAACATGACTGAATTATTGGTCCCTGTGTATGCTTTTTTTCTTAAGCTAGTTAAGAGGGGGAAAATGAGTATACTGAGAAAATTGTTTGTTTATTACTGGTTATTTGTATTTAGTTTCATTATTCACCACATGGATCAGTAATTCACTCTCCCATTTTTTAAATATCAGCAGGATTTAGGAAATAGTTTGATTTTGGCAACCTTACCTTACACAGCCAGTAAAATCGACTGTGACTAAACTTAAGTTCCCTTTTTACTAGTGGCACAACTAGGGGGTAAGAGGGTGCTCATTCCTGGGTGGTTGAGTTTTGGGATTAGAAAAATTACCAAATAGAAATTAATTTTCAAACTATTTAGGCAACAATTACGCTGTGGGCCAAAGGCTCATGTATCCACCAGGGTCATTGGAAACTCCTTCACCTACCTAGAAAACAAAAACAACCCTGATCGATACGTCATGAATGTTCCAAAACTCAGAAAACACCAGAAAATTTTTTTGTGAGTAAAGCGAGCAAAATAATTGTTTTGTCACCCTATAAAACCCTTTCTAGAGATAAATCCTGAGAACACCCCTGTTGCAGTTAAGGTTGGCATATTGACTAGTCTCCAAGTGGCAAATTCCTAATTATGTCACTGCCTGTTAACACCCCTAGCCAATCTCTACTTTAATAAAATTTACTTTGCCTCCATGAAAAATTTTCTAGCTACACCCTTGAATAGAACTTCATAAAATGAGAAAAAAATTCATGTAGAAAATTTGCATACTCGCAAAGTGAAAGCACTATTGCGTTTCGAATATTGAAAAATCATAATTTTTAACCAATAAAAATTGAAATATTAATGAGTAGAACACAATTTTTGGCTGAAGCAAAAACAGTAGACATACTTATTCAAATCACTTTGGAACCGAAGAGAGATGATTATAATAAGGGCATGATTAAACTAAACAAAATGGGAGTCTTGAAAAAAATTCTGTGCTGAAAACGTGTTTTTAAGAAAAAAAAACTTTATTAGCCTAATTACCTACATCTTTTATTGTTGTGAAATGGTTACATATTTGTCACATGAAATATAGGCATATCATTAGTGCACTGTACTTAATTTTCATCTGCATTTTTAATTTGTATAAAAAGGAAAGATGTAATCCTTGTGGATACTCCCAGTATTTTTCATAATACAGTCAGCTCTATGTTGAACAACTGTCCTTGAAGTTGTAACCGCGTACTATATTATATTTCAATCTATAGGTAGGTATATGGTGAGGATTTCATTGATAATAAAAATTGGTCTGTCAGTTTTATAATTTTATCCAAATAAGCGAAATGTTGATTCCAGTAACCAAATTTGTTTTAATACATTGTGATCAAGATGATCTTTATCTGGGTATTCTGATTCAATAAAGCGGTTGATCTTATTAGCCCTGATGCCAATAAGAGTGGCATCTATTGTAATACAGTACTGATTAGAAGAAGAAAAAATTATATTAACAGTGGCAATTTCTGATTGGTGACAGAAAGCACTTGCTAATTAGCTGTGTGATTGTGTTCTCCCACATATGTGGGACTAACTCATCATTTTTGGTTCATGGGTACCTAGTATTTTGCGTAAATGTCTTATTTTAATACTGAGCTAGGCTCATTCTCACATACGAGGTCTATTATTGTACGATATGCAAGCATCGCCTGTGCATCCTACATTAACATGTTTTGTCTCATCTGAAAATGGACAGAGCTGGAATTCATTGAAAATTTAGAAAATTGATATTTCAGTCTTATTGATGTTGAAAAAAAAATTTTTTTTCAATGTTTTCTAGTTCCTTCAATTTTGAGAATAGGCAAACCATAGACTAATAATATAATTTTGTTTCATCTCAACCAGTACTACAGTTTTCTCCAGTCAAACAAATTGTTGTACTCTACTTATTAACATTTCTCCTGTCATAATATCCTATATTAGAAATTTTATTGTAATTTTTTAATATTTTGAACACAACAGCGCCTTCAATTTGGGAATACAAAATTTTTTTGTGTGGATTTTTTTCCTTGTTTTATCGAGTTTTATCCACATTTACCATTGTACTAAACAAAATTAGCCCCTAAATTCTGTGTGGTAGACTATTTCCTGCATATGTATGATAATGAACTTTATTGTAACCTACAATTTATTTTTCAGGTTTTGATATATTAGTGAAATTCATTAGACCTGTGAGTATATCAGCCACCATGATATTACTGAGTATTTTTGTGACCAAAACAAGTGCACCTACATTGGCTGATGGTTGTTGGAAACTATTTTTTTGTAAGTGTTAAAAATCATCGGTAAGAATTTTAGCCACTGTTCTTCCAGCTTTGTCTTCCAACGTTAGAAAAAAAATTTTTCTTTTTGTCTTTCAGCTCCAGTTTTTTAATTTTCCTGCTCTACTTTTTGTTCGCTCGATTGTTTAACTATTCGAATGGACTCGATGAAACTCATAACAAAACCGGATTACGACGTGAATTGTTTATTGTAAGTAAACACTTTTATAAAATGAAAATAGAAAATTGTCTAACGAAGCAGGAAACTATCCTTAACTATCGTGCTATTTGCCTAGTGCAATATTCACAAAAAGTCAGTTAAAAACATGAAATAATTTGGTCTAGGCTTAAATAAAATTTGAGCAGACTATAATTATATGACTTACCATTTAAGTAAATAGACGTATTATTTTCTCCTCCTTGTGCTGGAGAAAAGAAAAAGTTAGTAGCTGAACAATTTGCAAAAGATTTTTAGACAATTCTGATAGAAAGTATGCCTTTGATAGAATTAAGATTTTATTGGGGTAACACTGAAAATATGTCTTTCAATCATACTATTTTAAACCAGTCTAAGAATCTATACATCAGACTATCAAAGACGTTCCAGAAAATTTTTTTTTGTTTTGCTAAAATTGGGACATTTTTATAATAACGAATAGGTAGTCTATTTTTCTCTGTTTGTTTATCTCATTTTAAACAATGTTCCTTTCTCTATTCTCTCTGGGGGCTGGTCTTACAAAGCAAAAAACAAAATAAATTAATAAATTAATATAAAACAAAATTCAAAAAATCAAAGTTGTTTGTCAAAATTTTTTCTAAAAATTAGGTAAGTATGTTTAAAATGAAGTATTCAGAAAGAATTGTGATAAATGATTCCTATAAAATTAAGTAAGAACGAGCTCGCTTTCCAACCAGCTTCCTTGGTTTCACTATTCCAGAAAGTGTACATTTCACCTATTTTTGTAAGAAAAGCACACAAAATAATTGCAGGAATGGGCACAAACGTACATCCATACACATGTAAGGAATGCACCCTAAACATGTAAGGGAATTGCATGAAGTGAATCCCATTTATGTATCAAATACCATTTATTTTACCAAAAAAAGTCATTATTATAAAGTTATATGAAATTTATCCTCTCTTCTTGGAAATAATTTGAGTTTTTAATGCTTATAGATATTAATTTATGCAACAATTATAATGAAAAATCTAGAAAAATTTTATCATAATACAAAAATTTTTTGTCCTTGAAGGAAATTTTAAAAGGAAAGTCTTAGCAATAATCAAATTATAATCATAATTAACATAATTAATAGAAGAAATAATGAACATAGTGAGGACGGCTCATATGCTCAACCTTCAAGTTTGGTGGTATTTGATGCTAATGATTTCACAATGCCCTGAGAATAAGACATCATGCAGCCAAAACACTGATTCAAATAGGTCCTGAAATGACTTCAAAACATTTTATTTTTTAACTTTGTGAAACCCTACAGCTGAATTCTTTTGACTTGAAATTAAGTTTCTCAAACACGCTGGAATGTAGCTTCTCTTGTCTTCATATTTAGTCAGAAAATGAGTGTCTTGAGTGAATCAGCAATAAGCGCGGAGTGTCGACAGAAGGACTTAATAAAGTTTTGATCCATAAAAGGGTCAAAACTTACAAAAACAAACAGCAGAATTATTTTGTCAAAGATGTATAATCACAAAGGAATTATAGTGTCGACAAAGTAGATATTACAAAGTGTAAAGCAAAAAATAAAAAAATAAAAAAGCTATTGCAGACAACAAGTAGGGGAAACCATCAGAAAGTTCTTTGTCTTCACCTATTTGTTTGTCTTCATAAGAGATGATGATGTTTTAGAAACTTTAGGTTTCATACTTTTGGTATAAGAGAAGGATGAGTGAGGTGAAAAATTTTACTAACACAGATGAAGATCAAACATTACTGTGTGCGAAGGAAGGCTCTACACAGCCTTTATTGACAGAGCAATGCAGTCATATTGAACAAAGCTTGTTGAAAAGTTTGTCAGCAACACACCAAATTTCCCTCCTAAAAATGTCAAGAACTCCATCTGATCATATTGTCCACTGTAAATCATCACCCACAGGTGTTCTAATAAAGATCGCTTTGATGTGCGATATGAAATGACCTTTTAGAAAAACTTTGATCATCACTACTGATCCTTCATGATACAAAGAATAATCCCTAATTTGTCTTTACCCCACCCCACCCCACCCCACCCCACCCGTCTTCAACCTAACTTAGCCTAAGTTCAACTACCATCCTATTTTCTGCAAAGGTAGATGTAGGTTCGAAGTTTTATTCTACATCTGCAGATGGTATAATACATAGAATTGCCTTTTGAGGACTTTAACTTATAACTTGAGACTTGGACTTAGTACTATCCGCCTACATGAGAAGGACTACTTGTAAAACAAACCTAGTACCGGGTATTGCTTAAACAAGAGTGTTTGGAAAACAGTGTTTGTTTTATAAGGTAGTCTTTCTTGTTGGCAAGATTTCCTCACTTATTATCTTCATTTAGTCGTCATGATACAAACAAAAGAAGATAAAAAGTGTAAGAGTCGATATACAATAAGCAAAGCAAAGTAAAAAGCGATAACGCGAAAAGACATGACTGCATGCGTGTTGGCGGGTTCTTAATTTGTATTCAATTCCACATTGAGCATATTCTGTCTTGAGTTAGGTATCTGTTGACAAAATGAAATCTTGTCATCTATACAGAGTGTCGAATTATGTACTTGGTGACTCTGTAATAGAAACTTGACAAAATATTAATGAAATTGTCTGAAAGAGAATTTCATTTGGTTATTGTCATCATATGTTCATCTTCATAGTAAATTTGTTTTGGAAATTATATTGTCTGAATTTGTGTTTAACAGTGTAGTCATTATGTTTTCAAAATTATTTTTATTTGATGTCAGAAAATCTCTGACTTCTCAATAGGTACTCAATAAACTTAAAATAATAAAAAATACGTCAAATTAAACCAATGAATTTAATTTCTTCTTCATACATGTTTTCTCAAAATTCTAAATTACATACTGCTATGCTATATAGAAATTGTACAATTCAGAATATATATATATATACTTAATTATTTTCAATATAAATACTGGGAAATTCGTAGTTTTTTTTTTACAAATTTCTTCAATTACATCTCTAGTTATGCCTTATAAATATGATTAGGAAAGAAAAATATAATAAAAACAAAATCTACCATCTCCCACAGGAAATAGTTATCAATTTACGTCATTGCGAATCATGAAGTACCAATTAAAATACTTTCATAAAATTTTCGGATTTAATTTCATTTTTCCAGGGTTTACTGGCTGTAATTCTCGTATGGATGTTATGCGCCTTTTTTTCAACATTTGAATGGCTTCGTCTAAAAAACGCTGCCAGAACAGACGTCTACAACGGAGCTTTGAGTTCAGCGAGTCCATTTAAACTTCCATACATATGTACGTTTTGGCAGATTTAGTTTTTTCGTATAGTAATCCATATATAAACGTTATGACCTCAGTTCTGAACAGTTTGAAAATTTTGAAGGAGCTTATTGCATTTGCAACTACATTTTCGTAATATTTCTTAGTACCTAGAGCGAACAATATTTGTTTCAACTACTTGCTGACAAAAACAAAAAAACTATCTGAACAAATTCGAAAATATAGGTATATACTTATCCAATCTCAATACTTATAGGGTACCTAATAAAATAGTTGTTATGATTTCAGTTCAATGGGGACTACCTAAATTCAATTACAATGCATTTTTCATGATGCTACCAGCAGTATACATTTCAATTTTCGAAGTACTGGCAAATTATTACATCAGCATCGAGTCTCCAGGCAAGTTCACATTCGAATGAATTTTAGATAACGTTATACATTTGATAAATATGTTGTCCTATCAGCCATTTTCGTTTTTTTTTGCTTTAGATTTTGAAAATAAATCGACACAACGAATAAACGACGTAAAATTTACGACCGAGATATATGGTCGACATTTTTAGTCCTGGAAGGAGTACTGAGTATGTTGATAAGTTCAATGGCTCCAGGTCTATGCGTAAGCGTAGATTTAAACTAAGAAACCAGGTGAGGTTTGGAGTTTGCCTCCGGATGAGAATATTTGCTAAATTTTATTTTGAAAAACGATAAAATTTTACTTATAATCTGATTAAGCCTATGTTAAAAGTGGCGAATGTTTACAGAGATTATCGAATATAATTACTGGAATCACATTGATTGGAGCGGCAACCTCTGGAATACTGTGCGCCTTAATGACCACAATACCAGAACCAATTGTGTCGGCGTTTATATTTTCGATGTTTCTATCGACGTCCATTGATGGTAGGTGTACTAAAGTTTCTGCGTTTTGAAAATTTATTCTGTGTTAATCTGTAGTCTTAATCGCCCATTAAAACCTAAGGTTCATATTTTACTTCCCAACCAATTCCTAAATCTGGTGAGGAACCTGATGTTAAATAGCTAAGTGGGTAGGTATTGAGCATTATAGAGTGCAGTGTTGGCAGCAGTGTGAAAGTACGAAGCTATGGCTACCTGGAAGGCTTAATCTTAGGAAATACTGTGTATATCAACTTAGTATATTACTTATAAGTCAAAGGTTTTCAAATGGTGGTCAGTGGTATCTATACGTGGTATGCGAAGTCTGCGTAAGTGAGAAATATTTGTAATAATACTTAAATGACCATTTGTTCCAAATATGCCTGATTCTTATGAATGTAGAAAGAAAAAAATAGCCTTGAAAAATATTTGGTGGTATTCGAAGTTTCTTATCGAAGATAAGTGGTACATCCAAAATAAATGTTGAGAACCCCTGTTATAGATAATAATTATGTTAAAGTATTTTAAACCACGCTGTCATTTGTAGTCTGACAAATATCGAATTTATTAAAGGTGGGTCAGTACGTGCATAATTATCAACTAAAGACTGGTTATCGAACACAATAACCGATAAAAATCAACCAATGTATTAAACAATAAGTCAGACCAGATTAATTGGTGGCTGGTTATAGATGAGATGGATTACTTTTTTAATGAGAGTATTTATCTCGTGTATTTAGGTATAGTGGGATGTTATTTGGTTATATAGGTGAGGTGGTTTTAAAAATAAATAAATAAATAAACATTTATTTTATGCCTATAAGGCCTGGTTTGTACCAAATTTTAACTGTGAGATAAACCAGGTTCAACTGATAAAATTTATATTAAAATAAAGTTAAACCCTACTCATCAACGGTTTAACTGTTTCGTACAACCAGCGTGAAGTATTGGAGGAATATTAGATGAGAAATGGGTATTTTTTGAAATATAATGGCATTCATCTTATAATTTTAGGTATGTTATTAGTGACGTAGATTATACCTAATGGTGAAAGATAAATGGCCTTTTTCGTTATAAAAATGGTCCACCTCATCAATCATCCCACCTTATTACTACAAGAAAAGTTGAAGCCATTAATTATTTCACAAAATTATTTCCCCAATATTATTTCGCCAATTATTTCCTCCTACACGATGCGCATGCCCCACTACCTACACAGTTACACACAGACATAAAAAAAAAATGTTCGTTGCTTTCCGCTAGAACAACAAATTATACAGTACCGATTGTCTATGTGAGGATGCCAGCAAAAATCCAGGGTTGGCACTAGCCGAAGTGCTGCGGAGTAGCGCTTCAGGGCGTGTACCTACCTAAAACCAGAAGATAAATAAATAAGCTACCTCTTTTGTAAACAAAATAAAATAATGTCTTATGAAAAAAGAGACAATGTGCCCAGTCGAAGTGTGAATATTAGAGGTAGGAAATAGTTAAATTGCGATTTCCTTTTATTTGAGACGTCAGTTGACCAATAATTACCGGATATTGTGTAATGTATTCTCCAGTAATTGTGTACAAAAACAATTCGTAGTATTGAAGTAGGTAAATTATGGTCAAAATTTTCATATTATTTCCAAACTGAGAGATCAGTTTACACATTGACCATTTGTAAAAACTGATGCGAAATATGCCACAATCTGAGTACTAATTTATTTTCATTTTTTTTTTTTTGTTTGTTTCATATAATGGTGCAGGTTTCACCTTGTTTCAGTGCTTCAGTATGAACTCGACAAGAAATCATAACATTCTAGGAATATCAATATTTTTGGACTGGTACGTAAGGCGTTATTCCCTCGTAGAATCTGGTCAGTTGTTATTATGGGATCAACCACCCTTAAATACCTTAAAAAATTCACATAATAAGTGATAATGTGCAGGATTCGCATGAATAAAAAAATTAAATTCATCGCTGCATGTCTGTGTTCGTCTGATTTATGGACTATCAGCTTAGCTTGCCTTGCCATTCTTAGTGGTGGTTTGCATTTTCTAAAGTAAAACTAGGTACCTGCTGCAGAAACAGTTTATGCCAAGAATTGCGACGAATTATCACAATGCAGCTGGGTCGAGTTTCTGAAACCGAAGAGAAGAAAATAAAATAGTGCAGTCATAAAGTTAAGATAATGATAAATGTGGAAGCTTCAATTAACGATTGTATTTTTCAACTTCAGCAAAGGTTCAGCCGGTATTAAAAGACTTATGTTACTTTTAGCATTTACATTAGAATTTTTCTATTATTTCTATTTAGTCCAGACAAATCAGCAACAAAATGAGTAAAAAAAATTACTACCCAAATTTTAACTACCATGGAATTGTTTGGTGAGTCTGGGTTAGGCTAACTGTATTAGCCTAGGTTTGCTCACGATGAAAAAATTTTCTTTTTCCATTTGAAATGTGTTTTTACTCTTTCCCTCTATAACACCATCTCAGTGGTTGAATATAATAATTAAATGTGTTTGTACTTCGTTACATATTCTCCTTATTCTTTTTTGATCAATTGGCTATATTTCACACCTATTATAAGATCCATCAACCAGCTTTTGTTCGTTGATAGATAAACAAATATTTTATTTTCTCTCTGATTTTTTTTTCATGTTTTTACCTTTTACTATTGAAGGATGTGTTTTTATATAATGGTTTAATTTTTTTTCCTGTATGGCCAGACCTTGGCAAGAATCTCCGTAATGTGATACCTAATTTATATTTGAGCATTACCTCAGGTGTATGGCTATTTTTTGGTAATTTTTGAACTTTTTACATGGTATAAAATGGGTAAAATGCGATAACCTGGCTGGTTATGTGAGCTTGTAAAGATTTTGGTGGCTATCAGATATAGTTGGCAGCCCACTACTTTGGAAATTTACTAAAGTGGGTTTTGGGAGATATGGGGTGTGTATCGGCGGGATTTGGCTTACTGGGGTCTCATACCACAACTTTAAGTATGTTAGTCTAGGGGACTCACTCAACAACCATGCATAAAGTTTATGTAACAACTTCTTTTTGTAAGATTTTATTGGACTATACCTGTATGGGAGGGGAGTGAAAAATACAATTTTTTATTTACGTACCTATCAGAAATGAAATAAAATATAAAATGTATGAAGATTGGTACCAAAGAAAGAATTATTAGGTAAATGTTTAGCCAACTGAACTCCCGAAATTTATAGGAATTATTTTTTTCCTAACTAGAAGGATATAGAGTACAGGCTCTCTTGAGTCTCTCAGTAAGGGGCCTTCCCTCCCCCTTCTCTTAAAAAATTGGTACCAACCTAAATGAAGAATATGACTGTTTAATTTAAATTCACAAAAAACTTTTGTATGATAGTTATTGGCTTACTAAAAGCTTGTAGCCATGCAGAATAGCAGAAAATTTGGTAACCTAAATAGTCTGCTCAAAATTTTCATTATCAAGCTTTACTTTGTGAGATCCAATAAGTTGATCGCCAATTCGAGTGGTATTTGATCCCTTACTCTCATGTGGCTACATCCTCTACTACATAGATACTTGCACAATTTATTAACATATTGAATCTTTCTGTTTGCAGCTCATTCCAGAGTTTGTGAAAAAAGTATCTTTCACTGAACTGTTTGGTAATCCATGGGTCGATGAAGCATTTTGGTCCATCTTATCGACCGAATTTTTAATCGGTGGAATTTTAGCTGTGATTATGGATAATTTAGCTGACGGTAAATAAGTTTCGTTATTTAAAAGAAAAAATATAAAATTTGAGAACATATTATAATCACGAAATCAAAAAAGGATTGAAGCATTCAAAATCTGATATTGGGGTTTGCGACAAAGAGTTCGAATTAATTAAAATGGTGTCCTTTTTATTTTTGTCCTATTTAAATTTAAAATCAAACGAAAGAAAACTGTTTGAATAAATTTTCTTGAAGAAAAAAATTAATTGGTTACCATCCAACATCAACATTTTTTTTTTATCTTATTATCAACTAAATAAATAATAATCGGTGAAAACTTCAATAATAATTTGCAAGCAAAACTGGATTCGTGTATAATGGGTTGCTGATGAACTGATTTAAAGGCGTTGCTTCATTATCTGTACGCTTAACGCATGAACATGAATCTTTCGAACTGTAAATTAAAAAATTTTATATTTGTGTAAGTAAATGCAAATACTAGCCAATAGTTGTTAATTTTTTAGTTGAAAATCATTTAGACAGTTAGGGAAAGACGAAGAAGGTATGGACGTGACCTGAGAAATTGTCGTAGTTGCATTACCTACAGGTTTATTTATGTTCGATTTTATAATTGTTCAACGTGTTCTCTAAAGTAATCTATCAATTCTATGCTAGATTTGTCTTTCAATATTGTTTCTAATGAAATTTTTAAAGGAATCATTGTTGGATCAGAATATGATATCTGTGAGGATCGAAATATAGACGTTCCTCAATACTAAACGTTTCCCGCAGTATTTTATAATAATTTCAATATTATAATTCGTGCGGTTAATTGAACTGGTTGATAGTGATGAGAAAAACTGGACTTGGTCTTACACTTTTTGTGTGACCGAGACTAAGACCCACCAAGAATTTAGCACAATGAAGTCTTAACCCTTCAATGTGGATGATTAACGGCCTAAATCAGCACCTTCATTTTTTAAACTGAAATGTTTAATCAAAAATTTGGTAACCGGTTTCTGCTGAATAAACAATTTGGAGTCAATTTAAAATACATAGGCGTCGACATTCGTACCTAATGATAATGGTTTGAGGTTAGGCTAAAACTTTTTTCACAGAACCCCAAAGTAGAACCACCTTATTGAGTATATAGACTAGTATAAATCTTTTAAAATTCAGCGATAGGGCATTTCATTCTGTTGTTCAGAAAAAATTTTCAGCTAATGTTAGACTATGTAACTAACCCAACCTAACATATATTTATTGAGTTCTTTCCATACAAAATGCGTAAATCCGAAGTCAAACATCATAAAATTTCAAGAATTTGTGTAAAATAGATGATCAGCCTGCGTCAACGTAGAATAATTTTGGAACTATAGGGTAAAATTTGGTTCAAATATCACTGGAGAACTATCAAACAGATTTTGATACGATTTGGTAGAATTATTTTTTATATTCCAAGGAGAGTATGAAGCCATCGTGGAAGTCCGTAGCCCCCCTGGGAGAAAGTTGTGGATTTTCACCCTTCAATCACTCTGAAAACAATTGATATTTCTTATTCTCTGAAATATATTGACACTAATGATATTGACGAGTCCCAAAAATTTCGCGTTTCTATGGCACTCCTTTTTTAAAACATTGGGCCCAAAAAGTATACAAAACTGAATTATTCTTATGGTCCTATCAAATAAGGGGTTTAAAAATGAAATAATATCCAACATAGGATTGACATTAGAAGTATGATGAGGTGGTCTCCTGAATCACTGGTAAAATGACTCCATACCCATCCTGCGCATCCATGAAGAGGGGCTCTTCCCGAAAAAATATAGCACGTAAGTATTTCTTGAAGATAGATACCTAATCTGTTTCGAACGAAGATGTTAGGTAATTGAAGAAAATGGAAAGCATAGTAACTTTTGGCATTTAGGTCTCATATTCGTTTCAATAATTTATTCTTTTGTTGAAGGAAAATTGACTTCTATTCTGTAATACTAGTATCTAGAGGATCTTAAAAACTTTGTGCGACTAGATATTAATTTAATTGTAGGTATTTTTCTTTTTAGCGAGATAAGGAAAGATAGTGGGATTGGGAGAAATGATGAGCGAAAGGGATAAATTGAAAGGAGGGAGGAAAAGAATAAAAATGATATTGAATGGGCGGGAAAATGAGAGAACTATATTCAATAGAATTTCGATACTTTGTCTCATTCTATTTCCTTCTGATCGCAGAGTCGACAACTTATTGTATTTATGACGACCAGGGATTCATTGCTTTCTATTAGCCTACTACTGTTTGACAGATTTTCGAAACAAAATCGGTTATTTTTGTTTTCCTCGTCCTTTTCTTTCCCCTTTAATAATTGCCTATACCTTCTATTTATCACGAAACACAGCCCTACAATAATAAAAAATAGACTTGGCAAAGATTTTGGAGAGGACTCAAATGCTTTAGGTTCATATTTGCCAAGTATAATGTATTATGCATAGGTATGTAATGAGAATAAAAATTACTAATTCAGTGGTAGGAAATTCGTTTTCTTCTATCCGTCTAGTTAGATTTTTACATGACGTATATAAGCCTAACCTAATAATTTCTACACAAAATAACCAAAAAATTGGTACAGTTTTATTCCAAGTCTCCAAAAATAAAAACTATATGAATTAATTACGTCTTTTACAAAAATTCTAAGCACATTCGGCGAAGCAATCCAAAATCATCTGCAAAGATTGTAGACATTGTAAAATTAAACCTAATATGCCTTCTGTTTCAGTTTTTTTAGACGCAGATACTGGCCACAATTTGACTTCCAGAACCGACAAAGTGTCCAAGTGTACTAATTCGCCTCCAGACAAATCTTCATCGCTTTGTGATTGTATCTTATCTCTATTCGTATAACAAAATTCAATCTTCTATGGTTTGACTGAAAGTCTCCTATGTAATCTACACGTGTTCAACATAAATATCTTAGAAATTAAACGACTTCTTTGTTAATGTAAGTAATTAAAAAATATGTATATTCTTC
This sequence comes from Ericerus pela, assembly GCA_011428145.1. NCBI lineage: Eukaryota > Metazoa > Arthropoda > Insecta > Hemiptera > Coccidae > Ericerus > Ericerus pela. Next base: position 1,783,860 of record WOFM01000637.1, on the reverse strand, counting down.
CCATCTTTGTGATTATGTGAATAAGTTTTAATTTTTTTACTGTTCAGTTAGTCCTGTCTTCATTACAGGTACCTATATAACAAACGTAATAATATCAAAGTTAATTTTTTTTCTACCTTGAATTCGATGACTTCAAAACCTGCTGAAGCTGAAGCATTTGAATGTCTTTAATTTAGTTGCATAATTATATTTTTTACAAAAACCGATGTTTTTCTCTTAATGACCGATGCGTGAAATTTTTTAATAAAACTCGTGGTTATAATCTTTCGAACCGCCAGGTTTTGGAATGCCTAACATCTCAACGCCTCATTCCTATTCAATACTTAGAATTTCATTGTCTCATGGTTATTATTCAACACATTCCATTAGCTGCATAAATTTGTAACCTACTTACCTTGTCAGATGGTATATCTTAGTAGATTGATTTACGGCTCAACTCAATAAATTCAACAAATTGGCCAAACCCTAAATTCACAAGAGAACATTTTTTTTCATATATTCGTCTAAAAATCGGTAAAAGTTGGATATATTTCAAATTTTCAATAGGTAGGTAAGCATAAAAGTTAAATTTACAGGTATGATGAGATTATTTCGTGAAATCAAGAGAGACTTTAAAGCCGGGTTTAAACTCACATCACTTCTATTCTCCAATCTCTAATCTGTATTCCGTAAAGTTTGGAAATTTCAACTCTTATAGAATAAATCAAGAGAAGCAGTATAAACCATAATTCAGAGTTTCCCTTTAGTGAAGTTTTTACGTATTAGATCATAAAGAATAAATTGACGAGTATCTATAGACTTTCGACTATGGTCGAAGGTATAAACCATCCTTAAGAGTTTAAGAGCCAGAATAGGTACGTACCAGTCTACCTAATTCTCTTAGTCAAAAATTCAGTAGTAACCAAAATAATTTTAGTCTTTTCTGGTGGTTAGGTGAGTGAGGGAAATAATTTTTTCAGCAATAATATACCTAAGTAAGGTACCTTCCTAAGAATAATGGTACCTAGCCTATCTTGGTATGTATTTAGAAATTGCCTGCTTACACACACAAACTTTTTTGTTATATGTTAGCATAACTACAAAAGGCAATCAATTAATGATGTTATGTTGAAAATAAACTTATTTTTTGGGAATTTATTTTATTCCTGAAATCCTCGTATTTATTATGTTATTAACATTGCTCTTTTAACTTCGATTTTTAATTAAAATTTCTAAGAAATTACTCCTTAAAATCTCAAAGTCATTAAATTTGGTTCATTTTATTGAACAGTTTAAATGGGTACCTATCAGTAGTTTAAGATAAGCCAATTTTGAAGATTAGACCGTTTAGACCTTCAATCGATATAAGGTTTTCAATTCACCGCATCAGTTGATAGCATTCTAAAATAGCTCCATGGTGAGTGGATCAAAGTAAATTATCATTTTCAACGTTTGTCGATAAACTAAAATTTTAAATTCAGAAGTCGTGTTGGTATTGAGAGAGAAAATTTTAATGCTATGAGCATCTCTATTAATTTACCTTAAACAGTTATTGACAATGTTGGACTGCAGGCCCAAGCTCTGATTTTTGAATTTTCAGTTTTTGTAGACTTTGGTGCATTCTAAACTTTTCAATTTTACTGTGAAACAAGCAGAATGTGCAGTGTCACGATTTTCCAGTTTCAGAAATATAATTTTAAACCAAAGGGTAAAAAATTATTACACAATGGAATTAAACTGTATGGATCATCTCTCTGAGTAAGGTAAGAGCCTCAGCCTCTCGACGACCGTCCCGCTGAAAGGCTGGTAAAAATATTAGTGCCATATATTTTAAACACACACTTTCATTAGTTTGTAGTTACCTGTAAATTCTAGCAGGTAATTGAAGATGTTCAGACTGTAACTAATCAATAGATAAATATCTCGGTGATATCACAAACCGATACACAAACTTGTATGTTGTTTCGTATTAGTTACTAAAAAGAAACGATGCACTTTTTTGACACACACACACACACACACACACACATATATATATATATATAAATATAGGTATATATGTGTGTCTGTGTGTGTGGATGGCGTCAATATTAAAAGCTTACAAAACTTGATACAAAATCGCCAGTGTTTGCTGAGGTATTGGCTCCCCTATACATTTATGTATGAAATGGCAGAACATGTAAATAGCTGTTGGCTACCTTCTTGTTGAGAACCCGTTTTACAACAGGTATTCTACATAAACTTTAGAAATTTAAGAGAGACAAAGTACCTACTTTTAGTTTAATCTTAGCTGATATTAAGAGAAGTAAAAGGCGTACTCCCCTGTCTTAAAAAAAAGGAAAATAAATCAATGGTCATTCAAAACTAAACAGGTATTTAAGTCAGAATAGTGTAGATAACTCATTTCATTCTCAAAGGAGTATCCCATTAAAGTTCAAAATTGTTGAAAGTAATATCTCACTCACTGATGTGCCTAGGTACCTAGGTACTGAGGTACTCCCTATCAACACAACACAGTAAGTTTTATTTTTCATTTTTTACTTTTTAGAATAAGACTTAGTACCTGTAAGTAGATTATACTTTCGCTGTTTTCAAAAAAAGGCTTACACTTAGCCCTATGCTAACTGGGTGGAAAATTCTTGTATTTTTGAAAAATGAATTATACAGAAAAAAGGCTTCAAGTGATTGTGTTTGAATCTTCTGATCTTTCATATCCTTGTGATTTAATGGAGGATAAGGAACAAATTCTGTCCTGAAAATTTCCCTTTTCTCATGGCCTTATCAAAATAATATATACCTTACAAACTTATTGAAATTTTGTTTCAATACATTTCATGCCCAGTTTCATGATTTCTCCTTGGGGTGGGGGGATAGAATTACATTTTATTATATTTATGAATTTTTATCAAACAAACCAATAAGAAAAAATATAATTCGTACCCGAGTGAACAGTCATGAACATCCTGTAACCTTGTGAATATAGGAAGAGTTAAAAAGAACAGCAAATGTTCGTTTGGTGTAAACCCAGCTTTAGATGCCACACTTGAGATAGTTTACATTTTGTGACGAAATTTCTCTTATCACTTCGCCATACTGAAAAACACCTGTTACTCTTCCTTTTCCTTAACTCAGCTCACAATAACGAAGAATTAATGTATTCTGAGAAATTAAAGGAATCTGTAAAAGTAATCCACATAGATTTTATTGTTTAATATGGGTACAAATGAACACATAAGTTTGGAATTGCTTACATCTACATCGATGAATAAATAGATTCTTAAAATGGTACTTCCACCGAGATGAGTGATTTTAACAGGATACATAGGGTTGCGTTTGAAAGCCACTTGGCTCATTAAAATGCTTGGAACCCCTCCAAGTTGGGAAACCATTTTCAAAACCCATATGGACTTTTTGGTTGGTCAATAAGAGGATTCAGTCCCATCTATTTAATGTTATGAAATTAGTGTCAGAAACATATTCATCCTTATTTAATGCAACTGGTACCTAAATGATGCCCCAAATAAGAATGATGTAACGTCAGAGAGACATTCATATTTTACATCTGAGTACATGAGCCGCAGAAATATTTTCAGTGAACAGAAGTTTTTAATACAGCACATAGTTAAGACTTGTGAATCGTTACATTTTCCTTTCTGACTGGTCCATCTGCTCACATGAAGTCACGCACTTATTTTGGGATAGAATACCTCAAAATGGCACTGATTTTATTGTCCCAGTCCTGAAGTATTCAACAATTTACTTTGGAGAACAGAGTTCATTATGACTTCTTCAGAAGTTAATTCACTTTTTTGATGATATATTTCCAGATAGAAAGGAGGCAAAGTAATCAGGACAGACTAGTTTCTCATATCAGTATTTAAGTTCCTTTAATTACATTAACTAAAATTGAAGGTACCTAATCTCCAATATATGTATTATTACTGGCTAGGTGTTCAATCATTTATGAAAGCTGTTGGCTATATTAAATTTTTATGACACAAAACCAAATGCGAAATTAAGTGAGCATTAAGGGCTAAACCCTCGAGTAGAAGCAAATTAGATGATACTACATCGTAATTTTCAAATTCAACTTTTGCCACTTTTTATAAGCGTTTCAAAGTTAAAAAGGTCAGTAAAATAAAAAAGATCAGCAAAGCAGTATCTAGTCCAAGTGAATGACACCAATGAAGGAAAACTATTTCAAAGTTCTTTTTCCAGACTGGGATACTCTGAGTATCCCAATCCCACTATCTCGAGATAATTGGTTATGATCCAGAATCAGAATAAAAAATGTTAGGTACATTACTTGGAAGTTGGAATAGATTAGAACGAAATAAAAATTTAATTGCTTTTACAAAAAATCACTATGCTGATAATCATAGTAGTTTTTTATAAGAAGTTAAACTATCAAATAATTTTTTTTAATATTAGTTTTGTCTGCGAATTGCGGATCCTGTTTAATGAATTAAAAAAATATTAGCTAACTCATTAGAAATTGAATGATGAGTTAAAAAAATACACATTCTGTACTAAAATGGAAACACTCAATAAATTAAAAAAGAACGACCTTTGTCTACTTTCAAAAAGTATGAACATAAAAGGATGTTCGAAGATGAAGAAAAAAGAGTTAGCAAAACAAGTTGCTAAATATCAAAATAGAATTCAACTATTTTATGAAATAAATTTTGATAAGGATATCTTTATTAAACCAACAGACAGAAATACTATTGCAAATATTGAAAAAACATATACCAAAAAAATTATATGATTATTGTAAACAAGGAAATATAAAAAAAAGTCTCAAAATTAAACAAACATGAATTGTCCAAACAGGTTGCTCATGATCATTATAGAACAAGACAATTATTTGGTGAAATAAATTCTGAGGAGGATATTTACGAACCTTTAATTCAAAATAAAAATAAAATTACAGGTATTATTGTTGTAGGGACAATACTCATATGAGGTACAGGGGCTCGTACCCCTTGACGATAGTTGCCGCCAAAAGGCTGGCTTATATTCGTCTCTATGACATTAAACAATTACATGCATGTAGGTTTGTATGTTCTTACCTGTATGTATGTACAAGTAAGATACGTTATACGGACTGTGACAAATTACCTGATAAAGATCTCGGTGATATCACAGCCTGGTATCAAAAGCGCTGCGTCATTTCTTACCACCTTACAGAGACAGGAAATGATGTAATGTTATGGCATAATACCGTATGTATATGTACATATGTGTATCTGTGTGTATATACCAAATCTACTATATAAACTCACAGAACTGGCTACAAGATTACCAGTGTTTGCCTTGGATTTGGCTCTCCCATACATTTATGTATGATGTGGCAGAACATGCAAAGCTGTTGATTACCTTCTATGTGTGAATACTTCTCAGAATAGGTAGTTGAAAAAATATGATTAATGATTTCAATGTTTATTATGATTCCAGAAAAAATGATTTAATAACATATTTATATACAAGTAGTCAAGTTATTCATAAAATAGTTGCAAGAGAGTTGGAAAAAAAGAAATTGGTAAGTATTCAATTAATAGCAGTTGTAAATTATGTAGAAACAAATGTAACAGGGGTTGTTATAGTTAATGAACATGAAAACCATTTCTGTTAAAGCCGCTCCATCATAGTTAACTCAAATGTAATTGAAAGCTGTTTGATCTCAGAAAACAATAAGATCCTGAGAAGTTTTGACAGATATACTGCTAAAAATATAAAATATAAATTTGATCTTGTTATCAGAATGGATATTCAATCTGATAAAAATAATCCTTTGAGAGGAGGAACTTTTGTACATTTACCAAGTTTTATTACTAATAAGAGGTGTTGTATTAAGGCGTAGAGTTTCAAAACAAATAAATTCAAATGTGATAAATAAGAAAATTTAATTTTTAATATGCGTTAGAAAGTATATTAAATCCAATTGAAAAATATGTAGATGGAGTCTATCTTCCAGTATTACCCATCAAGGTTAAACTGGATAATAATGAGAAGTTACTGTTCCTATTATGTTTAAAATGTGCTGAAAAGCGATGTACGAAGTATTACCATAAAAATATTGAAAGAATGATCACTCGGACCTGGGCAACCATTGAGATTAATAAGGCTATTGAAAAAGGTTATAAGATTGAAGAAATTTATGAAGTTTGGCATTTTGAGAAAAAAAAAACTAATAAATTATTCAACTGTTATGTGAGAGATTTTATTAAAATAAAATTAGAAACAAGTCCTCATAATTATAGTTCAGAGGTGGAATATGTACAAGATAAAAGGATGTAATGGATATTGACTTGGATCCTGAAAAAATTGAAGTAAATCCTGGTTGAAGAGCTGTAGCTAAAATATGTTTGAATGGTTTATAGGGTAAATTTGGACAAAGGCAGAATTTGGAAAAAACAGAGTATGTGAGTGATGTGAAAAGATTTTATGAAATATTATTTGACGATAGATTAATGGACATAAACATGAATTTTCTAATAGATGAGATGGTTCAAATGAGTTATAAATTCAGAGATTATTATGTGGAAAACAATGACAAAAAAACCATCTATATAACTTTATTTACAAAGCTAATGCAAGAATGCGATTGGATGAAAAATTGGATCAGTTAGGTCAGGCAGTAATTTATTGCAATACTGATTCAATAGTGTATAAAGAGAATAGGAAAAATACTTTCAGGACTGGTGATATGTTGGGAGAATAGACCAATGCGCTTAAAAAAGGGGAGTATATAGTAACATGGGCATCAACAGGATCTAAAAGTTATTACAATAAAATGAACTTTGACAAAACAGTAACACAAGTAAAATGATTCACATTAAATCACCAAAACTTGGAAAAACTGAATGGTAACATATTGACAAGCATGATTAAAGAGGATGTCTCTGTAATGTTTAACTTACCCGAAGAAGGTGTTAAACCAGCTGAACCAGCTGAACCAGCTGAACCAGCTGAACTAGTTGAACTGGAATACAACCAGATAACTGGGGACCCAAAAACTAAAAGTTTAGTAAATAAAGAGGTCAAGAAAAAATTTCAATTTGGATACGATAAAAGTATAATTTTACCTAATTATGATAAATTTCCATATGGGTATCAACTTTAATTATGAAAGAAAAAAATAAAAAATAAAATTATAACATTGAAACTTAAGGCAACTATAAAGGTTGAATATTATGATTATAATGAGCCCCATCTCGATATAACGATATGTTTCCAAACATAATCTGTGCTGGTATGTTTGGTCTGTCAGGAAGTGGCAAAAGAAATGTTTTAATTAAAATCTTATCGGTGAAATTTTTTTCCACATTATTTCATTTTTATTTTATTTCCCCACCTTTTCAAAAATCTCGGAGGTAAAATCATGTCATTTGACACAGTTTGTCTGATTATAATAAACACGTTCAAAATTTTTTTAATAATGAACAAAATATCAATATGCCATCCAATAAAAATAGTATTAAGGAATATAATTCATTTTGATGCAGGAGGTTATCTCCATTCAAAATTTAATAAAAATAATATCTGACTTAATAATAAATTAGAAATAACTTTTTTTCAAATCTTTAAACCCCTTTTTAATAATAAAAATGCATCGTGGGTAATTCTAGACTTGCATTTATCTATTCACACTCAGTATTTCTTTCGTTAGTTTCACCACCCACAGCCCTCGCCCCTTCACTGTCTCTCTTCACATTTCTCTTTCTTCTCACACGCGCAGTCACAGTCAATAACCTTTCTTTCTTCACGTTTTTCTTTTTTCTGTCATTTTATGAATCTTCTTCAAATCTTCATATTTCTTATCATTTCTCATGTTTCATTTCATACTCTCCACGAATTGTGATTTCATTTTATTCATTTTTTCTTATCTCCACCATGGTACGTATTTTTCTATTCATAATTTCTTCCATTCAATGTTCTATTTTTTTCCATGTTATTTCATTTTTATTTTATTTTCCCACCTTTTCGAAAATCTCAGAAGTAAAATCATGACATTGGACACAGTTTTGTTTTGGGTCTTGTTAGAATAACATGTCATACTTACTATGTGTTTTGATACAAAAATTTTTTACTTTCAATATAATTATGTTTTTTAAAATGTGTTGATCTTTTAAAAAGGCAATGGGCTATAATTGGTGGTGTGGTTCCTGGTATTAGTTAAAGTTAAATGGCGATATGAAAGTAATCAATGGAGATCTTCTTCGAGGTACATTTGGTATTAAAATTTGGCTGTTTACCATGCTCACATTTGGTTCACAAATTCTGGTAGATTGATTGGATAGAGGTGTGACAGTTTTTAAGTTGACTCCTAGTGAAAGTTAGTTTCTAACTCGAAGTTCTTTGTCATGATTCGTGGTTTATTATATAAAATATAATGTTGGGATTGTTGGTGAGATGTCAGAATGACTCCTCCTGGCATTCCACAATTTGGTGTGAAATAGTATCATCTGTACGCTATAACTTTGGACTTTGAATGTACATTAGCAAAAATGCAAAAACAAATAACTGAATCAACAAAATATATTCATAAACACGTTGCAAACAGTCTTTGTTTTTATTTTGATGAAATGGGAAAGCAATTATTAAGACAGTCATATAAAAGAACTGATGAATGAGTTTAATAAATTGTAACAAGATCATGGGAAAATATATCATGAATTGTGAAAAAAGAATGAAAATATGATCTGGGGAGAAGAAGAAGCAAAATTTAATTGATAATATCAATACACTTCCATATGGGTATCATATGGGTATCAACTTAAATTATGAAAGAAAAAAATTAAATAATAAAATGAAAACGTCGAAATTTAAAGAACTTTAACAGTTGAAAATTATGATAATAATCTGCCCCATCATAAATATAACAATATGGAAAAGATTTTAGGCAAATTTTACAATCAAGAACTTTTAAAAACTAAATTCTAGACAGTAATATTATTTTTACTTTTGTATATAATAAATAATATGAATAGTGATTATGGAATAAAACTGAAGTATAATGCTTTGCAGCTATTTCCAAAACCCAAGAGTGGGGATGGGATTATAAATTCTTTGATTGATAACTTACCTATTGAACTTAAAGTGCTTTGTGGCAGACTCTCGTCATCGCCTGTAACCCTTTTCGTCATTCTGATGTCAGCTGTGTTATTTGTCCCCCCGGCTCTTACCTTTTTCTCTCAGGTGGACTACGTTTTCTCTCTTTTTTTCACTCTCTCACCAGGTTACACGTCGTCCGGGAATTCAGTAGAGTCATGTACACAAAACTGTCAACTTTTGATCAATAATATAGACGAAAATTTCTGTATTTTTCGCCTACCTTTTTTTTGTTGTTTTTTTAATTTTTCTGAGGTTTTTTCTTTTGTTCGAATTGTGGCTTAACCTCCTACAAGTGGCGACCGTGACTACAAACCATCGCACTAATAATAATAATAATAAAAAAAGAAAAAAAAACTGATCGGTTGTGTTTGTGAATATTTGTGAAAATGGCGAATGACCAAACTTTGGCAAATACCAGTGATTCAGGCTCTTGCTTGTTGTCAAGCCCTACTCCTGCTGCAACTGTGCTTCCTGGTAAATGATTTGAGCTGCCTGCATATACACAGGGTAATCCAGAACTTTGGTTCCTTACATGCGAAGTGATTTTTGAGGACTATGGTATTACCTCTGAGGCAAAGTGCTTTTCTGCGATCATTCAAAGGCTTAGTCTCGATCAAATTGGTGTCATCGAATCTATCATTCGATAATGTCCTGTTGATCCATACACTCAGGCAAGGGCGCAGCTTATCGAGAGAGATGGCAAATCCGCAGATGAACGTTTGAGTCAGCTACTTCAAGGTGCTGACATTCCGCCAGGTACAAAACCATGCATTATTTTGCAAAAATTTCGCGCGCTAGTTGGCACTGAGCCCGATGCAGATTGATTAGTCCGGCCTATATGGCTCCAGAAACTTCCCATCTGTACACAGGAAGTTCTTTTGGCAAATTGAAATGATCCACCTGATACAATTTGCAAAACAGCGGATCGAATACATGAGATTGCTGAATGTGGTGCAGGTAAACATCACATGCATGCTATTGCAAATCCCCTTCCTCCCGCTACTTTGACTGACGAGAATCTATCGTCAATTCTTCGATTGAATATCTCAGAAATTTCTGTACTGAGAGCAGTCACGGGAAGATCGTAAATGTCATGTGAAAACTGGGAATGTGGTCGGAGCTGTAACCGTGCCCGTTCTACTGCACAACGAGATCGCTCTGCCATGCCATACTGCAATCGTGAGCCCAAAATTATCGACGGCCTTTGTTGGTACCATTATACATTTGGAGAGCGGGCTGTCAAATGTAGCACGGGATGCAAACTAGCTTCTGCTTCTACAACTGTAGCTACAGGAAATGAGAAGTGAAGGCTGTCTGTGCGGCAGCACAGTCTTCAAACTATTGCTCATCAGCTGCGACTTTTTATCTATTCCAAGTCATTCGATTTATTTTTCTTGGTTGATACTGGGTCTAATGTTTCCATGCTGCCAAAACAATATTCCAAAACAAAGACCCCTGCTACGGATTACCGACTTTATGCTGTTAATGGCAACCCTATCTCTACCTATGGTACTGACGAACTTTTTCTCAATATTGGGTTACCGAAATCACTGCGTTGGAACTTCATAGTGGCTGATGTCCAACAACCTATCATTGGTGCTGATTTGCATTCTCATTTCCACCTGCTTCCTGATCTTACCAATCACCGACTCATTGATGATAATACATTGTGCAGTGCTCCTTGCTCACTACAGGATTTGACACAGCTCTCTGTAACATCGATTTCTTCTGACACTTATTCGGATCAACGACTTCTTGAGTTGCTGAGGCAGCACAGCAGTATCACTAAACCACCGCAGTATCACGAGAAGGTGCTGCATGATGTTCTCTGCTATATCAAAACCAATGGTCCACCATCGTACAAGAAGCCTCGGCGCCTCCGACCTGAAATCAAGCAGCTTGTAAGGGCTGAGTACCGGAAACAGACTGAAATAGGACTGTACCGTGCATCCAACTTGCAATGGGCTTCTCCACTCATTATAAAACAAGAGAAAGCCTAAATTCGACTCATTGAAAATTATTGCCAATTAAATTCAAAAACTGCTCCCAATCGTTACCCAATCCCTGTAATTCACGACTCTACTAATCATACCTGTTTTTCCTCCTAGACATTGGAAAAACTGCCGTTATCTCACTGGCAGGGTTGTTTGAGTACTACCTTATGCCTTTTGGACTTTGAAATGCCCCTCTACTTTCCAACAATTATAAACTCAATTTTTTCTGACCTGCCTTTCCTTTTTGTTTACATTGACGACATTCTTGTTCTTTCAGAGACTATTGAGGAGCACTATGCTCATCTAAATCTTATTTTTCAGCGTCTGGAAAAATTTGGACTTTCTATTAATCTTGACAAATGTAAGTTTTGTGTTTCGGAGGTAAAATTTCTAGGTCATTATATTACAGAAGAGGGATTTTGGCCTACTACCGAACGAATTGAATTTATGAAGCAGATGAAACCACCGAGTATGATAACCTCGCTTCGAAGTGTGTTGGTATTTTGAATTTCTATCGCCGTTTCACTGCTAAAGCTGCTAAATACCCTGCACCTCTAAACAAACTACTCAAAGGTCACCCTCGAAAGAAGGATGAATCACGCATTTGGTGGACCCCTCAACTGATCGAGGCCTTTGAAAAGGCCAAACAAAGTTTTATCGATTATACTCTTTTACATTACCCTCGAAAAAATGCCACTTTATTTTTAACCACTGATGCTTCTAAAATTGCAGTTGGTGCTGTGCTAGAGCAACTTGATGAAAAAGGTAATCGCGAACCTCTAGGATTTTTTTCACAGAAACTCGACGAGAAGCACTCCAACTGGCCAGCTTATGATCTCGAACTATACGTGATTTATGCAGCAAATGAATCATCCGAACACATGCTATCAGGACTGCAAATTTACAATTGTGACTGATCATCAACCTTTATTACACCTTTTTAGTACTAAGAAAAAATGCAAATACGAGAGATGATCTCATTTTGCAGAGTATATCGCACAATTTTCCACTAAAATTATTCATGTTTCAAGGTGTGTCTAATATTATAGCCGATGCTCTAAGTCGCCCTGAAATTGACTCATCGATTGATGAACCATCTGTTGATCGAATTGATGCTGCTATTACGCCTGAGATCATTGCAGATGGACAAAAAAACGATATCGAGATTGCAAAATGGAAAGTCGATGGCCACCAGGGATCAAGAATTTCGTGAGGTCTTCCTTAATTCTGAGAAAACCTTGTTTTGCTCCTTGTTTCAGGGAATAAACCAACCAGTAGTTCCTAAGGAACTCCGACAACGAATTTTCGAACAAGTTCATAAAATTGTGCATTCTGGATTGAAAGCTACACTGCGAATAATTCGATCTCGATATTACTGGCCACTGATGACTACTGATATTTGAAAATGGCATCGAAGATGTGGAGACTGTCAACAAGTATACTACACCATCAATTGGAACCTTTTCGAATAGTGATCGCTTCGAACTTATTCACTTAGACCTTGTAGGTCCTTTAAAACCGTCTAATGGCTATTCTTATTTATGTACATTTATAGATCGCCAAACTAGATGGGTAGAAGCTATTCCCCTACATACTGAGGTATCTGGATAAAATACGCCCCGCTTACCTACAAATATCAACGTCTGTTGATTATCCGTAGGCAACCGTGTTTTTTCCCAAATTTGATAACCACTCTTCACTTTCAAATATATACGTATATTTGAAAGTAGAAGAACGGTTATCCCGGCTCAGCCTTATCTACGGCGATTACGGCTTGTCCGTTCTCGTGGTACATTCGGCCGTTCACTCTCGCTCAATTTATGTTCGACTGCGGTACTGGCGTACTTCGTTCTTATATATATTTCGCACCATGCTTTTCTCACCTCTGTGATAATTCAAGCGTTACGTCTTCATTCATACCCGCCTATGAGGACAAACCCATGTAATGCAACCTGTAACCATGTTTATTTTGTTCAATTAGAGGTATGTTTCTAATATTTCTATATTTATTATGATGTGGTAATTCTCTTATCCGTGGGTGAAATGGCGGGGCAAAACCTAATTGTAAACACGTAACTAGTTCTTTCTGGGTGGGTTTCCGAGATTTCTATTTTATTATCTATGTTTCTTTCGGCCTTTATTTCCAAATTATCGACGTTCTTGGGGTTACTTTTATCTATAACCCTGGATCAGCTTTCCAGGTGCGCGAGGTTCCATTTTGTAACCTTGTGCTGAACCCTTATTTGTGTCTTTAGGGACGTACGAGGTGGATTTTTGGAGTCGTGCCAGGAGGTCAAGGTGGTTCTCGTTTGAGGAGTTGTCAAAATGTGTGTAGTCAGCCGGGTGTAACATACGCGGTGCGTTGCTACCCCGGTTGGCATACCACAATACTGTCACTGCTGAGAATGTCACACAGGCATTCTATTCGGAATGGATATCTCGATATGGTACCCCGTTACATATTACCTCAGATCGCGGACCACATTTTCGATCCGACCTATTTATGGAATTGTCTAAACTACTTGGCGCACAGCATATTCAGACAACCGCGTACCATCCACAAGGAAATGGTCTAGTGGAATGATTTCATCAACAACTCAAGGAACTACTAATGTGCCATTCACATAACTGGTTTTGCTATTTGCCTTCTATTCTTCTAGGTCTATGTTCTGCTTCTGGAGATGATACAGGTGTTTCATGTGCGCAAATGACTTTTGGTCAAGAACTGCGACTGCTCGGCGAGCTCTATGAAAGCATGGAGGAAGTAACGGATAGTACCAAGTTTGTGGAACATCTGAGAAACATTCTGCGAGACCTAAGACCAGCTCCATTTAAGCACAAAGATTGCCGCAAAATCTTCATCCACAAGGATTTAGCCACCTGCAAACGTGTCTACGTACGAGTCGACAAAGTCCGAGCCTCACTTGAACCACCCTATCAAGGACCATATACAGTGCTATTGTGGAAAAGACACTACTTCGAGCTAATGATTAATGGTAAATGGGACACCGTATCGATTGGGCATTTGAAACCTGCATACGAACTGGAAGTTGGCACTGACGGTATCGAATTGGAGAAGGATAAAAATCGACCTAAGTCTATTTTAAAAAACTCAGGTAACTCTCTCCGCTGGTAAGAGGGAGGATGATGTAAAAGTAAATACCGAAATAAACTCTCGTAAATTTATATATGTGTCAAATAACCCTCCTATCCCTATTGACGATAACCCAGCTCCTTTGGAGTTACCTTTACCTGATCCGGGCAATCAAAATTTACCTCGGCGTCCAGTCAGGGAAAGACGACCTCCGGTGATTTTGTTCTGAAGTAAGCCTCAATTTTTTAACTTTATTAATTTTACGCTATCAGAGAAAAAATTTTTTTTATGTATATATATATATTTTGAGTCTATCAATCCGTCAACCTACTATTTGTGTTACGCTTAACTTTTGAATACTACCAATTTTATTTTTATTTTAACTTTAACTCGTTACTATCTTATTAACCTTTAATTCTCTCCATCTTATTCTGTGTTCACTGTATTGCCTTACGTCTGTGATAACTATTTTCACATGATCTTTATTTACATTGTTTCATAATTTTATATTTTTATATGTAGTTTTACATTTCCATTGTAGATTAATTTTCCCTGGCGAGTAGAATTTTATATATCCTTTGTTAATTTTAGAACTTATTTTATATCTATCGTCTTTCTTTTTTTTTTAGAGGGGGAGACTTTTGTGGCGGACTCTCGTCATCGCCTGTAACCTTTTTCGTCATTCTGACGTCAGCTGTGTTATTTGTCCGCCGGCTCTTATCTTTTTCTCTCAGGCTGACTACGTTTTCTCTCTTTTTTTCACTCTCTCGCCATGTTACACGTCGTCGGGGAATTCAGTGGAGTCATGTACACAAAACTGTCAACTTTTGATCAATAATATAGACGAAAATTTCTGTATTTTTTGCCTACCTTTTTTCTGTTGTTTTTTTACTTTTTCTGAGGTTTTTTCTTTTGTTCGAATTGTGGCTTAACCTCCCACAGCTATTTCAGATGTACTGATGAAAATAAATGCACTGAGCTGTATAATATGTTTAAAAGTTTTGAATACTCGTATTACAATATAGAGGGAAAACCACTAGTTGATTACTTATGATTTTGTGAATAAATATTCAACCGTAGCTATTGACTGCTCTAAATAAAACAAAGTAATAAAAGGACCTATAATGAATATCAAACTTCATTTACAACGGTGGGATTCATTTACTGTTGACGTAATTATTCATATTTTAATAATTACAAAAGATAAGGTGAGATATAATCCACTAAAAAACATTGTTGTTGTTCATTAAATTTATCATTTTTTCATGAAGATAATAGTTTTTAAGATTTAAATTTAAAGCCATTGGCTTTAAATTGATATTATTTGTAGGTTACATTTCTAAATAGTAATACATTCGACTGGAATTTTTGTTTCCTTGACTAATCCTGTGGTAGTATTGCAGTTAATTTTGCAGTTGGTTTCCATAAAAATCTGTACCATCACACATGCATTTGTACTTAAGAGTTATACCAACCTGGACACATTTACCTTTATTTTTGCATGGACTAGGATCACAAATGTTGTATAAAATACCCGGTGTCTCTTCCATACTTATTCTTATCCATGTATTTGTCAAAAATTGCCTAGGAGCATAAGGAACTACATCTTCTGAACGAGATGTTTTCACTTGCACATCAATAGTTTTGTCATAAATAAAAGTTTTTGTTCAAATTCTAGATAAATATTGACCTTGATTATTTAGTATGCCTACAACTTACAAAATTGAATTCACATCAATATTTTTTCTTGAATTCAAAAACTCTAAATTGGTAACCTTTACAGTCTTGTTATCTTTAAGCCATTCTAATTGGTATACAAATTCTTTTTCTATATACAGTTTACAAAATAGTGAAATTTCATTTTTATTGATAATTTGTCCAACTTTTATATCAGAAAGAAAGAAAAGAAAAAAAAAAGATATAAGGACATTATCTTGTTTTGATAAAACAAAAAGAGTTAATATAATTATCATCACCAGATCTTTAACTTATGTTATCTTTATATTTATAGTAGAAATAGATTCCTTTAACTCAAAACTTACTTTTTCCATATTCTCTACTCTAATAATTTACTAATCTTTTTGTGGAAAAACTTATATATTTTTTATTTCTTTAAATTTAATACTCCATTTAACTGATTTGTCATAATTATATGCCAGTACGTCATCACTACTAACGCAATAATTAACCAATTATTCTCATCAAGAATATTGAATCATTTAACATAACAAGCTTCACTCTTAAGAAATGGTTTATTTGGGGGAAATACAGTTTTTGATGCTACCTCAGGTACAAAAACATGCAGTGAAACATACTCTTCACCCATAATTTCTAACATCCAAGCTTGATAAATTTCTTTTCTAAATTACATATAATTGTTATCAAAATCCATTTGGAACGTCCCTTTTGAAGTTAATTGAATCGGTTGTTCATGCAAAGGTATGTTATTTTTATCAACAAAAATCACCAAATATCTTCTAATGTAAACATATTTCCTCAATCCATTTTCATATTTTATCTCACCATCACCTTTTTACCATAATTCTGCATGCTGTTCTGAATTCGCTACTTTTAATAACGGTTTTCTTTTCAAAATAAACATTCGAGGGTTCAAAATTCCTCTCGCAGAAATTTAATCTTCTCTACAATCTAACAGTTAATGAGGACACATATTTGCAAAATGATCAACACGTTTAGATGCAATTATCAAAAAGTGAACAAGACCAAAATTGGTGCTTTAATTACTTCTAAGTATGAATACTCGCAAGTGATATCCAGTTTCTTATCTCACACGGTATCAGTGTTCAGTACCTTGGCCAAGTATTGTGTATCGACACCTTGTGAGGCAGGAAAATAATATCAATAAACTCCCTTGGACACAAAAAAATAAGAATAATAAAAGACTGGTGAGAAAGAGGGTTTTGTCAAAGGATATTTGGTGTTCTTTTTTTTCATTTGTAAAACTTTTCCACTGTTGGGTTACTACTTATAGCCTAACCTTTGAAAATAACGCTTTTGTTCTTTTATTCTGAAATCAATTCTTATATTTCTTATTACCTTGCTGACAAAGCTTAATGGCATTAAAATATCCCGAGTCTGTAGACTGATCAAGCAATAAAAAAGTTCTATATGTACATTACCTTTTATTGCTAATAAATAAAGAAAAAAATTGTTTTTGAAAAATGTGATCTAGTATCACCTAATTTGCTTCTACTCTTCTGCTATATCCAGTGAAGTCCCATCCCTCAGAAAAATCTATAATATTTGTTATTGAGGAAAACTAAAAGCTAATTATAATAATTTTCATAATCGGAAAACAATGACTAAATCTTAAGCCTGATTTCCCAAGTAGTATCCTAACTATACCTCTGCAAGAAGCAACAGTTCTTTATAATTGTCTCAATGAATTTGAAAATTATAATAAAATTTGACTTGTGGTCTAAGCAATATGGATTAAGTCAAGGCGGTATATTTGTTGAGGTACTGGAGGACTGGATCGCCCTCAGTCAGGCAAAAAGGCTTGACCTCTAAAAATTGTGTATTTTTATCAGTTTTTATGATCTCTTGTTGTGGAGGGAGGTCAGAAGAGACCACTGAGAATGTGTGGACCCCCCTTAAGACGGAGCTAAATACGTTCTTGGATTAAGTCTTTTCTCTTTCTTTTTTTTTTTAAATATGTAAACATCTGTATACAAACCAAATTTGGAGTAGAAGATGAAGACAATGTTGAACCTTTGGTGTAACAGTAAACTGTAAACAATTGTGGAAAGGGAAAATTTTGCTCATGCGCATCACTTATATACAGCATTTGTTTCAATTCTAAGTATCTACCGGTAGGTACTAATTCATACTTCCTCAAGCATCTGAAGATGTTTTTACACACAACCTCAAGTATGTACTTGCTTCTTCTTTTTTCAATTAGTTTCGTGCTCCATAAATTACAATAATGAAAATAATCAAATTCATCTGTTCTTTCCAATTCATTTAAAAGTAACATAATGACCTTTAAAGAAATATGTTTTTCAAAGAGAAACAAAAGAAAAAAAATATTGGTACGGAATTGTAAATACAAGGACCTTGAACACATTCTCCTTTCATTGTTTCATTAATAATTGTCCTAGAAAAAATAAACGTATGTGAGGTATCGAGTAAGCAGAGGCACGATTTGAGGGGGTGGCCAAAAATGAAACACAATTCCACATCGATATGTATAACACGGTTCATTCGATGGCACTGTTTTACGTTTACCACACTTCCCTATCGATCAAAATGTAAAAATTACCCTTAATCACGTGAGACCAAATAGGACAAGGTACTCAACAATCGACTGCACTTCTGCATTGTGCTGTCTGCGTGGAAACAATTAGGTATAAGGTACTTCGGCACACCATTTTCACTAAATGCACCTAATTCGATATTCATTCTCCCATATAATGCTCTCCTATTTCCTCTAACGTTTTTCCCACAGTCTCGGGCACGAAAATCTGCGTAAAAATTACACTCAGAACGTTAACGAAAGCGTAAATAAAGTACAACCTATAGCCGATGATATTATAGACGTACAGATGCAGTTTCACCAACACGCCACCCAGGCCACAATAACTAATGGCTGGTAGGCCGGCGAATCCTTTGGCATCTTGCGGAAACATTTCTCCCACAACCGAAACCGGAACGGTGACCACACCCGAGGTGAAAAAATATATAATCGCCATTATCGAAACGGTATGCGTTACCCTCCAGAACCGCATTTCTTGGTGCGTTTCGTCCACACTCAGCGAGACGCCCAACCCTACCATGCCGACGGCCATACATATCGCCGATATGGAAAACAATTTTTTGATTCCCAAATGGGTCACCAAAATGGAGGTCATAATCACGGAGAACAACACGAGTACCGCTGAAACGAGGCTCATATCGTAGCCAACAGCTCTGGCGCCTTCTGCTGCCAACGAATTGCTGCCGTTGAAGGAGATCGACTTCGTTGTCGGATAATCGCTCAAAATGTTCACCTGAAAGGCGCCGATGCAAATGCCGCCGGAGAGCACGACGAACACGAACCATACGTTCATTAAAACCAGCGGCTTGTACACGTCTTTTCGTTTCAGCTTTTGGAAACCCTGGGCGACACTTCGCCACGGTGGCTGCGAATCGAAGGCGACGTCGTGCTCGGCATCTGCGAGCGCAGGCTGATGGATGCTGAGTCGTTTCTCCGAGTTTTTCGCTCTACGTATTTGGCCGCGTCGGAACAACCATACCGGACTTTCTGGAATAAATACACAAACGCATAGCAGCGAAACGACGGCAATGGTGGCTGCGACACAGGCAATCAGTTGATACGACATGATGCGAACCAGGATATTGTCCAGCAGCACTCCCAGGCAAACGGCAATTTCCGACCAGGTGGAGAAGGAACTGCGTAGGTGGTGATGGTTGACGACGATCGACTCGGCCGCGTAAATTTGTCCCACAAAGATGGAGCCGCTCATGAAACCCGCCAGAAACTGTCCAACAAACGCTAAGGTTAGGCTGGAGTTGACGGCTAGCAAGGTCCAGCCGAACATCGGCAGAATGATGCTGAGTACGATGGAGGGCCGGCGGCCGCACGTGTCAATGGTAAGGCCGATCGACATTGCACCGGCCAGAGAACCAAAAGAGGGCAGAGAACCTGAAACGCGAGATATGAAATACCTAATTTTTAAAATCGATAGCAAACGAACCGATGAAACAGGGTATTGGTGTGCATGCGCAAATAACGTATTGATAATTGCGGGGTTTGGCAGTCTGAGCCACTTCACATTTCGTCTCGCTGATAAAACTGGACAGGTGCATTCACAAGGCTGCACTGCCTGAGATTATTCGTGGATGAAATATATGGGTACTCTTGGTTAGTGCACCACTCCCATCCGTACCAATACGCAGTATGAAAAGCAGGTTTGCCGACAAGCAACAGTGGAGCTCAAAACCGTTAGTACAAAATTTTTGCAGAAATTTTTGGTTTCCAATTTTCTCGGAAACTTACGAACTAATAGGCACCAAACTTCTATATCAGACTAGCACTCGTAGGCTGGATAAATTAGAGGTATTCACTCGATAAAACCACGTTAAAGATTTTCGTTTGGAATCCGGTAGTTTTAATTGCCGTTTTGGACGTATTGAAAATACCCCAAAATCTAACCAAAGATTTACCTTTAAAAATCCATTTTGTGTGCTCCTCAACAGTTTTTAGTGATTTTCTTATTTCCTAACAGCAATACCACAAAATTGTTAGATCAAACAATACAGTACATAAAATTTTCAACAACAAAGTTTTCTTGATATATTTTCGAAGTGCCATAGCAAGCTCAGAAAATGATTTGACAGTTTGCACATAACACTAATAAAGAGTACTGGGCTGGATGAGGCTAAGTCTTCCCTTTACGAACTAAACCAACATACACTCGGTCAGTTTAATAGACCTACCATACATCTAATACATACAAATGAAATAAAATTGATTTGTGTGTGTGTTAGTGTTATTGTTATTCTTAGTGCACGTATGTATGTTTTTATGTTTATTTGCAACACCATAATTTCAAAACTACTCTATAAAATAATCATTAACTCTCTGTGCATGTTGACTCTATTACAAGGAAGGTTTTAAGATAACTCGGAAATCCTTAATTCCCTTGGGGGTTATGTTGTGGATAAAACTAATAATTTTATTCATGTTTTATAATTAGAATGTCAATGAAAAAAGACATAATTCTGAATGAATACAGTTTATTATTTTTATCCAGTACTGAGCCCTCAAGGGTGCGGCGGACTTCCGAGTTATCTTAAAACTTTCCTGTAAAGAAGAAGAATACCCAAAAAAGTTAATTCTTGTTTTATAAAGTGGTTCTGAAGTTATGGTGTTACAAATAAACATACACATGCACATACACATACAATCACGCACAAAAAATAAAAAGTTTTTTATTTACAAGTATATACTTATAGTAGGTTTATTAAATTGACCGGGTATATATGTGTAGTTTAGTGGTATGTGCAAAATTTTGAGTCATTTTTTGAGCTTTATACGGTACTTAAAAAAAAATGTTTTAATACATTTGTTGTTGAAAATTTCATACATTATATTGTACGTACAAACAACCTTTTTGTACCGCTATTAGGAAATGAGTAAATCACTAAAAAACTTTCGGGGGCACAAAAAGTGGGAAGCCGTGGTCAAGTTTTGAGGGATTTTCGATACGTTCAAAAAGGCACTTAAGAGTACCAGGTTTCGAAGAAAAATATTTTCACTTATTTTGTTGAGTGAAAGACCATTTTTTATCTAATTTGACTGCCTTATTTACATTACATGAAGATAATATTTCGTGTGAAATTTCAGCCTGACTTCTTTCGTTGTTTCACAAAAACTACTTTTCCAGTAATTTTTTCTCCAAAACTACTGAATCAATAGGACCAAACTTCTTCCGGATCTGGTTCTATATAAGAACCATCTCTCGTGAAAATTTCAGCTCTATCGGCTTCGTAGTTTTCTGTAAATTGTGGACCCAAAACTTGGGCGGTACATAGATACAGACGTATAATATATACACATACATACACACGGAAACAATTAATTAGGTCAAAATTGAAAATTGTACAAATCATTTGCGGTTCTCACGAACCGGATAATTTTCATCGTTCTCGCCTGTAACCCTTTAGTGAGGTAAATTTTAATACCCCGTTTGCTGAAAGTACCCGTAGTCGCCCATTTCAGAACCTCCCCACCACGGTGGAAACACAAGACACGGGAATGGAGCATTTTTATCACGCACTCGCCTCCCATATTTTCCATCGGTGTCTACTTCAGGCGTAAAACCTTTCGCCAGATGTATTTTCGAACTTTAATTTTACCGCCGGTCTTCAAAGGCCTACGATGCTAAAAATGGTCAACAACTTACCGTACCACGATGCTTCGTCAATATTCACGTTCATTTGTGGCAACGCGATCGCAGAAAATGATAAATTCATTCCGC
This sequence comes from Ericerus pela, assembly GCA_011428145.1. NCBI lineage: Eukaryota > Metazoa > Arthropoda > Insecta > Hemiptera > Coccidae > Ericerus > Ericerus pela. Next base: position 1,761,673 of record WOFM01000637.1, on the reverse strand, counting down.
CAAGAATATACGGCGCTGCAACGATCGATCCGAAAAATAACTGCAAATTTATTATTTCATATTATAGGCTACCGCAGGTGTGAAAAACACGTTAATTACCGTCGTTATTATTGCCATAAAAAATGATAAATATCGACAAAACCCCTTCGCAGAATCTATTCTTATCCGCATTTCACTAAGTCTGCGTTATTATTTCTTCAGATAGGCCGGTGCCTACCTACTGATACACGTTAAAACCTTCGCACTGATAACGTACCTCTACCTATGATAGATTTATGGTATTTTTTTTTTTTTTTTCTCATAAAGACACGGTCGGCGGTCTGCACGAAAACTTGAAATTAAAAATTACGTATATTCTGCGAGAAGGTACACGCTTAAATACCTATAGTACGTAATTAAGTACGTATACTACCTATTCGGATTATTTTTCATAATATTTTCCTTTATTTTCCTTTTCATTTTTTGCAACTTCTACTCGATAAAGCGAACAGGAAATAACGATTTGTGGTCGGGCGAGACGCCAGTATCGACTGAATTCGAATATTATTGGCAGACACGTTGGCAGCAAATTTATTGCGTAAGAAAAAAAAAAAAAAAAAACCACAACAGAACGCGTAAATTAGTTAGATAAGTATAATTACAAACCATTCGCCAAAATGGCGTCTTCGTGGGATACTTGGCGCTTTGCAGCAGTGGCCGACTACTGGCCTCAACATCCGATTCATTCTGCGGCGAATCGGTCGTGTCACCCACGATCCAAGCAGAAGATGAGGACATTTATGAAAATTTTCAAGAACTCCGCACGCACTAAATACCTATAGGTATAGAGAAAAAACCCCCCCCAAAAAAAAACCCGAAAACTAATAACAAACGCAACGCTACGAACAAACTATAAAAATGTATTGTGGATGAATAATGTACCTATCTACCGTAATTTTATTGTATACGATATACAATAACACGTAGACGGCAGTGTTTAATCAAGACGAGCTTTGATAAGTGCGATAAGTGAAAATGGCATAAACTCCGAAAGTTTACGGTATATTTTCCGATGAAATGTCATTTTTTCGTAATACTTAGCCAATTATAATCGACCCGTTATACCGTAGGCATACCTTTACACCTATTTCAAATAAATTTTACGCCAACTTTAATCGCCTACTTTTTATTATCCCCTTTTTTTCTACGTATACATTCATATAGGTGGTGATTTGGTGTAAGTTACAATTTAAATCAACTTATAAAACTGTTATCGCTATCGATTAACGTACATTACCCATTATAATCGTTGCCTATATATTATATATATATATATATATACGTAGAAAATTAGCTGCCTTAAAAATCATCGACCTTGAGTATTATTTGTGAAATTATCCACTGTTGGTGTAGATATTGGGTAACTGACTATAACTAAGTCTTTGTCGGTACATGTCCACGATAAACTAATGAAAGGTCGAACAACGTACATCTGAGCACGTACAAGGTGTCCAAAATTCAAACGTCGATACCTATACATATACTCGACGTCGATAAGGTGATTTTGTAATTTATTTTCAACAAAAAAGTATGTCGCTAGGTAAATTTGCAAATTCATAGCCTTTTTTTTTGGTAACATTTCGTTATATTTTTCAAAAAGAATTAGGGATTCTATTTTATGTCCCATTAATGTGTTGGTACCTATACACAGACAATTTAAATCAAAACTGCAAACAGAATAATGCTAAAAGGATGAATAGATGGACACAGTTAATATGTCTCAGAGGAACCCTCGTACATCACCAAAATTTGTGAGGAAGGCCACTCTTATGAAACCGAAACTTGGGAGACAATTTACCAACACCGATTTGGCTGTTTCCATCGAAAATCATAGACCAACTAACTTCCGGTTTAACAGATATTTACCAGATTTCGATTCTAATAAAAATGTTTCAACGGTCCTGAAATTGGGCAAAAAATAAGAAATAATTTCAAGTACCTACGAAATTTGGTGTTTGGTTATCATGTTCAACAACGATGACCTAATAAACCAGAGGGAAAAAACTCGAGTAAGCACCCAGAAAAACATTAACCCGTAACTAACAGGGAGATGCGACAAGAAAATATAATAGGAATTTGGGGGAGTAAAAATAATCTTGCGAGGTAAAATATTATGCAAAAAATGAGAAAAGTGAATAAATTTGGCTAAATACACTATTCCTGTAAAGTCTTACACTTATGGATGAATGCAAAATAGATACATTATACTTGCTTAATTAACGACCATTTTCTTAAAAATAACTTACCTGTGACGGCCAAAAGAGGTGGTAATGTACCTAATTAGAACCACTTTCAGTGTTACACCATACACGAAATAATTAACACTGGACAAGCATTAATACCTCTATAATAATTTAAATAATCAACTTATCATCCACAACTATCGTGGACCTTAACGTATTTGAGAGACTCAATAATATTTAAAAAACACAAGGTTGAGTTAACACTTTTAATAATAATTTGTATGATACAAGTACAGTAAATAATATTTTAAACACTATAAATTAGGTTTAACATTTGGGATTACAACTCTTAGACAAGACTGTCTATTAACTAGTAGCTCTGTAAGAGAGGCTCTAGGTACTGTGTTAAAATTCCTTTTAATCAATGGTTTATATACTCGTTCGGGGTATGTAAGTGTATGTGCTGGATAGGCCAAGTGAGGTAGGGGCTTGTTATTATAGGGTTGTGCTGGCTCGTGATATACTCGAGAGACAGGCACAATTAGGTTATAAATATACAGGCATTATATCTATATTCATAAAATCAAATACGGGTAATTTAGTGGTTGTTTACAAAGAGCTATAGGATGTTTTCATTATTGATGAATACTTACATTTTTGGTATTCGAAGACGCGTAGACGAATATGTTCGTCATATTTAAAAATAGATGAAAATATGCGTTACATTACCCACATTGATACGTATGTATAATATACTTCTGAACATTTTCATGGAATTGATTATAATAAAAAAAAAATTGTGAGCATCAGGGCCTATAAGCAAGCAGACTGAATCATTCAATGTGGTACACATTCCTATTTTTTCAGCTGGTAACACTATACCATTTGTTGATTGTGTGGAAACTTTTAAGAATATATGTATATGTTAGGAGAAAAAACCAAATTTGCTCAATGAGTGAAAAACATGATCAGAATATGTTCGGTCATTTAAAATTGCCAGAATGTGAAAATTTGTGTTCTGGCTGTTTTAAAACGTTCAGAACATGTTCTGATCTAGAGGCTAAAACCACAACGCAGAATTTGTGTTGTGGTATTAGCCTAAATGCACAAAATGCGTTGTGGAAGTTTCTCAATTCCACAGTGCATTCTATATATGACTTTTAGTGTCACAATACGAATTTGCGTAGTGGTATTTGATCAAAAGGAACAGAATGCATTGTAGCAGTTTCTCAATTCCACAACACATTCTGTGCATTTAGCCGCGTTCATAAATACAGAAAATAATGCTTAAAACAACCGGAGGCCCTTTCATGGCGCATTTTTTTGCAATCTGCTGATAAATATGAAATGCTATTTCATTAACACTCACATTGTTGAAGTCATTACGCCCCATTTTCTTGTGGAAATGCGTCTCATTTTTATTTGAGAATTGGAAAATCTTTCGTTGTGAAAGCGCCTCTCTACGTTTTAGGAATTATTTTTTTACTATGAACAGATTTTTACTTTTATCACTGGCATTAAAAGTCATGCACAGAATGCGTGACAACACGTTCTGTTCCTTTTGATCGAATGCCATTATGCAAATTTGTGTTATGGTATTAAAAATCACCCACAAAACGCATTTTGGAATTAAAACATATTCTGAGCTTTTTATTTGCTCATTGAGCAAACATGGTTTCTGTTCCTAACATATATATAAATATGATGGAGACGACAAAAAGTAGTTTTGATACTTTACCTATGGATAGCATTGTCAGCACAATAGGTACTTCTTTCTAAGAATTTGATTGAAAGAAAAAATAACCACGAGTGTTTGTTTGTGAACACTGTCTTATAGAATACATCATATTTACATTAATCAGAAAATTTGAATTTTCGGGGGTATTTCATACGATAGCACTGTGGCATTTATTGTCAAGACAATTAATTCCATGGTAAAACTGTACCTTGTCATCTCCATCCTATAATTATCGTATGTAATTATGTCCTCAAAGATGGAAACAATGAAATTCATTTTTTTAACAAGTTGAGTATGATGAATGCAATCAAATACAAATTCACACTAACAAATTTTTTGTACTTCTCACTTTCCTTCACTGAAATTAGCATCGAAACTTGCACCAAGATTTGTGCTGGCTGCCTTGACCTTTTTTACCTCCTGTATCAAAAATAGAAATGTGTAAGGGAAAGGCTGGTAAAAGTACGCACTTCATGTTATATTTTCAACCCAGCAGCTCCCAGAAATCCTGCCCATCTAAAATTTTCCTGTGAAATAATATCATCTATTAGTTTGTTGCTGGTATGTGTTCTTTAACTTGATCTGTAATCTCACAATTCAACTTTAAAAACAAGAAGTCAATTGAGCACCCTTATCACCTGGGCAGGTACGAATACTTACTTGGGGTTCTAAGAGTACAGATTCAAAAAAAAAAATCCCAAACCACTGAAATAAAAAAAAAATTTAAAATTTAAAATCAAGTATGAAACAGTATCATTTTTATAGTAAAATCTAAATATTAACAAAGACTGATAAAAAATTTATGTTTCCCATTATATGGCTTTGAATCTTTACACCACCAATTTCGGTAAAATGTGCTCTATAATTCCCTGAATTTTCCTCTAACTCAAAAATCTTCTTCATGAGCAGGACACATGAAAATATCTTTGTGAAATAAACCAGTTTTCACCTACCCCTTCTTTTCTTTCCAAAATAGCATATTTTAATCATTGATATCTTGTCTTTAGGTTATATGTATACTCTTAGCTGACACACTTTTTTTTTAAATGTTTCTAAAAAAATATGCATTGTAATTTTTCAAAATACTTCGCCTGTGTATGTTTTTATATACTAGTCAGTAAATATTATTCATTTTTTGAATCAATTTAAAATAAAAATCTGTCTCTATGCCTTGCAATGTCATCACAGAAAACAGTAAAGAAACACACAAAAACAATTTTTAACATACTGCAACTCACACAGCCAACCTAATATCATGGTATTTAGTACACAAGGTCTGTATATGGAGCTGTTCATTAGACGTTTGACATATTTCAGATTAGTGCGGCCATAGAGAGTAAAAATTGAAGTGTGTACTCTTACCCACCTGCGTACTCTTACCTGCCTTTCCATTACCACATTGAAAAGTAAGAATTACTTAAATGTATCATTTATGCATTCGGCCCTCTGTCGAAGCCTCAAATACAAAATTTTTTATATTGCCTACTGATGGCAAAATTATAAAACTTATCATTCATCATGAGCTTCTAATTCAAAACATACAAGACTCTCAACTTACAACGAACACTTCTGTATTAGGTACCTATGTCATATATAAAGGAAGGAAGAAAAACCAATTAAGTACCAAATATTTCTTACAGCAATTATAGATGATTTAGGTATTACGGACCTAGGGTGTAGAATTGTTTGGAGGCCTCAACAAACAATTTTCAATAGATAGGACAGGAAGATTAATAGTGGTGAAAAAGAAATATTTGAGATATACAGTAGCAGGGGCTGATTTTCAATTTTGACGCCCTAGATTTTTGCTGAGGGGTGAGGGTTACAAATTGAAAAGAAAAGTTCGGCAGCTGAGCAAGAGAAAAACAATTTTAGGTGTTTTTTATGTTCTAGAATATGTACTTTCGTACATTGGTAGAGCATATAATTATGCAGTGGTTTTTGTCACCAGGGGCAAATTTCATTTAACTACCCTAAATTTCGTCTTGGAGTGAGGGTCACAAATTGAAAAAAAAAAAATTTGGCAGCTGATTATAAGAAAAGAAAATTATTAGGTGTTTTTTATATTTTGGAAAATGTACATTAGTACTTTAATAGAGCGTATCTATATAGTGGTTTTGGGGGATTTTGTCACCCGGGGCCAGTTATTTTAAACTACCCTAAATTTTCTCTGGACGTAAAGGTTAAAAATTGAAAAATAAGTTTGAGAGCTGAGTAAGAGAAAAAAATTTTTAGGTGTTTTCAATGTTTTTAATGTTCTAGAACATAATTATCCTCTAGTACTCTAGTAGAGCAATATAGTGGTTTTTGATTACATTTTGTCATTCGGGGTTAATTAGATTATTTTAACCACCTCAAATTTTCTCTGGGCGTGAGAGCTACAAATTAAAAAAAAAAAATTTACAGTCGAGTGAGCAAAAAAAATTTTTAGCATTTTTTTTGTGTTCTAGAACGTATATTTTAGTGCTCTGGTTGAACTTATAATATGCACAGTGGTTTTTGGGGGAGGGGGTTCCGACCACTCTGCTTCTCTTGACTTTCATATAGTATGGTGGTTTAACGCAGCATAAATTATGATTATTCTTTTTAAAAAATTTCTCCTCGAAAGCTTGATTTTTTATTTTTTTAATAAAATTTTCCGCTACCCACCAATCATGAAAATTTTCCATTCTGGGCCAACGGCCCTTCGCCCTCCTTAAATCCACTCCTGTTTAGTATAATATTAAAACAGTTTATACCTACTCGTCTATAAAATATTTAATTTATTTATTTTTAAATTGCAAAAACTGACAAAAAAAAGAACTTTTGAAAAAAAAAAGTAGAAATATTCGAGTGAAAAAAAAAAAAACAAACTTAGTTAGGTATGAATAAAGATGCAACCTGATTTTATTCGGGAAAAATGACTTACAATATCGTTAAATGTGCATTGCGCAATATGCCCCCAATGACAAAAAATAGTTGAAAAATTTTCTTGTTATTTGACAACCTGCAGCTGCTCTTCTAGAAGAGTATGCTACGTTGCTACTCTATAAAGTTTTAGTATGTTATGCTAATGATTTTTGAAGACCAGGTTTCAAGGTGGAAGAGAATATTTTGATGTTGAAACTTGAGAGTCAATCAAAATTTTCAATAGGTATGTTGCCTCGGTTAAACGAATGTAAAATTGATGTACATAGTTATATTATTATATGAGTCCATCTAACGAATAGTTTACAGAAAAAAGGCGATTGCCGTCCAAGTGTAAGACTATAATAATATTATATATATTTGATTTTAATTTTTGATCATTTTTTTTCAAATTTGGACAAAATTACGAGAAACTCGTACTTACTTGTTGGTATTTAGGTAGTAAGTATCCTTATACTGCAATCCCCATATAATTTGCAACTATATAGGTTACAGTTTTTGTGAGAAAAAAAAAACTCTTTGAACTTGAAAATTACAAAATCGTTCTCTCTCCCCCTTTGGCACACTTTTTGTGAAAGCCCTAATTTGAGGTGGCTCGGCGCCAGTAGCACCTCTTCATAAATCTGGCTTTGGATGAGTATTACCAAGCAAAATTGCTCAAATTTTATAGTTTGTAAAAACATAATGTGTTGCTATTGATCTTGGTGTTGCATACAGTCGATTCTTGGCGTTGCAGAAAGTACAATACTCTACGACCAACTTCGTTCATCATTAGGATTTAAAAGAAAACGTACCTATCGAATTTTTCCAGCTTTATGTCTCTGTAAGTATGGGAACTTTTGAAATATTGTTACATCGAGTGAAATAAGGTGAAACATCGTCGACGAACTTTCAACATACATTTTGTTTAATTGTTTGGTGAAAGCGAACGAACGAATGAATGAATGAGAGAATGAACGATTGACCTTTTTGTGCCTTTTCAAATTTAGCTCTATTAAGTGAAAAGATCTCCTTCTCATATCAAGATGGTAATAATATTAATAATGGGTGTGTACAATTTATTCGGAAAGGATCTCAAAAGGAAACTGTGATAGTCTAGCCTACAAATTTTTAAACAAGATCATCAGACCCATTATACTTCCTTCTCTTTGTTTCTATCCCTTTTTTAAAAGTATTATTACGACTTAATACCACGAAAATTTTCTTACATTTTTTTATTGAAATAAATTACAGTGTTCAACTTTTTTCAAATTACTGGAAACATCAAATCAGAAATTATAAAAAATTAAGATTTGTCGAAATAAGAAGTCATTATGAACTATTCCAATATTATCGTTGAGCATCTGGTATAAAGCTTTTAAATTCTGCATGATTTTATATTTATAACTTGAGTAGCCAAATAAAATATTATGGCAATAAAAATGTTAAATTTTTTTTATATGTATTTAATCGAATTTAAAAAAAAAACATAAAAATAAATTTATTACCAAAAACTAACAAAAGATGGCATTTTACTCAACACAGATAGCAAAACGAGTGAATGTCGATAAGTTGTGTGGTTGCAGTACAAACCGCAGGTAATTCAGTGCTATAATCGCAATGAGCCGATTATCATGATCGAGTGGCTGAAAGTGAAAAGTGGTATAATTTCTGCGAGCTCACCCTACCTACTTGGTTTTTTGGAGAGTATTTGGAGAAAAATATATAGGAATTAAGTTATATAGTCACCTCTGGTCTTCTTGAAGGTAAACCATTTGATTAAAAAAAAAAAAAAAAAAAAAAAATTGGAAATTGAAATCTTTTCCAATTAGGTATCTCTTTAACATGTTCGGTAATTTCGCCGTTTTGGCATCAATATTTTAATTTATGAACTTTATACGGGTGTATAAAGAAATGGTGTTTCTATAACGATTTTAGGGTACTACAAATTTTCTGCAGAAAAAATCCGGATGGCTACAGTGACCGTGCCTTTATATAAAAACAACAAATATGTCACTTTTTGGAAATTTTGAGTTATCATCAAGAGGTTGCTGAAGTGTTTTCGGTATAGTCGAAGAACCAAAAACAACCGATGTTTCAACCCACTGGAACCCAACTCAACTCGAACATTGATATACCTATACAAATTTTAAATGAGAATGAAATATTGCAGTGCTAAAATAACTAATTTAATATATTGGTTAATCAGTTGGTGAGATAAGGAAAATGCTACAAATAATTAAATTTTCCTAAACCCACGAGCAGTTTTACTTTTTTTTTTCACACTCAACTGACTCAAATTTTCAACAAACCTTGTTTTATCCCAAAATTACGTTTGGAGCATAGTTCAATCCAAAAATTACCTTTTTTTAATAAATTTTAATTTTGTGCATAAACAACCAATGTTACCTACACTTCTCCACATATAAATACCTGATCAGAACAACCAAAGACATTAATTCTGTCTTTAATTATTAATTACCGACAAATTACAGAAAAATCAAAAATTAATGAAACACGTACCTGCAGCTATGACAATCACATAGGTACCAGAATCTCTGCTCGTTTAACAAATATGGATCAGATCAGCGATGAAGAAGTGAATGTTGAGTGCAAACAATTCATTGAGTTTTTTTCGAAACTTTAAATAATGATATTGATTGTCACAACATATTTTCTCGAAAATTTATTTGAAGGAACTTTTAGTTACTTACTGTGAACTTTTTTTTTAATTTTTCAAAATTCAAATTCCTTCGTCTCACTTAGTTAGGTAACTAGTGTAATAATATTATCAAAAATAAGAAAATATTTTCAGTGGTTTGAATAATAACGAACTGAGAGTCACATTCGTTCTCCTCGGAACTGAAAATACAAAGTTCGTTACGTTTTATATTCAGTTCTAAATTTATTTAATTCCATGTGATTGAACAATGAAGAAAACTGTCAAAAATTACCAGACAAAAATATTCAAAACTGAGGAAGTTCATTTGAGTCATTAATCTAAAATATTACCGACATCATGTGATAGGTATTTAGAAAATTATATAGACGTACCCATAGTCTATGTTTTAGTGATTAGGTATCTTGATTATTAGCCGAAATTAACATGTCGAGTTGGTACATTCTGCGTGATTTTTGAATTTGGAGCTGAAGGAGTACTTTTTCTTCCAAAGGAGACTGGTGGCTGGCGTAGGAATGTTTTATTTTCCTTCAGTCTAGTCAAATGAGAACGAAAAAGTACTTTCACTTGGAAAAATTTGAACAGTTTCGATTTCTTTACTAATTGGTTGGTTCGTATAGCTAAAAATAACATACTAAACGTATAGCTATGCTCCCGCAATCTGTATTCGCTGATGTGAACGTGAATAATTACGTCCTCCAAAATGAATTTTTGCGTTTATCCTGGAAAATATTGATTCTTTCGAAAATATAATATTAAAAAAAAATATTGAACCCTGAATTTCCTATATAAAAGGTAATGTTCGTTTTAGTCCTCTGACGTCATTTTCTCCTGCAAAATGGGCGTAAAGATGGTACCTTTTCACTCAAATGCATGAGCAAGTACTGTCGGTATAATTTTATATTGACGCCATAACTTCCGCTCATAATGATACACGACCACCCCAGTTTTTTTCATAATTGTTTTTTGTGGGAAGTAGGACTAAAAAGTCTCTTTAGCCTCGACTAATATTTAAACGTGTTTTAGTACAAGTTACATAAATTTTGCTGGCCCATAGCATCTCTACGATTGTAACGATATATTTCTACTTTGTAACTCTGATATTCATGTATATCATCGCACCTCTAAAACCGTCAAAGATTTGTGTGAACATGACTCAGGCGCCACACAAGAATCTTCTCACATTTCTCTCACCCACACATTCCTAACACGCATTATCCTCGTTAATAACATCCGAAGATAGAAGCCCAAATCAACACAGCTGACACTGCTAATTACACATAATTTGATCATTATCTAGAAAAAACTACTTTATGTAAATTATGTTGTTGTCTCATGGTTCTCTATCATGGTATTGGTCAACGATGACATCATCGATCATGTCATTCTCACACTAATCATAAATCACTTCTCATATTTATCCGCCACCAATTTAATTGTTAACTTCGTTAATCAAAAATCAGTAGATCTTCAATTCTACTGTAATTAGGAAATGTGAAGGGACGCAATTTTTACAGTCTATAATTTTGAATTATAAATAGTTATTTGTATTATACAAATGTTACTTTGAAGTCACATTAAAGTGTACTGTAATTTTGTCAAAGTGTTTTGAGTTTATCAGTCATTTTATGTCTAAGATTTCCATCGCTAACACTCTTAGTACAGTGACATCATAATTATGGACTTCAAAATTTAACATACTCACCAGAGCAGAAATGGCTCTTTGGCTAAGAGTAGACTGATTGTCATGAGAGGTTAGGCCAGAGGACGAAAAAATTTCATTTCTCGATATCAAACCAATTCAACAACCGAGCCACAGAAAAGGGTAAAAACATAGTGAGACTTCGAAGTTTTTAGCTTCAACTCAAAATTTCCCCTCATTTTTTTCTTCGTCTCTCTCTTCCAGATAAGAGCCTTTACAATCCATAATTTTTCAATTCGACACAAAACACTTTCGCTGGTTTTTCAAATCCATTTTCACCTCGCAACTAAGAAAAGAAAGAAAAGTGCAAACGATTCGAAAATTTGATGTCAATATATTGAGAATAATACTAAAGCGATATCAAAAATAAGAGTAGCCCACTTTGTAGTTCTAATTACCATTCAAAAAAATCATTTTTCAAATTTTATTTCATTTTCTCGCTACCTACCTCATCAATCTACAAATTTCTCGTCTTGGACATTTGACGTCTCTCTACTTTCAATACTAGGAATTTCGTGGGTTAAAAAATCAGATTCATTTGTTTTCTGGCATTTAATTTTACTTCTTATCTATTATCAAAATAATTTATTTTGTTGTCAATTGAATTACGCCAAACCTGACCAAATATGTTAATTATTATGTACTCCTTCGCATCCAAGAAATACCTACACACAGTATAGGTACCATATAATTTCAATCGAGAATTTTAACATATAAATGTAAAAATATAAGAAACTATACCAACGAGCAGATTTTCAATTAAGGCTAGTTTTGTATTTTAATGAATAAAATTCGATGTTTTATCCAGTTAGAAAATTATGTATAACACGTTGCAGTTTAATAAGTACCTAACTTACATAGGTACCAAGTAGATGTTGAAATTTTTATCATGATACTCTGTAGAAACCTTTATAAAAAACAAAATAAAAACACAGTTCGCCAAGAAATATGCATATTAAAAAAGATATAAAAAAAAGAGGTGAAAAAATTTAGAAAAAGAAAAACTGTTATTTTATAGGTACTCTTCCAGTTAGGTGGTCCTGTAGTTCATATGTTAATTATTATGTACCCTTCTGCATCCAAGAAGTACGTACACAGTACGGTATAATTTCAATCAGGCATTTTAACATATAAATGTAAAATATAAGGAAATATGCCAACGAACAGATTTTTAATTAAGGGTAACTTTGTTCCAATTAGAAAATTTATGTCTAACACGTTGCAATTAAATAAGTACCTGACTTATATAGCTACCAACTTAATGTTGATATTTGTTTCATATGATACTCTATCTAGAAAATTTTATATACACAAAAAAAAAAAACGGAAAAAAAATTAGTTTGCCAAAAAATATGCGCATTAAGAAAGGTATGAAAAAAATGGGTGAAAAAATTTAGCAAAAGAAAATCAGTTATTTTGTACGTACTTTTCCCGTTAGGTGGTCTTGCTGTTCTTTAATGAAATCATAAATTTTTGTTGACAGAATGATTTTAAAAATTCAGCTCAAAGCAGATCTGATAATATGAAATCGATTGGTAGATATGTAAGCTCAATTATTCACAGAATAATTTTCAATCGAAATCGTGATTCGATGAAATTTTTTTGTCGTTCATGAAATTAATACTTTTTTTACCAACTCATCTATATACTTACCTAATGTTGTGTGAAACGTGTACTCTACGAGTCTGGATTTGTAAGGGGTTAATTTTGTCGTGAGAGAATTTTCTTAAGAATTGCAGCGTCATTTTCCAGGATCCATTAGGTCGGTATTTGTCAAAAATTTTTTGCTCCCATTTCTTCTATTTTTCGCAAGGTTTTTTTTTTCAGTCAATTTTTGTGGTTTAAGTAAATACTTTTTTGAAAAGAATAAAAATATTATGTTAGTGTTATACCATCATAATTATTATAATATTATAAAAGTCGAAAAAAAGCAGGACGGTCGGAATCCCTTTCTCTCTCCCAAAAAAAAACCCACTATTTTATGCTCAACTGGAATACCATAATAGAAGACAAATGCAAGAATGATGCTTATGTAATTCTTACAATTTGTCCATTTTTGATTACAGTTGGGAGCGCCTAATCCGGACAAAGTGAATCAATAGGGGTTTTGTCCGGATTAAACGGAAAATTAAGCAGGGGATGATAAGAAAATTTAAAATAATCAGAAAATTTTCAAAAACAACATATTTTTGGTACAATATTATGTAACAGACCGAAAATAAATAATTTATGTGCATAGTAAATATTTTATTATAGTTTGAAAAATGTAGTTACTATGTGACTTGAATTTAATTAGAAAAATTGATAAAATGTCACTGAAATCGAGTAAGTACCTAAAGAAAATGAAAAAAAAAAGAAATAAAAAGAAAAAAAAGAAAAAAAAAAGAAAAACGCAGGTGAAAAAATCAGTTTTAAGAGATTTTTTGTCCCTATATCAGGAAATGTCTCCGGATAACATGGTAAAAATGTATAGGAAAGATACATTTTGATCTGTTACTAACAATTTTGGCCGAAATAAGTAGCGGTGCGGATTATCTGGTGTATGGATTAAGCAGGGCTTACTGTATATTTATATAAATAAACATACAATTATACAGATTTAACTGTATTGTGGTAAGTAATTTTTGAATCACTGTTTATATTTCAGTATTTTTCTCGCATAATTTCGGGCCTTTATGTTCTAGAACATAAAAAATGCCTTAATAGCTTTTTGTGATACAAGGGCAGAAAGAAGGTGATTTTGATACGAGTGTGAACTTTGCAAACCAAGCCGAAGGCGAGTGCTGCAAATCGCACGAGTATCAATCAGCTACTTTGCGAGCGAGTCACGCTCCATTTTTTGCCACAACCCCCTCCTCCACAAAAAAACCAAAGGATCAAATATTTATTTGTTTTAATGCAAAATAATTATGAATGATTTTAATTTTTTTTTTTTTTTTTATATCAGAAAATCTTTACACCCCTCACCACTCTAACTCCAAAAAAATTACTCAAACAATTTTTTTAGGATCAAGTAATTAATTCAATAATTTACTTGAAAAAAAAAAAAAAAAAAAACACTGAAAAGTAGTCGAGCGGTGTAAGAGGTAGACTAATGTAAATTTATCAAATTCAGAAATTTCCATCATTTGGAGTTGTTAAGAATTGTTTTGTTTGTTAAAAGTATTCCATGTTCAAAGATGACACTGCCCAAACAGTTCTTCGGTGAGTTAGTCTTTACTTTTGAGGTCAGATTATAAAAGAAATTTGGTGAGATTTTTAGCGAATTCAATTTGTTCTCACCGAAACTGTACTTCTAATAGCTAATTTTTTATTTTTGTAAAAGAAACTCGAAATGAATCAAGAGACTTACTATTTCGAAGGATAAAAATTCAAAGTTTTTTGTTATCACATCGGTTGAAAACTGAAGTGCGTAAAACTAGAAAAAAAAAACTTAGTTGGCTACCAGTAAAAGTTCTCTTATTCAAATTTTCAAGAGTCATGTTCCTCCTAGGTGTTTCTGATTTTCTGCAATATCAAACACAACATTTTTTCAGAACTTCTATTTATTCGATGAAAACTAAACAATTAAGTAATATCTAAAACATTTTTTGTATAACAAAAAAAAAACAACAAAACAAACAAAACAAAAACTGCACATATAATTTTTTTTCAATAGGTACTTATACGAACTAAAATTTCGTTAGATTATAATATTATGTAAGTAGCTTATTGATATTACTTTTTTATTTTTCAAATATTTATTTCTCCTCTTCCTCAAACATTGTGGAATGGTTTAGTATTTGAAAGACATTAAGAAAAGATTCTAATGGTGGGCAAAAATTGGTCAAAGTAAAAATTAGATAGCTGGGCAGTTGAAATTTTGCGTGTAATTCAATATGCCTACATGAAGAATTGGTAATGATAAAAAATGTATTATTTTCTAATTGACCTCATTTCTAGGTCATTTTTTCGTGGATAAAAATTTGAAATTCTGGTCCTTAAATATAACGTTTAGTGTCGAATTTACATGATATTGTAACCAGATAAGCTGTGTAAAGCAGCTTATAGATGTAATCCCATGGAATGTATTCAACAGATATCAGTCATTGGGAAAATTTGTCAAAAAAAAAAAATTGCTCACCTAAAAAAGTTCTTTGTTTGTGAAATGAAAGTACATGCAATAATATAACCGGCAGATAACTGAAGTTTATGCTAGTCAGCACACAATAAGTACCCTACACGACTGTAGTCTTTTTACATTGTATGTAGTATTATACCCAAAGTAGAGGAACTGCGCTCACTTCGAGCTACCTGCCTACTTTTTGGTTAAAAATCAAAAAATATTATAAAACAAAATTTTAGTTAACCTTCGCATTGCATTGGAACACGTTCTGAAGACACGTATTGACAAATCATTACCAAGAAAGTGAAAATTGAAGAAAGTATATTTAATTGATACTTACGTCCTAATTTATCTGTTTTTCGGTTATAAGTATATCAAAATCAAGATCCGAAAAAAGGTACGTCCAATTTGGAGTAGGATCAATGCATCCTAATTAATTGGGTACTCCGTAATTCACGTAGGTGCCTAAATTGACTAGGTATATAATTAATCAAAAAGCAAAATGGAGCTAATGACTGTATGAGACTGATCATTATTTATTATAAGTCAAATTAATTCACCAAAATGACGAAGTTGATGGGTACTAAAGTTGTGGCACCCGCCGAAAATGAGGAACATTCACGTACTTCGTTGACAAAAAAAAAGTATCACCAGAAATAATTAGTAAACTATTTATGGTAAATTCGTAGATGCAGTCTGAACCCCACACTGAGGATGGTTAATATCTACTTTTATGAAATTAAATATCATTTTAATACAAAATTTCAATTTTCACTTTTTATTTTTAAATATAGTATTTAATTGTTGCTGGCTGAATATATTTCACGAGCAACCATCCATACTTAAGTGCAACCTAATTTTGTAAGTGCACTGCCTGTTGATTTTCGATAGAGTGCGCTGATTACATGTAGACATATTAAGGCATCTCTAACTAAGAAACCACAAAATGGACACAGTTCCTCTACTACCTTCTGCTAGGGTGTAGATATAGCTCCACGCTAAGGGAGTATCCACATATTTTCGTCTGGATTTCCGAATCGCAACCCCGCCTCGATACCACCAACCACCAGCAAACACACAATATTTCCTTATGACGAGCTTTTATTTTCTCCGACACATGTGGGTCCAAACCCCTAGAATCCCCACACCCTTATCTATGCTCCTAGCCCTTTGATTTACTGGCAGGCTCCTTCTCTGTTGTTAATCACGTACTACTCGCATCCCACTCATTTTATCTACGAATTTCTTTTTTTCCCCCTTGAAAAATTTCCACAACCCCTTCATGATGACTCTTCTCCCCACCATGAAAATCCCTTTTGTTTCTTTATACCACTGTTTATGTTATCTTGCATTCGTGGTGTAAAATACGTAATTTAACCCCTGCCCTTTTCGTAGCTGGTGCCAAAATCAGAAAAACAAATTTCTTCCAGCATAACGATACAACCTGAATGTAAAATAGCCTATAAGCGGGTGCATGTAGGTACCTACTTGGTAGAAAAAAAAAAGAAGTAGGCTAACTGTAATAAATCTTTCTTTCATAAGAACACGGATACCGCCTTTCTGCAATTTTAATATTTAAATTCAAGTTTCCCGATTGACCTTCTAAAAATTGCTATAGGTTCGAGACAACTTTGATTTATGGTATGAAAAAATACAAAAAAAAATCGAGTATTTAGGCATATTAACATCAGAATAAAGTAATTGGTATACGATTAGAGACCGCAAAATTGAAAATTCTAAGAATCAAATGACGCCAAAGCACCAAAAATTTGAAAGAATAATAAAAATCGTTCATGCATGAAGACTTGTGATCTCGGAAGAGTCGAAAAAACGAAAACTGACGAAAGTATTTTAACATTTGTAGGTAAGTTTTTGGTTTTCCTTGAAAACCTACGTATCAAAGTTGATTTTATATAATTAACTGGAGTGGGGGTAGGTACGTTTTTCGTTTCATAACCCGAGGGAAATACGATTATAAACATCTTGGGGGGCTGAAGGGGGAGGATCAACTTGAAAGCTACCAAGTAATCGATTTTAAGTAATTAGCCCCCCAATTCAATACACTTTCAAGGGGAAAAATATTATCTTCATTAAGGTGGCGGACTTTGCACAAAATGGGCCACATTAGATACCATTAGATACCTGTTATTAAAAAAAAAAAATTTATCACATTACCTGTAAATTTAGGTACCTACCTGTTTACATACTTACATATTGTGTACAATACATATATATTTATGTAAGTAGGTACGTAGGTAACTTAGTATGTCGGAGTGAAAATCAAAAATTAGGAAAATTTTTGAATTTTCAATCAAAAAGGGCTGGCAAAAAGACTTGATGTCCCCATTTCGCATATATTTGGCTAACTAATTTCAGTCAGAAATATAATTTTTTTTTGTTTCTAGTCATTTTTATTGAATTAACGTTTTTCTGTGAACGTGACCCAATCGAAATTGATAAGTTAATATTTATAATACCTACCTGAAATTTACAATAATTCCTAGTCAATTATATATGTAAAAGCCCAAATAAAAATAACACTCTATAAATTAATGATTAAAACTGTATACCTACCTAATTAATTATGTAAATAGTATTCGTACCATTGACTGATTTATTCTGTACGTATTATAATAGGTTAGATAAGACTGATTATATTTTTTTTTTTTTTTTTTAAGAGAAAATTTATTTTTTGCCATTACGTATTTTTGGTGGTTGGGTGAGGTGGGTTATTTCTTAAGAAATATCTTATGTCTTTAAGAATAATGGGATGTTAAATGAGAAGGATAATTTTTTGTTTTTGAAAGAGGAATTCGTCTTAAACCTTCAGGTGTGAGTGGGAAGTGTAAAATTTTTCAAAAAATTATATTTTCCATCATTTAAGTTTGTTTTCGACGAAGTCAGCATTTATAAAATTACCTAAGATAAATTTCTCAGGAGTTCTCATTTTCCGCTAGATATTATTTTTTGAAATAGACTAAAATTTTTCACACAATTATGATAATTTCTGGAAGTTTGTCAGTCAAAAAGAATAAACATTCTAAAACAAGTCCATTTTCATATAGGCTGCATATTTTCGTTTTTTCCCAGTTATTTTTGTAAAATTCAGTGATTTTCAATATTGATTGGATGATTCAGGTTTTTGCCTACGTTATTTATGTAAATAATACTTACCTACTAAAAATCAGTAAAAATCGTTAATAAACTGCGTAATTCAACAAACGTTTGAATTTATGACTAATTTTGCCCAGGGCTTTCAATAAAATTTGTATCCATGGGAGACATCAACTATTTTTGCCGGCACTTTCTCTTTTTCTGAGGAATTTTCGTAAAAATATGATTTACATAAATAACCGCCACATAATATTAAATAAGGCATTGTTTTGTTACTACCGTAAAGGTTGCAATTTTTGTTTGATAATCACAAAATTAGGAACGAGCATTAATACTAAGCCAAGATTCTGACCTTTAGATTGTAGTGTGGACCTAGTTTTGATTTTATTTAACTAGAAAATTTGCAAAACATATATATTAATATAATTTATTCAAACATGCTACCAATTTTGGTGCGGATCGACCATACGGTAGTTCCATAAAATTTGTTTTTTTTTTTAATTTTTTTTTTTTCTATTTTGAAAGGGGTGTTAATTTGAATAATACATTTTTTTCGCACTCAAAATCTTACCTTTAATAGATGATAATGTAAAATTGCTATCATCCTGATCTCACCTGTTACATGTAGAAATACGATAAGTACGTACAAAACGTGTCGCAGAGACGCAGAAACACAAAGACACAGAGACATAGAGCCCATATAATCTAATGTATAATAATTATATACCTACATAGACGTACTATCGTAAATTGTACAAATATATAAACGCCGTATATAATTAGGTAGCTGTATGCGTAATATGGTTGGTGCTTTAGGTGATTCACACGACACTTAACAAATATCTACACGCGGTGTTTCCACTTCTACAAAAATCCTTCATTTATCTGCCGTAAGGTTTTACCGACGATTTCTGGTATGAAGAGTGAAACGAATAGGGCGCTCAGTAGGCATACGCCCGAATAAAATAGAAACAAACCGCCCTCCAGCCACAGGTACAGGTACGGATGCAGTTTGCAGATTAGGGCTGTCATCAGGCCTTCCCATACGTACGGTATGCTGGCAAATCCTTTGGCATCGACCGGGAACAGGTCACCCAGCATAGAGTCGGGAACGATGAGCAAACTGTAGGCGTACATAAAGGTGATGAACCAAACGGCGCCAACTGTGGATGACGAAAATATTCGGATCCGATTTGTTAGTTGTGGTCAACGCCTCGATTAGCATACCAGCCGCCATACCCAGCAGCGGAAATATCAGGATTTTCTTAATGCCAAAATACGGTAGCATGAGACTCATCAGCAAGTTTGCGACCTAGAATTAGAGCGCCTGAGACGATGCTCAAGCCGTACGACTTGATGTCACTGCTGGAGTTCATGGAGCTGTTGTTGTTTGATAATGTCACACCTGTTGAAGTCAATGGTGCTGTATCGATGATCTGCACCATATAGGTCAGCATGGGCATACCGCCGGTAAAGGCCAAAAAGATGGTTAATATTGATCCCAGCAGTAACGGTTTCAGTACGTCTTTGCGCATCAGCTTTTTGACATTCATGTGGAATGGTGATAGCTCCAGTTCCTCGCATGGGATGGAGCTGTGGTGTGGATGCACGTTCTCCAGCAGCGGATTACAGAGACCTAGCTTCCGTTCGGACCACTCGGCGTCACCATTGCGGCCTTTCAGATACAGCCACGGTGGACTTTCGGGTATGCAGAAGTAGGTGAGCGCAAAAGAGACGATGGACAGGATGGTGGCCACTGCTGAGATACTTTGGTGGTCGATGAAATAGCCAAGCACATATACCAGGAACATACCAAATGCGTTGCTGATGGCTGTCCAGGACAGGAAGGAGTTACGCATACAGACGTTGTTTACCATAATGCATTCGCCAGCGTACACTTGCGACGGATAGCCAACTGCTCCAGTCATGATGCCATTTAGCAGTTGGCCGACAATTGAGAATGTTGGGTTCCTGTTCAAAGAGAGAATCAACCAGCCGATGATACTTGGTATAATGCTGAATAGCAATGCTGTACGACGACCAAACTTGTCAATTATGATTCCAACCAATATGGCACCAACTGGAGCTGCAAGTTGCAATACAGATCCTGAAAAAAAAAATTATGACAGTAGTTCAGGTATTTGTAGACAATTGGTGCATTGGGATACTGCGCACTTGCCACATCTAAATCTGGTTTTATAATAGTAGTTTAAACCAAATTCAGAGTTTTAACTGTATGTTCAGTGGAGAAAGTTAGTTTTAGAATCCATTGAACAAAATATAATCATCATGTACCACCACTTACATTTACCGCCAGATTTCCATGAGTTAACTGCTTATTCAAGTTTTTCATTGGTTGGTTTATCATGAAATTTTTTTTCTTGATCAACTGGAAATTCATAAGTTTACTAAACACTCCCCAATCTTCAGATATCATTGCAAATATCATTGCAATAGTTATTATCATTTTATCGGTTATATATTTATTTTATTTTGCATTTCAGCGTTATAAATTAATTTTCTTCCAATAAAAAATTAATATTTTATGAAACATCGTAAAAAGTTGAAAAAATCACCAAATTAGGTGAAGCCCAATTAATATGCAATTATAAAACCAAACAAACTTTGAACCGTGGATCAAGATTTGGTTGAACCTGAATTTAAACTTCTATTTTAAAACTAGCCCTAAATCGTCAATTTTAACGTATTGACTGATTTTTACTCATTATTTCAGCCTTTTTCGTATTTATATAAACTGTTATTTAAGAATAACGTAAATTTTGGTACGAATTTATATTCCATACTAATGACTAATACCTACACATAGAGAATAGATGCTGCAGAAACTGGGGCTTCTAAAAATTGATAATACCTAGTACTGGAAAAACAAAGAAAATAAAGAACCTTTCCGAGATTTTCAAAAAATATAACGATATTTCATTCTATGTTCTTTATAGAAATGTCAATGAAAAAAAAAAAAAAAAAAAACGAAATTAAAAGAAGAGTTTGAGGTACAATTAAAAGAGAAAGTGTTATCTAAAGCTAAAAAATTCAGATATGAAAAGAAGATGATGTTAATAAGATAGTTATAAGATCGTAGCTGTTTACATCTTGTCAGCAGTTTTTCAGTCTCCTAAAACCTATATCTCTATATTTTACTACATATATAAACTGAATGTTTTGAACTTCACCACAATTAATAATTATAAGAGCATATGGTATAAGGCTAAGGATACTGAGGAGTAAATAAGCTGCACAAATTTGTTCTAAAATATCTACAAAAAGTAGGCCGTACAAATCCAGATGTTGATGTTACTTCTAAATTTTGATAACTATTGTGGACACAAAATAATAGATTTATGGTTGAACTTTATCTCTAAGCAGTTTTTCATCTCAATATCAAATCAATCACTCACTAATTTATAATTTAAGTACTCCAAAAAAAAGGAAATTTTGCCCATCCATTAATTGAAAAACAATTTAAAAAAACAGTTAAATGGTGATCCAGTTTATACACCAGAGGGCTTCGTAGGTTACTGCAAAACAAACAGCTAGTAACAAAGTAATTGTATATAATAAGTTATTATTAATAACTAATTGCTTCCATTTCTGTTTTACTTGAACCTTCATTTATCCCTGAACCTGGAATCAGTCCAAGAAAAGAAGTGATCTTTGACCTCTTGAACTTGTCACAAAAAAATATTTGATTCCCAGATTTTATAGAACTCTTTTTGTAACTATTTTTTATGATTGGGTAGACCAGTTCGCAGGAATTTCGCAATTGGTCTGAAAAAGGTACCTACGTATTTTCAGTTCAATTTACACTTTTTGTTGGCCAAAATTGGCTTTAAAATGTTTCATTAGGCTAGGATTTTAATTTCAATGATACAATTAGTAAAAAAAATTAAATTTGTAAATAACAAAAATTTTATTCAAAGTTGGGATTTAATTGAGCTCAATGTTTGTAGGTTTTTTATAGTCATTGTAAATTAGTTTTTAGGTAAGTAAAGAACTGACAATGTGGAGCAATTGAAGGAAAATTGCTCGAAAACCAAGTTACAAAATAATAAGATGTCACTGTTACTAAAAATTCACATTTTGAAATAAAAATTCAAGGGTGAGTGCAAAGAGAAAATTTTTTTAGAATCTGACATCCCGTATTTTATAGTTATACCAAATAATAGCTGTTCAACTTTTTCAGACAGCTAGGGAGTGAAAGCAGTAATGTACATAAAAGAAAACATAAATTTTTGAAGAACTTAGCCTGAGTTGAATTAATTGAATAAGATAAACATTTTATTTTGAGTTGTGTAAATGAAAATCATACACCAATTTTTATCTTTCAATAAATAAAATTATAATTTTCTATATTTTTAGTATGTTTTCAAAAAAAATAAAAATATTAATAACAACTTGCATTTAAAAAATAATTGCTATTTATATAGGTATCGTATAAATTTATCATTATAAAAGTTTAGAATGAAACTAGATATTGTAGGACTCAACAATTTTGGGTACTGGAATTTTTTTCAGAATTAAGGTCCTTGAACTGAGAACTTTCACCAAAACAACTGCAAATTATTCTTTCAGAACTACTTTGAATGTTAAAAATATATTGTTATTATATGTATGCAGAATACCTTGTTGTGAAAAGATATTCTCACCAAAAGATAATCTACAGATTTTGCATGTTCAACCACTTCATATTATGTAAAAGCCAAAACCTGAGTGAACACTGGTAATTTTAGAGTCAGTTTGGACGGTTTATATATGGGCTTATTTACATGCACACCAACACACATACATAGTGATTACTATGTTTGTGTGAGTGGCCCAGTGCGTCATTTCTTGTAGTGATAAGAAATGATGGGCCAGTTTGTGTACAGAATTGTGACATCATTGTATTGTTGAGATTGGTCATGGTTTGGTACTAGTACATTACTTGCATGTACATGCAAGTAATTACAATCAAACATAATCTATATGTTTTCATTTTACGTCATAGAGACGAATATTTTCCAGCCTTGTGGCGGTGACCGTCATTGAGGGATCCGAGCCCCTTTACATCACATTAGTTGAGTCCCCACAATGTATTTTGCTGAAAAATTTTCAACAGTTCATAATCAATAAAGTCACATGTTACAATATGACATACTTTAGATCAGATTTTATTGGAAATAACATCATAAGTCTGAATTACAGTGGTATTTTATTTAATTATCAGGTAATTAACAGAATTAAAAATTTTTTTTAAAATTATCTTGAGAATAAAATTCAATCTTAAAACTTTTATGATATTTTTGAATTTTTCCTCTAGGACCATTTTTAACAATATTATTCTCATTTTAGAACTTTTAATTTAGTTATGCTGAAAAATTTTACTTTCTTTGATGCGACATTCTTGCATTTAATAACTATGCGGTTAACTGACTTGTCGCAAAAAATGGTAAAATTCTGAGTTCAAACTATTTGGATTTTTAATTTTTTCAAAAAACATGGTTGTAAATCGAAAAGTTTTTAGGGATGGAAACCTATTATTGTTATCATGTTTACTCTTCAAAATTTGATACAAAATTTTTCGTTCTGGCTAACGTCGAAAAATCTGGCTGCCAATGCTGTTTGTTGTAAGAAGAGTACTGAAAAATTAGAATAATGTTCTAATTTTTTTGCGAAATTTTTTCGAATTCATAGCATCATTTTGGTTCGTTATCCATTTTTATGTTAATGCCACATGGAATGTCATGCAAAAGATAGAGAAGGTAACGATTCATCCCGCGCAACGTAATTAAAACTCTAATTGGTAAATCCGAAGTGCAAAAATAATTTGGTTGAAAATAAGAAACCCAAGTATGAAATTTTATTAAAACTAACCCAAGTTATCTCCAAACACGAAAATTTACTAGGGCAAGTAAGCAACAGCAAAACTGAAAAGAAACGACCTACACGGAAATATAAATTGTCGAAGTGTTATAAAATTTCTCATCTTCACATTTGGAAGTGTGTAATATACATGGACGAAAAGGGCGGAGTCTAATCGCAAAATGTAGTAGAAACTAGAACACTTAGTAGACTTTTTTTTTGCAGGTAAATTCACAATTTTATTAAAATTTGCCCAAGTATGCGAACAGTTATTTATATGACTGGATAACCTCTCATCAGACGGGAAAAAAATCTGACAAAAATAGGTGGGAGCACTACGTACGTTATTCGATATCAACGTAGAAATATATACATATAAGTTTGTTCTTGAATTTTTAACCGACTTCGAAAAAAAAATGGAGGATGTTATCTATTTGATCCGTATGTATATATATTTTTTTAATGTTTGTTTCAGCGTAATTTCTCAACCTGGGCACTGATTTTGACGTACTGTTTTTTAAATGACAGAGGACGATCCCATGATGTTTCCTTTAAATTGTTTTTAGAATTGATGAGGTAGTTTTGGAGTTATCTCTAAATAAAAAAACTGTTTATTTTAAAGTAATATTACCGCTAACACTAGAAACGATAAATACTGAAAAAAAGTTTTTCAAAATGTAGAACAGACTTAAAAAAAGAAAAACAATGAAAATTTCCCTAAAAAGTGAAAAATAATTCTTTTAAAATTTCTCCAGCAAAATCCATGTCTAGCGACTGGAATTATTGAAGTCTGCGGTTTTTTCATTTACTATATTGGCTTTATTCATCAATTCCTTCCAATTTTATGACAAAACTTATTAACGAGCGCCGACTTTAATAATTCCAGTCCCCAGACCTTTATCTTACTGGAGAAATTTTAAAATTAATATTTTCCACTTTGTAGTGTATTTATTTTATTTTTTTTTTCAAGTCGGTTTTATTTTTTTATGCATAATAGAATAAATAGGTATATTATTTTTGTAAAACAAAAAAACAAATGGAGATTTTTATTCAAATAGGTACATTTTATAGCATGAAAATTTGTCGTTATAATAATTATTGATTTTTTCTGCTGACAATCGGACAATGCTTTTTAACAAGAAAAAGCATCACAAAAAGCATTTTCGAACACTAAATTTTAACACGCGAGCGGTTGTTGCACTCGTAAATCAATCTCATTTAATTCACTGGTTTTAATCTCCTTGGAAAACTGGGTTTGAAATTTTTGGGTCAATGATGCAGTAAACTTGTAAATTCAATTTCCTTCTGAACCGGGAAAATTCTAAGCTTGAAAAATTCCAAAAAACACACCCTCACGTCGCCTGTGTTTGGGAAACTGATTCAACATGATTGAACAGAATGCGGTACTTATCTATCTTATAAATCCACGGACTGAAAGAAGCTATTATCATGTTTCCGAATTTTATCCGACCAAAATTTAAAAATAGCGAGTATCTAAAAGCTTATAAAAAAAAAGAGTGAAACTTTTTTTTTTTCCCCACGAAAGATAAGCTACATTTTTATTTATTACTCGCCGTAGGTATACGTACTACAATGGAGTTTATAATAATCGGAGAGGTTTCATAAATATTATCAGTTGGGTGTGTGCGTAATGTTTCACAGACAATAAAAAAAAAAAAAAAAACACTATTTGCAGTGAAAACATTATAAAACAATCAAAAATCAAAATATGACCTCATTCCCAATTGGTGCAGCCTTGCTCCTAACATTAACATCATACTACCAAAATAGGTACGCGTTCGAAATACTCCACCGATCCTTCCTCAATTATTCGATCAACCCTAGCCTCTGTTCTCTGTAGCAACCCTCAACATAAAACTTGTTTTCTCGATAGCTTTCTCATTGACGCACAAATAAGTTCAGCTCACTCCATCCGAGACTCTGTCCATTACCTCAAACTATACCACGTTTCTTCAATATCCGCGCACAAATATTCCATCAATAGGTCCTCTGTTATTTCGAAAATATCTCCTCCATCTCCTGCCCAAGCTCTAACCACATTCTACTCTGCGATTCGTTTTATGCTCGCTCACATCCCTCCAAATCATATTTATTGCCAAAATCCACTCGCTAATCGTCTAATATTAACCCTCCATCTTCCCTCCATCCTTTTCGTTCGAATATCCTTCATATTATGAATTCCAAAGCATTATCTAACAATATGAACAGATTCCGTTAAAACTGTCTAAAAAGTTCGGTACTATGTTTGGACGCTCATACTCGTATCTACTCTTTGACTACCCATATATCACTAGTATAAGAACTGCTCCAACTGATACAATTAGCATTCAAACATCTTTCAAACTACTTTCATACATTCGAGTCCACTGACCAATCAAACAGCTAAAAGTAACCTCTGCCCCATGAACAACGATAAACAAGTTCAGTACTTTACAAATGGGATGATTGGTCCATTCAGATAATATTAGGAGAAAATGAATTCGATAAAATCTGAACGTATGAAAATAGTTTCAAAAAATGTTTGTATGCTAATAATGGCGAGTTATCTGCGCAATTGTATCAGCTGCTAAGAGCGGTCCACACGTAGTCTTATATAGACGATGTATCAGCTGCATTTATGAAACGACATTTTTGGGTAGAGTCACACGAGTGTCATCTGAACGGACATCGGATGTGAACGTTGGTGCGTTAAACTGGACGTTGCTCGGAAGCTATTTCCAGCTGTTCCTCATCCATATAA
The DNA here is from genome assembly GCA_011428145.1 of Ericerus pela. Lineage (NCBI taxonomy): Eukaryota > Metazoa > Arthropoda > Insecta > Hemiptera > Coccidae > Ericerus > Ericerus pela. Next base: position 1,734,606 of record WOFM01000637.1, on the reverse strand, counting down.
AGTAAAATCCATGAACCTGGTAAAACGGTATGTCACCTGTAAAATGGTATGTGACATTTATCAGGTTGCGGTTCCTATGGGTAAGGCGACGAAACTGTTCAAAACAACGATAGGATGACACAAAGTGGTATAACTGCGAGAGGTCAAGGCTAGTTTCTTCATAAAATATAATAAATTTTGTTGGAAAGATAAAAAAAATTTGGAAAAAAATAGACGAAAGATCGCTGAAATTTGCTTCTTCTGAAAAATAATGAACGTTTCTGTGCCATTTGTGAGACTGCTCCCATTTTATCGCATGTATTTGTGAATGGCAATTAAATGCGATGTTATGAGAAAGACCAACATCAAAAGAAATGTTGGAACTTAAACGCAGCTACAATTTTTCCAACCGCAGTTGTTATTTAATTTTTCACGGACATTAATTTTAAAATCCATCAACAAACGTTTATAATCCTACCTTTAGATCCATTAGTTGCATTCACAAAACAGATTTTGTTTATGCAGCTGTCAGCAGCTTATGTGGTGATGGTGTTTTTTGGAATTTTTTCTCCTTTCATTAATTCTCTTATCAGTTAACTAGCTGTGGAATACCTTGTCGTGAAAGAATATTCATATAAGAAGGTAATCAACAGATAATTGGATGTTCTGCCACTTCGTATGTACATATATGGGTAAGTAAAAATCTGGGCAAACATTGGCAATTCTAGAGTCAGTTTGAATGGTTTATATAGGGGCTTATTTACAAGCACACATACACACATACATACTAAATACGTACGTCCGTGTATAAGGGTGGTTTGTCATTTCTTGTAGAGATATGAAATGGCAGACCGGTTCATGTACCAAATTGTGACATCACCGTGATTGTATGATTAGTCGAGGTTCGGTACTCTTACATTACTTGCAAGTACATACAAATAATTACATCAAAATGCTTTTTTGTTTTTTTTTAGATGCAATCTTGTTGAAGTGAAATTATTTAAATTACGATATTTACCTAATATAAGGTTACAATTTTTTCTTCTTGAATGAATTATTTTTCTTAGAATTAAATTTTATCTTGATAATGTGTAAGTATTTTTTAATACTTTCAAAACTATACTTCAGACTATGTACCAACAAAATTTTTATTACTTATCAATGTAGAACTTATTTGATCTGGCTACTTTTGGTGAATTCTTCAAAAAAATACGTGAGTCCCAGTTGGGACTCATAACAGATTGATGTATATGGATAACAGGCATGCTCACAACACACCTATACGCCAACAGTTACAATATTAAAACTTGTTGATCGTATGAGTTATAATCTTAATTCTCATTTTAACTCCTACTAGAGTGTGGACCAAGCCCCAAGATATTTACACATCAAAAAAAATTCCAACCAGAAGGATGGCAAAATATCATTTTTGTATTTTTATAATTTTGTTCCCCTCTCAAATTGCATTTTCTCAAATACCTACCCATACATATTGTTTTATTTATTTCAAACGAAAAAGGGTAGAATGGTGGATAATTACCTCGGTGCTAAATTAATTATTTGTAAAATATGGTTCTTTTCTTTGAAAGCCAAAGGCCAAAACAGAACAGTTTTCAGCTCAAAATGCAATTTCGCTCTACATTCGTTACTTTTGAGATGAAAAGATAAATTATAAATTTATCAGAATTCTAAAAATATTACTCTGATGATAAAATTAAAAACGTTTTCAGCCCAAAAATAAATTTCTGAAATAAAACGTTTTCCTTAATGTAGTTCTAGAAAGTGAAATTTCTGAAATAAAAATTTCTCCCTACAGTCGTTATCGACTCTTGCGGAGAAAAGAAAAATAAAATTATATAAATTCTATAAATATTACCTCGATGGTCAAACTGACAATGTTTTCAGCCCGAAAATAAATTTTTAAAATAAAAATTATTCGTTGAGATGATCGACACACCGTTGCATTCTCGTTGATTGAAAATAAAAATAAAATTTTAGTGTCAATAAACAACAGAGCATTAACACCTAAAATTAAGATAACTAGGCCCATATTCATAAACGTCACTTTAACCTCACTACACTTAAACTTCACTTGAAAATGACTTTTGGCACAATTTAGTAATTAAGAGTGTGGTAACATTTTATTTTTACATTAGAACTCTCTTAAGAAATACAATCTTTCCACATTTTAAGTACAAAATTGAGCAAAAAAATTTTTTTAATTGAAATTTAAGTGACGGTAGGTCAAAGTGTCGTTTGTGAATATGGGCCCTAGCTAAACTGCAAAGGTTTTCAGGTGAAAAGTGAAATTTCAAATATAATAAAATTTCTCCCCACACGAAGTTACACTTGGGGTGAAAAGAAAAACAAAATTATCAATATTATAAAAACAACAGGCCTACCATGAGTGGTAAAATTGAAAAGGTTTTCAGCAAAAACATCCATGTTTAAAATGAAAATTATTTCCTACAACCACGTTTCTAAATATAGATGAAAATAGAAACTAAATTATGGAAATTCTAAAAGCATACTTTAGATATTATATTTAAATATTATATTGATCAAAGATTTTCGGCTGACGTGCGAATTTCAAAAATTATAACTCCTCTATCTGAAGTCATTACATTTTGGATGAAAAGAAAAATTAAATTATTAAAATTGTAAAAATACATCACTGATGATGAAATTAAAAAATCTCTCTGTCAGAATATGAATTTCAAAAATTAAAAATTCATTCGAATACAGTCGTTCTTGATGGTGTGAAACGAGAAAACAAATTATCGACATTTCGAAAATGATAACGCCAAAATACAGTGATGGCCAAACTGTTAAGGTTTCCCACCGAAAATTAAACTTTCATAAAATAAAAATCATTTTTCATCACGTTGCTCTGGCAAGTGAAAAATTATCGAAATTCCAAAGGTTCATACGATGTTCATCCTAGCGTTTCGATTTTTTTTTTTTTTTTATTTTTCATAACGAAAATATGAATTTATTACCGAAAAGTAATATTAATATATTATTTAATACCAGTTGGTACTAATTATGATTGTCTGAAGTTCAACTCACCCAAGTGCCTGAAGAAATTTTTCGTAAAATTTAATGAAAAAAATGCCAAAAGCCGATAAATCTTGTGATTTTTGCACCGACTTCGAAAAAAAAAAAGAAGGAGGTTATCAGTTCGATCCGTATATATGTTTTTTTTTTCCATCTTTGTTCCAGCATAACTTCTCAACTTGGGCATCGATTTTGATGAACAATTTTTTAGTTGATGAAAGGTGATTCCTTAGTGGTCCCATTATATTTTTTTTTGAATCGATGAGGTAGTTTTGAAGTGATCTTTTAATGAACAATCATTGAAAAAAATTTTCTTAAAAACTAGAACCAACTACAAAAAAAAAAAAAAAGAATAAAAAATGCATTAAAAAGTGAAGAATAATTTTGTTTTTTTTTCTAGTAACATATAGGTTTTGGGACTGGAATTTCGAAGTCGACTCTAGTTAAAAAGTTTTCTTATGTAAAATTGGAAGGAACAAATTATATATATATATATATGATCTATAGGTCTATAGACTGCAGTTATTGAAAGTCGACGCTCTTTTCCTCTACCACGTAGACTTTATTTATCAATTTATTTCTTCCAACTTCACACGAAAAAACTTTCTAACTGGAGTTGACTTCAAAAATTCCAATCCCTAAACTCATATCTTGTTGGAGAAAAAAAAAAATTATTTTTCCCTTTTTAGTGTATTTTTTATCGCATATTAATAATACATTTTTAAAGGTGTTTAACCGCAAATAAGTCACCTTCGCAGTGGAGGGTCACGCGAAGAAATGTCATTGGGGAAGTGGAGGTCTCGTGTAATCGATCAGTTTTTACAAAATGTCCAAAAAAATTGGAATAAAAAAAAAAAAAAAAGGTCACTCGGTACGTTGAAAACCATCTCCCCAAAAACACGGTCATCACTTTTTTCAATTTTTGCAACAGCTTTGGCCACAGGACTGTGTGACCTCCCACCCCCACTCGCCAGCTGTCAAAAAGCCTAAAAGGCAAATTTTCATAAAATTCAATGGTTCCTCAAAATGAATACACCGAAAGCAGCTATAATAAATTAAAAGACTTAAATTTTTTATACATCCGTAACAAAGGTTAAAACTTGAGTAATAGGTACATTCGACTTTGATGGATGGTCCACGCAGCTAATATTATCACTCCTCCCAAATTGCATTTTTTACGCACTGTGCCATATGTCGACCACGATTCTGCGGTCAACCGAGGCCTATTCGAACCCAGCAACTGGATAGGCATATCGCATACGAATGCTCTGGCAGTACCGGATGTTTTCAAGGATAATAATATATATATATATATATATATATATGTGTGTTCACCTACCAAAAGACGACGCATGGTTCATTTCTAATTGCATTTGTGGAAGTGCAACGGCCGGAAACGACGTACTCATACCGCAAATGGTCAACGGAAATACGAGTATCAAACTCAAGCTCACCTAATATGAAACAGTACCGAAACGTTATAACAATTAGAGGTTTCAGCGGCTGAAAGCGTAGTAATCACATAAAGTACAAGAAATGGGTTTCTCACATTATCACACCTAGTTAGTAAAGTAGGTATAATATGTAGCTACCTATAATTTTGTGTGGGCATATTCAGCACCCTGTGAGCTGGAAGCTACCACAGACGTTGATAGACGCGTACGGCGCGGTTCTACTTACCATTTTACAAAATGACATTTGAGGCGTTCGCTTCGGGTCGTCGTCGTCTTCGGGGCCGATTAATCGGCATTTTTCGACGCCACATTTCGATAAACCCATTTTTACGACATTAACGAAACGAATAATTACAGGTACAGGCTACACGTGGGTGTATACCTATACCTACACCCAGTCGATGCGAATATTAGAGTGTAATTATAAATTTATAGAAGATATATATATATATATATATATATATGTATATGAAACCGTACTTTCAAGGCGATAAGGTCGTAATGTTTTTTAGTCGTTTTTGAAATTTGATTTGCGAATGAGTGTTACAATAGTTGGCGACGACCAGGACGGTGGTAAGATGCGAAAACACCATAATATCGAGCATCTGTGCGAAATTAATATTTAGGCAGACATTCGCGAAATATAGGTATCACAATATTTTCTTCTAGGAACACAGCGAAATTGCGACCGTCGATCACTACGCGCGTCGGTTTCGCAGAATGACAAATAAAATGAAAAAAACAAAAACAAAAAAAAAAAAAACAAAAAAAAAACAAAGACAAAAAAAATAAAAACAAAAAAAGAAGAAAAAACAAAGGTGAAGGTAGATGAAAGACTGTGTACGAGATCAGCAGGTACCAACCGGGCTAGAATTGCTCATATCACACGACTATAATCCGAGCATATTGTTCAAACATTAGTTCGAAGTTAAACTCGATTTCGCTGTAAGATATCGTCGAAGTGATAATGGTACGAACCGCCGGTTGAAAACTGGTATTCTTTGACAGAATCGTAGATAAAAAAAAAAAAAAAAAAAAAAAAAGTGATACACAAGATAGGCCGAGAAGAAGAAAAAATGAGAAATACAAGACGAGTAGGTGGGGAGAGTTGACGGTGTGTCTGCGGTCGAGTGCCTGAGGAAACTGTAAATTGTAAATTTTCAAAAGTGAAAAAAAAAAATTCTTTTTTTTTTTTTGTATTGAAAATTGAATTTTATTTCTGGATTACAACCGGCGAAGATATTACGTATACCTGAGATTGTATAATCCGGTCAATGGTTTTTCGCATACCCTTGCCTGCGAATTGTAGTAGAGTCCGTTAAGACCGAACCCGCCATTTTGTTCCGTTTCTGTTTTGATGGTTAATGGGTTCTCTTGTTTCAAGAGTATAATATTGCTGATTGCGAAAGGGTTAGCTAAATAAATAATTACCGGTTGTGCAAAAAAAGGCAAATTTTTTTTCAATTTTTAACGTGTTTGTAGACGGAAATTTGTCATTTTTCATTGGAAGGACAGTGGAACATCAGGTTGCCTTTTTATCCAGTTCGCTCGCAAACGGGGTATTAAAATTGACCTCACCAAAGGGTTAGGGGTGCGGATGATGAAAATTATCCGTTTTATGAGACAAGAAACGATTGTTACCATTTCATATTGGCCTAATGTCTTTTTTACCTATACATATCATCGCCTTGGTTTCAAAATGTCGTAAGTTAAAATTGTCTGAAAATGTAATTTAAGAGATTTCTATATGTAAAAAAAAAAAAAAAATCCAAAAATTAATACCTTAGAAGTCCACAGGTGATTTTAGCGCTTCTTTAGGCGAGTATAAAATGCTCTTATCCTGACCGATAAAAAATCATAATTTATTACTTCGACCATATTATACTAGATAGACTGGCCCTGTACAATGCTTCCCGTTGAAGCAGTGATAAATACCGAGTGTAAAGTCACATCGTGGCAAGAAAATGTTTTACCCAGGTTATACTGTTATTTCCAGGTTTTTAAAGTTGATTTTAGCCAGGTTGGAGTTTTTTTTTTTTTTTTTTTTTGAAAAATTGTACATAATTATTTTTTTTTTTTTCTATTAAAAAAATTTATTTCAGAAGAAAAAATAAACTTTTTTTGATTTTTTTTTCTTCAAAAAACCTTATGTGATTTAACATGCATTTGCTACATTGTGACGTCATTTATGCGTGCATCAATTTCCATTGCCATAGCCAGTCTATCTAGAATATGGTCGAAGATTTATTAATACCCTCGGCATACGAGGTATTTACCTTTTTATATTTGTATAAATAATGGCCTTTTTTCTAAGATATACAAGTTTTTTAAATTAAATTTTATTATTTTTTCCAGGACATACAAATTTTTTAATTTTTTTGAAAACATAAAAGGTTTTTATTTAGATGTTCAAATTCTTTTTGAATAATAATTTGTTTATCTTAAAACAATAATTTTTCTTTTGCTATCCTGTTTTTCTTAGCAAAAATAATAAAATTAACATAATTTTCTTTATTCTCAATGGCTTTGAAAATAATTGAACATTGAATTAAGAACTTTGTATATCCTGAAAAATTAAGAAAATTTTATATAATAAACATAGACTTTCCTTATGTTGGTGCAAGTTGTAGTAAAGGTTGGGTGCCTATTAATTTAGTGGTTTCCAAGAGAACTGGGTAAGAAAAATTTCTGAAAAAAATTTCATGTTCACAGTTTTGAGAAAACAATTGAACAGATAGGGCTAAAATTTTTAAAAACTATGGCTATTGTATGAGAGCAGGTCTGAAAGAAGTTTTGGTACTCATCGGTTAAGTAGTTTTTGAGAAAACTGGAAATAAAAAATCTCTGGAAAAGCTGTTTTTAGTGATAAAATATCGATAGATCAATATTTTTATTAAATATATGGATAACTGTCGATAATCTTTTGTAATTTCTTCACCTGAAACTAGTATAAAGGTTATGAACCAAAGAAGTAACTGAGATGTATGAAAAAATCAAGATGTACTCAAAGTAACAGCTCAGAAGTGTGTGTATTTACAGCAGAGCTGTGAATTATGAGTAGAGTACAGATTGAGAGGATACATAAATGTGTACAGAGATAAACGAGTGAGCAGTGGAACAGTGTAACAGTGTAGCCACGTGTAAAGATGTGAAAGTATATTATAAAGATAGTCGAGTGTTTGCAGGAGTGAGAGGGGAGAAGAATTGGTGGTCCCAACAACTAGCAATGAAATATCGATATATTGATATAAATATCGATTAATATCCAGATAAATATAGATTACTATTGATATTATTTTGAAACTTTTTCAAGTAAGCTCCCTCTTTCCCCTAACTTCCTTTAAAAAGTCAGAATTAATAGGTTTGTTCGATGTGATGAATTCTGTAGGTACAGTTTTTGTAAAACTATGGAGGTATTATGCAGATAAACAATCTATAGGTTTTTCAATCGAGATACGTCTCACGTTTGAAAAAATGTGTTGAACAAATAGTTAAACGAGTATCTCAATCTATCCGTCAGCAGCAAGTGATAAAGGATGAAAAATTTTAATTAACTCTAAAAGTAACTGATGTGAAAGGTTTTATTAGAGAATTTTGCCACACCCAAGCTGCATAATATGATTATTATGATTTATGATTAACGAAGTAATGAGTTAAATACTATGATCTTAATTCTCGAGATATACAATAATACCGAAGTATATACATATAACAAATATATTTCTGAAATTCTCCAGCCGAAGTTAACAAAATTTTATTCTATCTTCCACGTGGCTCGGTGAACCAGATATTAAGGCGTGAAAAAAAGTCGAGCAACCATAACGAGGAAATGAGGAGGAGTGAGAAAATGAAAATTTTTTAAATTGGCCACCTTAGGTAAGCCCGTACAACCTAGAAAAACCAGAATTTACACGCTCATGTAATGAAAATTTAATTTACATGGAATCTATTAACATTTTCTCATTAAAAACATTGTAAGCCTAAGAAATTGAATTTTCGTGTTTTGTTTCTGGGTAAATTTTTAAATAAACGTTATTTTACACCGCGAAGACTTGCGTCAAGGTAGAAATATCAGTGAAAAGTAGGAAAATAAGGCAAAAATGAAGTAGCGAATAAATAAAAAGAAAAAAATCAACGACAACAGCAACAACAACAACAGGAAAGAATCACTCGCATTTAAATAGGCACTTTTTTTTTGCGGAATTAGTCTCAACCAAACTGGATTAATCGAATGGAAGAAAGCGAGCAATGTATAGGTATACCTATATTTTTTAGCTGCTAAGAATTTTGCGAGTCATCTGAATGCGAAATGTCGAATTTTTGTGCCTACTAATTCATCGTGATTGTACAAAATAAGTTAATTTTATTCAAATTTCGTCAACTGGCGGGAATATAAAATCCAAATGATGTGTCTGATGGCTGAGCCAATGTGTAGGTAGACGTAAATAATGCGAATGGGTCGTCGACGATCATACCTACATATGTCGATTCTTGTGAATACTAATAATTACTGTGTATTTCGGAAACTTCACTTCACACATACAAGTGGCCTGATTCCATTACTGAACAATTTATGCGATTGTGAAAAAAATTGAGTAGGTACTAAATGGATTATAAATATCCTAATTAATAAGTAGAAACTACCTCGAGTGACGAATAATGAATGAAACAAAGTTCGTCATCAGTATATGCTACCTTCAGTATTGGTGAAATACATACTATTGTAGTGGAGGAGTTTACTAATTGTTGGTTTAACGTCACAAGGACGAATAATAAAATATGTACGTTGTCACACACCTTAGCTCGCGCCTGGTTGTTAGACAACTGTTAGCGTCGCCTCAGCCCAGTATCTACAGTCATGTCGAGTCCTCTGCGCATCGCTAGTACGCACAGGACTCGTGGGCGTAGCCATGACACTGGGGGTGGTGTTCCTGGGTGGCCTTCGGTGGCCACCTCCGAAGTTTCCCCTGAAATCTAGAATAAAGATTAGACATACATGTTGATATATAAAATGTTATTTTATTATATAAACAATAAAGATAACAAATATAATATGCAAACCTGAAAAAATAGGTATTTACAGAAACTTAAAATAAAAATAGGAACAAAAAAATTTTTAATTTCGTCTTCTGACGTTACGGCGTAACGAAGTGACATGAAAGAAACTTTCTACGAAAGTTTGTTTCGATCGCCGGACGCTGCAGTTGAGAGGATGGGACGAGTTATTGGCCGTAGATCACAGATTCTGTAAAGGAATATTTGGGAGTTAGCGAGTCGTATAAACATCAACGATGCTAAGTTTAGTAGTGCACTCTGCCACCTATTACCCGTAACCTTTTATAAAGCACATGACAGTAATAGTGGGTGCCAAAAAATCGTAGTTATACTGTTTTTAGGAGTATAATGTCCAATTATGGTGTACCCTAAAGTCAGTAATTTGGTTTGTCAGACCAGTCTATTTTTGTCATATTCAGGGGGTCTATCGGAGGTACGATACTATGTATCGAGTTTATCTACATCTCTGTCATCTAACTCCAATGGAGCCAAGAACTTGAGAGGTCTTGTAGATGTTTGCTTGCTTGAGAATTCTATTTTTGCGTGACGGACAAGTCCGTCACGAGATTTCTCTAAATCAATGATTTTTGCAAGTTTGTAAATGCCAGGTTTGGATGTGTAGTCCAAAATGTGTACTATGTCGTTTACTTTCGGTACAAATAGTACCGTGTGCCCTGGATTTGAGAGTGCAGTTGGTGGTCTATCTCTTAGGTATAAGAGATATTGTCTCTTCCAAGTTAACCAAAGGTTTGTTAGGTAATCTTGGTCGAGTTTCCAAATGTCCATAAACTATTTTGCTGTAGGAGTTGGATCTTTATTCGATTCATTAATCGGATTGCTTAGGTGGGCTAAGTTGGCTTGCATGAAATGTGCGGGTATTAATGTCAACTGATCTAGCTCATCCGGAGATGGGCATAGTGGCCTTCTGTTGACCATTGTTTGTATATCTTTCAAGCTCGCTTGAAATGTATGTTTGTAGATTGAGTGGTGACTGTGGACTTCATAAAACACTTGTTTTATAATGCCAACCAGTTGTTCATAAACTCCACCATACCATGGTGCTTTAGCTGGGGTGAAGTGCCATTTAATGCCTCTGTCATCTAAGATAGGTTTTATTTTTCATTCTTCAGTGAACGTTTTCCAGTACTCTGGTAAGTATGTTGCAATTAAGTGGAATTGGGCTGGGTTATCGGATAGGATAACTTTGGGTGTGCCTTTGTCAGCAAAAAATGTTAAGAACGCTGTCCAGATGTCCTCAGTTGTCAAGTTTGACACTGAGAGTAGGTGTACTGCTCTGGTGGACAGGCACGTGAAGATCAATACCCAATTTTTAATGGGTGGTGTAGTTGGTGTTGCCAACTGTGATTTCGACTTTGGCAGGTATTTGTCAAATACCATAAATGGGCCAAAGATGTCCACACCTGTGTAGGTAAATGGATTCACGAAAGGTACCAGGCGAAAGTCTGGTAGTGCTGAAAAAGTTGGTTGTTTGAACGGTCTTGTTTCAGCTTTTTTACATAGTGTGCACGACTTCTTTAGAATTTGAGGTAATACTTTTAGTGACTTTGGCACAAAATAGTGTCTTCTAAAGTCGGCTATGGTAAATTTCGTACCAGAGTGTACGTTTTTCAGATGTGTATGCATCAGAATTAATTTTGTTAAGTGAGACTTAGGATGCATCAGGATTGGTGATAGCATGTCTCTTGCGTACTCGATATCGGGTAGATAATTTACTGTACGTAATATCCCAGATGGATCAATCAGGATGTGGAATTTTTTGTACAAGACGTACGGAGGGTGATTTCGTTTTTTTAATACTTCGAGTAGTTTTCCGAAGTATTTCTTTTGGTCAGCTCTGATGAAGCAGAGTAGAGCAAAATGAAATGTGAAATCTAACGATGCATAAGGTGAGATTAATCTTTTCCTTTTTATTCGTTGTTTACTAAATCGTCGTACAGCTTCTATACATTGTAGGAATGCACGTACGGGTTTAGATAAAGTATTGAATTTTGTGATATCTATGTTGAACAGAGTGTTCAATGGTGGATGTATGAAACTTTCGAAAGGTATTTCATCTTTCGGAATATAGCATGATTTGGTGATTGTCAAATCAAGTGGCTGACTTTGGTTTGGTGGATCAGCTATCCACTGTTGAGACAGAACCTCAGGTTCTGGTAGTGTGACTTCACATTGATCTGTATTTGGACCAATGAAGAAGTGTGGGATGAATCTTTTTGCTGATTTCATCTGCCTTAAATATTTGGCAGGATGACGTTTGTCAAAAATTGATTCATCGACAATTGTTATTGACACTGACTTTTTCGAAGTCGAGGATAATACTTCTTTCATTGTATGAAAGACAGGTGTATCTATTTTAGTTGGTTCGTCTGGTAGGCTTTCGATTATATTTAAATCGGTTTCTGGCCAAGATTTTTCATCTTGGGATAGCCAAGTTGGGGCAGACCACCAGAGTGATTCGGAGAGTTTGTGGATAGAGGAACCACGTGAGCCAATATCAGCTGGGTTGTCCATTGATGGGACATAACGATATTCGACGGGTTTTATACTTTTTATTTTGTCAACTCTATTTTTTACAAATTGTGGGTGAACTTTTCTTTCTAATAGCCATGTGAGGACACATTTGCTATCAGATCACAAGAATGTTGGTGCGTTCTGTAAACCGAGCAGTTTACGTAGGGAACGTAGTCCACGTGCACCTATAAGTGCTGCAATCAATTTGAGTTTGGGAATTGTTATCGGTCGCATAGGTGTTACGCGTGATTTTCCTGTTACAAATTGTACTGCATGGCAATTCGATTTAGTGTTGCTAAATCTGATATATTTTGCCATGGAATACGCTACTTGTGATGTATCTACAAATACGTGTAGTTGACAGGTATTCGGATCATAAGTTCCTAGATAGAATTGTCTAGGTATACAATAGTTGAGGCTGTTGCTGAGATCAGTAATTATCTCAGTAGCTGTTGGTTCGAGATCATCTGGGATTTTTTCGTCCCATTTCAATCCCTTGGACCCGAGTACTTTCATGAACGTTCTTGATGGAACGAATACTGGTGCAAACCAACCTAAAGGGTCATAGAATGATGATAGTACCCTAAGGAATGTGCATTTTGTCCATGGAGATGTAAATGGTTTTGGTTTGGGCATGTAAAGTACATCATGGTCCATATCCCAATACAGGCCAAGCACTTTGATGATTGGGTTGCTTAATGCGTGTTGTGGGTTGAAATCTTTTCTTAGCTGTTTACAATTGGTGCCCCATTGGGCGAGTTCCATGGAGATATCGTTGAATAATTTATTCGATTTTATGTATAATTCTTTTGCTTCTTCGTATGTTGGTATGGAGACGATTAAATTATCAATGTAAAATCGTTCTGAGAACTTGTCTTGGAACTCCATGTCGACCAATCAGAAGTGATGTAATAGCAGTGCTGCGAGTAAGAATGGTGCTGTTATGATTCCAAAGGGAACATGGCAGAACCAAAATGTTACTAAATTGTTATTGGTCATAGGATTGTTAGGATTTTTAATCCTTAGGAAACTTGTGACATCTCTGTCATCTGGGTGCAATCCAATTTGATGAAACGCTTTTTTAATATCAGCGATTATTGCGTAAGGGTTCTTACGAAAACTTACAAGCATTGTTATTAGATCAGCTAACAGTACTTTTCCTTTATGCATGCAGTCATTTAAGGACAAGTTAGACTTTTTGGTTTTGGCTGATCCATCAAAAACTACTCTGAGCGGAGTGCTTTTTGTTGGATCGTAGATACCTTTGTGTGGTAAGTAATGTACCACTTCTGTGGGTCTATCATTTTTGATAGGTTCGATCATTTTTAAGTCGATTAGTGAGGTAAAATACTGATCGTATCTTACGAAAAATTCTGGATTTTTCTGCAATTTAGGTAATTGTCTTTCTAATTGTTTGAATGCTAACTGCCTATTATTGACTAAGGGTGGTGGGCTATATTTGTATATCCATTTGATTTGGTATCTGTTGTTCACTAATTTTATATTTTTGTAAAATAAGTGTAATGCTTCAGTTTCAGCATCCTCCTCAACTAGGTTTTTGGTTTCAATCCCTAGAGTATCCAATTTCGAAAAATTTTCGATACTTTCTGGGGATGTAAAAAATGATGGTTCGAATGCGTCACATTTGGTTAGTTTTCCTAAGAATCCTCCTAACATTTTTCCAAAATCTGTTTCAATTAAGGTTAGGGTTGGTGACAAGTGTTTAATGTGCTTTATAAATGACCACATGTAATTATTACCAACTAATAAATGTATCGTAGATTCTCGGTCCAAACCTGAAAAATCAATATTTGAATATCGTGGGTAACGGTTTTTAAATTCATCAAAATCAAATTTGGAAAGGTTTTTCGCGATGTGTGGTACCGTGTTGGCTTCCATTTGAACCTTAGTTCCATCGCGCTTGAATAGTTCAAATTTTATAATTTGGGTTCGAATTTGTTTTGACATTTGTCCAGCTAGGCCACGAAATTTGATTGTTTCAGCGAACTCAGAAAAATTTTCTCTGAGGTGTTCATAGGCATATGTGTAAAACATATAGCTATGTTTGCTTCCACAATCGAAAAAGCCATTAATTTTTACTGGTTCTTTAACGTTTGGAGTGAGAATGTACGATGAAAACGTTAAGAAATGAGCGTCGATATCTTTAGTAGTAAAAAATGATAAACACTCACTTAACACTGGAACTCCAGACGCGGAACTCAGGTTCTCATCCTCTCGGCATTGCTGTGCAATGAGACTATTGGTGCCTTCTTCTAAAGCTGCAGTCGTCTGTAATATTACAGTTTGTTACAGTCATGTTGAGTCCTCTGCGCATCGCTAGTGCGCACAGGACTTGTGGGCGTAGCCGTGACAACTATACCTTATTGCAGAGGGTTGGTTTTATTATTTTTCCGTAAAAATTTATGATGAAAAAAAAGAAATTTTCGTACAGTAGATACACGTGTATCATAATAAGTTTTGGAGTAAGATTAAATGATTCTAATTTGCAGACTGATTCTATTAGGCGGATGGTGAAATATTGAATAAAATTCAACGTTATTACTGTTACTCTAGTTAATTTCAAACTCTTGAAGCCTCTGGAAAAATAAGCTCTAATGATTGTGACCACTGGTGCAGTTGCATTCAATTGCTCTTTTGAAATTTGAGAAAAATCCGTATCAAAACTTAAGCTTTTCATTGAAGATTTTTCAAAAATTTGAAATCTCCAAATTCAGTTTCGTAGTTTGAAGGAAACTAGGCAGCCGGTTGCTCCAAATTAGGAAATTATTTTTTGAAATCAATTTAGTTTGAGATAAGCAGGTATGTGTACTCGGTTTAAATAGAATAAATGGTTATCAAAGGTCGTATGTCTGAAATATATTTAAGTGGGCCTTTCAATTAATGATACGAACGCTTCACCCTGTACTTCAACAACGATGGGCTACGAAATATTATGATTATTTTTAGTTATTTCACTACATAGATATGTCGGAATTATTAATTAACCAGTTGCAATGATACGATTGTGGAAAGGATTTTTATGTAAATGCATATTTTTTTGCTAACACCTACAAGAATGGTGATCAAATAATTTCACGAACCCCGACTTCCTGATACAAAAAATAGAAATTTTGCATAAAATGGAATAAACACATATTCTTGTATAAAATTATCTTTTTCTTATATTTTTCAAAATACTAATATTTTTTCATTAAAAATCACATTGAAACCCTTGGTTTCGATTTGGAAATATCTTGACTTTGAGATATTAAATAAATTTATCATTTGTAACTTACATTCTCATACTAACAACAGTGAGCTCTATGGAAAAAAAAAAAAATAGCTAATAAGTTATCGCCACTATTTGTCACAGTCCAATATTGTGTGTTTTTAATATGGATAAGTTTTTGGGCTGAGGGTCAGTTGAAAACTTGTGTAAGTCATATTTTAGTGCGATGTTTTTCTCCTCTATTTTCTGTTTTTTCCTTTTTTCTCCTCGATGGGCACTGTGGCAAGGGGCAGCGACAGAGGGCACCTTGAGTGGTTGATGATGCTATAACTATGTACTGAGAAATTTTAGGGCCATGTTGAGGGGTTCAAGGGTCGCCCTGGTGATAATTAATTGTGGGCAAGGGGGAAGAAACATATCCATGATTAATAATGTTTTTTCTTATAGTGGTGAAATTTAATTAATTTTTTTTTTTATTACTATTCTCATTTATGGAAAAATAATAAGATATGAATACACTTCTTTGGAATTGATAAATGCATATAAATGCATGTGTTACTAATCTTCAACGCATATTATTGTAATGACTAAATCAACGAATAAAAATCATTTCCCCAATTATAAGAAGATAGTTTTGGTAAGTCAAATTTTATGGATATTCAATTTCAGTTCTCCAACTCATAAAAAAAAACTTGAGTCTATATATTGTTATACATTTGATTTGTGATCTGTAAAGGCGTGTTGAGAAGTCTATGCGTTCTCCACGATTCCAGCGAATAAAATATTTCGAAACGAACGGATTGAATTTATTTTGTTACTGTCTCTCACTTCCATCCAAGAGACATAATATGTCAACAGTTACAAAATTTAGGTATAGGTAATGCTTTTGTTTAATCTACTGTCACAGATTGTGACTTCTTAATATAGATAATTGTTTAAAAACTTGAACATATCTTCTTATGGGTAACATCAAAACAGCGAAAAATATCAACCATGTGTTGATGAATAACCAAACCTGTTTTTATTTTTCTAAGAAATTTAGAAACCAGGGAAGAGAGAAGTCTTTTTGGTTGTAGGCTATTCAATATTTAGTTGTGTCTTTCTAAATACATTAGTCCAGTTTTGACTGTTGCCTTCGTAACTGTTCTTAACATTGTACGAATTGTATTTAGTTTAACCAATGAAATATTCCATTCGTTTTTTTCAAATATTATATCATTTTTATGTGTTAATTTTTCTTCATCTTCGTTTATCTTTCAAATCAAACAATAATTATAAAATACCTAACTATTTAGTTATTTTATCAATTCTCTAGTTAATGAGTGGAAAATAATATTAATTGTTATAAAATACTATTTTCTCTAAAATGCCTCCTTATTTCATAGAATTACTAATTTTCTCACGAACTAACTGAATTTCATCCATTAATGGTGACATAATTATTTAATTATGTAGGTATGTACTCATATATAATATAATAAAGATTCATCTTTATTCCTCCATTGAAAATTTTCAATTTCAAGGTGAACAACAATAATTTAAGTTTAATTTTCATGTCAGTTCGATGACAAAGAAAACATAAGCCATGACAAAATATAGCCTAGCTAAACAATAAATTACGCTTGAATCTTTTTTATTTTGGTAAATCAAGTTAAACTAAGTATTATATTCTAAAACGGAAATTTTCTGCCGGTTTAAAATAAATTTGAAAAATTTGTATTGAAAAAAAAAAAAAAAAAAAAAAAAACGAATGTTCTCTAAATTACTCGTAAATATGCCTGAAAGGATAAAATATTATAAAACCAGTGAATCATTTTATCTCTGATTTTTTTGTACTGTAGGTATACTTGTAGAAATTCCAAGGTTCTCATTGGCATATTACGTCAGAACACAATCATGCTATAAGTCCTACACCAAAAATTTTCTTCGCCCAATGGCTTTCCTGTTTTTTTTTTCTTCGTTTTTTCATTTTTCTCCACGTCATTCCGAAATGAAAAAAAATACTGTAGTGCGGTAAGCCATTCTAGAGGATGTAGGTTTTCTTAAAAAAAAAAACTAAATTAAATACCTATTAATTAAATAAATAGAAACATAAAATCGAAGTATCAATAGTATTTAAAAAAATGCGGGGTAAAAATTAGGAACTCTCGAAATGAAATGTCAAGAAAACTCGAACTATATCGTGAAGCAATAAAAAATGGAAGCAAGTTATTATGGTAAATTATTTCTTAGCAAATAAAATAACTGCAACTTTGCTTTCTGAACAGCTTCGTTGGTTCATCTGGAATTCATCTTTTCTTCTTAGTAACAGGTTGAGTTACTTTTAAATCACTTCTAGGATGAATCGTTAATCCGACTGAAACCAAATTTTTTCGAATATTAGAATTTATAAATAATATTATATATTCAATGTCTGTTCCAAATTTCATGCCTGTTACATTTTACAATCATTAAAGCTCCAAAAATTTAACATAATTGGATGTAATCTTACCGGCTCTTACCATCCGGCTGATCTGTACCAAAAACGATAGGCCTTATCCTTATATCGATTTAAACACGTACACCAAATTTCATTTCTATTGGATGAAAAGTCCGGATGGGCTTCTACGGAGCTGTGTGGTTTGAAAAACCAGGTTTTTTAAGAGAACTGCAGGTTTCTGAAAATACTCCGGTGTGATAAAGTCTTCTTTCTGCTCCTTTCTGATTCGATAATTGGATTGAAAGTTTGAACTGAAACCAGCCAAAAAATCAAACTTCGACTAGGTATACACAAATGAACCGTCCGAAAAGTAAAAACT
The DNA here is from genome assembly GCA_011428145.1 of Ericerus pela. Lineage (NCBI taxonomy): Eukaryota > Metazoa > Arthropoda > Insecta > Hemiptera > Coccidae > Ericerus > Ericerus pela. The sequence continues at coordinate 1,716,502 of WOFM01000637.1, read as the reverse complement.
GTATAATAAGCTGTAAGTTTGTAACAACTTCGACAACTTGACAGCAAAAATTTATCTCCAGATGTAGACTGATCAAATGAAAAGTTAAAATATAAAAAAACTGATGAAAAAAATAAATAAAACACTAATAAGCGCTCACGATAAAGGTTAATAAAGAGAAGGGTGTAAATTTATTTAATCTGGTTCAACTCATTCGTGGTTCAATGGTTTTCATTTTAAATATTATCAGTTTCGGAGCAAAGAGCAGATTGAAAAACCAGGAGCAAGTGAACCAGGTTTGCTAATGAACAATTTTTTCCATCACTAATGGAACGTGCATAGGATACCGTGTTACATCAATATAAGGACCTGGTTCACCTCGGATGTGGAAATTATAAAAATGTTATTAATTTAATTCGAGCTGGAGGGTTTCAGAAATATATTTTTATAACATATCTCGAGATTAAAATTAAAATTGCAATATTGAACTCATTACTTCATTAGTAGTCATAAATCATAATAATCTTACCTAGGCCGAGCAAAATTTACTAATAAAACCTTGCCTATCCGTTAATTTTAGCCACGTGAATTTTTCATCATTCGATGTTATCGCTTCTACGCTGATGGATAGATTAGGAGATAGGCTACTTATATTTTTGTTCAAAAAATTTTCTCAAACTTGAGACCTATCTAGATCGTGTTTTCATACCAAAAAATCCCTTTCCTGTAAATTTCAGTAACATTGCTGGTCTAGTTCTTCAGAACCTAATTACATGCATACATACCCAGAAAAGAATCCCACTCCCACAACAAATAACAGAAACACCATTTACTGCTACAAATGCCAACACTGGAAATATAACCAACACCAGAAACTTTTACTTTGAGAGTAACATAATGATACAAAAACCTCTAAAACTATTTTCACTCAATACCGTTATTTCCCAATACCATAATATCTCATAATACTTAATACCATTACTTAAATAATTCCTAAATAAAAGATTCTGGTAATGGCATTTGTAAAAAATTTAAATTTGCATTGGTGCAGTAATTAAGATTCTTGTCATTGATGCTTGTTTTAGAATTCATACTATGCCATTCAACAGTATTGTTGACGGAACTTAATTTAGCAGTGGTTTGATTAATTTCATTGGTATGTTTTTTTTGGGAGGAGGGGTTGGTAAAATTTTTTAGGAAAGAGCCTAATTGTAGATTATTATTTGTCAGTATGAGAGTTTTCTTTGGTGTAAGTCTTAACTACTATCAACCCTATTCCCATGCCACTAAATTTTTTTAACTTTTCCAGTTTAACATGTTCATTTCAATCATTTCTGAAAAGAAGAGAAAAAAAATACCATAAAAAAAATAGAATTTACAATACCACTACACAAGCATCGTCAATTAAATTATTTTTAAATTACTTTGACTATGTAATACTGGGCCAGTAAAGCTCCATAAGACTGATGTACTTTTAAATATCAAGACATGCTGGCATAAAAGTAGGCAAGCCAAGAGTACCTTCTGCATATTTTCTACATTTTGCTTAGTTTCACCAATTTAGAATACATTTGATAAAAACATCCCTTAAATTCACAAGGATAGTATACATAAACATAGTACACGCAAAGTACATCAAGTGGTACTCAATGGTTGCCTATGTAGCACCTAAATGTCTAACAGAAAATTACCCATCTTTACTGGTCTAGTACTATATAATCAAAGGTAAATTTTAATTTTGTAAAGGCAAAAAAGAGGGGAAAAATTGTTGAATATACCAGAAACAGAAATGTTAACAGAAAAAATTAGGAAACCAAACCAGTAACAATGCCAAAATACCTAGTAACACTATTAGAATACCAATACCATAGTAAAATTTGATAATGGTAAAATACGAAAAATAGACATTTTTTATAGAGGTATTCCATCACTGATACACACTCACATAAATATATACATTTATACATACATACATACATAAAATCATTACTTGTATTATAGTCATTATAATAAACGTACAACCCGATTTTGTAAGACAAAAATGGATGATAAATTATTAAGACAAAATTCAAGGTGCATGCGCAAACCACAAATGTTTCGTTGTTTCCATCCTAATAATAAATTGATCAGTGTTGTCAGGCCAGTACAAGCCAAAACGTAGCGAAACGGCGCTTCAGGGCTTGTATAGAATAAAGGTACAGGCCACTTTTTTTCGGACAAAACTAAAATAAAATATTCAAAAGTTACTGCGCATGCGTCAACTATTTGTAACGAATTGAACAGTGTTACCAGGCCAACACAAGTCAAAGCGCTGTAAAGTGGTGGCTCAGGTCTTGTAAAAATATGAATATATAAATAGAAATAAGTATATATAAGTAAGTTACATAGAGTCATACAGTAGACATAATTATATAACTATACATGTACATATGAATTTCAGATAACAGTGAAAAAGTCTCCTGGTGTCATTAAACGAAAAACAAACCTACTGCCACCCTTGGGTCTGCACACCAGATCAATTTTAGAATATAGAATCTCCTTGAAAACCTACATAAAAATCGTCTTAAAATAGATGCCTACCATTATATTGTTCCATTATCTTGGAATTTTCAAAACTTTTTCTTTAATCTAAATAATAATTACTATACGCACTTTAGGCCAGCGTCCAAAGTTTGTATTTGATTTACTAATATTTATTTACTTGTAGAACACTAATTTTTGATTATTACCATCGAATTTGAATAGTAGGTATGGCAAGAAGAGGAGAATATAATTTTAATTAATAGATATGATTATTAGAACATTTAGACTTAAAAAATATCAAAAAAGATAGAGGTACTTCACTGAGTAGCGTAATTTATACCTAAATCGTCCTAAACTACCTATACATAGCATCCGATTTGAATAATACGTGTGGTTTTGTTTTTCCTAGAAAGTTCATAATATTCTTATATATTTTAGATGATAAAATGTTTCAGAAAAAGATTAGAAAAAATTATTTAGAAAAGGAGAAATGAATATTTTCCAATACGTAGGTAACCTAAACCTACGGAAAACAAAAAAATGCCAAATTACTCAGCTAATTTTACAGGCTTATTATAATATTATGTACCTACCAAATAATTAAACTTAAAACTACGAATGCATAGGTTTCTCAAAAAAATACTTCTAGAAAGTTCATATAAAGACCAAGAATGAGTTCTTGAAACCTCTGAGGAAAGTATAAATATTTCTCATCTCGTTGTTTAATAAAACAGTTTGCAGCGAGTACTTAGTAATTATTGACGTTTACTCGATTCAAGTCCTAATCCTTTACTGTGGCTAAGCACCAGAGTATTCAGAGGAAAGGAGAAGTGGGGGATTAATACCCCTTTTGAACCAAGCTGTGGTAAAAATTGATGGCTGTTATAACAATTGAAGGAAGTAGTGGACATTTTGTTTTTGTTTTTGTTTTCGCTCATCCATTGACCAATTGGCGTTTTTTTTTTTGTATTTGTTTGGGTGTATTGTAAAAATTGACTGGTAACACCCCCCCCTTCAAATAACATCACTTCGTACGACCCCTGTTCAGAGGTACGCCAGTGTGCTACTGATACTGTTGAATTTCGGAATAATCTTCAAAGTTCGTACCAATTAAACTATATATTAATATAGGTACCTGTACTTATCAATAATGATAACGAAATTTAAATGAATGAAAAAAAAACTATAGTGCAGCAAGTCTTGGCCAGAAAATTAAGTTTGCAAATTTTCATCCACAATTCAAAAACAAAAACCTAAATTCCAAAAACTTGAAAAAACTGGAGAAAAATATGGATAGTTATCAATATTTGGATTGATAGTTATAGTTATCCTTCGAGGATATCTATAAGATGGAGACGACGCATGGGCAGTTTCAGTGTCCTGCCTATAGGAAGGACTTCTACAAACACGTGTACTTCCAACTAAATATCTGATTGGAGGAAAATCTCACAACGTGCATTTGTTTATAAACACTGGCGTTACAAAGTAGGTACCTCACTTTTATCATGATTTTTGATTCTAATTGGTTGGAGTGTTCAGTCTGGGGTACTTCGTACACCAGCACGCGGCATCTAGAGTTTGGACACTCAACCCCATGTTAAAACTATTCTATGTCCTCCATCATGTATTTATATATCCTCGAATTAGATATCTGATAAACATTGATATATCGATATTTCATTGCCACTCTTAAGAAAAAGAATGATTAAGGTTTAGGTTGACAGATTTGAAGAAAAAGTAATAGAAATAAAGTTGTGAAATTACATCTCTGAAGTGTGTGATTTAAGCAGAGAAAATATATAAAATACGGAGTATGAAATGTAAGTATGTAACAGAGTTGCCCGAAGTCTCATGAATGAGCAGCAAAACAAGAATCAGTGTAGCCTTAAGTATCAAACTGTAAATGTATTTTTGTAGAGAAAGTTGAGTATTTGCAGGAGTGTGAGGTGAAGAGGATTGGTAGTGCCAACATACATTAGGAAAAACTATCAATATTTATCGGCATCTTTAACAAAAATATCTATTCATTTTTTATTGCTAAAACTAATTTTCCAGGACATTTTTGTTTTCTAGTTTTCTTAGAAACTACAGAACTAATAGGTACAAAATTCATATCAGATCTGATCACATATGGACAATATTTTTCCTGTAAATTTCAGCTCGATTTGTTTTGTAGTTTTCTCAAAACTAGGAATCTTAAATTTTTTTTCTAGCAATTGTTCCTCTTCAGTTTTATTATAAAATACCGAATTAATAGGCATTAAGCTGGCCTTAACAAGGGAAATAGTACAATTTTATAACTAGCCCAATATGAGGTGACCTTAGTACTTACCATGGTAAATGTGTACCATGAACAAAATCAACTTCCCTCAAATTTTTTGACACACCAGTTTCACAACATCATATATCATACACCTAATAACACTGCATTCATTTATTGTCCGTATCCCATTTTTTGTTGTTCAAAACTTATAAAAATTTTCAAATTTTTACCAATAAATTTTGATAACTTGCAAAAACTAAGAGAGATAGGATAGAGATTGACCATTCAAATTTGTGGATGTGGATTAAAAATGCTGAATATTAAGTAATTAGTTTCTCAGATATTACAACACTCTATAACACTGTGGTGTGTAAAGGTCTAAATAAAAGTGCATGCACAGTGGAAGCAAGGTTCTAGGAAACAGATCAAGAGAAGCAGATTTTTATGACACAAAATTTATTTCACTGCGTGAGATGGATTTACCAAAATGGGGAATCAAGCACTCATGACTTGCTTCACACACACTCCATTTCAATTCAGTTCAAGGAAAATTACCACATTCCAGGATTTATTATTATATCAAAGATTTGATGTGTACGAGTTTAGAGTGCAGAACATATGTAAGCTAGGAAAACATGGATAAATAAAAAAAGAATGTAGAGATTTAAATTAGAAAAGACGAATATTGTGCACATTACCAAATTTAAGACAGAGTTGCCAACTTGAACTGGAAGACTACTGGAACAAGTTATTTCATTTTTCAATGAGAGAATAAGTTACTCACAAAAAAAGAAAATCATGTTGAGCACTTGATGTTAAAATCAAGTGTGCCAGGATTTAATGACAAAAGTCAGCAGTTAAACATACAAAAAAATGGTGGTATAGACTTGGATTGCTAGTCAGCAGTAAGTAGCTTTATCTGTAATTCTAGTGCAAGAAAAGAAGAAAAGAAAGGAAAAGAAATCGGAATATAAGAAAAAGTAATGCCCGCACACTACAACACTGAGGTTAAATTAATATAATTTTAATTTCTAGTCAGAAGGTGAACCAACTGTACCTACCATAGATTAAATTTTCTACTGTATCATGGAACTTGCTAAAAATACTTAATAATTTTTTCCAAATAATGCAGAGAAGTAAAATTATTCAAAAACATGAAACACTGGATCTAGAGGAAGTTGAGGATGTGGTAATAGATATCTTAAATTAGAAAATTCATGAGGAAGGTGTGACAATAGAAAAATAAACACTCGGTCTCCCTATTAATAATATTATATTACGACGATTCAGATGGTGGATAATATCTGTGTTCTAAATATAATTACTTTTAGATAATTTTTTTTTTTTAAATTAAAAATATTGTGTTCTTATGGGATTTTACATGTACCAAGGTATACCACCCTCAATTCAATGGTAGGTATACTAGAAATGAAAAAGAAAGTGTGAGTTTTGTTGGGGACTCATGAAAGATTGATATATTAACATAATAGGGTGGTTGTGAGCATGCGCACTGCACACATATGCAACCACATACCTACATGCCAACCAGAAAGTTCCGACTGAGCCAGTTAACATCTCCCTTTCATGTGGAAAGGTTTGTAACTTAATCACCACCTCGTACATCGAATTTAAAATTCTTTAAGACTTACTAGTTGACAATCGTAATTCTTGTTTTACTCCCTACCATAGACTGAGTGCTAAGGCGTTTACACATCAAAAATATGATTTACTTTAAGATAGAATTTAAAAATTTATTTGTACCAAGTTTCTAACCCAATTCCAGATTGCATCAGAGACAAAAAAGATAAAATATGTTCCATGATATCTGATCTCCCCTACAACAAAATCCAGTTAAAACTTTCTCACATGCCATATTTTACCAAATAGTGCGCAGTTTTGTTGTGGTTCCTTGATCTGCCATACTGAACCCCTGAAAAAGTTCCCTATTAAGAGGTTGCTGTGTAAGACATTTTCCTGCATAATACATTTTTCATGGACTTTTATCATCAAAAATTTGAAATTTTTTCAAGAAAAAAAATTTTTTCAAGTTCTTCCTAAAAAAAATCAATTAGGCTCTTTCCAGAATTAATGTTACATTATTCCAAACTGAACTTCAAGTTTTTAAAATGTTCTGGATGTTCCTCACTTTTAGCCATGTTCAAAAAATCTTTGATTAATAGGTACATATGCGCCAACTTCCGTGGGTACGCTGGTGCAAGTGCAACAAGAAATTTTGCAGTGACAAGCTGTAATTTAGGCTAAGTTGAAGAGAGAATGAAAGAAATTTGAAATGAGGGACAGAAGAGAAGTTAAGGTTACAGAGGACCAAGAACATGTTTTCAACTACGTCGTGCACTTGCTACTTAAGTCGGTGTCTAAGGATTATTAATCACTTATTATGTGATGATTTTTAACCCCTTTGATTTTGAACCAATTTTGAAATAAAAGTAGGAGGTTATCAAATTGATTCGTGTATATATGTTTATTTTTAATGTTTGTTGTAGCATAATTTCAAAACCTAGGCACCAATTTTGATAAACTTTTTCTTAAATATTAGAGGATGATCCCATGGTGGTCCCATTAAATATTTTTTTGAATCGATGAAGTACCTAGTATTGGAGTTATCTTTAAATGAGAAAAGTAATATTGCCGCTAGCCATGGAAATGAAAAATCATTGAAAAAAAATTTTTTAATAAACCCAACTTAAAAAAAAAAAAAAAAAAAAATGCACTAAAAAGTGTGTTTTGTCGTATTTAGGCAGACAAATATATTCGCTGACCTAAATACTCCGCAACAATTAACGGCAAATATTTCTTCTAAATATTCACCATTACCTCCGACTAGTAACCCAGTTAATAGAGCTAACAGTTATGCAGACATACAACTAATCAGCATATCTGTCAGCACTATTTGGGAATGTACAATAGGTACTTTTGGTGAACATAAACAATTTAAGGCCCAAAAAGAAGTTACTTGGTAAATTAATTTATACCAGTACTTCACTTGCCTTTCTATGGAATTCCTGAGTAGTTCTACTAACTCAAAACTCTTAGTCTGATGGTGTTCCAATACACCACAAGTTAACTGTCCACTTTATGGTGAGGTGCGACACTATTAGATATAGGAATATTATACCGGGTGAATCGTTTTGACACACACCATACGAAAACTCCGTTTGGTGTGTGCTAAAATGATTCACAATGTAAAACTGTATAGGTGAGATAAATGTATTTGCACCAGAACATTTTACAAAAATTATCAGTTTAAAATTATAAACTAAATTCAATCATTATTATTGATTAAAACTATGTTTTTTAAAAATAAATAACATTAAAATTTAATAATGATAAACTCATCAGATTTAATATATCTACGAATAAATAATATTAGTTTTTGAATATTATTTCCATCAATAATAATAATAGTAATAAGAATATTTATTAATAATAAAATTTATACAGGTTTTTTTATTTTGATTTATTAGAATTATAATTGAATTGATTCGTCTTCCTTTTGATTTTTATGAAGGTGAATCTGAATTGATTTCTAGTTTTAATATTGAATTTAGGTGGTGCAAACACATTCATCTCGTCTGTACAGTTTTACATTGTGAATCATTTTAGCACGCACCAAATGGGATTTTCATATGGTGCGTGTCAAAACAATTCACCTGGTATAATAATTAAGTATAAGTGTTTTACGAGTTATAATGTAATAATCAAAAAGTGTATTGTGACATATTCATCTTGAATTAAATATCGTTTGTTGAATATTGCATTTCATTTTGTGTGTCTATTATAATCCGGGATAACAGACACAACAAAATGAGAAATAATTTTTTTTTAATTTCTCCAGCAAGATGTAGGTCGAGGAAATGAAATAATTGAAGTCAGCGCTCTTTTTCTTTACCACAAAGGCTTTACCTACACCTACTTACGTCAATTGCTTCCAATTTTATGATAAAACTTTTTAATTAGCGCCTACTTCAATAATTTCAGTTCTTAAAACTAATTTTGCTGGAGGTATTTAGAAAAATATATTTTTCACTTTTTAATGCATTTTTTATTGTTTTTTTTTTAGGTTGGTTCTATTTTTTTTTTTTTTTGTTAAAATATTAAAGAAAATGGTAGGTATACCTATCTGAATTTTTCAGTTACATTTTGAGGTAAGTAGACTTGATTGGTATGCCAACAAAATTCACTCATTAGGCCTAAATCATGAAATATTTTTTCTTAGCCTTGAGAAAATAAATAGTTGAGAATGTACTCCAAAATAATAGCTTTCGGATCAATTGTTTTCAATGATTAATTTTTTTTTTTTCGATAACAGAACTAATAAAAAAATGTAAATATTACGAAAATTAAAATTAAAATATTCTAAAAACTTCCCAAATTCTATAAATGTTGGCATAAGCACGTCGGATCACTCTTTTTTCTTTTCGAGAAAGAACCATAAAAATATTCCGTTTTAAATGTGGAATTTGAGAGCGAGTATAAATATCTGATTCACAATTTAATTATAAGGTAGGTCCTATGAAATGAAAAACAGAAAATTTCACTTTGAGAAACGTACCTACTCTTACATCGCTACATCATTCTTCAATAAAAATTAATTTAAAATATAATTCTATCACTTATAACCATTTGTATTTTTTGAGACGAAGAAGAAATTTACAATCCTAAATTTAAAAAAATGTTTTTCTACCATTAATTAGAATTCTAGTAATCGTAGATTTTCAGACTTTATCTAACATCAGAAACTAAAGCTGCGTATTACCTAATTTATCTATCCGCCAGAATAACGAAATTATTGACATTCGAATAGGTATTGTAAGAAATTTAACTTATTTTTTGCATTACTTGGTGAGATTTATAAAGCTTTAAAATTTTAATTTTGTAATTTTACTTCTTCAATCTATTAAATATTTTCAAATAAGTAGAATGTCTTTAATGACAAGTACAGGTACCCATGCGTAAGTTTTAGAAAAACGTATTTTATTCGCTAATTATTATTATTTTATTCACAGCTAACTAAATAAAAACAATTTTTTTTGTTCAGTATTATAAGCTTTACCGTGACTCTTCTCAAATTTCACCTACACAGCAAGTTCACACTTGAGCATTATGCTAATAAGTACAAGTTCAAACAAGTTTTCTTCTTCACTTTTTTTATGTAGGTACCTATAGGTACCTACCTAATTGGAAGAGAAAAATTTTAAATAAATATAATTAATTTTCAAACTGTGTCTCATGACATCGATGAAACCATCAATTTTGCTGAACGACTGAAAAAGCAAAAATCAAAATTCAATCCAAAAATTGTTTCATGAATAAGCGACTTTTAATTAACCGACTCAAACTGAAAAGGCTGTTCTAAGTTCTTTGAATGTAAACGTTTCTACATATTATTATAATATAATATATAATTGGTGTATATATTTAGATTTGTTTTAAGTATACCAATATATACCAACACTGATCATTCACTGATGACTGAACTGATTTTGATGATTAAGAATACATTTGGGTACGAAGATAATCTAGAGATGGTCTCATTATATTTTTATTAACGTCATATCATTACCATGTCCTTACCAGATTCAAAATTATGAACCTAAAATTTCAAATTCAACAAATTTTTGTAAAAATTAGCAGATTTTATGTTGTGGGCTCATTTTTTTTTATCTATAAAATTGAATGTTGTGTTTGTTATCCCGGATAGTTGTGAACAAACACACAAAATAAATACTTGTTTTTATCAAACAATATTTAATACTGAATTATAGTCACAATAAATTATGGTTAACACCTCGTCGCAATAAATTCTTATACTTAAGTAACTTCGCTCACTTAGCGGATAATCGTACGTGAAAACACACATATATATATATTAAGATTCTATCTATCGTCGTCTCACCTCTACATAGGGTGGACTGCTAACTTGGCGGTGTCTAGGAACACCTACAGACTTTAGAGTTCAATGTAGTAGAACTACCTCGAAACTCTTCAGAAAGGCAAGTGAAGTCTTGGTGTAAATCGATTTACCAAGTGACTTCTTTTTGTGCCCAATATTGTTTACTTTCGCAAAAAGGTACCTCAGGTACATACCTAAATAGTGCTGACAATTACGCTGATATATTGTATGTTTGCATAATTGTTAGCTCTGTTAATTAGGTTACTAACGGAGGTAACGGTGAATATTTAGAGGAAATATTCGCCGTTAATTGTTGCGGAGTATTTAGGTCAGCGAATATGTTCGTCTATCTAAATACGACGGAACATTGAAATTAAAAATTCTAAAATAATATATGTTATGTCTCTAACCCGGATTGTAGAGACAAACAAAATAAGTACGAGATTATTGAGTTATCTTTATTCTAAATAAATAAGTCAGAATTATACACTTTGATTATTACGTAGCGAATATCTTATACTTAGTCTTATAATATAATTATCTTACTCCTACCAGTGTCTCACCTCTACTTAGGGTGGACAGCTAACTTGGATGTCTTGGCATGTCTTCAGACTATGAGATCAGGTATAGTTAAACTACACTGATACTCTGATACTCAGTAGAAAGGTAAGTGAAGTCCTGGTGTAAATCAATTTACCAGATCACTTCTTTTAGAGCCTAAGTGTTTATGTAAACCAAAATGTACTTGTGGTACATTCCTAAATAGTGTTGACAGATATGCTGACAAGTTGTTCATCTGTATATTTGTTAGCACCATTAATTAGGTTGCAGGTTGGAGGTAACGGTGAATATTTAGGAGAAATATTCGAAGTATTTAGGTCAGTGAATGTGTTTGTCTGCCTGAATACAACGGAACAATATAACTTTTTCTCCAAACAATAAAACAAAAATAAGAAAAGGTAAGCTTACATTTAAAAAATGAATCCAACCCAACCATAAATGGATAGTAGCATTAAAAAAGAAGCAATACTAATTTGTTTGAGGGAAAAAGTAAAGAGAAGTTAAATCGATGAAAAAAAAAAGAAATATTAGGTACAAATTATTTACTGCCTATCGTTAAAAAATAACTAAAGAAGGCTCTGTTAGATAAAGCATTTAAATAGGTACCTCACAGTTTGGTTTACAAGTCAAGAGATTTATACCATTTTGTAATTTTCCAGTGGTTTGAGTTTTTTTTTTACAATTTAAAAAATAATATTTACAGCCATTTTTTGCCATTTCAGATTGATTAAGCCTCGCTTATATTTACACAACATATTCTTCTATGCGTATTATAATATTTATACTGGTGAGGTTCCAGGAGGTATGTGTTCTTTCTTGACCTCACTTTGTCGGAACAAGTCATATTTCTGGCTCGCTTCCCTCACTTTCCCTTTATAAAATAGAGAAATCCAGTTTTCAATTTTCCTATCAAAAACCCAGTTTACAAATTCAATAGATAGTAATTTAAAAGTAGTTTAAAAAAAAAAATTAGTTTTAATCTCTTTTTTGAAGCCATATAGAATCCAATTTAAATGGTCGATTCCAAAAAGAGATTGGAAATTTGAGCTCAACGCTTCAAAAAATATATCACTGTAGCGTATGGGCTTTATTTCCTTTTACTTTCCTATTTATTTTCTTTCCTTTTTTTCTTTTCATGCGCTAGAATTACAGATGGAGCTACTTATTGCTGGATAGCAATCCAAGTTTCAACCACCATTTTTTCATATGCTTAACTACTGACTTTTGTCATTACTTCTTGGCACTGTTGATTCTAACATCAAGTGCTCAACATGAACTCTTTTTTTTGTGAGTAATTTATTGTCTCATCCAAAAATGAAGCAACTTTTTTCTTTTGATTAAAATTCCCAAAATTTGTCTTTAAGAAATGGTCAGATTTGCAGTTCCCATGTTCTTCCTGTTAAAGTTAGCAACTCAATCTTAAACTGGGTAATGTGCGTAATGTTTGTCTTTTCTAATTTAAATCTCTACATTTTTCTTTTATTTATCAATGTTCTCCTAGCTTATATATGTTCCATACCCTAAAGTTGTACACGTCCAATCTTTGATTGTAAAAATAAATCCTAAAATATGGTAATTTTCTTTAAACATAATAAAAGTGGAGTGTGTGTGAAGCAAGTCATGAGAGCTCGATTCCCCTTTTTGGTAAATCCATCTCACACAGTGAAATAAATTTTGTGTCATAAAAATCTGCTTCTCTTAATCCATTTTCTGGAACATGGCTTCCACTGTGTATGCGCTTTTATTTAGACTTTTGTACACCACATCACTTAATAATTGGTGAATAGTTAGAACCTATTCCTTTTTCTAGGCCACCCATGCCATGCTCCAACAAATGGTCAAATCCAAAAAATCTAGCTTGGAGACTCACGAATCATGAATATGGTTAATCAATGCACTCACTGGAAACAAATTTATTATTACTTACCTATGTTTTTACTTTGGAACAGTTTTAGTTCAGCAGATTTTACAACTCAGGTTTGAAAATCCATACAGATGGTGCGACCTGACAAAAACCCATATATCCAAAATAGATTTTATAATATAGATTTATATTATATGTATGTTTACCATGGAAACTATATGGCGTGAAATTTTTTTTGGTACAATATGTACAAAGATATGAAAAAAATAGTTATTAGTTACACATGGGTATAAAGTAGGTGATTTTGATCCGAGTGTGATTTTTGCAGCACAAGTTGAAGGCAAGTGATTCAAATCACACGAGTATCAATCACCTACTAAGTATGTTTTATTTGCTACGTGGCGTCAACACCAAGAGGTGCTATTCCACTCTTGCAAGATAAATGCACCAATTGAAGAGTGGAATCGACTCAAAAGTAGCAAAATAGCTTCTTTCAGTGTCACCCCGGTATTGTTATTTTTAGCAAATAAAATACAGCTACTATATACACGTGTGTCACACACTATTTTTTGCAATAACCTTTCCCTATAAACAAAAAGACAAAAATAAATATTTTTGAAAATGGGAAACATGTAAGTGCAAAATATCTCCATCCTTTTAACAAAACCTTGTGGTATTGGCTATGGCTCTGGGACTAGTAGGTATATAAAATTACGCGTGCACCCAAGATGATGTATAAAGTAAACGACTGATGTATGAAGTAAGTACTTTATAAATTAGTGCTAAATAGTTCTAAAATTGCCTGCTTTATACGTCATTAAGGTGCGTATAAAAATTGTTTATAAGCGGGTGTTGAAAAAAAAAACTTTTTTTAGGGTTCAGCTTGAATTTTTATGCATTTTTACCAAGATTTTTTAAAGAAAAAAAAATTGTCGGATAAGAAAATAGTAGAAGACACCTACTGAGAAGTCCGAGATCTGGACCTCAAAATAAAAATTATTTTCGACAAACATAAGACAGAATAATGACGTCACAAGTTCAGACAAATTTTCGAGAGACAAAATTCGAATTCGGACATTGTATTATTCGAATTCGAACTCGTATTCAGATGAAGACATGAAGACAGAAATAAAATCTGATTCTCTTTCAGGCAATTGTAATGCATTTTATTTCAGTGACGACTTTTCCAAATTCAGACAAATTCAGACAATAATTTGGTTCGATCCGACAGACTGGCGCCATGAGACATATATTAAATGAAGACGAATTGAATAGAAGTAAAAACCCATCGACGGACATGAATGCAGCCAACCTTTTTTATCTCCGTTCCTTCCACGCTTTGCTTGCGGTTTGCAGTCATCTAATATATTTTATTACATTTTGCTTTATCAGTCATCCAAGTGCGCTTTTTGCCTATTGTATGTCGACGTATATTAATTTCTAATATCTGTAATTTTATTGGCTGTAGACATTTGGTAATTCCTCTCGCTTTCTGTTATCGACATCGCATGTTTGAAGGCAATTAGCAGACAATAAGTGGGGAAATTTCCTTGACAAGAAGAACTGATTTGTGAAGACGAATTCTAAATTTTAAAACACTCTCGATTTTGCACTGACGACACCCGGTACTAGGTTCGTCTTTGCAAATGAGTCCTTCTTGTGTAGGCGGATAGTAGCAGGTCCAAGTCACAAGTCGTACGTTTAAGTCCTCACGTTAGGCAATTTTATAAGTGTACCATCTTCGGATGTAGAAATGATTCAATCTGATCTACCTTGAAGACAACTAGGACGGTAGTTTGTGTTCCAGATAGGTTCAGTTGAAGACAAAGGCAGATTAGGGATGTTCTTTCGTCATGAAGGATCAGTAGTGACGACACATAAGACATTCCTAGTTTCGCCAGTTGCACATCGCACTTCAAGGCGATCTTTTAAAAACACCTACGAGGTGAAGTATCAGTCGACAATACGATCAGATGGAGTTCCTGGCACCTGCTAGGAGGAAATTTGGTGTGTTGAAGACAACTTTCAGACAAGCTTGGTTCAAGATGACTGCCTTGCTCTGTCATATAAAGGCCGCGTAGAGCCTTCTTTTTTCGCATAGTGGATTTGACTCCATCTATGTCAGTAATTTTCTCACCTCACCCTCACTTACAACCAAAAGCTCCGAGACCTAAAGTTTCATATTAGGAGTCTTTTACACAATAAAATCATCATTCATGAAGACACACAATTAGGTGAAGACACAACAGCTTTCTGATGATTTCTCCTACTTGTTGTCTGCAATAGCTTTTTTTTTAACTTTTTATTTTTTCCGCTACACACTATGCTTTGTTCCGCTTTGTCGACACTATAGTTCTTTTGTAATTATAGTCTTTGACAAAATAATTCTGCTGTTCGTTTTTGTAGGTTTCGAACCTTGTATGGATCGAAACTTTGTTAGGCTCTTCTTTCCACACAACTTAGCTTATTGCTGATTCGTCATATTAATTTGCTGAGGTATGAAGACAAAAGTAAGCTGCGTTATGCCGTGTCTGATGAAGTCTAATTCAAGTCAAGAAGAATTCAGCCGTAGGACATAGTCAAAGTCAAAAAATAAAATGTCTTGAAGACACAATTCAAGACCCCTCGAGTCAGTGTTTCGGCTGCATGATGCCCTAACTTTAGGACATTGTGACGTCATTAGCATTTAAACACCACTATACATTAAAGGTTGACTTTATGACACGTGACAGGAATCGATTTCGTATGCCTCATAAAAAATTGGCGACTGTGGCAGGAATCGATTTCGGACGCCTCACTACTTAAAAATCAAAAATTTAGACACGCCGGGGTCAATTTTATTTCTTACATTTTGAAATACTTGACTCCAAAATTATCAGAAAAATATTTATATTTTATCCACTTACCAAAGATGATGTTATAGAGGGGTGAGTGGATAATAGTCCTCTACATTTCTATTTCGAGTTGGAACAATATAGTATTACTAGCATGTGAGGAGGGGGCTATGCCCCCTCTCCACCCACTCCAGTTACAAATCCTAGATGACAGAAATCGTATATATACGCGTGTACGTTCAATGGTTCGATGGTGGTGAAATACGTAGAAATCACTTTGTGTGCATCTGTATACATTATATATAGGTACACGTATCTATGTATATAATGATACGTGGAGCACCCACTTTTGTTTTTGTATTTTCTCTCGCCGTTACTCGATTTAGGTGAGATCTGAGGGTGGAAATGAATTTGTCATTAAAACATAGGGGAGATTCGTCGTTGAAAATTTTCTTCTGCCGTCGTTAGTTTTTGAAATAAATGAAAAATTAAAAAACAGAAAATTTCTCATTAATTTGCAGTTTTTTTATAGCTGACTCGTGAAAAACTAATGGCAAAAAAAAATTTTGTATAGAACTCAAACAAATTTTCTCCTCTTTTTAATAATACAAATCTCAGCTTTGTAGCTTAAATAGAACCTGAGAAATCATGAATTGTGAGAGTAGAGCAGTTTTTTTTTTTTTCAAAATTAAAACGTTGTTATTGACGCAAAAAACACTGATAAATATATAGAAAAAGTAGATGATCAACGAGGGAGACAGCAAGGGAGAAAAAAATGAATCTCATGATACGTAGCTGTTTTATTTAGAATTTTTCAAATCTCTACCAACCTTAAAACAGTATTAAAAGAGAAAAAATTATTTAAATTATTCATTATTTTTGTCCTTTTGTATCCATTCGTATGGTTCAAACAGAATTTCTTCCGTTGAAAGCCATTTAAGTATAAGAATTCAGACAAAAAAAAAAAATGGTCAAGGATAACATGAAATGCGAATCATTCATAACTAAGCATATAAAGGGTCATACTAACTGTCTAAATTATTTAATATCTTCAAAATCGAGGGTTAGGCCAAAAGTAGGCTGTATCGTGGTTTTTCAGTAACTAGCCTAATATTACATTTTATAAGAGGTAACCTACCTATCAATGATTATGTAGGTAGGTACAAGCTTGCTGTCTCGAGGAGGAAAAACGGTTATTATTCAAGTCAACCTCTCTCACAACGATTGTCAAACAAATGGCATAATTTCGGGTAGATTTTGCCATCTAGGTGATGTTTTTCATTACGTTTCTATTTTTTTTTTTCATTTTCTGTTTGAATTGGCAACATGGTAGGTACCTGCTAAAATTGGTGATTTGAAACAATGCTCGAAATTACCTCTTAGTATTCGTTTAAATTTTCATCCATTTTGGTAATTATATTGACAATGCTGGAAATGTAAAGAAAATTTGTCAGTCATGCTCAAGTATAAGGGGTGAGTCAGTTTAACATGCGTCATAGGGGAAACTCATCTGGTGCATGTTAAACTGAATTACAATGCAAAATGATGTGAGGAGGACACATGTTGTCGCACCAAAACGTAGCAAATAAAAAGTAATGTTTGATAAACCACTGAGCTTTGATTGTCTAAAATAAAATAAACGTAATATTACGAACTTAAGCGCGCTCAAATAAAGGAAAAATACAAAAACCCCTTTCAAGAACATAAGAAATAGACGATCTGTTCCAAGAACATAAAAAATAGGTCAATTTCTTAGGCTCTTGGAAGGGATTTTTTTATTTTGGTTTTATTTGGACATACTTAAGTTCGTAATATGTTTCTTTTATTTTTAATCGACTTCAAAAAAAAAGGAGGAAATTATCAATTTGGTCAGTATAGGTATTTTTGTTTTTACATTTGCTCCAGCACAATTTCTCAACCTGGGCATTGATTTTTATGAACTTTTTTAAATGATAGAGAGTGATCCCATAGTACTGGTTGCATACAATTTTTTTGTTTTTTGAATTAATGAGATATTGTTAGGGTCATCTTTGAATAGAAAAACTGCTAACTTGAAAGTAATATACTGCTGCTAACACTGGAGACGAAAAATGATTGAAAAAGTTTTTTAATCAAAAAATCTATTCAACTTCCAAAAAAAAAAAAGGAATAAAAATTTTCTAAAAAGAGTGTGGGGACTATAGATCTCACGCCATTCTTTATCAGGCGTATTATATTCAATAGCAAATAAAATATATTGTTTGTTCGTATGCTCTTACTTGCACACACAGGCAAGTAAGATGCAAAGTTCGGCCGATGACAAAACGATAGATAAAGATCTCGGTAATGTCTCGGACAGGTACACGAACGCATTATGTCATTTCTTATCAGTTGCTTCAGCAATGAATAAGAAATGACGTGAATTCTACAACACACCTACATATGTATATGTACATAAGTGTGTCTATGTGCGTGTGCCAAAACCAGTATACAAACTCTCAGAACCGGCTCTAAAATCACCAGTGTTTGGTCTGGTTCTGGCTTACCCATACTTGTGTACGAAGTGGCTGAACACGCTTAAATTCTGTAGAATTTCCTTCTGGTGAGAATATCTCTCACGTGAGGTATTCCACAAAGAGAAAAATAATTCTTTTAAAATTTATTCAGTAAAATCTACTGGAATTAAAATGAAACGAAAAAGTAATCGTTATGGTAAATTAATAATTTTTTTCAAAAAAAAGAACCAACTTCAAAACAAAAAAAATGCACTAAAAAGAGAAAAGTAATCCTTTTAAAATTTCTCCAGCTATATGTAGATCTAGGGACGAAGTAATTACATAGGCGCTAATTAAAAGATTTTGTCATAAAATTTTGTCGTAATTGACATACCCATATTTTAAGCCTAAATGATTAGGAAAAGAGCAAGGACTTGAATAATTCCAGTCCCTAGACTTACATTTTGCTGGAGAAATTTTAAAAGGATTATTTTTCTCTTTGCACCGAATTTTTTATTGTTTTTTTCTTGAAACTAGTTCTAATTTTTTTTTTAAATTATTAATTCACCATAAAGCTTTTTCGTTTCATTTTAGTTTTGGTACATTTTACTGGAGAAATTTTAAAAGAATTTTATTTTTTTATTTTTAGAGCATTTTATTCGATTTTTGTTTTTAGAAGTTATATAGATTTTTTGACTGAATAAATTTCTGGATAATTAAAGCTCATTTGTTTATCAAATATTTTTTAATCACTTTGAAAAAAAAAAAGAAGATGTTATCAATTCGATCCCTATATGTATTTTTCATTGTTTTTTATTTCTTTACGTTTGTTCCAGCATAATTTCTCGAACTGGGCACCGAATTTGTTGAACTTTTTTTTAAATGATAGAGTATAATCCCATGGTGATCTCAATAAATATTTTTCACAATCGATGAGGTAGTTTTAGAGTTACCGTTAAATAAAAAAAACCGCTGGTTTTGAAGTACTATTGCGGCCAACGCTACGAACAAAATGTCGTTGAAAACAAATTGTTTCAAAAAATAGAACCAACTTCAAAAAAAAAAAAAGCTATAAAAAATACACAAAAAAGTGAAAAATAATTATTTTAAAATTTCTCCAGCAATAACTATAGGTCTAGAGACTGGAGTTATTGAATTCGGTGCTCTTTTCTTTTACCATGTAGGCTTCATCCATCAGTTCCATCCAATTTTATGACAAAACTTACTTATTAACGCGGACTGCAATAATTCATTCCAGTCCCTAGACCCAGATTATACTAAAGAGGTTTCAAAATAATTATTTTTCACGTTTTAGTTCATTTTTTTTTTTTTTTTGTTGAAGTCGGTTTTATGTTTAAAAAAAATATTTTTAATTTCTGTGTTTTGGTCGACAACTTATATCTCTCAGTATAATTTTACATTGTGAGTCAGTTTAACACGCACCAAAAGGGTTTCCCCTATGGTGCAGCTGACTCATCCGGTATAATATAGGCTAAGTTCCAAATGTAAAATTCAAAACACTCGCGGACGTAAATTTTGGAGGTTCCTGAACCAAGAAAATGGCTCGATATCTTAAAGAAGTGTGTTTTTGACAGCTTGTGGTAATCTTCAGTCAGGGATTATCGGAAGAGACTGCCGAGAATTTATGTTAACCCCTGTCCCCCGAAACTATCTACCGGAGCACGATTCAAGAACCCTCTCCCACTAACTACCACACTATTTCGAAGATTTCAGCCGACTCTCGACGAATGTAGTTGCCATTCTTCCCGAAACGTTGCCTCCGGCCACATTAACGCGCCTATTACTCGCTCACGGACATCCGGCAGCTAAGTGCATACACATACATATTCGGCGCCGCAGTCAGTCTAAAAATCCATCGTTTATTTGCATCAACGTTCTACCGACGATTTCCGGTATAAAAAAGTACACAATTGCGGCGCTGAGGGCGCACATGAACGCGTAAAAATAATACAAGTATCCTCCAATCATGCGAAAGAGGTACGGATGGCACTTGAGGACGGCGGCCACCAGCGCGCTCTCCAGCAGGTACGGAATGCTGGCAAACCCTTTGGCGTCGACTGGAAACATGTCGGCGGTCATCGTGTCCGGTATCATCGAAATGCTGGACGTATAGGTGAGGGTGACCAGCCACAGGGCGCCCAGGTGCCACGGCAGCAGGCCGTTGTGGAACTGGCGTTGCATTACGTACCCTTCAACGGCCATACCCAGCCCCATGCCCAGCAGCGGAACGATGAGTATGGTGCGCACGCCGACCACCGGCAGCGCGACGCTCATGAGAACGTTGGCTGCCACCATAAGGGCGCCTGAAACCATGCTGTACACATACGGATCATCAACGTGATATGCCGTCTCATTGGTGAAGTACAGCTTGCGGCCAAGGCTTGTGAACTGGTACTGGTTTGGCTCCAATGGCTCGCTGACCACTTCCACCATGTAGAAGACCACCGACATGCCACCAATGAACGACAAACAGGTGGCCAGCGACACGGTCACTAGCAGTGGTTTGCGCACGTCACTGCGCCTCAGTTTGGCCAGTCCAGCTTTGATGGCCGACCACCGGGACTGCTCCGGCTGGTCCATAAGCAGCACACTCACCCGCCGCTTGTCGGCCGATGTTGGATGGATGCCCAACCGCTTTTGTGACCATTCGGCGTCGCCAACTCTGCCCTGCAGATACAGCCACAGTGGACTCTCTGGTATGAAGACAAAAGTGAGGACAAAGGTGACAGCTGACAGTAGCGCTCCACAGGCGGCGATGTGGCGGTAGTGCATGTAGTAGCCAAGCACATACGTGAGGAACATGCCAAGCGCGTGACTGATGGCAATCCAGGAGAGGAAGCGATTGCGCATGCGCACATTATGTGCCATGATGCATTCGCCAGCGTACACCTGCGATGGGTAGCCGGAGGCGCCACACAGAATGCCATTCAGCACCTGGCCCAGCATAGTGGCAGTGGTGTTATGGCTGTAGTATAGCAGCAGCCAGCCCACAATTCCCGGAATGATGGTGAACAGCAGCGCAGTGCGCCGCCCGTATTTGTCGATCACAATGCCACATATAATGGCACCGATGGGAGATAGCAGCAATGACAGCGATCCTGAAACCAAAAAAGGCCACACGAATTTAGTATTCCTCGGTTCAATTATGTGGGATGTGGTGAGGTGGGAATATGCACCTGTAAGCCATCATTGTGTCAATTAGAAATTTTAGGTTTGGGCTAAATGAATTGATGGGGCCATGTGAGGATGGACAATGCACATACACATACACACATACACATACACACACACATATATATATATATATATATGGTGGAGACAATGGGCTACTGTCTTAAAATTGGTTTGTTCTATTTGGCATGCTGGGTCAATAACACATCGATGCCATGGGGTACTATTCCACTCTTGCAAGATAAATAAACTGATTTGGAATAGCATCTGTAGGTGTCACTTTGGTGTCGTTATTTTTGGCAAACAAAACGTAGCTGATTGTCATTAACATCTACACCGAGTATGTGTACACTGCCATATGGAATACCCCATATCAACCAACATCCACCAATCAGAATAATCAAAATCTCCCGAATGAGTTATTTCGAATGCCCTTGATTATTAAAAAATGCATGCTGCTGCTTATAAACAAATGTACACGGCAATTATTTCCTCCAAATAGATTTTTAGAAAGAAAAACACTTGTTGCCGGCAGTGCCATACATAGGTGCGACACCTAAACCATATTTGTATCGTCATCATCATCATATATATATATATATATATCATATCCTCAAAGATGGACCCTCCTAGTTTTGTATTATGCAGGATTTACCTGCACATAGGGGTTACAGACTGAGAAACTATTTTGTGAGTGGAACAATACTATAAAAGGTTTTTCTTTGGTGTTCTAGAACATGCATTTTAATGTTTTTTTGGGACCCCTAAAGCGCTATGGATACCTCCTTTTAAAAATTTACTTGAAAGTTGTTATTCATTTCAAAATATAGGGACCTTGTAGCCCATGTGAAAAAGCCTAGACTCTATATACTTTTGGCACCCTTCCCCCTTTTCTGTACCACTGTCACTTTGTGTTGGAATAGTTTGATTACCACATGGAGTAATATGTTCAGTTCGCAATGGAGTCAACTTGGTAAAATTGTTGGGCGGGGGCCAGAGTCCAAATGTGAAAATATTTATTTAACCTTCAACTTGGATATCAAATAAGAAATTATGTGGAAAAAAATCTAAAGATGTACGGTATATTATTAAATAATATGTAGTTACCTAATTTTACTAAATTATAGGGACTGAGGGCCTGATAATAATTGAAAAAACTACGCTTCTCTAAAAAGCCATAAATTATTGCCCTTGATATTCATTTTCATAATTATAAACCAAAGAATAATTAAAACCATAAATAAGTAATAGTATACTTTGTACAGATGTGCCAGTCAATGTTATCATTTATACAGGAATATAATAAGTCAGAGGTGAGCACGGTAGCATTTAGAACCAGTGTTCGTACTATTTTTGTTATTTATTTCAAATTTTCAATTTATTGGTAATATTTATTCCAAATAACTTGTTATCTCAACCATTGAGTATAAAACCATCACTTCAGACTGAATCCAAGATTGATACTTAAGAATCAACAGTGACTTGAGAATTACTTATCTTAACAAAGTTATATCTATTAAGTAGGTATATATGATTATACATATATAGATATAATTGATAATGGAAAAAATGTAAGAATTACTTAAGTATTGTTCTTACATTTGGCCTTAATAATTATAATCCTATTCATGACATTGATGCAAATGTTGATGATTAAATTATAACAGTTATAACATTTCCAATTAATTTGAGAGCCACTTCACATAATATTTTTCAAAATGAATTACTCTGTTTGATATTATCTTCTGATTCTATATCAAGTATCAATTCACAGCCAGTGATAAATATATTTTAAAATTCATAAAATGAAACACTCAAGGTGTATGCCGCCTCTACTATTTGAGTATTATTTTTGCCTTGAAACATGAGGCTATCACCCTTTTCAAAAACAAAATAAAAAAATTTATTTCAATAATAAATAATAAATAAATTTTGTCGTATTTTAAAACCCATTAAAAATAAAATGTACCGGAAAATATTTGAATTCATACTTACCTGTCCACACTTATACATTTTTTATTCTCTTCACCAACTGCTGCTTTCCTTCTTTCCATTTTTCATTGAACATCTTTCTTCTCTCCCACATTTGTAAGTGGTTGATCACCTCTTACTCATGTCAATATTTTTATTTTTACAGTTTCACGGATCTTTCTAAATCTTCACCTGTCGTACCATTTTTCATATTTCATCTCACACTGTCCACAGATTGTCATCTCATTTCATTTTATTTTCTTATGTCATACCACTGTACATACTATTTTTCTATTCTTAAATAATTTTTGCTGAACCTTCTACATATTTCTATGTATTTTTTCTTTATTTTTCCACTTTCTAATTTTAATCTAGCTAAAGAAATCTTTTCGCTTGACTCAGTACTGCGACATGTACTTTTTTCATACTTTGTTTTATATGTCATTTTCTGTTTTATTTGAATACATGGCTGAATATATAAAAATTTGTTGGTTTTTTCAAAGGCAATGGGTGATATTTTGTGGTGTAGTTCTTGTTTTCAACTCGTGTTTTAGTGGCAAAATAAAATCAAAATTATGGAGACTACCGAGGTACATTTTGGTATTAATTAAGGCCAAATTCCCATGTTGACATCGATTCCACAGATTCTGGTAGACTAAGCAGGTTGGGATGATAATTTTTAAAATTGCCTGTGTGGGGACTCTCCCGTATGAGGTATAAGGGCTCGGACCCCTTGACAACAGATTTGTCTACGTGATGTAAAACACACTAAGTAAGTTCGATTGTAATTACCTGCAAGTACATGCAGGTAATGTACAAGTACCGAATCATGAAACAATGAGGCAATGTCACGATCCGTACACGAACCGGCCAGCCATCTCTTATCTCGATAGGGGATGATGCAACCTGGTCGCCCTCACAGACATACGTATATTCTTACGTACGTGTCTTTATGTGCGTGTAAATAAGCTGTATATAAACCACCCGAACTGGCTCTAAAATTGCCAGTGTTCGCCTTGGTTTTGGCTTACCCGTACTTGTGTACGAAGTGGTTGAACACGCTTAAATTCTGTAGAATTTCCTTCTGGTGAGAATATCTCTCACGACAAGGTATTCCACAGCCTGCCTGTGCAAATAGTTTCAATTCGAAGTTCTTATCCATGGTTCATGATCTGTCATAAAAAATAATTTTGGGACTGTAAGGTGGAATATGAAACTGACCCCCCCCCTTAGCATATCACAGCCTATTGAAGTGTATTACTTTTGATTGAAACTAGTTCACTAGATATATACATAAGTACCTAAGTCATTGAAAATGTATGAGATCAATGAAGTATGGTGCAATCAGAGACATACAGCTAAAAAGATGTCAAACATCTGATCAAACACATGTCAAAGATAGAATGTTATACAACATTTCCAATTTCACTATTTCTATTGTACATGTTAGTAGCTTGATATTATGTGTGTATTGGTATAGAGATGCCTGTTATCACTACAAAATATGCACGGCTTTAGATGTGCAGAACATATAATTAAAATTGGTTATTTTCTATCTTTCACATGATTTTGAACCACAGCACATATGGAGCACTGGACATCTCTTTAGCTGTATGTCTCGATGTGTGCTGAACATTTCATCACTCATGGAAAAAGTTATAGACCATAGCCAGGCAGCACAAGTGAACAAGAATACAACTGGGGAAAATAAAATAAATCTCAAGTTAATGGTCCTGTTCAATGTATCTACCTAGATACATTTTTAACCAGTTTGCTTACAAATGAGTTATTAAAATTCATCTCACAAAAGAGGTGGGGTGGGTTGGTGGAAATTATCCTTTTCACAAAAAAGAAAAAGGGTTTGATGTCTATCAGTTCAATAGTTTCTGAGAAAATTAGAAAACAAAGAATTCCTAAAAAATTGGTTTTTCCAGGATTATGTAAAAACTGATGTAAGAATACGGTTGAAATTTTAGTGGGAAATCGATATCATGATGGGGTAGATCTGGTTAAAATTTCAAAATGTTGGCTTTTGTAGTTTCTTAAAAAAATGTACCAACCTGATTGTGGAATACCTTGTTGTGAGAAAGTATTCTCACCAGAAGGTAAATTCAACAGACTTTAAACGTGTTCAGCCACTTCATATTTAACATATGGGTAAGCCAAAACCTGGGTGAACACTGGCAATTTTAGAGCTGGTTCGGACAGTTTATATACTGGCTTAATTACACGCACACATATACACGTATGTAAAGAATACGTACATAAGTGAGAGCGGCACAGTTGCGTCATCTCTTGTAGTGATAAGAGATGATGGGCCGGTTTGTGTATGGATCGTGACATCATCGGATTGTCGAGATAAGTCACAATTTGGTACTCGTACATTACCTGTAAGTACATGCAGGTAATTACGATCAAATGTAATTATTTATGTTTGGTTTAACCACAAGGACGATTATTTGCCTGCCCTTTGGGGCGGCGACTGTTGAGGGGTCTAAGCCCCTATACCTCATATCAGTGAGTCCCCACACTGATAAAAGTATGTCAATAAAACATGGATAATTTGTATTGTCTTCCCAAAATTACGAGAAAACTACTTGAAGAATAGGGCTCAAATTTTGGTAAGAGATATTATATGTATGTTACATATAGAAAAAAGTATGTTAAATGCTCCAAATTTAGTATGAGTGGGGAGCTAAAATTAGGCTGTGTTCTCACTCGTATTTGAAAAGCCAGCCTCGAAATACATTATCTAGATACTTACTCATTTTGTTAGTCGAGTACAAAAAAAAAGTGATACTGTAAAAAAAAACTGAATAAATCTGTAAAAAAAAATGTTAGATACCTATAAATAGACTGGACTGATTGTCCGCTGAATAATCTTCTGCTATAGAACAGATCCGTTTAGGATATGTCTTCGTGGATCAATAAGTATACCTATAGGTACATCTACATGTAATTGTTATACGTATAATACGTAATTATAATATATACTAATTTTGATATAGTACTCGGACGTATTGTGGGTTGCGTGGCAAACCGACAAGGAAAACGACGTTTATTAAAATAATGACGGAACTACATCAATGGAAAGTCACGTACGTTGAAGTTGATATAATTTAAAATTAATGAATATTTTAGGTGAATACGTAAATATTTTATATGAATACATTTTCGAAAAAACCAATTTTTTATTTTTTCACACAGAAAATGTAAAATATGTTAGGTACTTTAACTAAGGTACCTATTAGGTATCTATGCGGAATTCTGACAAGTTGCATTCAGAAATAAAACATCTAGCTCTTTAAAACTTTACGAGTTTCCTAAGAATTAAAATCTGAAGTCTGACGTGGATAAGAATGGGGTGGCAAAATTTGAAACATTGAAAGGTAAAGAAAATTTCTTACCAAATAATATTCTACTTCACAACGTTGTTTTAACTTATCATTTAATTTTGCTGACAACCAACTCATAACTGAAAGGCAGACAGAATTTTGAATACATAGTACCTACCTTCCTATATCTCAGCGTAATGTTTCCTCGCATCATCGCATGTAACTTAACCTTTGATAAACAATTTTTATTCTATTCGTATATCCTTGTGTAATATTGCCCTTTGATCTTCGAAACGAATTTTTATTCTTGAAATTTCAATTACCTAGTTATATTTTTAACATTTCTTCCTGATTTTTATGGTTATTCGTGTTCTTAAATTATCAGCTGTAGTACAATCAGCATTGATAAGCCCTGATTATTAAGGTAGATTGTGTATGTGAGAAACGAGCGCCTACATATGAAAAACTCTTGCGCAGAAATACTTGGCTAGAAAACACAGTACGCCAATTTTCACCAATAATTAGAAAAACGATTTCCAAAATTCCAATAGTTTAAAAAATTTCAAAAAACCATCGGTAGTTATCGATATCTGACAAACGTATCGATTTATCGATATATCATTGCTTGTTTCATGTAAAAGGATTACGAAAAACGATCGATACCTAGTAATCGATATATCTTCAACAAAAATATTTATTTATCAGTGTTTCATTGCCAAAAATCAATTTTTCAGGAATTTTTCAAGTGTTTGGAAACCTAGTCTGTGTTCATTGTAAAGAAAAAAAAAACCATATTACCTTGTCATTTGTCCGAGTGTGGGCCCAGATGTCCGAGTAGAGAAATCAATCGATGTTATATAAATACATAATGTATTGAAAATAATATGAAGACAACAAGATAAAAATATAAGTGCTACATGAAAGACGTACAAATGCTGGTTGATCAATCTGGTGAGAAAAAGTTTACTGTATAGGTAAGAATTTTTCCAGTCAATCAACAAGAAAAAGAAGAGGAAAACAAAAACCAGTTACAATTATACCGAGGTACAGGCTGATACTTATTATTTCAAGTCATCGAGGACAAACGTAAGATGGTGACGTAAGGGGTAAGTATTAAAAATTTAGAAGAAAGAGAAAAAGTTTAAGGATCTAACAACGACAGAGATTGAGATAGAGACAATGGAACCGTCGATGTCAGGCATCTTGCAGGTTATATTTTTGTTTATATCGAACTTGACATACCTATAGGGATTTTAAAGACTTCGGGTAATACCTGCTTTATTCAGCTAGAAACAGTTGTTTCAAAACGTGTGAAGAATAATTCGTACTTCTGACCTTATACAAGATTAGCATCATCAACATTACGTAAATTACAGTTTTTAGCCAAATTATAATCTCCAACTCAGTCAGTTAAAAGAATTTCAATAGGAATCAAAACTACCTCGGAAAATTTTAGATAAAAATATTACCTATAAAGAGATTTCTGGATCTTCAATGAATCTCCATCCTTAAAATCTCAAAAAATCAATGATAATTTCAATGACACTTTAAGTATACCTAACATCTGTCAATCTTTTAGGCCATATTCATATATGACACTTAGGGTTCACTTTCTTAAGGGTCCATTTAAAACCTACATTTCTCAGCTATAGGTACTTCTCAACAAATCTCTGTTTTTTCATAACTTTGTTATAGTTTATCTCAAGGAAGTTACGTTTCTCACTATTCTCAGGTAAACTACTTTTTTACAGCTTTACATTAGTTTAAAAATTGATCCTTAAATAAGTGAATCTTAAGTGACATCCATGAATACCATCTTTAATGTGATTTGAAAAAATTTATTTTTCTTAAATATTACCTACTACTCATAAATCATAAAATGGTGATGATTGAAAAATGATTCAATGATATTTGGCCAGGGCAAGATTGAAAAATGAGTGTAGCAAGTGAGTAGATCCTCAGTCATTTAAACAGAAAGATATTTTTTATAATTAATGATCAGAATAGAATGAAATCAGATGAACAGAATCATTTGTACGTAATTGTTAGCAATTTAAAAAAGAAAAAATAATCAAAATATACAAAAATATACCCATTTCTTGTAACTAGCTTTCATAGCATTGTTGATTGACGACAGATTGGTAATGTAGAAGATGCAAGTTCAAATCACAGTCAGTTCAGCGAATTTTTCATAAAAATAAAAATTCTAACTTAATGGAAAATCACTTTACATTAAGGTTACATCATTCATCGATGATAAGCACTACTTTTCACACACAAAATACGATTGTAAACATTGCCTTTCTGATCATGTATTATTAAAAAAGCTATACTCAGGTAGAAAGCCAGAGTTTGCTGGAATATGGGAGGAAAGGTGTCAGAAACTGAGAAACATGCCACAAAAATCCCATCCCCTACATAAACCCTACATTTTCAGTAGTACGTTTTGGCTGAAGAAATTGTAGGATACAGCATTTCCCATAAAAATAAAATTTGTATTTAATTTAAAAAAAAAAAAATTTCTCAAATAATAATCTAAACACTGTGAGCGTCCTCAGCTAGGCTAGCCCCTTAGCCTGAGTATGTGCATGCAACATAATTTCTCCCTCCATTTTGATCTTCAATATTTTTTCTTTTTAATTAAACTGATTTCCTCCTACACCACCAACACGTAGCTCTCCGCATTGGTGATTGTAGCCTCAACTCGTTCCAACCACAGCTAGGTACCTACGTATTATTATAAACCAATCATTAGCTTTCCCTTCTATTTTGTTTTCATGGAGCAGCAGTTCAAAGACTTTTTCAAATTATATAATACTTCACTGCTCCATTCATTCAACATTTTGCTGTTATACAATAACGGTTGTTTTATTTTTTCCGTCCAAACTTTTTATTTTTAATACATGACGTAATTTTTTATAATAGCTTGATTTTTACTCGCAACTATGTGCCCGCTCTTGGAAATAAAACAAAGAAAACTTTGGTTGGTTCTTCTCAATAGAGCACTTTCTCCGAAATTGTACAGCTAATTTTGGTTAGTAAATTCTTTTTTTGTTGCATGATATAAAGTGGTTCAAACGATGGCCAGGCTAGCTGTGCAGGTCTGGACCAAAACTCGCATCTTCACCAAATTCTGCTGGTGGAGATGCTGCCTGTAAATTAATTGAATTTTATTTTTTTGGTGGATCTGTGTTGGACTTTTTTCGGATGGATTCCGACACCCAGAGTCGCATACCACAATGCAACTAAAAATATTTCCAATGAGTCAATCAAAAATATGTCGAAGATAAATGGTTTCTGATTAAAATATTTGTTACTGTGCATGCGTTGTGTGGCTCTAATGACGTGAAAATAGACATACCTATTCGAAAAACTCGATGATAAATTTCAGGAAATATGCGCAGATTTAGATGTGTGGAATGTAAAATTCTGATAGTTTTGTTTTCATTTTTGACATATTTTTGTACCGCTATAGCGTGTATAGGGCATTGGGCATTTCTTTAGCTGTATGTCATTGGTTTTAGCCACCAAAATTCAGTTTTTTGTATATATCTCAAAAACGAAACATCATCTGTAAAAATGTTTCAAACAAAAAATATTTCTTATAAAATGTCCTACAAGACAATTTATCCGAAATTTAATCCAGGCTAAACTGTTAGCCTACAAATATTGTCGAAGTAAATTACATACCTACATTTGGAAATTTTATTAGGAAGTAGAAAATATTTGCAGATGTATCGAAATTATAGATTCCTAGAGAAAAATGTGTTAGAACACAAAAGTTTCCTTGTGAAATTTGCTATAAGATGAACTGTAGCCTAGAAATTATTCAAAGTTTGACACATTTTAAAACACTTAATAACATAATTTCCTTTGATAACTATAAGTTAATCCCTTGATTATGAACTTCACACATTGTGCTCTGTTCTGGTGCAGTAGGTAGTAAGTGTTAAGACCATAAGAAAATAATAAATTCACAACGTTCATTTTCAAAAGCAATTCTTTACGTCAAAATTACCTAAGTCATTCAATAAAAAATATTTTTAAGCGGTTGTTAAAAGACGACAGTTATTCCTAACCGATTATTTTAAGTAGAAATTTCATCAAATTTGTTGGTAAAACAGCAGGTGGGTAGGTTATTGATGTAAACTATCTTTGAAGGGCATTAATCGAAAACGAAACAATTACCTAGACTGTTCTGCGGAGGAAGATGAGAAGCTCTATTTGTGGAATAGAGAACCTCCTTGGAATAAGCAAAGTGGAATTCTTAACAAATGGTAGAAAGCCAGCTGAATAATAGTATCTACAACCATATTAAGGGAAAAAAGTAGCTATAACTCTGCGTATCAAATTAAATGTGTTTCAGTTCAATCTAGCATAAGATGATTGTCTCTTGAAGTCAAGAGTGGAAGCTATAAACGTTCATTCGATTTCTGCTCTGCCTCAGTTTGTCGAATGGATACGAATGTTTATCAGAACTTCATAATTTCCTACCTATGTACCTATGTAAGTATTTAATATACCAATTCTAATGTAGAACAAATAGATAGGTAATGAAATCAAAAAGTTTACCTGGTGTGAGTCAGTTTTTAACCATCATAAAAAAATTATTATCTCCGAATTATCGAAAATTGTTTCACTATGTGGCGATTCATTATTTGACACACTAGGAAAATCTAAGGGACAACACGATGGATTCCTTGCCTCCATTTATCATTCTATAAAAGACAGAAGGTGAATTTGATAAAAGAAAATCCGGGCCTGTGAGTATGCCAAGTTTTTCTGTTAACAACCTGATATATTAGGTAACAGTATAATGTAATGAAGTGAGAAAGTAATTTTTTTTCTTAAGAATAAGAAGACGGTCACACCCTCCGCCCCCTTGTACCCAACTATGTACCTAAAGGAGTGCCTCTGAAATACTATTCTTAGGACAGCAGGTGATGATTGAGCAGAAAGTGAGATGGTTTGTGAGTGGGATAAATTGATCATCATCCAAAGCATTTACCAGACGTCAGGTCACCAAACCTATCACTGAGGACACATAAAATTTATTTTCAATTTACCATCGACAAAATGGGGGACTTTTGCTGACCTTGAAAATTTAAAAACCGAATTCCAGCTTTGCCAAAAAACAATAACACAATACTCTACTCGTAGTGTGTCAACCAAAAATATGCTTCACTGGTGTATCATGTGGAGATCATCGACCTCCCAATGACAGTGACCATCAAACAGCTGGCAATTTCCTTGTACTTTTAATCCACACTTTTGTTTGTAATTACCTGTAAATTCAGGCGGGTAATTGACAATGTTTGGACCATGACTAATTGATACATAAAGATTTCGGTGATGTCATGGACCGAAACACAAACTCCTACATAATTTCTCATCAGTTAGTAATAAGAAACAATGCACTTTCTCGACACACATACATATGTGTTGTAGTACCAAGTTGACTATCAAAGCCTACAAAACTGGTTACAAAATCATCTGCATTTTTTGAGGTTTTGGCTCCTTCCTACATTTACATATGAAATGGTAGAACAAGCAAATAGATGTTATAGCTACGTACTTGTTGAAAATCCTCTTCACAACAAGGTATTCCACATATTCCAAAAATCACTTTGTGTAACAAGTCCACAAATGTACCACCCTAGACTAGTAAAGCCATTTTTATACAATTTTAAAATGGTTCAAGGCGCATTATGTACCAAGTCCAAAATTTCTGATTTGGTATAAGTTTACTTTAAGTACCATCCTAGAATACTAGCACAGATATTTTCTATAAAGTTGTATTTTTGATCAATTTTGTAAGTACAAGATTAGTTGCACCAAGTCCGAATTAGGTAGTCTTACATAATTTTTTTTCGCCAATTAATCTATTATTTATTCACCTTCATATTAAAAATTAAGATTTTTTGTGTTTTTTTGTCGCAATGTCAACATGCTCTTCACAAATTATTGATCTCATATAGTATAAGCCTATCCTTAGATGTTTTTTACCAAATTTTGTTTCAAAACCTTCATTCTGAGAGCTATCAAATTAAATACGAACCTGTCAGTTCTGAACTTGTTCTTTTCAAAGTTGATTCTTAGTTCTATTCACTGATTTTGGTGTTAGTATCAGTTCAGAGAGGTGAAAACTCCAATCAGATTTGAAAGTTTTCATCGATGGTTTTAGTTGTGGACCTGCCCTGTTTGGAAGTGTGTTATTAGTTTTACTTTCTAGTGTTATGTCAATTATAAAAATGTAAGCTTAAAATGTTTAGGTGCGGTACTTTACCAAATTAAATAAGTATTTATACAGTTTAAAGAAAATATATAATGTATATATACTGAGAAGTCCGGGATTTTTTGGACACAAATTAAAAATTATTGTAGAATATTAATGACGTCACAGTATGAAGACATCATCACTAAATCAAAATACGAATTCAGACGATATACTGTCCAAATTCAAACTCATATTTAGATGAAGACATGACAACAGTAATAAAATTTGATTTTCTTTCAGACAATTCGAATACATTTTATTGTATTATCAACACATTCATAATTTGACAATTTCTTGCAAAGTGATTTGGTTCGATCTGACAGACTGGCGCCATTTAATAAATAAAGATGAACATAAATTCAATAGAGATTAAAAACCCATAAGACAACATGAATGCAGCCAACTTCATCTGCTTTATCTTTTCTTCTCTGTGCTTTTACTTATGGTTTGCAGTCAAATTTATTTTATTTTACTTTATCATGCACACACTTATGCTTTGGCTATTGTATGTCGACACATATATTTGCTGTTATTTTATAATAATCACTTATATTAATTTCCACGCTTATATTTTATCAGCATCGCGTGTTTAACAGCCATTAAAGACAACTAAGTGGGGGAACCTTGCCAACAAGAAGAACTAACTTGTGAAAACAAATTCTAAATCTAATTCACTCTTGTTCTGATGATACCCGGTACTAGGTTTGTTTTTACAAGTAGTCTTGTGTAGACGGTTAGTAGCAGGTCCAAGTCTCAGGTTGTACGTTAAAGTCATCGCATAGGCAATTATTAAGTGTACCATCTGCAGATGTAGAAATACTTTAGCTTAATCTACCTATGAAGACAAACTAGGATGATAATTCAAATTCAGGATAGGTTATGTTGAAGACAAAAGACAAATTAGAAATATTCTTTCATCATGAAGGATCAGTAGTAACGACACATAAGTCATTTCTAATATTGCCAGTTTTATATCGCACTTCAAGGCGATCTTTTCTAAACACCTACGAGGTGATATTTTAGTCAACAATACGATCAGATGGAGTTCCTGGCATCTGTTAGGAGGGAAATTTGGTGTGTTGAAGACAAACCTAAGACAAGCTTAGTTCAAGATAATTGTATTGCTCTGTCAATTAAAGGACGTGTAGAGCTTTCTTTAGCGCATAGTGGATTTGATTTCTTATATGTTTGTGATTTTCTCACCTCACTTTTCACACACTAAAAGCTCCGAGACCTAAAGTTTCATGGGGAGATTATTGACTGAGCGTGAAAGAATATTTAGGCACATAAGAAGGTCATTGATTGCGCACCAACTTAACATCGTTAGCATGCCAATGTCTTTTACCCTCTGTTATCAATAGCATGCCAGTTCATGCATGTGCCTTTCTGTGTGATACATTGATAGCATGCCTAATAAATCTGGCCAGTTTGTATCAGTTTGATTTTTACCATATACAATTGTTGCAGACTTTGAAGTAGCAATTCATTCAGCAATAAGATGTTTATGGCCTAGTATTTCAATCATTGGAGGTCGGTTTCATTTGTCTCAATCTTGGTACAGCAGAATTACCCAATTATGCTTATCTACCTTGTACAAAGATAAGGAAAGTGAAATTGGACAGTAGCTTCATCTTATTTTTGGATATCATTACTGACTCCAGATTATGTTGCCGAGTGCTTTATTTTAGATATTCTACCAATAATGCCAGCAGATAAACGTTTGTGCCAGTTTGTAGAATACTTGTTAAAAAATTACATCTATGACTCAAGCACATTTCCTCCACTCCTATGGGCCTCTGACACTATTGATTCACAAAGAACAACAAATGCTTGTGAATCTTTTCATTTGGCATTTTCCAAAAATTTTTATTCAAAACATCCACACATCTTTAATTTTGTGCAAGCTGTGAAAGAACAACAAGTATCTACCTCAGTTCTTATAAATTCTAAAGATAAACCTAAAAAAATATGAAATGTTTATGCTAAGAAAAAAAAAGAATTAGATTTGTTGATAAGTAATTTTAAGAATGGCAATTTGGACTATAACATTTTAAAAAAAAAGTTCATTTTCATTACAGTACTATTATGTAAGTAATTATAAAAAATTTTGACATTTTATTCGATTCATATTAAATTAATGTGCTCAAAAATCATCCCTTATGATAACAAACAATTAGGTGAAGACAAAAAAACTTTCTGATGGTTTCCCCTACTTGTTGTTTGCAATAGCTTTTTTTTTATCCTATTTTTTCCGCTTTACACTTTGCTTTATCCGATTTGTTGACACTGTAATTCTTTCGTAATTATAGTCTTCGACAAAGTAATTCTGCTGTTTGTTTTTGTAAGTTTCAATCCTCTTATGGATCAAAACTTCGTTAGGCTCTTATATCAACACTGCACACTTATTGCTGATTTGTCATATTAATTTGCTGAGATATGAAGACAATGTAAGCTGTGTTCCATCGTGTCCAAATAAGTTTAATTCAAGTCAAGAATTCAGCCGTAGGATTTTGACAAAGTTTAAAAAAAATAAAAATGTCTTGAAGTCACACTATCAAGACCCATCAAATCAGTGTTTTGGCTACATGATGTCATAGTTTTGGGACATTGTAACATCATTAACATTTAAACACCATCATACATTAAAGGTTGACTTTACGAGCCAATTCATTTTGGACGTCTCAATACCTTATTCCTATGTAAAGAATCAAAAACAAACAACATAATTTTTCATTACCTATTTACTTGCAGAAAAGAGGTAAAAAAATAATTAAGACTAACTTCTCCAAGCAATGTTATGAAATGTGATGGTTTCAGACTCAGTTCAAGTAAACTTGTACGAATTTGATGAAAAATTCAACTTTGTACTACTGAACATCTGTTCTGTCCTAAGATGGTTCTATTTACAAGTTTCCTCAGATTTCAGACTTCGTGCAAAATGCCTTGCACCATCGTAGGATTGTACAAAAATGGCTGCGTCATCACAAAATGGTACAATTTCAGACTTTACATGCAGCATATAGTTACACAAACTGTTAGGACACATTTTGACGGGCGAGTGCGTAACGCACTCGTTGGCTCACCTCAATGTTCTTATCACGTGCCCCCTTATCATCAAAAAAGTGATTTCAGTTGTCCCGTGGGGGGATGTCAACTTTAAGCGTTCACCTTTTTGCGGAAACTTACTCAGAGTGTAAATTCCATTGTGTTCAGCTGAAAATTCACCTTCAGTCAAACTTGTTGAGAACCCAGACTTTAGGTGCTGCACTTTAACAATATAAGTATATACCGTAGTATGGAACATATTTACTGTCGTAATATCAAATACTTGACTCACCGAATGAGGACGAGTTGTCCAATCCCAAGTGCATTTGAGGCAAAGCGACTGATGTGAACGTTGTGACCATCCCGCATAGCAGCAACGGCAACAATAGTATAAAACCTAAGAAAAACTGGAGGAGAGTAACATTTCGAATCTAACGTAACGCGTCGTTAAATAGGCGGCACAATAATTAGGGCCAGTTTAACAATGGAGAGTTAAGTCCGAGTTAATTTTACTTCGGTTTATGGTAAGCGTTCACGCGATTGCGGATATACCTACCTAAACGAAGCTTCGCAGTTAAAATCATCATTCTTAATCTGGAGGCTGCAGTCAACTCACCGTTGTACAACTAGCCCCGAAGCCTGCAGTTGTGCTAACTATTAAACCGCGAGATGAACTTGGTTTAAATAATTGTGGGTATTTTACCATACCTACGCGTTTTTTTTTTTTTTTGTGGTTTTAAGCCAAGCTCATATGCAAGTTTAAAAGTTGGTACGACCGACATTATACGTGTGCCAAAAGTATTAGGATAGAAATTGTGCGAAATGTACGGTAGCCGTATAAGGTATTTATATAGTAGGTACTACAAATTCGACATCACTCACCATTTTATGTGTCGGCACTTCCGCTTCGGCGCTGTACACAAGTTGCGTGGACGACGTACATTTTTCAGGTGTCATTTTGGCGGCGAATATTTATGGACCACCACGCGACAAACAATATCTTACTGACTCAAATACTGAAACACATTTTCATCGTCGTACCTGTGTACTGAGGTATAGGCACATCTATACGAGGGATTCTCTATACTTCCAGACATCATTTTACACGTTCACATTTTCATGCAGAAACACCTCTATTTGTACAAAGTACCAGAGACTACGCTATTTGTTGTATTGATAATGAGAAAAATTGAACTCTGTAAATCGTAATGTTCGAAAAAACGAACTCGAATATGATAAACATTTGAATTAAACATGTATTGTAGGTATTTACGGTTAGGAACAAACGAGAGGCATGTGTGTAAAAGACGTTCGTACACTGTGTGGGGGTACCACGAACACACAGAGATATCGTGCATTATAGTTAGGTATGTACGTGAATCACTTATTTGAAACGTGCCAATTAGTAATATGTATATTTCACCGAGATTAATCGCATCTTATCAATCATACATTTTGTGTGTGTGCGTGCGTGTGTGTGCGCGTGTGTATGTGTGTGCGTGTGTTTGTGTTTGTCTGTATGTATTTCTGTATATATATATATATATATATATATGTAAGCTCTTTAGAAAATAATGAAGAATCATGTAGACACATCTTTCATCTTTCCATACTTAAAATCCATCAATAGATGAATATAATACAAATCTAATATATATATATGAGAGATCTCTGCAACTCACTATATCAGCGAGTGCGAAACACAGACAGAAACTGTGGTTATTTTAAGAATGTGAATACATATTCTTACATCCCTATTCTTCGAGGGGGAGCCGCACTAGGGAAAGAACTGAGCTGATCGTTTACTAATTAGCATTCCGTCTTCCTCAAGATCATCCCACTAGCTTGGCATGTATTGATGGATTTGTAAGCTCTTTAGAAAATAATGAATCATGTAGACACATCTTTCATCTTTCCATACTTAAAATTCATCAATAGATGAACATAATACAAATCTAATATATATATGAGAGATCTCTGCAATTCACTATATCAGCGAGTGCGAAACACAGACAGAAACTATGGTTATTTTAAGAATGTGAATACATATTCTTACACACATATATATATATATATATATATAATACGAATCGAGAGCGTACGAAAACGCGTGTACAAAGTACGGAAGCGAGAAATAATGAACTGCAGGTATGATTGAAGTAGCATCGAAGAGATGCACCAAACCGCGCGATAAGTTGGGAAAGGACATGAAGGAAAGTGAGTAAACGATAGGAAGAAAAGACAAGATAGAACGAGTAGACTAAGAGTGCAATCTTACATCCACCCTCCCCACTCGATTAGGAACAGAAGGAAGCGAAAAGAGATGAGATGAAGGGAAAACACTAATTACATTTTTCGAACAAAATTAATTTACTAGCGTGATATATCTTATTACATAATGGTCCGAGTCCTACATGAACTACAAATACATTATTTGACAATCGTTTGCTTATTTTATACGGTCCTATAGGTAATTTATTCAATTTATTACGGTTTAATTTACTACCGTTATCGATATATGCGATGTCCCCTACATCAAACTCGATTTTTCTCTTAGACTTATCGTATACTTTCTTATTGTACTCGTGGTACTTAACAGAATTACGTAAAGCTAATTCTCGATTGGCAGTGAGATTAGGGGGATCGAACAGAGACTGAGGAACAAAGTCATCATGGTGACCGGAAAGTAAGTGGGAAGGCGAAAATTTGGTGACGCTGTGAGGAGTTTTATTGTACTGTTCGAAGCATTCAGCCGCCAGAACAGCCAAACTTTTTCTCGGAAAAGACGTAGGATCATTCTTTGCACAGCGAATACGATTGATCAATGTCTGATTTAAACGTTCATTTAAACCGTTCGAGAACGCACAATCCACTGCGACAAAAATATGTTGGATATTGGAGCGGGAGCAGAAACATTCAAACTCCCCGGAAGACAATCCCCCATATTGATCCGTCAGAAGCGTCCCGATAGGGTGCTGCTTATGAACTGAATCAACAAGAGAGATCATTTCCAGGGCCGTCTGACTCTTCGAGCAAAGGATATAAGCGTACTGGGAGAAATGGTCGACAATAAGATGAAGATAAGTTGAAGAAGATTTGCCACTCCTCAAACCACCAATGGTGTCGAGAGACATGACTTCAAAAGGAGTAGAGGCTGGACCAATGATACCTAATTCAGCACTGCGACGAGTTCGACGTGATTTATTCTCGATGCAAACGATACATTTCTGACAATACAAGGTGACTAATGAGTACAGATTCGGAAACGTAAAATATTTCGCAATAACTGCGATAACGTGTTTAGAACCGACGTGTCCCAGTTTTTCATGAACAATCTTGATGAGACGTTCACCAGCAGGTTGATCCAACGCGATGCGTAATCTTCCCCGAACATTACGAAATACAATCCCATGCTTGACAATATCATGATCTAACTTAAGTACATTCGTTTGCAACGAAGAAACTTCGCTAAGGGAAAGAAAATTGAAGGTAGGAAGGAGAGGATCAGTGACATCAGAGGACTCAAGGACAGGATTACGAGAAAGGCAATCGGCTTTGTAATTAAGAGGACCAGGTTCGTAAAGGACATCAAAGTTGAACTGAAGGAGTTCATTAGCTAGATTGCCAAGTTCCTCATCCAGACGAGCTTTGAGGTTGAGATGCTGTAAGGGTTTGTGATCAGTAATGACAGTGAAGTGGCGACCGATCAACCAAAAACACCAGTATCGAACAGCTTCCCGAATTGCCAAACTTTCAATATAAATGGCCTTCTTCTTTTTCTGAGCATCCAACAACTTACGAGAGAAATAGGCAACAGGTTTCTTCCCCCGTCATCCTGTGTCTGCTTCAGAACCGCACCAATTCCCACACCACTGGCGTCAGTGTAGATGAAAATAGGGCGAGACCGATCGAAGATAGCCAGAATAGGAGAAGAAGCAAGAAGACGTTTAGCTCTATCAAAGCTAGCTTGACATTTGGAAGACCAGCAGAATGGGACATTTTTCCTAAGGAGATTATGGAAGGGCTCGAGGAGAGTAGCTGCATGAGGAATAAACTTACGATAATAGGTTATCTTCCCGATGAATTGACGAACATTTTTTTCTGGAGGAAGGAACAGGAAAATCATTAATCGCAACAAGATTATCGTGAAGAGGTTGAATAGTGTCGGGTCCCAGAATATGACCCAAATAAGGAATGGTGGACATAGCGAAATTACATTTTTTAAAATTGAGGTGAAATCCCTCTTCATAAATAACATCGATTACGAGCTGAACATGAGACATATGTTCGTCAAAAGTGTGAGAAAAAATTAATTTGTCGTCGAGATAATTAATTGCGAAAGACGTTAACCCGTTACGTAAAAATTTTCCAGAAAGAATCCTCTAAAACACGGCCGGTGCCAGTTTAATTCCGAAGGGCATCGAGCACCACTCATAGTGCCCGTGTTGTGTGATAAACGCTGTTTTGTATCTATCCGACTTCCAAATCGGAATAGAATGAAACGCAGCGTTGATATCCAACGCCGAGAACCACGAGCAGCCCCAAGTTCTAGCTAAAATCTCATCGATCAATGGAAAAGGTTGACTCTCGGGGATGATCATTTTATTCAACTCACGATAGTCAACACACATACGAGTTTTAGTTTTTTTAGCACACAGGCCCTCTTTCTTGAACTGCATGGTGACAGGTGAGGCAAAAGGAGAAGTAGACTGGGTAATTATACCGTTACGTAAAAGTTCGCTACATTGCTTTGAAATTTCCTACTGATCCTCAAACGTGCAACGGTACGGCTTTTTAGCAACATGAGTATCTTTAGAGAGATTAATCGAGCACTCGTAACATTTCCGACATCGAATTTACTTTTGCCGAACGCATTATTATTTTTCTTAATTACGTTAAAAATAATATCTTTCTTAATAGGATCGTGATGCGAAACCTTAGACTTAAATAGTTTGTACGGCATATAATCGTTCCAGATTACGTTAGTGTTATTAATAGAAATATCCAGTGTCGGTGGAGAAATATCCGGAGACGAGTTTACATTAACTTGCGAGAGCACAAGATTGTGATCGAGAGACAATTTAAACATCGGAATGAGGTCCAAACCAATAATGAAATCGAAAGAAAAATTATCAGAATTGAGAACGTATAGAAGCACGCGATGCGAAATTTTCTTAATTGTAATGTCGAGCATTGTAATGCCCTGAATGACGCCCCTACCATTCGTTGTACAATACTCTGACCTGATTGGGAGGAACCTATAATTTCTTATTTTCTTAAGCGTCTTTAACGAAACAACCGAAGCATTGGCCCCTGGGTCATACAAACCCTTTCTCTTTAAGTCATTGGCAAGTACATCCAGTACAACAAACGAGGGCTTCACTCGTTTTTTTGATTCACCTGCACTTCTTTAACAAACTCGTCGACATCCAAACTATGGATCGCCTTCGAAGGGTTATCAGACTTTACGTTATTACAAGAAAAATTACTGCTACGTTGGTCTCTCTGCTTCTTGAGACAATCCTTTACGAGATGAAAAAATTTACCATAACCCTTCGATGAACAGTACGAACAAGGTTGCGAGGAGGAGGGAAACGAAGACGAGTTTGACGTATGAGAAGAAGTAGACGAGATCGAACAAGACGATGGTTTATCAAACGAATTAATAGTAGTCAACAGCTTACCAAGTGTCTTAATTTCGCTCAAATTAATACGATCCTGTAAGCTGAGTGGGAGACCCAAAGCGACTTGGCAGATTTTATCGAACTCCTGCATTTTTGGGTTAAGCGAAGCGAGAAGGCTAAGTTTATTCTGGCAATATTTGGACAACGAGCCACTGAGGTACCGGTAGTTGTAGGCGGATCGAACAGCAGCCATCCCACAAACACCAAAATTATCGATAAACGAGGTCTTCCAGAATTCCCAAGACGTATTGTCATGACACAGTTGGGTCGTGTTGTACCACTTCTCCGCTCCTTCGTCAAGAAAGAGGCGGATAACTTCCCAATAGCGATCCTGCATTATGTTAAGATGACAGCATTCCGACTCGAAGATCGAAACCCACGCATCCGGGTTCGTGTTGAACTTAGGATTGAACTTGGTGATCACCTCGTCCTTGACGATCGATGACAAGGAACGAGATGGTACCAAAGTCGTAG
This sequence comes from Ericerus pela, assembly GCA_011428145.1. Classification (NCBI taxonomy): domain Eukaryota; kingdom Metazoa; phylum Arthropoda; class Insecta; order Hemiptera; family Coccidae; genus Ericerus; species Ericerus pela. Next base: position 1,674,112 of record WOFM01000637.1, on the reverse strand, counting down.
AGGTAGATTCAGAAGAAGAAAGAGCAACTGGTGGCGTACAAGTGGGAGGTTGAACGAGGTCCTTCTCATCAAAAACGTTGAGCATGGTACTCCGAAATATCGCGTTGCCATTTTCGTCGATATATAAAGCAGCGACATCCTGCGGAAGAGCGACCTTGAATGTGCGAACAGTCCATCTAGGCGCCAAATCTCGTTTCGCTGTCACAGCGATGGGAATTGCAAACAACGACTCATGATTCGAAAGAGCCTGGTATTGCTCGGGGAAAGCGAAGCGTTCCAAGTCCTCATCATCGAGGAGTTGCATCCAGATGAGGTTGCTGATGGTAGTACGGGAGTCCGAAATTGAGGGCTCCGCACGAATCATAAACTTCACGTGAACTAATGGTACCTTAGGAGTAACGGGAGCCATAATCAAATTCGAACGTCGAGAAATAATGAAAAAGAAATGCAAACGGGAAGTGCAAAAACACTAAGGCGAGCACGAAAACGAGAAAGTTTTTGAATTTATAAGATCGTCGATCTTAATAAATGAGACTTGAGAAACTTTATCGAAGAATGCGTTTAATAAACGAATTCAAAAACAAAGTCCGTTTTCGAGTAGAAGAGCACGAAATACAAAGTACAGAAAAATATGAGAGAAAATACGTAAAAGAATACGAATCGAGAGTGTACGAAAACGCGTGTACAAAGTACGGAAGCGAGAAATAATGAACTGCAGGTATGATTGAAGTAGCATCGAAGAGATGCACCAAACGGCGCGATAAGTCGGGAAAGGACATGAAGGAAAGTGAGTAAACAATAGGAAGAAAAGACAAGATAGAACGAGTAGACTAAGAGTGCAATCTTACATATATGTATGTATGTATGTATATATGTATGTATGTATGTATGTATGTATATATGTATATATGTATGTATGTATGTATATATGTATGTATGTATGTATGTATGTATGTATGTATGTATGTATGTATGTATGTATGTATGTATGTATGTATGTATGTATGTATGTATGTATGTATGTATGTATGTATTAGTGTGTGTGTGTGTGTGTGTGTGTGCGTGTGTTTGTGTGTGTGTTGGAGAAGTTAAGGTGCTGAGGCATGAAAAATTGAAGAGTCCGAAACACTTTTTAAGTAGATATAGTGTAGGTATATAGGTATTAAAAATAAGATTTTTATCATCGTGAATCATTATAAGGTTTATTCCATAAGTTATAGATTGTCCCTTAGGCTATCTAACATTAACTTACCCTCAGTTTATAGGTACCTATACTTAATACTTATTTACTCACTACGAAAAATCACCTAATTGCTGGGAAAAAAAAAAAAAAAAAAAAAAAAAGTACCATCCAAACAAACTATACGTTCGAACTGAAGGCGAAGAACAATTAATATTTACCTCGAAATCGACTTACTTGTGGAACTGAATTGAAACCCATTTGCAATTATTGGAATAATAATCGGCAATAACGTATAACTAGAGCATAATATACGTTTTGGGAGGGGGTTGGAAAAATATTTTTAGGCGATATTTGTTCGCTGGTATTAACTCAGTCGACAGCTCAGCAGCTGAACTTGAGATTTTCTTTCGATGGTATACCTGTGAGAGGGAGTCAATAAATTTTCGAAGGTGTTTTTCCTCCCATTCCTATGCCACCGGCTATACGAGAATAAATAGTAACCTAAAATTTTCGTCGACCTACAAGTAAGACATCTTTATCGATTTGTAAAATTTCACATTTTGTTGGTTGCTATAAGTATAGCATCATTAAATATATTCTCCGAAAATTCTAATTCACCGAAATACGCAGTACTAAATAAGCTCAATAATTTTAACTGCTAAGGACGAACGCATCTTAGCCAAATCTAACGAAAATTCAGATAGCTAATCAGTATATTATTGTTACATGCATTCCGCACCCTTCAAAATTATCGTATTTCAAGAGGCTGCGAACCGAATATTTATGCTTTTATTAGGTTGAGAAATACACGTGTAGGTAGCCATAAAATTCTTATCAAATGTGTCGATTTATATCTTTTTGATAAAGCAAACGATTAAATTTACCGAGAAAACAAATAAAAATTATATACCTACGTTCAGTTCTCAATAATAATTAAAATGAACTATGTAGTTTAATTTAATATGCTTAATGAAGTATGATTGAATTACATAGTATAATAGTCTACATACCTACATACCGACATACCTACATACCTAATTATAATAACGTATACTGTTCGCATAAAGATAAAAAATCTATTCGTTGGGTGGCTACCTACCAAGTACCTATTTAACTCCATAGTAAAGTCTCTTTACTACAAGGTATAGCATGACGGTGATAAAAGGTGAGCCGCCATTTTGAGTTTTGTAATTCTTTTAAAGTTCCGATTCGATTCTTCTGCATTCTTAATGTAAAAAAAAAAAAAAAAAAAACTCAAAATGGCGGCTCACATCTTATTGCTGTCACGCGTATTCCTGGTGGTACAGATCGCAGGTATTTCTTGATTTTGGCTGGCATAGTCATGAAAAACTTGCGTACTCACCTACATACTTATATTTTATGAAATTATCACACTATGACGCATAAACCACGTGTGTTAGTATTTTAAGAAAAAAAAAAAAAAAAAAAAAACTTCTTTGGAAGTCCACCATTTATAATCTATATATACGTGTCTAGAATATAAAAATTAATGAACTGTTTTCTGTATTTAAAAACATTTAATCTCTGATTTGTGTTAGAAACAAAAAGTGAAGGACGAAATTATCAACGAATTAAATGCACGAAATTTTTATACCGACTAATTTTTCTTTTGAACGGCTAATTTCATCCACGAAACCTATATACTGAGATTGGGAAACACTATAGAGTAGTTCGCATTAATCCATAATCAATTGAGTGATCTATGTGTTCCACCAAAATCGTTAAAAACTACCTAAAATTCGCTAAAACTTTAGGCTTATATTTTCCAAAAATTACAATTGTCCAGTTTCTTGATTGGCTAGTTGAGTCAAAAATATTACGAATGAGTTAATTTTTCTCATTTACTCCCTACTTTCGGGTAATAGGTGATCTCCATTTGTAGCTGTTTCTCCACGCAGGGTAAGAAATCACTTAAGCAGGGTTTAAACTCACATCTCTATTCTCCAATCTCCAATCTGTACCTATTCTGTAAAGTGGGGAAATTTTAATTTTTAGGGAATAAATCAAGAGGAACAGTATAAACCATCCTGTGGAATACCTTGTTGTGAGAGATATTCACACTAGAAGGTCTTCAACAGTATTTGCGTGTTCTGCCACTTCATACGATTAAGTATGGGAGAGCCAAATCCTCGGCAAACACTGGCGATTTTTGAGCCAGTTCTGAGAGTTTATATACCGGATTTGGTACACGCACACAGACACACATGCATACGTATGTATACGTAATTATGTCATGCATTATGTCGTTTCTTGTCTCCGTTGAGATGATAAGAAATGACGCAGTGCGTTTGGTACCGAGTCGTGACATTACCGAGATCGTTATCAGGTCAAACATACAAACGCACCAGTGTAAGTTGGTTTAACGTCATAGAGACGATTATTGCCAGCCTTTGGGCGGCGAATGTTGTCGAGGGGTGCGAGCCCCTATAACCTCATACGAGTAATGTCCCCACACATCCTTTAGTCGATTTAATAATTTTGAGAAAAAAAAACAAAAACGAACCCATAAGAACCTATATAAATAAATTTCTGGGTTTCATTTTGTGAATATTCTAAGCAGGGATAGAATATCACTACGATTTAGTTTCCATTATTGGTATTTTACCATTATTTAATTTTGTTTTGGTACCAACTGGTATTTGGTTAGGTACTATTACCACTCATCTTGGTATCGTTTCTAAATTCATTTCCAAATTTACTCTATACCTATGTGTTTCAGGTTCTAGTATTAGCATCGATATTTTTGTAGAGATAAGTATTGTTAAGTTCTATTTGTTTCTGGAATTGTTTTGAAAATATTTTTTTCTCTTTTGTTCCGTTGCAAAATTACAAAATAATTGAAACGATGATGTTCGTGTAGTGGTATTATTAGTTCTTTTTCATTTTTGGTATTCTTTTAAAAAAAATTTTATCATTTCTGGCTTTCAAAATTACAAATGATTGAGAAGACGATGTTTGTGTAGCGATATTATAAGTTCTATTTTGTTTCTTCTATTTTTATAAGCTTTTATTCTACTCACTACTGCGATTTTAAAATATACCAATACTGCAGCCAACCTTCTGCAACGAAATAATATTTATTTCGCATGAAGCTAAAGTCAAAAAAAAAAAAAATAAATAAAAGATTACTATTTAAAAATTCGTTTTTAACCTAATTACGATTTTTGTTCTCATTTTCTCCTTATGAAAATGATTGAAATGATGATGTTAGCCTTAATAAATTGAAAAAAGAGAAATAATACAGGAATGGAGAGAACTTTTTATTTATGTATTGATCTGGTAATGGTATTAAGTATTACAACTATTACAATATTGAAAAATAATAGTATCAATTTGAAATTGTTTTAGAGCTTCTAGTATCGCTATGTTATTTTAGAAGTATGAGTTTCCAGCATTGGTTATGTATCCATTACTAGCATTTGCAGCAGTAAATAGCAATTCTGTTACCTTTTATGGTAGTAGAATTCAATCCCTGGTTCTAAGGATCTTCAGGAACTTTCATTTGAATAGGTAGGTATCAAAAATCTTATGATATTTTTCGATAATAATTTTGTAGATAATGCTCGGTGAGTTTTGATGGGACCAAGTAGCAAATAGGCTCTATTGAAGGGGCTGTGTCGGTACCTACTACTTAGAAATAACTAATAAGTACACCGTGATGATTTTATTGTTCATTCAACATTTTCATACAACTACTCCGGTTTAATTTTTTTTTCTTAATTCATTTTAATCGATTAGTTTTTTCCATTATGAATAGATAGGCCTACTCTGTGAAAGAACTAATTTTTACAATCATATATCTACCTTCGAACGATACCCACTGATTTTGCTAAAATTTATTAAAAATAAATTCGACTAACCAAAATGTTGGTTATAGTACAAGGCACTGTCACAAGTTGAGATCATAATTTTATTATTTCTTTTCTTTAAATTTTACTCTTAATCATCATAGGTAGTAAATAATGTTAAAAATGTTAGGAGGAAAATAGAGACCCACCTACGTAATAATATGCTTTTAAATCACAATTAATAATATATTATATTGGAAGCCTTACTTACCACATTCTAGGTCCAAAAAAACGACAAAAAAACGTTCAATGACCGATTGAAGAAATGTAGGTGTCAATTAACGTTTCGTTCACAATATTTTCAATTTCATACTGCATATATTATTGACAGTAAACTACGACAGAATAAAAAATGAGGAGAATGTGTCAATTAAATAATTCTAACCTTCACTTGTCAATAAATAAAAGAGTAGTTATGGTAATTTACATTTACACATGCGTGTTTGTCTGCCCAGTGTACAAAGTACCACATCGAATCAGGACATTCATGAGATTAGTTTTTATTAACTAACTCAATAGGTAACAGGACCAAGCAAATTTAATATCTGGCCCATACATTAGGTTTGTAATCGGAATTAACTATAAAACAGAAAACACACGGAAAACAATCGATTATTAAACATGTTGATTACACTAATTGAACACCTCTAGATACGTATTGGGAAACGTTTGAAGTGGCAAATTTTAAAATAAACTTCGATATTTACGACTTAATATTATTGATCTTCCAAATTTTCATCGCCTAATTGGGTTGAATATAAGAAAACATTTACAGCAATTCCCAGTAGTGTACGTCTAAAGGTGTTCAAATTATATTTCCTTGTTGGATTCAGGAATGATTTTCTTACAGAATATGGAGGGTAGGCAGTGGTGCAACGGAAAATTTGGGGACCATGTTAAGTATCCAATGGAACCTCCTTAAATTCTCGGACATAAAATACACTCACGATCATACGTTACAAACAGGGGTAAATAGGATTTTTCAAAAAGGGGGCTTGAAAATTTTGTCAATACATTTTATTTATTAAGTTTACCATTCAAAACATAATGTATGCAGGATTTAGTTGGCAGAAGAAGGACTGTGTGGGTACTTGACACTCGTATGAGGTATTACGGGCTTGAACCCCTTGACAACAGTTGCTGCCAAAAGGCTAGCTTATTATTCGTCTTGATGACATTAAAACATTGCTCAAAATGTTCGAACATAATTACTTGCAATAAGAAGAGCGTTTTTCTAAAACGTGTCAAGTCCATTTTACAATTTTTGGAGTTTACAGAAATTCTGGGTTTTTTTTTGACACGCCCGATCGAATAAGCCAACTCCCAGAGCTCTAACTCTATTATTTTCATATGATCTAAGCATTTGAAAGTTGGGCTTGTAAATATCGGTCAGTCAAAACCGCATTAAGTCCATTAGTTGAAAAGTTTTTTTTACGTTTTTAGTTTTTATGAGTTTTGAATTCTTATGAAATAAATGAAAAGCACAATATGATATGTATTATTTGGTGCGACGAAACAAATGTTCATTTGGACTGTAAAGTTATCGTTAATATTTGGCTCAATGACTCTGTAAGATGACAATATCACATCAACTGCGACATCCTCGATAAGAGGATCCAGGAAATGGAAAAATGTAGATTTGTGGGAGAAAACGAAGAGAAAAGTGGCAAGAAACAGTGCACTTACTAGATCAGAGGTAAAAATTGACTGTGAACATGGGGAAGAGAAATTCTGCCAAGCAGCAACCTTACAGCCGAATGAGTTGAATGGTAAAATTGAATACTTTAATTTGAATAGAGCTGTGCATGTGTATTTACATGATTAATGATCTGTTGCTACCAGATTTCAGGAAAAAGTTAGATTCATGTAAGACAGTTGAAGTATGCTTGATGGCTACAATAATAAAATGTTGCCAAAAGCATATAAGCCAAAACTAAAAGCGGATAAACCAAAACCGAAAGTTGTTAAGCCAAAACCACCTTCCTCTGACTCTCGTTCAGCTACTTGCTCTCGTCGTACTACTCGCTCTCATCCATTTACCTCTCATGCTGTTATGAATGAGTCTTGTAATGAAGATTAGAGTTCTAGATGTATTCATCAACATGTATATTTCAGTTTATTTTAATTTTTTATGACTATTTTCTGCATTCAGAATGAAATTTTTTCAAAACGAAGAATTTGTCTTTTATTATTCTCAGAATGGCTAGGTTGTCATTTTTGTTCTACGAACTAAATTCGTTGGTGGGGTTAGGGTATTTTAATATCGAAACTTTTATCTTCTTATTTTGTTCGTGGCTAGTTTCATTAGTGTTTTTTCCCCAAAACAATGTCGATCGTTTTTTCAAACCCTGATTAAGTCCACTGTTTTTTTTTTTTTATTAGACGCCGTTATCACTCCACTTTTATATATTGGGCATTGATTTACTGCGGAGTCGATGTGGAATGGTTCAATGTTGCTACCCAAAAAAAAAATCAATAAAAATTATTCAAACCTGCCCAGTGTAGACAGTATTTTTCATTTTTTTCGAAAACAGTTTTTTGGACTTAACACAGTTTGGAAAAACTGTCTTCTAATACTTGCAAGCAATGTACAAAAACCAAAATGTGACTTTAGGTGTTCAGGCGGCACGGGGATTCAAACCCATACTGGCTGAACACCTAAAATCTCCCTCGTTCACCATCACAAAAGTCAGCACCATACTCACTCGGCCACAGTGCCGGGTGACGGTGTTCGAGGGAGTAGCATATTTTATATGCGCTGACGTAGTGTGGCAGCTGCCACACCACTCCCCTCTCAGTATAGCGGAACATAAATTCGGTTACCTATACGAAGGCGCCTAGGTAGGGACATACACTGGAACGTGGCAATGCCCCTCTCCATCTCTGCTCCGTGGCATATGCCCACCAGCACCATCACACACAGAAACGGCGGTGCGATGCACCACAGTTACAATCGGCTTTCACAAGTTCCCGAGAGTTGGCGTGAATATTCCATCCCCCGGATCACGTCGAGGTCACCACTTTAGGTGTTCAGGCGGCACAGGGATTCGAACCCGTACCGGCTGAACACCTAAAACCTCCCTTGTTTACCATCACTAAAAGGCAGCACCGTATTCACTCGGCCACGGTGCCTGGTGACGGTGTTCGAGGGAGTAGCGTATTTTATATGTGCCGACATAGTGTGGCAGCTGCCACAGTGACTAATCAGACAACTACGGTGATGTCACAATTCAGTACATGAACCTATCTATCATTCCTTATCTTGATAAGAAGTAATAAACTTCCCTTATACACAGACGTATTTATTATGTATGTGTGTATGTGTGTGTGTGTAAATGAGCCCCTTTATAAACCACCCAAACTGGCTCTAAAATGGCCAGTGTTTGCCCAGGTTTTAGCTCTCCTATACCTATGTGTTTACATATGTAGTGGTGGAACACGCGAATAATCTGTAGATTACCTTCTTGTGTGAATATTCTTTCACAACAAGGTATTCCATAGACAGGAAATTAAAAAAATAATTTCAAGATTGCAGCAAATGAAAAAAAAAAATTATGTTTGGTATGTTCTATAAGGTGTATTTTGCATATAATTGTCTTACCAATCATATTATGACATTGTTTTTTTTTTATTTCCTGGAGCAAGGAAAAATTTGGTGGATATACTCCCATACTCCCATATACCTACGTTACAGCTCACAAGCTTAAATGAGAAAGATATTTCATCACATAAAGATAAAATCAAAATAATTTTTCAATTGTATTTATTTTTTTCTGATATTTTCTGGAAAGCCGTTTGGCTTGGAGCATATTTGCACTGAAGAGTCTGCATTAATATGTGCCAATTTCCAGACTCCAGAAGTACAATGGAAATACGAAAATGATTTTCAGTATTGCAGGGCAACACTGAAAATTAATTCTCCCAAGACCAAAGTTATTTTTTCCATTCCAATTGACAGTTTCCGCTCACTTATGAAATTACAATTACAAAATTTGGCAACAGTTAAAAAAAACTGAAGATAGCGCATATGGTCTACAGACTTTCAATTTCACCATTGTAAGTAGGCCTTTGTAAAAAATGCATAATATTAGTTGTAATTATACCTACTGTCTTATACACGAGCAGCGGTTCTATGACGACACATAAAACAAACAAAAGCCATTTGCACACTTAATTGTTCAACCACTTGTGACATATTTCCTTAAACCTTCAGGCATAAAATAAAACCCAAACCAGATCCACTCACTTAAGATTTCTCAAGATAAAGGAGGAAAAGTAAATACCATTTTCTTGTGTTAAATTAAAACCATGTTATTCTAGGTTGATGCTGTATATGTTCTTAATTGATATGATACATGCTGAAAAACATTGAAAGGATAAAATGATGTCACAACTTTTCTTTAACACCACACTGCGACAGTTTCATTCATTTGGTGGCCTATATGTTGTTCAAAAGTGGTTTTTGATTTTATCCAGATGTTTTGATATAAAAATGAAATTTGAGCAGAGAAATTTAGTGTGTCAAACTAAAACACCAATTTTGTGTCAACTAAGAACACCACCGCTTTCTTCTTTCTAGCGGTAAAATTAGCAGTTATTCTTCACTGTTTTAAAAAAAAATAATATACACCATTTAATTTTTCATGAAAAAAACATTACGTAAGTAGGTTACCATATTTACTTTCATTTCCAATAAACTGCGGTCTTTAGACAAAAAAGATTAAAATTTCACCAAAAAAGAATGATTCGATAAAAAAAAAAAGTTTTTTTAATTTTTGTAAAAATAATGAGTATTTTATTTTCAGGTAGTATACCCAAGGATGAGGCATCGTGCGATAAAATTTAGTTTAAATTTTGTGAAAAAGGCTCTAGTTAGTGGTGAAAGAAACACAGTGTGTCTATTTAGAACCTGTGTAAACCTAGAACCACTCTCCCTTCAAAGTATTTGGAAGGGTGAAAATAATTCATTAAAAAAGTCAGTTTCTTTTTCACTAAACGTTGGATCCAGTTTTATGTAGGCTTACTAAAAAGTGTGACTTGGGGTAAAAATGCAAATAATGAGGTTTGTCACGCTTTTCATTTGAAATTTTGATAAAATTCGTAAAATAATAGCATTAGTACCGTTAAAAACTATCTGAATTCATGAATTATTTTTAATTTTTTTCTTTTTTTTTTGAATACTATTCACAATTAACATAAATTTAAAAAATCTCTAGCGCTGCAATACTTTTCTAGAAAACTAAGTTTCCCAATTTCTATCTACAATAAATTCTAATATTAATGCTAAATTCCAAGTAAGTGAACATATTTCAAAAAAAATTCCGTAGTTATCGATATTTAACGCACATATTGATCTATCGATGTTTCATTGTTGATGTTTTAAGTAAAATAAGTAAAATAATTAGAATACTTCCTCGTGCTGTAAATACGGAAAAGATACTTCCAGTAACACAGGCTACCTGATTTTCTCCAGCAAGTGTTTTTGTTTTTTTTTTTCTCGGAAACCACTGAGTCAGTAGGCGATAAAACTCCTATTAAACTTTATCTCACAAAAACTACATTTCATGAAAATTTCAGCCCTATCCCTTTCGTATAGTTTTTTCAGAATCTTGAAAACAAAATTTTCTGTAGCAATTTGATCTTTTCCAGTTTTTTCGCAAACTACTGAACCAATAAGCACCAAACTTCTACGAGACCTGTAATTACGTAAAAAAAATCTATCGTAAAAATTTGAGACCGATCGCATTTTTAATTTTCTCAAAATCTTTTTAAAAAAATAAAAAAACACTTTTCCAGGAATTTTTTATGTTTCAGTTTTTTTCAATTTTACTGAACCAATAAGCACCAAACTTCTTCAAGACCTGTTCCTACGTATGACGACTAATGGCTTTAACACAAAATTTGAGCGATACATATGGAAATATTATATACAGTACTATGCCAACATACTTACCCCTAACTCTTTTATGAGGTCAATTTTAATACCCCGTCTGCACGCAAACTTGACAAAAATTAAAATACAGTATGTACTTCGATGAAATCGATACAATTTATAAAATTTAGCTGAGAGTTTTATGCAATAATGAGGAAATAACCTCATTAACTCTCTACAACCAATTATTCTTTTACCTATAAAGTGTTTGAAAGTTTTTGTGGCACCGACCATAGCCATAGAACTAGGTGGTGCTGGAGAATCCTTCGTATAGCAGGTGAGTGCACCTACAGGTTTCAATTATCCATCCAGAAACTCCGCAATAACTACTTTGAAAAAATAGAAAAAAATATTGCTCTTACCTTTCAATGGTGTTTCCAAAGGCTCCACTTCTAATCGTATTTGACGTACTAATCGGCGCTGTTGAGCTCTTTCTTCTTCATACGATGATAGTGTGAAAATTGGTACCATTAAAAAATAATTTACCAACTCGCTACCTACCTGGTTCATGAAAAAAATATTGTTGTATTGAACATTACAAAAATATTTACAATGAGTACAGGCAGTTGTTCTTCGATTAACAAATGCCCGACTAAAATGTGTCACAAATAATGCACTGCCTGAACAAGATTTAAAAACTGATTTTTATTTTGGCTCCTTAAAACATATATCTTTCAGAATTCGACGTTCTTTTTCTTTCCGATTTACCCATATAATGGATCTGTTCAAATAGAACTTATATTTTTGTCAACTGGATAAAAGTACCTACGTAATAATTTTTGAACGAATCTAACACTCTCCACTTATAATTCCAGTCCAAAAAAAAAGTCTTTTTTTCTAAATTTATAATTTTATGCATAATACATTAGCAAAATTTAATTTAGTTAGTTTGGCTGGTTACTGAAAACATATACCTATATGCCAAAATTAAAATCTGAAAAAGTTATCTACCATAAAGATCAAACTGTAAATTTAATACTGACATTAAAACACCAAATGAATCCCGCTGTTAATGATAGTGATTTGTCTTCACGATGTAATTACCAACGAATAACTTTTTTTTAACAATCTTGAAATACTATACAACCAAAACAAAAAAAAATAAATAAATTCTAAATACAAATTTTTCAACTCGATGAAAAACCAATAGACCTACAGAGAAAATATAATTTTTACTCAATTTTCTTGCAAACGAGGTATTAAAATTGACTTTAAAAAAGGGTTAGAAGTGGGATGATGAAAATTATCTGTTTCGTGCGAAGAAAAAAAAAATTGGTACAATTTTTTCATTTTACCATGAATTTTTTTTTTTTAATGTGAATGTATATTTATAGATATATGTATGCATGTATGTATGTACCATTCTTGTTAACACGACACGACACAGGGCATAATTTTCGTTCAATAATCACGAAATTTGATAAAAATGTTACGACTAACACAAGAAACTTATCTACCAATTTTGAATTTAATTGATTGATTTGTTCAGAAGTTATTAGTTATTTAGTTTATTTTTGTCCCATATCTCGGGAAGGGAGTGATGTAGATGCATTAAAATTTAAAGGGTTAAACTAATACCACTGAGGACGATACATTTGGGTAAAAAATTGTTTAAAAAATGTATGGGGGAGTGCAAAATTTTAAATCCATAATTTATCTCTAAGGAGGGATAGGGGCCACAGAGTTGACTTAAAACCTTTCTTAAAATAATACCAATAAATACCCAAAATTTTAGCTGGATCAATGGAGCAAGCGGTTTTAAAGTGATGGAGGTATATACAAACAAACTTTCACATTTATCTATGGTATAATATAATATGTACCTTTTGGGGGTGTGTGTGTGTGTGCGTGTGTGTGTGTGTGTGTGTATGTGTGTGTGTGTGTATCGCCAAAAATTTGTGTTCATGGTTTTGAGAAAACTATAAAATGGATAGAGCAGAAATTTTCACGACAGATAGTTCTTATGTAGGAGCAAATCTGAAAGAAGTTTGGTGCCTTACGGTTCTGCAGTTTCCGAGAAAACTGGAGGAAAAAAATTTACTGGAAAAGTTGTTGTGGGGACAATACTCGTATGAGGTAACAGGGGCTCGCACCCCTTGACAACAGTCGTCGCCCAAAGGCTGGCAATAATCGTCTTTATGACGTTAAACAAATTTACACTGGTGCGTTTGTATGTTTGTACCTGTATGTACGTACAGGTAAGACACATAGCACAGGCCGAGATCAATTACCTGATAACAATCTCGGTAATGTCACAGCCCCGTTCCAAACGTACTGCGTTGTTTCTTATCACCTCGACAGAGGCAAAAAACGACGTAACGCATGACATAATTACGTACATGTACGTATGCATGTGTGTCTGTGTGCGTGTACCAAATCCTGTATATAAACTCTCAGAACCGGCTCAAAAATTGCCAGTGTTTGCCGAGGATTTGGCTCTCCCATACTTAACTGTATGAAGTGGCAGAACACACAAATACTGTTGAAGACCTTCTAGTGCGAATATCTCTCACGACAAGGTATTCCACAGTGGTGACCCCAACGTGATTTTTTGGCTATGTCGTGGGTGTCTAGGCGCGTTGCGCTAATTCTAAAACTAGGCACGGTGCGCTGGTGAGTTACTAGCTTGTGATACAAATTTTTTCACAGACCTAGACACCTTTGGCTGTCGAAGCAGAGGTCTGACTTTGAAAGTGGGAAATTATACCCCCCTTCCAAATATATTTGCTGGAAAGGAACCAAGAGAAGTAGACCTGGAAGAACAAAGTTGCCCTCATCCGCCAACTCCTCCAGCTTCGACCAGAGACTCTGAAGTCTTTGAGACTCTGGAGAAACAAAAACGAATCCGGAGGCCAGAAGCCTTGCGTTTGGGAGCTGTAGTCAACCCAAACGAGACAACAGCTCGCACCCTCAGAAGTGGTTGTCTTTTGAGCCAAGACCCCGACCCTTTGACCCCAGACCGACAACCAACGGAGTATGGTGGAACCTTTGCCAAAAACAACACAAGAGAAGTACAGCAGATTACAATGCCTAACAGAAGTGGAAATACGACAAACCCATCATCGAACCAGCCAGGAACAGGTGGAAGTGGTCAGCCACATCTGACCCCCGAAGTTATTGCACAGCTACTACAGCTGTTGCAAATGCAGACTCTGCAGAACCCTGCGATCCAAAGGCGGAGGATAGAGATTCCGGAATTTTTGCCAAATGAGGTGGAACTCTGGTTGACTCTCCTCGAAGGTCGTTTCAAGACAGAAAACTTACAGAACAACCAGAAGTACTCACACATTTGCAGCGGCATGCCCGCAGAAATAATACGCCGCATTCCGGATATCATGGAATGCCCTCCGGCGGAAGCAGATAAGTACAGTTGGTTCTGTAAGAAAATTTGAAATGTGTTTGGTAAGACCCAAAACCAAATAATTGATGATGTTATGGGTGGAATGAAGATTGGAGATGATAAACCCTCCACCTTCATATCCAAATTACGACAGAAGGCCAACAACATCGTATCGCCGTCAGTCATTGGGAACCAGTTCTGCAAACAACTGCCCCAACATGTTGTGCAGTGTCTGGCAGCTATAGGTACCATGGTGATCAATAACTCCGAGGACCTAGACTTCTTGGCAAAGAGTGTGGATGGTGCACTGGAACATTCGAGATCAGCATCCTCGATTAGTGCAGTATCGACAGAGACCGGAGAACTAGCTCAGCTTAGAGCCCAGATAGCTCAGCTGACTAGTGAAGTAAAGAAGAAAAGTAACAACAACAATTCAAGAAATGGTAGAAGTAATAACCGCTCGAAAAGCAGGAGCAATAACAGAAATAATGACAGAAAATCTAGGTCCAGAGACCGAAAGAGCAATTCTACCAGGGGTCGGAGTCCAACTCCCTCTAGAAGAACATCATCCCCCAAACCCCGGTCTCAAAACTGGGACGATAAATCCTGCTTCTTCCACAATAGATTTGGCGCAGAAGCCACCAAGTGCAACAATAGATGCTAATGGTGGGGAAAAACATACAGTAAGTCGTCAAACTAGAAAGAGGGGTTGTCTATGCGGCTGAAGATCCCTCGAAAAAGTATTCACACCGCCTGTTCATCAAGGACAGGACAAACAGGAGACGTTACCTAATAGACTCAGGTGCTGACTTGAGCATTTTGCCAGTAAGTAAGAACCAAAAGGCATTTCCTTTGAAATACTACCTCCGAACTGTGAATGGTCAAAACCTTCCAGCTTACAGAATAGAATCCAGCAAAGTAAGCATCAGTTTGCGAAGAGACATGACGTGGTCATTCACAATTGCGGACGTTCCAACTCCAATCCTGGGTGCAGATTTTCTCGCGCACTACAGCCTGGTCATTAACCTCAAAAATGGAAAAATCATAGACAACAATACTGGTCTATGCGTGGAAGGCCAAATGCTAGCGTACCAACTGGACACCAACATATCCAGCTGCACTAAAGTCGACGAACAATTCCTACGGATTCTGTCAGACTATCCTGGAGTCACTCAACCATCGATTCGCAGGCATCCGACCTATAAGCATGACACCGTTCATTATATAGAAACTAAAGGACCACCTTGCCATGCTAGAGCCTGCAGGCTACTACTTGATAAACTCAAAGCAGCATGGGAATACTATGACCGCATAATAGGGGAAGGCATATGCCGCCCCTCAAAAAGCTCATGGAGTTCCCCAATCCACATGACCAAAAAAGCCAGTGGAGAGTGGCGAATTGTTGGAGACTACAGGGCCTTAAATGCCAAAACAGTTCCTGACCACTATCCAGTCCCAAACATAATGGACTTCAACGCGAATATGAAGGGTAAAACGATATTCACAAAAATCGACATCAACTGGGCATTCCACCAAATTCCAATGGCTGAACAGGACATCCCAAAGACAGCGGTCATAACCCCCTTTGGTTTATTCGAATAACTTCGAATGCTGTTTGGACTCTGTAATTCTGCATAAACTTTCCAGAGATTTATAAATGGATTGTTTATGGATTTGCCATTTGCTTATGCATATCTGGATGACATATGCATTTGCTCAGAAGGCGGTGAGCAACAGCTCAAGAAGAATGTAAGAACTATCGTACAACGTATACACGCTGCTGGACTTACCATCAATGTTGGAAAAAGTTTATACAAACAGACCAAGATTGACTTTCTCAGCTATCAAGTCTCGACCGAAGGCATTTCCCCTTTGAAGACCAAGGTAGAGCCCATATTGAAATTCCCAAAACCCTCAAATGTTGCAGAACTCAGACCCTTCTTGGGGATGGTGAATTTCTACAGATGTTGCATTAAAAATGCTGCAGCCGAACAAAGTAAGCTGTTTGCATTGATCAAAACAAATAAAAAAAAAAGATAAGACTCCACTCGATTGGACAGAAGAAGCTGAAAAAGCCTTCGAAAATATAAAAGAAACACTGGCAAATGCAACTCCACTAGCTCACCCAGACGAAAGTCTGCCATTATGTGTCACAACTGATGCATCCGACTTTGCTATTGGTGCAACACTGTACCAAAAGGACAATGACAAGAAGTTACCGCTCGCTTTCTTCTCCAGAAAGCTATCAAAAACCGAGAAGAACTACAGCACATACGACAGGGAGTTACTGGGAATATTTGCTGCGTTGAAGCATTTCAGGCACCAATTAGAGGGTAGATGTTTTACTGTGTATACAGATCATAAACCCATAACACATGCCTTCACGCAAAAGACAGAACCAGCTTCCCCCAGAAGAGCTCGACAATTGGACTACATAGGACAGTTGACTACGGACATCCAGTATATAAGTGGAGAACTCAACACTCAAGATAATGCTCTTAGTAGGATCGAAGCCATCTCGGCACCGTCTCAATTACCATACACTGAAATAGCTAAAGAACAGTTAAGGGATGCAGAATTGCAAGAACTGTTGTCGAACAATGACACAGCTCTCAAATTGAGACAAATGAAAATCCCTGGTACTAATGTCTTACTAACATGCGACATTAGTACAGGCAAGAACAGGCCATTCCTGCCGACAAAGTATCGCAAATTGGCTTTCAGTAGTGTGCACAATCTATCGCACCCTGGACCAAAATGCACTGCTGGATTAGTAGCATCAAGATTTGTTTGGCCTCGGATGAAGTCCGACTGCAACAAATGGGCTCGCAGTTGCCTGAATTGCCAAGAGTCCAAAGTAGGAAGACACACTCGTTCGCTTCTCAAATCTTTTAAACAAATGGAGCGGTTTAAAACGATACACATAGACTTGGTGGGTCCATTACCCCCATCCCAAGGACACAGATACCTCTTAACGATGATTGATAGAGCAACTCGATGGCCAGAGGCAGTTCCTCTCTATGAGATGACAGCTCCCACGGTAGCTGCCAGGTTATACGACACCTGGATTGCCCACTATGGCATACCTGAAGTCATCATCACGGACCAGGGTCGTCAATTCAAAAGCTCGCTCTTCCAAGAGCTGTCTAAGAAGCTTGGTGCACAACACAATCACACCACAGCTTACCATCCTCAAGCAAACGGTAAAGTTGAGCAATGGCACAGAGCTTTAAAAGCCTCCATCATAGCTTGCGACACCAAAAGATGGGTTGACATACTACCAACCATCCTCTTGGGACTTCGATCTGCTCTTCAAACGGACACGGTCACTCTGCACCGCAATTAGCGCTCGGCGAAGAGTTACGCCTACCAGGAGACTTTTTCACCCACTCGAAAGAAATCAGCCCCAAAATGCTCGTCCAAAACATACGGACTGATGCTAATAGTTTTTTGAAACAGGCAGCTTGTCATGGCCAACCAAAGATTTATGTCTCCAAACACTTGGCCACGACATCTCATGTGTTTGTCAGAGACGACAAAATAAGATCTTTGTTGGAGAAACCATACGCCGGTCCTTATAAGGTTGTATCACGGGATGACAAGAATTTCATGATACTAATCGCAGGTGAAGAAAAAACGATTTCAATTGACAGATTGAAACCTGCGTACCTTATAAACGACGACAGAAAAATGCTCCAAAGAGCAGTAAGGAAGATGACAGATAGGAAAATAGAAGAAGAAAAACAGACTGCACAGACCGTAACACACAACCACAAAATGTTGAGGACAAACCAGTCGAAAAAGGTGATAAACCACAAAAATCAACAGAAGAAAAAATAAAAATAAAGAAAACGGTGAAGTTCAGTGACGAGATCGTCAAAATACATTACGATCCATCGGCTCCCTTATGCCCACGAAAAAATGGCAGGCCCCTAGGTAGCAGAAAGTGAAAAAACCAGATTCCAACTCGAAAATCCGAGAGATTAGCAAGGAGAAACTAAAAATATTCACGAAAGTTAATATCCGCTGCGAAAAATACAAACCCGCATAAAAATACGTACGAGAATCTGGGAATATTTGGAACAAAAGAAACTCCTCAGATAAGCAGAGAAAAAGTGCGTCCAAATAAAACTCGACACGAATAAACAAATCCACGTGCGATACGGAAGAAAACATCGCAATGTGTTTCTATTGACAAACATACAGATAACAAAATAGTCAATAGATCGTGACGTCACAAACGAAGAGTGCATTCCTTTGTGAGATACAAAATTCAAAGTACGAAAATTCAAACATGCTTAACTCTGCTTGTACTTAACAGATTTGGACAGGAAAAATTTTCAGCTAAAGAATATTTAATGCACTATCCCCTCCGAACATGTCTGAAATGAGATAACGACTTGGAATAAAGCAGTGATCGAAAATATTCTCGCAAAGTTTTTCACTCGCCTTTCTGCTGTTGACTGTGACACGCCGAAATTTTTCTACCATATTTTTTCTCTCTTTTTCTCTCCTCTATCTTTTCTATTTTTCCTTCCTTATAATGTCGTCCCCAACTAATACACCGTTTTCGACTCAAGATTTCCAATTTGTAGTTCCGCCTGTGCCTCAGCCTGTGAAGACTAAGGCACAGACAGAACACGAAAAGGAGATCGAAAGAATCGAAAACAAGCTACTAATGTATACGACATCGGCTGCAGACATCGTCAAGATGATGTCCGCACCCCTTCCTGCCCTTATCTCACCGCCAAAATCGCCAGAAAAGACACCGAGAGTGGAGTGCCCACCCCTGGAGTCTTCAGCCCTGGCAAAATTGGAGGTGAGGAGGCAACCTCCTGTGGAAGAGGTGCAAAAACTATGCCCTCCCTCCACCCTAAGTCTAACCTACAAACCATTGGGGAATTTGAACTCCCCGATGTTTAAAAGGCCAAGACTCCTGAACCCCTCTGGTCCTTTTCCTTTCCACCGTCCACACCCATATACTTGTCCGGTGCACCAAAATATACCACCCAGACGTAGGGGACAACAGAGCCGGGAGACCTATCAGGCCCGTTTTAACGCTTGTAAGCAATCTTACAATTGTGTAGGCGCTGCGGTTGGGTTGGCTCTAGCCAAATGGGAGAAGGATCAGCGACAGCAGTAGACTCAATAAGTCCCCCCAGGCATGCAACTTATCATTTTTGCAGCGCAAAAACTGGGGGGAGTAGCTGTGGGGAAAATACTTGTATGAGGTAACAGGGGCTTGCACCCCTCGACGACAGTTGCCGCCCAAAGGCTGGCAATAATCGTCTTTATACTAATTTACACTGGTGCATTTGTATGTTCGTACCTGTACGTACGTACAGGTAAGATACATTGCATGGGCCAAGATCAATTACCTGATAACGATCTCGGTAATGTCACGGCCCGGTTCCAAACGCACTGCGTCATTTCTTATCACCTCGACAGAGGCAAGAAACGACGTAACGCATGACATAATTATGTACATGTACGTATGCATGTGTGTCTGTGTGCGTGTACCAAATCCTGTATATAAACTCTCAGAACCGGCTCAAAAATTGCCAGTGTTTGCCGAGGATTTGGCTCTCCCATACTTAACCGTATGAAGTGGCAGAACACACAAATACTGTTGAAGACCTTCTAGTGGGAATATCTCTCACGACAAGGTATTCCACAGTTGTTTTTCCACAACTCTGAGAAAATGATGAGAGGGATCAGGCTGAAAATTTCACGATAGATTATCCTTTTGTTGGTAAAATTTTGATAAAAATTTGGTGCCTATTAATGCTTTAGTTTTTGAGAAAACTGATGAGTAAAAATTTAGAAAAATATTTTTGTTCACGGTTTGGAGAAAACTACCTAACAAATGAAGCTTAAATTTTTGCAAGAGGTAGTTACCATATATAGAAGCAGGTCTGAAAGAAATTTGGTGCTCATCAGTTTAATAGTCTTAGAGAAAACTAGAAAACAAAAAATTTGCAGAAAAATCATTTTTGCAGGATTCTGAAAAAACGACAAAAGAAATGGAAGTGAAACATTCACGGTAGATTTTGTCGCTGCAGTTCTGGTAAAAGTTTTGTTCCTATTAAATATGTAGTTACCTACTAGAAGTTTCCAAAAAACCAAAAAACAGAAAATTTTCGGAAAATTAGTTTTTAACGATGAAACATAGATAGATCGATATTTTCATCAAAGATATCGATAACTATCGATAGTTTTTTGTAATTTTTATGCTGACACTAGTATTAGAGGTTGATGACTCAGACTCGAATAAAAAGAAACATAAAAAGTAAGTGTACACAAAGTTGCGTCTCAGAAGGGTATAATTCAGCAAAAAATTTAAGTAACATAGAATGAAGTGTTTCAGTTGTTAGAGACAAACGTACACGAGTGTAGTCGAATTTGTGATGAATATAGAATCAGTGTTACCAGATATACAAGTGATATAGAGTATATAGATAAACAATGTCAAGTGTTGGTATGAGTGTGAGGGGAGGAGGATTGGTGGTCCCAACAACTAGCATTGAAATATCGATATTCATCGAAATGTTTCTTAAATATCGATAACTGTCGATACAAATATTGATTAGTATCAATATTATTTTACAATTTTTTCATGCAATTGAAATTAAGGTTTTTTTTTCTGAATTTTGGATGAAAATTGGCAAACTAGGTTTTCTAACGTAATACTACTGCATTCTAGTTTTTTTTTAACTTGTAACTCAAGTATGGTTGAATTTTCAAATAACTGATTTTGAAATAATTTTCATTTTGATTTCGATCTCATTCCTTAGAATCAGTTAACAAATGTTAGTTTCTTTCAACTTATCAACTATTTCAACAGTCTCAATTTATTTAAACTTTTGATAAGCCAAATGGTTGAAAAATAACACAAGTTTAATTAATAATATTTACCTGTCTGCGAAACAACTAGGCCTACTTCGTTTATATATGCTAGTCTCTGTACACCATGTGGGGACTCACATGTATAAGGGATAGGGGCTCAGACCCCTCAATGACAGTTACCGCCCCAAAGGGCTGGCAAATATTTATCCTCACAATGTAAAACATACACAAATTACGTTTGATCGTAATTACCTGCATGTACTTGTAGGTAATGTACGAGTACCAAATTTTGACATATCTCAACAATAGAATGATGTCACAATCCGTACACGAACCAGTCAACCATCTATTATCACAATAGGAGATGATGTAACCGGGCTGTTCTCACTAAAAAACATATTTCTTACATACGTGTGTTTGTGTGTGTGTAAATAAGCCAGTATAAAAACCGGGTTCTAAAATCACCAGTGTTCACCTTGGTTTTGGCTTACCCATATGTTAAATATGAAGTGGCTGAACACGCTTAAATTCTGTTGAATTTACCTTCTGGTAAGAATACTTTCTCAAGACAAGGTATTCCACACACCATACGCATATTTTCATTATATTATATTAAATATACTTTGCGATGGTTATTTTCCTATCACAAAGTGGAAATATTATACAAATATGAAATTTTTGGACCCGCAATCTTAAAAAAAAGAAGAAAAAAAAAAGAAAAGAATAATAATTATACTTACGAATATGTATAACACATTTTGTTCATAGTTTTTGGAATATACGTATGCTAATTGAAAACGAACACTAACAAGACTCCATAAAATCATTTGTGCATAAACAATCGAACACCATTACACCATAGATTACAGAAAAACTATTCTAGTTATAATAGTTAACGGTTTATTTTCATAGGAGGGCCATACACGAGCGTGCGTGAGATCAGTTTCACCGCAGTCAAAAAATTTTTCATACGTATTTAACATCCTGAAACAAATTGCGTTGTCTATCCTTTCACCATTTCATAATGTATTATAGGCGTAGTTACCTTCTTTGTTTAAAAAAAAAAAAAAAAAAAAAAAAACTCGTTTTCATATGATATATTACCATTAATTTTTCTTTGCAGCTGCCAGCTACATCGTCATCGAGCAATTATACTCATTGGTAACGTAAAGCTGCCCGTACAATAAATTACGCGTTTATATTACTTCCTCGGGGTAGCCCAAAAATTTGAATTTTAAACCCATACACGTGACGGTTTCAACGTCATTCGTGCTGAGTTGAACACTCGCAATTCATTTCGTCCAAGGTTTTGCCTACGACTTCCGTTAGGCACGAATACGCGTGAATTGCGCACAAAATCGACAAAAGAGAGAAAACGTAAAAGGCGTAGGCTCCAATCGCCACGCAAAAGTACGGAAACATCATCTGCGTAGCAGCCAACCAAACGGATCCGTTGAGCACGACGATGCTGGCGAATCCTTTGGCATCCGCAGGCAATACGTCTCCGGCGGCCGCGTACGGTGTTGTCGCTGAGCAACCGTAACAAAATGCCACCATCCAAACGGCCGCAATACGCAGGCCATACAGCGGACCATCCGCAGCCACTGCGGTATACCCCAACGCACCCATGGCCACGAATGTGCCAAGCGCCGAACACACCAGCAGCTTTTTCACGCCAAAATACGGAAGTCCAATGGATGACAAGATGGCCGACACCAACATCAGCATACCGGAGACCAAACTATACCAATACGGATTAACGGTGCACTCGGTGACCAGTGGCTGAGTGGCATTCCCAGTGAGTCCGGTATCCATTCGGGTGTATGAGCTGGAACCAGAGACAAGCGTCTGCGATCAGACAAAAAGGATGTTAGAAAAAGTGTAGGTACGAGACGAGAGTAATAAGACATTCGGCTGTTTTAGCTTTTTCTTTTTTTTTTTTTTTTTTTTTTTGTTAATGTGGTTCACTAGGGGTAAAAACGTGAAGGTAAAGATGGCTGGCACGAATCTTGTTTCAAGTTTTGGTGCAAATGGTGGAGAAGGAAACTGAGAAGTAAGAAAAATATGTTAGCACGCACGTATATTTGATTGTATTCGCAGCAGAGACACACATACACACATACACACAAACACACACACACACACACACAAACAAACAAACAAATTTTATTGTTTCACAGAAAGAACGAATTATAGAGTGTTACCAGCTGCAAACGTTGGAACGTGTAGAGGAGACTGGGTTAGTGGTTACCACCTTTATTCAAATTTCTATTGTGGAATGAGGAAAACCCCTAGAAGTTTCATTTTTTTGAAATTTAACAGCAAAATTATGAAGTTCATGCCATTTATCCTTTTTATGTTGAAATTTATAAATGTAAAAAATTATAATTTTTCTTATTTTTATAAAAATGGGGTAATGGAAACTACCTTATAGGGCAAAGCATACTTAAATATTGTGGTGGATCTAAGGAAAAAATTAAATGTGCAAAATTCTTGAAAATTTTAATTTTAATTACAAAATGTATGACTTGATAACTTTTAACGATGCAGTAGAGAGCCAAAATCCTTTTTGGAAAAAACTCAGCTGTGTAAGGTTGTTGAGCTTATATCGATGAGATCTTTCACGGCCTGCTTGAGCCATTCAGAACCATCCATAAAAAATACAAAAAATTATCAGAAAATTGTATTTTTAATATTTTTTAAGCATCAATTAGAAATGTTTGTATTCCCTGCTATTTGCAACGAAATGTTTGACCAATTTCTTTTTTTTTTTTAAAGTACTTGTTATTATGGTTTTCATTGTTCCCCATAGAATGGTCCCCATTGTCCCAAAATTGGATTTAACATACTTACCTCTAAAATATATGAGCTACAATAGAGTAAAAAATCTTATTTATTCACTTCACCAGTTCCATAAAGAATCATAATTCACAATTTTACCATCCTAAAATATAATCTTCTTGTCATGTCCCTAAATGATAAATATTGAAAATTAGCTGTATTTTCGTCACAGATCAAAAATAATATGACTATGTGAAAATTTTATTTTTTTGAGATTGCACGGAAAACATGAAAATGTAATTAAAATGGCTAGTTGTAACAATGGTGGTTGAAATTACCTTGGTCTGCCCACCACATTAAACGAATCGGTCTATTTTAATATAGGCACTGGAGCACTTAGCTCATCCTCTCTAAAGATATAATGATAAAATAAAACAATATAAAATTTTTATAAGAATAAGGATCTGAACGTGGGTTAACTGCTTTTATTATATAGTACTAGACCTATGAGGCTCCATAAGACTAATGTACTTTTTAATGTCAAGGTATGCCTGCAAAAAAATAGGCAACCCTAGCGTACCTTCTACATATTTTTAAAATTTTACTTGAATTCACAAATTTAGAATACATCTAAAAAAAACATTACTTAAATTCACAAGGTTAGTGTACATAAACACAATGTAAAATATGTCAAAAGGTACACTCTGGTTGCCTATTTAGCTCTGGCATATCTAACCAGAAATCATCTTTCTTTACTAATCCAGTACTATGTGGTCAAATGTTAACGGACTAATAGCACCTACTATGGTGGAACTTCCCACATCATCATTTTAAACAGCACTAATAGAACATGATGGTAAACTACCTATGATAACACAAATAAAAATATACTCTTTGTATGAACATAGATCCTTTTGTACCAGAGAGGATGGTGACAATCACACTACCTTATCATATCCATAAATGCTTCCATTGAAGATATCAATCATGTAGATCATCACACAATTTGTTCCAGTAAACGAATACAAAATAATGAAGACTGAAAAGTTGGTTAGTGGTTTCCACACATTTGGTTGCCACAGTTTAGCCACCTTCAGTTGAATCCTGGACCACACTGATAGCTGAGGACTCGACTGCAGAAAAGTTTTCCAGTCACCCTTTGGCAGTTTTAGTATTGGCTGTGCTATGCGCAGTTTCTTCTGTGACCATTCAGCATCTCCCATACGACCTTCATGGTAGAGCCATGAAGGACTTTCGGGAATGAAGAAACACATCAGACACAGTAGGATGACAGTAATGATCCATGATATGAGGCATATTTGGCGATAGTGCAGAAAGATGGCCAGTGCAAACATAAGCATGGTGGCTGCTGCACTACTGACACTGCTCCACATAATATAACTTCCTCTTAGTCGGATGTGATTCACCATGATGCATTCGCCAGTGTATACTTGGGATGAGTATCCTCCTGAGCCAATGGTGAACCCATTGAGAATTTGACCAAGAAGAATTGTGAACATGTTGAAGTTCCACAGCAACAGTACCCAGCCAGCCAATGATGGCAGAAGAGCAAAGATGAGCGCTGATTTACGACCATATTTGTCGATAATGATGCCACTAAGAATTATGGTGATGAATGAGGCGATAGTACTTATAGATCCTGAAAACAAAAAACATGGGAAACTACTGTATAAATTTACTGCCTACAAAAAATTCCAAGGACTGTGAAATTTGGTTGATGTAGTTGAAGTTTGGCCACAATGAACAGATTGCTGTAACCAGGTTGTAGTGGATATTTTGGCCTATAAAATAATGATGGTTGCAAATTGATCAGTACCAGTCATCAACAATACATATAAGGACCTCATTTTTTACATTCACTGTCCATTAAAATGCAATTGTATACCGATTAAATTATACACGATAATTTTTAGAAGCACAAAAGTGACCACTCGAAGAATATTAGGATTGGATGGAAAAAGTTGTTTGATGTATATAATGAAAGAAATTCAGACAAAACCGGTGAATTAATTTGTTGTAGTCGATTTTTTTGCTTCTACTGCGGTATCCAAATCTGTTTGTTGTAGCCAATAGTTTGTAGTAAGCATATTTGTTGTAGCCAATTTTCCTTAACATAGAGGTAAATGGAGTTCTGTAGGGACCAAGCATTTTGTGTGTTGTAGCCAGTTGTTTGATGGAGATGGTGTTTGTTATAATGATTTCTACTGTATTTTCATATTGTTAAAAAGGGGTTATTCCACTCTTGTCGAGCTGATATGTACATTTATGGAAAATGATCAGCAGCTGAATTCATGATCCATTGACAGTAGAAACATCAAATGCATGGTTACCATGTAGCTCTTGGTTACCTAGTGTAACTGATTTTGTTTACTTCGACCTTTCAAAGTTCTCGAAGGTATGCACATATGCCACTAACACTACCTATGCTCATTATGTGATCCATTGTACCCAATACTCAGTAAGTTGGGAAGTTAATGTGAAATAATTTTGAACGTACCAAACCACGATGCATCATTCAAACTGAGATTCATTTGTGGTAGAGCGACCGTTGTGTAGGCAGAGTTCAATCCCGATAAAAATATTGGCGAAATCACAATCACACCTAAAAGGAACTTCATAGAAAATATATAATTATGATAATTTTTTTCACATATTATGATGTAGGTAAATTTGCGTTGATACTTCGAATTAGGTTAGGAAAACAGGTCGATAAACGTTGAAGATCACCTTTAGTGTTTTTTTTTTAGTTAACCATTTTGTATTAGGTAGCCTGTGTACCTACCCAAGAATTCTGATAGGCTAATTTTTTAACAAGTTTGCTTGTAAATGTGTGATTAAAATT
The DNA here is from genome assembly GCA_011428145.1 of Ericerus pela. Lineage (NCBI taxonomy): Eukaryota > Metazoa > Arthropoda > Insecta > Hemiptera > Coccidae > Ericerus > Ericerus pela. The sequence continues at coordinate 1,647,298 of WOFM01000637.1, read as the reverse complement.
TATCTCGCAAAAAAGTTAGAGGTGATGATGATGCAAATTATTTGTTTCGTGTGAAAAGAAAATGATTAGTACCATTTTCCCATTTTGACTTAATTTTGTTTTATTGTAGGTGGATATAAGCATAATAATATGTATGTATGTGTGTGTGTGTGTGTGCGTGCGTGTGTATGTGTGTGTATACTATGTATATCTACGTATGCATTGCCTAAATTTTATGTTCACCATTTTGCGAAAACTGCAAGACCAATAGTGGTGAAATTTTCACGAGAAAAAACTTTTATGCAGGAGTAGATTTGAAAGAAGTTTGGTGCCTATCGATTCAGTAGTTCTGAAGGAAGGTGGAGAAAAAAAATTCCTAGAAAAGTGGTATTGAGGAAACGTCAAAAGCGATTGGGCTAAAGTATTCACGAATGATTGTCCTTGCATAAGTTTTAGTCTCATAGAAGTTTAGTGCCATTTAGTTCAGTGGTTTCTTAGAAAATTGGAAAAGAAAAATTGCTTGAAATATTTTGTGTTCGTAGTTTTAAGAAAACTACAAAGGGAATAAAACTAAAATTTCCACGAAAAACATTCCGTACATAGGACCACGTCTGATAATGGTTTAATGTCTAATGTTTCATTAGTTTTTGAGAAAACTGGAAAAGAAAAATTTCCGGCAGAAAATTTTCTGTTCACCGTTCAGAGAAAAATACTTATCGGCTGAAACCTAAATTTTCACAAAAAACTGCCATCATATAGGAACCGACCTGAAGGAAGTTTGGTGCCTATTGGTTTGGTAGCGTTGGAAAAAATTAGAAAACAAAAAATTCCTGGAAACGTTATTTTTTCTAGATTTTAAGAAAATGACAGAAGAGACTCAACATTGATTTTTAGGAAAGACTGTCCTTATATACTGTAGAGGTGCAAGTCTGATAAAAGTTTGGCGTCTATTAGTTCAGTAGTTTTTGAAAAAAACAGAAAGGGAAAAATATAATAGTACAAAATTTGGTATTCATGATTTCGAGAAAACTACGAAACGGACAGGGCTGAAGTTTTCACAGAAGGTAATTTTATAAGATATCGTGTTTGATATAAGTTTGCTGCGTATTTTTTCACTTGTTTCAGAAAAAAGCTGAGAGTAAAACATTATTGGAAAAGTGGTTTTTTCACGATTTTGAGGAAACGCTGAAAGGGATTAAACTGAAATTTTCACGAAAAGTAGTACTCTTATAGGAACAGATCTGAAGGCAGTTTGGTGTTTCATGGTTCAGTGTTTTCGAAGAAAACTGGAAAAAAAGTTTGTGGAAAAGAATTTTTTCCAGGGTTCAGAGAAAACGACTGTAATAATTGTGTCTAAATTTTAACGGCACATAAATTTCATACAGAGGTAGATATAGTGAAAATTTCATCACTACTGCTTCAATAGGTAATTGGTTTTTACAAAACTAAAAAAAAAAAAAAAGTATAAAACTGTTAAAAAAAATCAATAAAACATCGATAGTGCTGTTCTTCCAATATTACGAGTAAACTACTTGAAGAATAGGGCTGAAATTTATACGGAGGATTGACACAATATAATAATAACTATTTTCGTGAAAATTTTGTTAATATTACTCTGGTACTTTGAAAAAAAAAAAAAAAACGGGCCACACTTTAGAAATAAAACATCGCTAGATAAGTATTTTTGTCGAAGATATCGATAATGATGGATAATTTTTCATAATGTTTTTACTTGAAACTTTATCAATGAAATATCGATAGATCTGTGTGTATATAAGATATCGAAAACTATCGATAGTGTTAGGCAATTTCTTCATAATATTTGAGATTCAAGTTTGTTTTTTAAATTATTGCTGAAAATTTTCGAACTAGCTTTTCTAGCGACGTATTGCTGCCCTGAAGTTTTGTTTTTAATGCAGCCAAATAACTATTTTTACGTATAGAACCAAGGAGTTTGGTGGGGAGCCATTACCCCTTCAAACAAAGTGAAAATATATTTTATCTCACTCCCGCGTTAATTTACGTAGCATTTTTTTTTTTTTTGTCGAATGAACCACTTTACCCACCTCACGTAATGGCTGTATACCATCCTCCAGCCTCCACTGATTATTATTTATTGGCTGAACATGAAGGAAAGAAGAAGAAAAAACTACTCAATACGAATGCCTAACGTTAAGCGAATAAAATTTCAATTGCGCACAGAACATAATTTCATAATTACCATCCTGAGAAAAGATGCGTTGAATTCGTCATCTTTTTCGATATATACCACTGACGCCATTACCAATGTCCTGCCAAATCACAAAAAAAAAAAAAATCTTAATAATTTTATCTAAGTTTTAAATCAATTTTTAGGCTGAATTTTCGAATTATTCGTTAATAATACATACTTGAATTTGTAAAAAATGAAAAAAAAAAGTTAATAACTGTAGCAAGGTCTGAACTTTAGCCATAAATGAATGTACGCAGGTACATTCATTTTTTTTTTTGTCATTTTTCAACCGTTAGGTACGTACTTTATTATTAGATAAACAAACATAATAATTATACGTGGCAAAGATTATGATAGTTCTGAATAAATATTATCAAGTTATCTTATACTATATTATCAACCGCATGTATACAATGAACATAAACTAACAGTATACTTAGAAATATTACATTAAGAAATAATTTTAAAAAAAAATGTTTTATTTGAAAAATTTATCATTGGTTTCTGTCGAATTTGCGCAAAATGCACGATAATTAGGTACTTCAGTAATTAAAGGGAAACGATTAATTCGAGCAGATGTATTAACAAATAGCTATAGGTACTTTCTAACCTAGGTAATTAGGAATTAAAATTTTCATTCTAGGACAAATATCAGTTTTAAACTATAGGTAGATACAGGTACCTATTTACTCATTTGAAAAAAGTAGAAAACAGAAAAATTTCAACAGAGATCTCACAAAATTTCAGTAGAAACCTTTAATGGGTTTTGGCATTATTTTAGCCACGTTAGAGGTGACAACTTCTTTACATTTTCTGCAGCATCTGATTGGGGAATTTCCACGAAAATATATAGGTACCTACCTATACATTCGTTATAGAGTTTGGTTTAGTAATTCAAACGACTTTGAATTTTCGTCAAATACTTGACTTCCGGATTCTACAGAAACTGTGCAGAATTCCCTCAGGTTATACCGTCCAAGGCAGCTATTATAGGTGTAATTTTTTATTCACCTACTTGACAGTTGTGGAAAAAGTGAATACGAAATGAAATTTCTAAGTTCTGATTTAGAGGGGTTAAGTGTGATGCCTATCAATATTATCCATACTTTGGAGGCATTAAAAGTTTCAATACTTTTTTTGCGGTATGGAAAGAATTGACCATACTTTTAAAATGCTGTTTGTAAAGTCCTTTTTGTAAATTTTCAATCGAATTTGACTGACATTTCAGTTGCGAGTTGCGTGTTGTAGCTTTGTGGGCCTCATTTTTACCTATTTTCTTATTTCTTTTCCATTTATTTTCTTTTCTTTATTTTTACCTGCGCTAGAATTGGAAACAAGGCTACGTATTGCTGGCTGGTAAACTCAAGTCTCATCCACTGTGACGATTATAATATATCGTAACAGTAAGTTTATAAAACAGAAGCAGTAACAACATTAAGAATTAAAGGAATTAATTAGATTGTAAAAGAATGTATAAAGAATTAAAAAATAATGAATGTAGAAGTACAAAACATGAGGTTATATAGTATTTTGATTATTAGTCTAAAGAAGAGATTCAAGCGAATTTACAGAGTGTTGGAGAAGGGTTTCAATCTTATTGGTTAATAGAAATGTATGTACAAGAGGTATGACCAATGGTCTTGTAAGAATATGACATAAAGTGGGTGTTAACACGTAATTTAGTGGAATTGGTATACATGCAAGATTGCAAAAATAGTATAAACAAGAAATGAGTTCATAGGACTTGTGTAAACAAAGTAATTGTTTACCTGTGTAGGAAGATGATGTCATCAGCCAAGTCTTGACTTGTTTGAAGGACGTGAGTATTTAAGAGTGGAATAATAAGAGAAAATAGATTGAAAGTAATAATGATGATGATAAGTAAAATACGAATTTAGGAAGTATTATGAACGATACAAAAATATTGTTACACCCACCATCTTTCATTTGTTAAACTACTAACTTTTGTTAACACCTTTAAGCACTTTTAATTCTTATGTCAGCTGTGAAACATGGTTTTTTTTTCAATTATGAATATATTTTTACTTCTTTTAAAATGAAGTTAGCAAATTTTTATAATTTAAATATTTGAATTTCATTCATTGATGATGTGGTCAGACTTGTGGTTTTTGTGCTCCACCAGCTGAATTTAGCACCCCATCTCAAATTTGGCACAGTGCGCTATGTTTGTTTTTCCTCTATTTAATTTTCCTTATCATAAATTTACCTTTGTCTGAATATCAATATTTCCTGCACTTAAAAGTTGATCATCTTCATTTATGCAATATAAAATATGGTAAATTATGAATTGAACTAAATTTGTTTAACCTGTTAGAAGTGGAGTGTGTGTGAAAAATGTTATGAGTTCTCGATTCCCATTTATTTTCATTAACCCATTTTGAAATGAAGATTGTGTCGAAAAAACCTACATCTTTTGATTTTCCTTCTCGAGACACAGCTTTTGACTGTGACTGCACTTTCATCAAGACTTTTGTACACCACAGTAATCTTTGGAATAACACAACCATCACTATGAAATTTGAAGATTAAGTTTATCTCAGCTCTCTACATTCTCTAGTGTTAAACCAGTATTTTATATAAACATAAAATAAATTATACATGCGCAGCGCAGATTTTAACATTAATTTACCTGTCCCCACCATGTATCCGGAATGATTTAACAAATCGAAGAGAAATTTGAGATGCACATTTGTCTAAAATCGCTAGTGGTTGTTGTAAACATATCGATATGTTTTGATACCCAACTATGGATATATTTAAAAAAAATTTCGATTAACAGGGTGTTTGAATTTCATTTGGCAAGCTGGCAAAAATGGCCAGAATTCGATGAAACAAAATAAAACTATTTTTTAAAATTTACATATTCCAAAATTGAAGGCGATATCGCGTTTTGAATATTGAAAAGTCGATTTTTCAACCCGTGACAGCAGAAACACAAATCAGCAGAATACAATTTTTGACCTAGGGAAATGGTAGTACTGGTTGAGACGAAAAAAGAACTATATCTTCATGATTTTTGCCTCTTCACAAAATTGAGAGAGTTAAGAACATTTAAATATCAAAAAATTCAGTATTCAGCATATTTGGCCTTTTTTAAAAAGAAAAATCTAATTCTCTGAATTTTCAATGTTTTCAAACTTCTTCAATTTTGAGAAGAAGCAGAACATGATGATATAATTTTCTTTTCATCTCAGTCAGTACTACAATCTCCGTCAGTCAAAAACTGTATTGCGTTTATTAGAATTTCTGCTTTCATAGGTTAAAATATAGATTTTTCAAAATTCAGACACAATAACGCCTTCAGTTGGAGAGTATGCATCTTTTTAAACACGTATTTTTTCTCGTTTTACCTAATCCTAACTATTTTTACCGGCTTGCCGAACCAAATTTGGACACTCTGTATATATAGATTTATTTATTTTTAAGTGATGTGTGTGTGTGTATGTGTATATGTGTGTGTGTGTATATATGTATATGTGTGTGTGTAAAAATTTTTAAATATTAGTTTCTTCATGAGGACTTTTGAAATGCAACCGTAAAAAGAAAAATGGAAAAACAGAAAATCTACAATTGCATTTCCTTGAAAAAAAAAATTCACTTTTCGTTACAACCAATATTTAAAACTTTTATAATCTTACAAGTTTAATCCTTATTCTAAAATATTCTAACTTTAAGAAAAAATTTTTCAAACATAAAGCCGATCAAATTAAATGAATATGCAAAAAATTTACTAAAATACAAATTTTTGTGCATTCTAAAACAACAAAATTGGTAATACCTATACTTAATTACAATACTAATCAAAAACATTTGTTTAAAAATTTATTTATCGTTATAGAAATGAGAAAAATAAGAAGAGAATTAATAAGGAAACTCAATAATATGTAAGTGTCCTGATAGGTCTAGCTAGAATTTAGAAAGAATGAGAAAATTTCGAGAATTGATCAGATGCATGGCTCACTACATAGTAAATTTTTGTGAGCTCTCATTTGATAATCACAATAACACATTTTAATTCTAAACCATCGATTGAAATCATTATTAGTCAAATGTTCAAATTTTCTGAATTAAACACAAAAATAAAAAAATTGTTTTATCAAATAAAAACCAGATGGGAAATAAATATATTTACTTCCCTAAATGAGTAGGTACTTCTATATAACTATATAAAAATAATTTCATTATGCACATGAATTTGAGTTCTTAGTGCCAAAATTTTCCTTGAGTTATAAAATGAAAAACATTCCCATACCCCCTTGGTTGTTCCATGACACCAAGATTAATAAGTAGATTTACAATAGAAAACTGGCTGAAAAATTCTAGGACTGTAATCACTTGAAGATATTTTGTGAAAAAAATCCGATTTTAAAGTTGCTAAAAAGTGGATCAACAATTTTCGTTGCAGGAGCAAATATTAGTTTTGGTTCCGCTATTGACTTTCGCCCCCCATTAAAAATTTTTGCTCCCTGGTCTGAAATTTTATGTTGTGGGCCTTTAAAACGAATACTTCATCGCGCATTTTGCCACATATATTATGAAAGAATTATTACTAGTTGAGAATTGAAGCAAATTTTCTCTTCTTTCCAACAGTACAAACCCTACCTTTGTAAATTAAATAGCAACTGAGCAATAATGAAGTGAAAGAGGAGAAGTTTTTTTCTGTATTTAAATGTTATGAATGTTGCAAAACTTGCAGATACCTACCAATACAAGAATACCTAAATTTGGATGAAATTTTGATTTATATATTATGGTTTTGTGCAAATTACATACATTTAATTTTCTTAAGGTGTGCCTAGTAATAATGTCTGAATATGGATTAATATGTGGAATGCAATGAGAATGGGTCAACTGCGGATATGAACAATAAGTGAAAATGAGTTGCCAGGGACCAAGTTAAGAAGAGGAAAGGGGACAGTTGCCCCAAGGGATTCTTAGGAAAGTTGGTAAGTTTGATATTTTTACTCATCAGGCGGACAGTTGGAAAAGTCTTGATTTTTTCATACACAAAATATAGAGCATAAAAATTTGAATATGTCACCTGATATTATTATCAACCACAAGTTTCCAACATTCTCTTAATCTGATTTCTGTTCTAAGGAACTGGCGATATAGTCGACAATGTCTACAATAATTATCAACTTTTTTATCTTATACGAAATGTAACAAACTATCAGTTGAAGAGGGGTGCTAAAATGCAGTAAGTGGAGAATTTCCCTTTATGTGTCTGTGCATACACCGCGAAAAACATTCTTTATGAACTGAACTCATGTACCGAATTCGTATAAATGAATTATATTGAATGTGTCAACTGTATTAAATAGTCAATTATTACGTATTGTCCATGAACAATTCTAACATACTTTCACGATGGTTCTTCTGGTACAGACAAATTATATGTCATTTTCTTGTTACGTCAGTATGGATTAGTTCCAATTTAAGAACCAAACCTGTCGAGTTTGGTATAGATTCGCTGGATGGTACTTCATACATAGGTATGTATATTTATATACAAGCCCTAAAGCGCCTTTTTGTGGCACTTTGTCTTGTTCTAGCCGGGCAACACTGATCCATTCGTTGTTAGGATGGAAACAACAAAACATCTGTAGTTGGGGCATGCCCCTCGAATCTTATCTAAATAATTTTCGTTGAATTTTTTCTTAATAATATCGTTAAACTTTGTCTTAATAATATTCTTTGAATTTCGTGTTAATACCTAATTTTCGTTGAATTTTGCGTTAAAAAATAGGGTTGTACGTTTATTATAATGATAAATTCCATTTTTTTGTAGACACGGTACAGATTGTAATCAGAAAAAAAAAAGGATAATAACAGTTTTCATAAATGACATTGATAAAAAATTGGTTTAGGAAACTATTGATAGACTTCCGATAGTCTATGTATATTCCACATAACACTAGTGCACAAAAACATGCTGGAATTTTCAAATCGATTGGGAAATGGGTGAAAAATTTATTTCAACATTTAATCTATACAGATGAACAGAAGAATTGATGAATAGACAGGGTAAGTAAATAAAAGATTTGTAAAGATGATATTTATTTTCTCTTTCCACAGGTTCAAGTAAATATTTTTGACAATGCAGCCATCGCTTAGCCAAATAAAAACTACACTTTTTACCAGAGAAGAAAACCTGCTGTTTACTTATTTTGTTTATTTTTTAAAGATTCTTCGTTGAAATTTCAATTGTTTTTGATGCAAAGACATTATTTTTGCGAGACATAAATGAATATAAATTATGTGATGGTTTATTCAAGTGAATGTGTAGATATTCGATATTTTTTGCTAGACTATGTTGCATGGCTCGCAAAAAATTTTATTTTGTTCATTGATATTAAAAGAATATGTTTCATCATAATTACACGCACATAAGTATGAACTGTAATATCTTAAAAGTTCGATGCTAATTTTTTTTTCATTTTTTTTTTTGGTTTTTTGTGTACCTCAGTAACTCAGTTCAGGTATGCAGGGAAAAGAAGGTAATTTGATAAAATTGAGCTTTGAAGTATCAGTGAGTGTTATAGTCATTCTACTTGGGTATATTGTTGGCCAAATAAAAGCCTATAGGTACATTTAAGATTCATAGAAATAAAATTTAAAACAGTTCCTACCTATCCTTCATTTTTTTTTTCATCAAATTTTGGAATAAAAATGTCAAAATATATCATCTTAGACTCATAGTAGCCAAGAATCTCTTTAACCAAGAATTTTTTTTGGAGTAAGACGTAAGTCTTTATATTATGCATATTAATATTACTTGGACTAGGTACTTATAATAGAAATAAAGTAAGGTATTATCTTTATCTCCTTTGTTTCCCAGCTGGTGCATTCAGTATTTTTCTATAATTGTTATCACATAGTAGCTTCCTTCATACTAATACTCAGATTTTTCCATTTCACTTCCTTTTAGATACAGATTATCACTGAAATATTGCATAGGCTTATCCACAGCTTTCTTTTAAATTCGTTATCTCTCCAAAATTATGATGATAAGAACCTAATGATACACTTTCAAGTCTTCAATTTTTTTTCAGTCAAAAGAAAAAAATTGATTTTTTATTAGAAAAGTTTAACAATGAAATAAAGTTTAAAAAAATATGTTTAATTCATAAGAAACATAAAGCTCTTGGATATCATGCTAGATTTGTATGATATGGTGGATAGCACAATGATACATTTAGGATAGTAGTTGATAATACATAGTGTACCTAGATAATGGTTTTCATGCAAACTTAAATTTGTCATCTTTCCCTACTTTGCTAAAATACTCTTATTTCCCATTACATAATAGTTTAAAACATGGTAGATTTACAACTTATGCAATACATCTTTCATTTAAGTTGTTAATGACACTCCAATTATTTACAAGTAAGATGTATTATTTCCTTAATTTAGTTGGACAAATCTTTTATCTAGTAAATCTTGCTTGAATAACCTAAAATTTGCCGCCAAATTCCCAGTCTTAATAATTATGCAAGTTCAGTGGCGTCAACGGGTTTTGAAAGAAGTGTATCATGCTTATACCTATTCAATTAATCACCCACACACCTACCCACCCAGTTACCTATATGGGGGGGCCAATGATGAAATAAAACAGATATAAAATTATTCAAAAAACAGAATTGTAATATTGTGGGTGTGCGTATAGACATATACACAGCACCATACAAATATCAATGAAGGCAAATGCATGTTCTATGGTGTTAGTGTGTGTGAGCCGAGATCAGTAAACAATTTAGATTCGTGAAATACATAGCTGTGAGCACAAAAAGGTAGTTCGTGGATATAATCTACTGGCCCACAAAAGGGTCGACGAGTGTGTAGTACACACTTGTTCATCATCAACCACCCGTTGCCACACCACTCTATTCCTAGTAAATTTCCAGAGAAACTTACAGTAACCTTTGACACCAGTCATGTGTGGTGCGGTGTTCACTACATCGCTCACAGATATCGTTAACAGTGTAGGATTTCCAAGTCATTTTGGTTTGGGGCGATGGAAGTTAGCTGGGAGATTAGGACAGGAGGGGCAAGATTGGGTGCTTGAGGCAGGGGTGTGGTACACACTCGAATTTGGGTACTTGTAACGGTATAGTTGTTACAAACAAACACAATAATATTTCAAGTGTATATTATTATAAAAAGGTGAACAGATTATTACAAAAGTATGAACAACGTAAGTGTAAAAGTGAATTAGGTATAATAATAATGAATGATAATTTGTACAGAACATTAGACTATATATAAGGGTGAAGTTCGAGTGATTTGAATTGGGTATTGTGGGAGATATGAATATAATTGGTTGTTTGAGGAAAACGTAATTTGGATAAAACCAATGAAATTAAAAGGAAATGACATAAAGTAGGAGTGTTTAAGAAATTAATAAGAATTAGAATTATTGCAAGGTATCGAAATATATTCGTAGAAAAGATGACATCATGGAATATAAATGAAAACAGTTTATGGTGTACCAGAGGTGATGTCATCAGACAAGTCAAGACTTGAAAGACAAGTTTGAACTAGTCTTAAATGACGTGAAAGAAAGGAAGAATAATTAGATGGAAATATGAAGAATAATGTGAGAAAATACGAATTAATAATCTACAAGAATATTTGAAATAATATGTATGAAAATATCATTACATAAATATCGATGTAGTTTGAAATTCAAAGTTGGAAAATTTAAATTTGAGGAAAAATTAAATAAAATGAAAAGAAAGTGGAAAAAATTCTTATTTTAGGATGGATAGTATTAGTAGGATTAAATTTTAAGAATAGATAAGTATTCGGGGTGGTTTGAATTCTAAACTTTGAGAAAATTTAAAATTGAATAAAGAGTTTATACATGGATAAGTCGCACCCTGAGGATAATACTGTCGTAACTTCCAAAATGACGATTTTGACATTTTGACTGATTCTTATATAATTTTTCACGAGGAATCCGATGGAATACTGAAATAACTTCTACCTTGATAACTTACCGAGATAATTGATGAAAAACAGTATTCCGCAAGCGTGATTTTAGTCATATTTTTCGGAGAATACTGTAGTATGTTACATGCATCAGTATTTCAAAATATTATTAAGCTTTATATATTGTTGTATGTAACATATGTCAATATTCCTTAATTAAAAGCGTTTATCCGTAAAGTTGTATGTAACATACATCAGTATTCCTTAATGAAAAGCCTTTATTCATATAGTTGTGTGTAACATACAGCAGTTTTCCCAATATCCATCAATCAAGTTTATCAATAATTTTAGAATACAAAGCTAAACTCCATAATTTTGATTAATGATTATCTGATCATTTGTTATTATAATAATGGTTGAAAATGTGAATAATGATTAATTAATGTATTTGCATTATGAAGTGCTCTAAATGTAATAAATGTTTCCGTTCGAGAGCATTGTATATGTTACATAATTCAAACTGCGGTAAAGCTATTAAAGTTTTGAAAGTACCGGTAAGTCGTATTTATGTACCTAATTACCATAAATTTACTGAATTCAACTTCATTATTAACGCATTATTTTCTACAAATAGGATGGTGATACTAAAGACAAATTGAGCACTTTGATTTCTGAACAAGATGATAATATTACTACTTATCAAATTCTGGATGGAAACCCTTCCTTAGAAGTTACTCTGGATGATATTTGTAACCTTAACGATAATGAGTATATTGAATACACCTTTGTTGATACCAATAATATTATCCAATTGGATAATTTGCCTCAACGACTTGAAACTGATGTGATTCAACGAAGTGGCAGTGTTCAAAAACTTGATTACAACTTGTTGCCTGAAAACGATGACACAGATATCACTCACCATCAGGTAGGTCTAAAATGATTGTGTTTTTAATTAACAACTCATCTAAAAAGTCTTCCGATACCGTTAATAACTAAATTTGCTCATATTGGTGTTCAAATAGAGAGTAAACTTGAATATCAACCATATTTCGGAGGTGAATCAATCGGAAGTAAGCAGTCAAGGCGATAACAAAGAAAGAGATCCAACTTGGGTTCCGGGTGATACTGTGTCTATTGAGCATAGTTTTGGCGAAATTAGTGATACTAATGATCGAAATAATGAGCAACAAAATGAAAACAATTTGAATACAGTTGCCAATCAGAATTTAAATGAATGTGAAGTAAGTAAGGATATATTATTATGGAACTCGAAGTATTACTTAATACCATTGAATAAATTTTTGCATTTTTGCTATTGTAAGTTTCATGTCTATAAGTTTGAAATTGCATCCTCTGGAGCAAATTAAAAAATTCATTTGGCTTTTATAACCAAACCACTAGGCCCTCATCGATTAGTCTTGTTAACGTAATTATTTTATGTTTATCTCACAGACATCAGTATCTCCAAAAAAATCTCGGAAGTGGCAGTGGATGGTGTCAAAATGGGCAGTAACTCGTAACAAGATTCAACGAAATTTTGGAGAATCCTACATTAGCAAGAAGTCGAAAAAATTTATTCCTGAACGCCGTTTAAAGGAACCTTGTACTGAAAGATGCAGATTGAAATGTACAAATCGTATTTCAGCTGCTCAACGTAAGGAATTGTATCAGTATTTTTGGGCATTAGGTGATTTGCAGAAGCAACGATACTTTTTAATAAAGCATACCGAAGAGAAGCCACGTTCTCATCACAGTCAACAGAAACGAAAACCTAACCTTGGCTATTATATGCGCATCGATGATAATCCAATTGATGTTGAAGTGTGTAAAACCTTCTTCCTAAGTACTTTTGGTATTAGCGATCGATACGTTTATACTGCTAGAATGAAAGTCGATTTGGGAGGAGTCATTAATGAAGATGGCCGAGGAAAAAGAAAAAGTCAGTTCTTTACAGATGAACAATTGGACGATGTTCGCAATCACATTCGATCATTTCCTACCATCGAATCACATTATTTACGAGCACAAACTCGTTGAGATTTTATCGATGGATCGTTGAGTTTAGCAGAAATGTATCGCCTTTTTGTAGAAAAGTGTCACTCCGAAAATAAAATTCCAGTAAAGGAGTTCAAATATCGCGAAATTTTCAATAATGAATTTAATATCGGCTTCTTCATTCCTCGTAAAGATCAATGCGCTATTTGTCATGAGTATACCAACCTCACAGAAAATGAAAAGCTGAATAAGAAAGATGAGTATGATAAACATACAGAAAGTAAAGTAATGGCCAGAGAGCAGAAATCTGCTGATCTTGAGTTGGCAAGGAGCAATTTGGTAGATTATCGTATCTGTGATTAGGACATGCAGGCTATTGTGTCCCTCCCATCAGGTGAAGTTTCATCGTTTTATTATAAACGCCGATTAAATACGTACAATTTTACAATTTACGATAATATTGCGAAGGAAGGTTTCTGTTACGTTTGGACGGAAGAAAATGGAGGAAAAGGGGCCACTGAAGTATCGAGTTGCGTCTATAAATTTATACACAGCGAATGCCAGAATGTTAAACACCTGATTTTTTACTCCGACAACTGTTGTGCTCAAAACAAAAATCAGTTTTTACTCTATATGTACATGCATACTCTTCTCAATGCTACTGCCAACAATCTGAAGCTCGAAAGTATAACTCACAATTATTTAACCATTGGTCACACTCAAAATGCTGGTGATAGCATGCATTCGGTTATAGAGAAGAAGATGAATAGGATAAGAAAAACAAATCCTATCTACACACCGAGTCAATTTGTGGGAATTATTCAAAGTGCAAAAATTAATGGAAAGCCGTATAAGGTAGAGGAAATGAACTTTTTTGGAATTTCTGGACTTTAAATCATTGCAAACGTGCCTGCAATGTAATAATCAGACGAATATACCCTGGTCAGAAGCAAAGCAAATTAAACTTATCCGTCAAGAAGACAGTGGTCTGAAGATTTCATACAAAGTTGAATGGGGGTCATCAGATTCAATCGACATGGACTTTACCCTCGGCATCCCACAAAATCAAAAACGAACACGTCATGGTTCTGGGAAAAGCCCACCATTACTAAGCCAAGACTTTTTTTCACCAGTTAAATCGGCGTATGGAGATCTCAAAGGCATTAGTAAATTAAAAAGCAAGATTTGCTATCCTTACTCAATATTATTCCGCCCGTACATCATAATTATTTCAAATCTCAAGGTGATGGAAGAAACGTCTGTGGAGGAGATACCAGCCAAAATTTCCAAAAAGACGGCGCTAATCAAGAATACAAAAGAAAAAACTGTAAAATTGAAGAAGAATGGTGGAAAGGGTAAAGAAAATATTCGGTAGATGTTTTTTTATTTGTACAAATAACTGTAATGATTTTTTAATTTAAAAAGAATTGAAAACTATTAATTATAATGACAATTTTTATAAAATTTGTTGGGATCATTTTGTTTGAATGGGATAAAGTTAGAAAGATACTGCTATAACTCCCACTAAAGTTATCATTATTTGGGAATACTGTTGTAAAGTTGAGCATTAAGCAGCAGCAACTTCCACATACTGATAATAATTAGGGAACACGGTTGTAATAATTTTTTGAATACTGTTCCAACTTCCACCCATTGAATTTTGTTTTCTGTAAACTGTTGTAACTTCCAACCTCTTTCGAAAATTCCCCCCACAGGGTACTGCGTGTATTTTTTTGAGGTTGAACATAATTAATAATGAAGCTAAGGGTATGCCGAAAAATTTGGTATTGTCCAATTTGCATTAAATTCAAACTGTATAAAATGCTGGTGTTTCAAACTTTAAATTTCAATTTCCCAAAAAAGTCATTTTGGAAGTTACAACAGTATTATCCTCAGGGTCCGAAGTATTGGAGGTGGTTTGAATTTTAAAGTTTGGAAAAGTTTGACATTGGAAAAATTTTTTAAATAGGATAGATAATTTGTATATGGATAATTATTGGGGGTGGTTTGAATTTTAAAGTTTGGAAAAGTTTGAAATTGGAAAAAAATTTTTTAAATAGGACAGATAATTTGTATATGGATAAGTACTGTGGGTGGTTTGAATTTTAAACTTTGGAAAAATTTAAAATTAGAAAAATATAGTAAGACAATGTATTGGATAATTGGATCTTTCTTAGGAAAATAAAGAACATAATACTTCCATATTATCATCAATTGAGAAATCTACGACTGACATTCTGTCTCTGAGAGTTACATGACAGAAGGATAATACTTAGGTATATGTTTTTAGGAAAAAACATACATGGAAAATATATAGATTTGTTACAATAATTAAAAAAATAATAAAATATTTCACAATATGGTGATGTAAAATTCATAATAATCATTGAAATATAAAAATTCATAATAATCATTGATATATAATATAATAATATTTGACATAATTAATTTGAATAATAAAAAACATTCATATATATTAAATTAAACACATTCAGAATTTTCATCAGATAAATCATTAACATTTTCAATAGAATTATTTTTTTCAATAGGTTTCCTTAATTCATTTAATAATTGTGTGACATGTCGACTTTCAAGTGGTTTTTTAATTTTAATAGTTAAAAAATATATAATGATAAAAATAGTAAGAGTAATAATAAATAACCATATGAGGATAATAATATTTATAATAGAAATTGAATTGTTTTTTCAAAGTTATGAATTTTAGTTTTGATATTATCGAGTTTTTCTTTAATATCTTGAGTTGATGACATAGGAGAGAAGTTTGGAACAAAATTAGTCAAATTTGGATTGTAAGCATGAATGCTTGAAAGTGAAATAGTTTTTTTGATATCAGAATCAATAATTACATTGTAATCGGTCCATAATAAGGGTAAGTGATGTTCGATGAGAACGTCATCGGACATATCTCGGGGGCAAGGAAATCCTATAGGGATGATGATTTCAGAAAAACCATCATGTTCAGTGTTGAAGATCTGAACATGACATGGTACTGTTAAAAGAAAAGTTCCAGGGAAAAATGTATTTGCAGAAATATCGAATGATTTTTTGGAAATAGTGTCAAAAGCACTAAGATTTGCTGGGTTAGTAACTGCAAATCTGTTTTCTGAAAATTGGTATACAAGGGTTTTTCTGTGATTAGTTTCACAATGGAATGCACATGATTTGATGAGTTCATCATAAGGTTTTTTTAGGAATAGAGTTTTAGCACAGGATGAGACTTTATCCGATCCTTGATTATCGGGAAGAAAACATAAAGGTTTTTTGGGATTACAAGTCAGTTCCTGTTATGTAACGTACTGAGTCATCGTCAGAGTTATGGATGATAATTAAAGGTTCTTAATCCCAAGAGCAGAGTTGATTGTAGTGGGATTTGAATGTTAAAGGAATGAATTTATAGATAGAGAATTGAGAATTTTTTTGTTTGACAGGAATTTTGAGTTTGATTTAAAGGTTATCGTCATATAAGTTGCAGTTTATTAAGTCTAAGTGGTAATAGTTAAGATAGTCATATTGAGGAATAGTTAATTCAAGATTGTTTTTCAACAATAATGGGGTTAGTTTTGAAAGATCTTCTTTGAGTGTATTTATAGATACAATGCTTGAGGGGAGATTGTGATCTTTACAAGCGTTTAGAACATATTGAATATTCATAGAGTGAATAAGATAAGCATCATAATATGTTCAAATAGAATTGTCAAAGTTGGAAATTTCTCCGACAATATAAGCTTCATTTGAATATTTTTCAAGAGTTTCATCTAAAGCAATTTTAGCTTGAAAGAAATCATCATAGAAATTTTGGAAATTTTGGGAAAATGATTTGAAATTTTCGGTGACATTTAATAATGATGAATGATCAGAAATGACTGTTTCTTTTAAAACGTCGTATTGGTCTTTGAGGGATAATTCATTTTCCATGAGATTTTATAAAATCATTTTTGAATTTGGCTAGTTCCTCATTTTTTTTGGTTAATTCTTTTTAAATTGTATCTATTGTTGTAGGAAGGGTTTCTAGCTTGGAAATGCATTTGGCTAAATCTCTATACTTACTTTTTAAGATATCGGATAACGATGTTGTTGAAGTAGTGATGGTTTTAATAGGTTTATGTAATTCGTCATTTGGTTTCGGAGTGATTAGGGATTTTAAGATACATTGAATTTTATTGTCTTTTAATAAGTATATCAATGCTCTAGTCAATCAAACTTCTATCACAGATTTATCGGTTAATTTATAAGTTGATGTTCTAACTGGGGTTTTGTCAAAGTTTTCATTCCCGATTATAGGAACTGTTTGATTTGAATCAAAAACTTTGTTGTCAAATTTGATAAGTTCGAGAGACATGGTGATTTGTGAAATGAGATGCAAAGAAAAGTCAAAAGAAATAAACTTGTACCAAAAATTTACAAAGTGTTAGGAACTTTTTTGGCATAATTAATGATTGCCAATTACAAAAAGTTTTGGGACCTGGTGTAGACGTGCTTAAAAATAAGGATGCAGGAGATTGATCGTGAGTTCTATTTACATTAAGTAAAAAACTAAATTTGGATAGAACACACGTATTCCAAAAATCAGGGCCTTAACTATGATATAGGTTGACTGTTAAATTCGACCTGCTTCTAATATTTTATAGAGCAGGGCTCTTTAAACAGTTTTGTAATGCCATAATACAAAAGGCAGAAAACAGCAGGTGATCCGAAGATCTTTTAAGTTATTCTTAGATAAAGAAATAGCCGTAATGATTCAAAAATGCAGAAGGCAGGAAACAATCAAGTATAATGCAGAAGGCAACGTATCATAAATTAATACGATAAATTACTTTAAAAACTCAACAAAAAATTTCAAGGAAAAGTTGAAATTGATTTTATTAATAGGTGGGTGGGAGGGCAATTCAGGTAGAGATGCATAATTCAATTGGGTGTGTTCTTAAGAGGCAAATATTTTGATAGCTTTTTTTTAAAAAATAAGAAAAGTGAGGTATTATTTTCAGAAGTCAAATGAGAATAATATCTAGGAAGTTTGGTGATGCGTAAAATAGGGTTTGGGTGCGATACCAAAAATATTTTATTAGACCAAATGGGGTCGATCAATTTGATCTTCAAAAAGGGGGAAAATGTTGAGTGGAAGAAGACAGATCTTCCACATAACACAATCTAGACAGTTCAAAAGACAGAATATTCTAAACACCAATTTGAAATTCACTTCTTATTTAAATGAAGATAAAAAATTAGACCTAAAACAAAACTTAACAGTGATAGTTATTGACTGGTACAAGCAGAGTAACAAAAATTAAAATGATTATGGTTTTTACACTTTTGTAACAATTTTAAAATATTACCTTAAAATTAGGTGTTTTAGCAACAAAAATGAGAACTAGATCAACAATTAGAAGCCGGTGATTTTATTATAGTTGTTGGTCATCACGTGGATTTTTAGAAATGTTAACTTGGTTAACCAGGTCCCTAATTATAATAGTTCAAAATTTTGGAAAAGGCCAGAAGATGCACAAGGAGGTCCCTGTTTGGGTGCCAGATTTTGTGTAAAAAACCCAAAAATGTGTAGATTGGAAGTGGTAGTAAAGGTTACTCGTAGAGATCCGTATGTGTTCACATGTGATAAGTGAGAAGTGTAAGAAATGTTGTGTGCCAAATGGGGTGACCTCGTGTCACCACAACCAAAACCATAAAGCAAACACAAAATCACACTAAAAACTTACCGACAGTAAAACATACCGTCCAGATGACGTAACTTACCGGAGTCCAATTTTGTACAAATAATACAGTAAGTGGATAGCCAGCCATGATTCGGATTTGTATCACCAAAACCTCCATATTTTTGCAAACATATTTTAAATTTCAATTTAGGACTAGAAAAGGCTATCTATCAGAATGATTTATCTCATTGTGGGAAACACACTTTCAATTAAATCATACCTCTCTCCCGAAGTATGCCCTCAATACCTTTTAACAAACTGACATGGTAGAAATAAAAAGATCCATGTTCAAATCAAATATCCAGCTATTCTGATAGGTTCCAGCAAAGTTGGGTGGGAAACAAAATCTTATTTTTTTGAGAATTTTGGAATACAGAGAATCATCTTTTGTGGGATGTCACAATCTTTATAGACATAAAGGTCAACTTTGTATAGACCTGCATATGGTTTCTCCAGTGCAGACCTTATTTTCTCATCTTTAACAAATATATGTGATGTATGGGCCAAGTGTTTTGAGATGTAAATCTTGGGCTTGCCATTGCGAGCTGCTTGTTTGAGGAAATTATTGGCATCATTTCTTATATTTTCTTTCAATTCTGTGACAAAGTCCCATCATAGATGTAGCTTTTTGCCAAATGCTAATTGCACTGCAGAATGGCCTGTATCCGTTTGTAGGGCAGATCGAAGGCCTAGAAGAATGGTAGGAAGTATCTCTGCCCATCTTTTGGTATCGTGAGCCATAATTGAGGTTTTGAGTGCTCTGTGCTATTTCTTGATTTTGCCATTGCCTTGAGGATGGTAAGCTTGTGGTGTAATTGTGTTTTACAATTCTTAGGCAGTTTTTTTAAGAGTGAACTCTCAAATTGGCAACTTTGGTCTGTAACTATGGTTTCAAGTATGCCATACCTTGCAATCCAGATGTAGTATAAGCTGGCAGCTACTATTTAAGCTGTCATCTTATGGAGTGGAATTGGTTCTGGCCATGTAGTTGCCTTGTCTATTATTGTTAACAGTTATCTTTGTCCTTGGGATGGTGGCAATGGGTGTGCCAAGTCAATATTTACTGTTTTAAAACACTGTTTGTTTGAAGGATTTGAGAGGCGAGCGAATGTGTCTTCCTACATTGAACTCTTGACCAGTTCAGGCAACTGCGAGCCCATTTGTTTCAGTCTGACTTCATTTGGGACCAAACAAACCTTGCTGAGATTAAATTAGCACTGGGTTTTGGTCCAGCATGTGACAGATTTTATATACTGTTGAAAACCAATTTGCGATATTTTTTTGGTAAAAATGGCCTATTCTTACCTTTACTAACATCACATGTTAATAAAACATCAGTACCAGGAATTGTTTGCTGGTGCACTTTGAGAGAAGTATCATCGTTCAATAACAACTCTTGCAATTCTGCATCTTTAAGCTATTCTTTAGCTATTTCAGCATGAGGTATTTGGACAGGGACCTAGATAGCTTCGATTCTATTTAGAGAATCAGCTGGAGTGTTAAGTTCTCCACTTATATGCTGGATGTCCTAAGTCAGTTGGCCAATATAGTCTGATTGTTGTGCTCTTCTTGGCAATACCAATTCTGCTTTTTGCGTGAAAGCATGTATCAGGAATTTATGGTCTCATAAATATGAATTCTAGGCATTTAGAAATGCTGAGAACATTGTTTGAAAGTGTTGAAATAAATGATGAGTGTTTGGGAATGTATTTTTTAGAAATAGGCAATTATTTGGTTGTACTTCTAATTTTATGAAATATGTTGATTAAGCATAAGTACATCTCAACACATATATCGTGTCAAATCATCTCGCATAAAGAATCTGATGCTCTAGTGTCAAAAATAAGAAAAAAAAATACAAAATGTTTACATAAAACATGAAAAAATAAAAAATAAATTTTACATTATTAAAAATAAAATCTTAAAAAAATAGAATATTACTTTTATATGAACAAATATTGGGTACAATAAAGATCTTATATGATATAATATAGGTATATAACAGGTACAATAATGATTTCATATAATATAACATAGGTATTACATTTGGTATAGGAAACAAAGAAATATATTAATTTTAAAAATCAGTTTCTTAAATTATTATTTATTTGTATTCATTAAAGTTTAAAATTTGATGATCCCTTAATATAATTATTTCAAATATAACTGTGGTATACCTTGTCGTGAGAGATATTCTCATCAGAAGGAAATTCTACAGAATTTAAGCGTGTTCAGCCACTTCATACATAAGTATGGGTAAGCCAAAACCCAGGCAAACACTGGCAATTTTAGAGCTGGTTTGGGCGGTTTATATATGGCTTATTTACATGCACACAAACACACATATGTAAGATAATACGTACATCGGTGAGAGCAGCCAGGTTACATCATCCCCTATCGAGATAAGAGATAGTTGGCCGGTTTGTGAACAAATTGTGACACAATATTATGTCACGATTTGGTACTCGTACATTACCTGCATGTATTTACAGGTAATTATGATCGAACATAATTTTTGTGTTTTACGTCATGTAGACGAATAATTTGCCTGCCCTTTGGGGCGGTGACTGTTGTTGGGGGTCTGAGCCCCTATACATCATACGGGAGAGTCCCCAAATAACTATAGGTATATATTTTATTTATCATCTCTATAAATTAAATAGAATTTTTATACTAGATCTCTTTGATAAAATATCAGTTTTTTAAGTAGTTAATTCTGGAATTAATTGTTTAACTTGTCTTGGTTCAATAGGTTGTTTTAAATGAATTAATTGGATATATGATATAATGCATAAAATTAATGATATAATGTTAACCAAGTGAAAATTATAAAATTTACAAATGTAAAAGTATTTTTCTCTGCTAACTTCGGGAATTTAAATATGAAATTGTTTAATCATTTTTGAAATGCGAAGTTTGAAGTGATAGGGGAAAAACATTGAATAATGTTAGTCCAATTTTTATTGTAGGAGCTAATGTTAAGGATGGAGAATGATTCTCGGATACCTGTGTTGGTAACAAGATTATAATCAGCCCACAAAAGTGGCAAATTATGTTCTATATAGACAATAGATGGAATCTTTTAGGGCTAAGAAAACTTGGTGGTACAACTATTGCAGATGTACCATCTAGGGACATGTGTATTATTCTAACATGACAAGGGACTGTTAGGAATAATGTTCCAGGATATGAAACATTAACTTCAACATTTGCTTGATAATCTATAGGAATATCATGTTATAATAATTTAAGAGAATTTGTTATTGCACATGGTAGGAAAAATCCTTCAATAAGGAGGTGTCAAACTAGAATGAGAGGTCATCTATGCGGCCACAGACTCCTTTGAAAAATACTCACGCTACCTGTTCTTAAAGAACAGGACAAACAGTAGATGGTACTCAATAGACTCAGTTGCAGACCTGAGTATATTGTCAGTAAATAAAAATTAAAAAGTACATCCTCTGAAATATTACCTCCCTACTGTGAATGGTCAAAACCTTCCAGCTTATGGACTTGAGATCAGCAAAGTCAACATTGGACTTAGAAAATACATGATGTGGTCCTTCACAGTTGCTGACGTTCCAAACCCAATTCTGAGTACAGACTTCCTTGCACCTTTTTGCTTGATCATTAACCCAAAAAATGGCAAATTGATCTATAGTGAAACAAATCTTTTTGTGGATGGCAAAACACTAGCTTACAGATTGGACACAAATATATCCAGCATTACTAAAGTTGACAAATAATTCTTACTGATTCAGTCTCTGGAGTCACTCAATCATCAATTCACAAGCATCCTACTTATAGAAATGACGTAGTTCATTGTGTAGAAACTAAATGACCACCTTGCCATGCTAGAGTTAAAAGGCTATTGTCTGACAAACTCAAAGCAGCATGGGAGAACTATAACCACATTATAGGGGAAGGTATATGTCAAAAATCTCATGGAGCTCCCCAATCAACAAGACCAAAAAGGAAGTGGAGAGTGGCAAATTGTTGGTGACTACAGGGCCTTAAATGCCAAAACAGTTCCCAACCATTATCCAGTAACTAATATACTGGACTTTAACACTCTCGCCGCCATGTGTGTACCTGTGCACACAAATCTGATTGTGTGCTGTATTGCGCACGGATCATACCAACATATTTCTGATTGTGTGCTGTAGAGAACACAGTTTACATTAAAATAAATGTGATTTTTGGTTTCTACTGGCTTGAATACATCTAACTCTGGAACAGCAGAGAAATTTGGCAACATTGTAATAAAAGATGGGTGTTTTAAGAATGCCATAGAGTAGCATATGAAAAATACCTTTTGATTGTTTCTCAATTGTTGATGCATTCCCAAAGGTCTTATCAGTTTCTTAATATTGTATTTACCACCTAGATTACTCATGGGTGGAAGTATGTTTTTAGCTCTTCAGGCCATGTGTGCTATATTGCACACTGGTGAAAATCTCCCTTACACAGGATGGTATAATGAAAAAATGATAAATATATGTTATCTAGACCCTTCTAAATGAGATTCAAACTTTGGCTCAAAAACTTTTTTACACTGATTTTGGTGAAACCCTGTCTGGCAGCGAGAGTGTTAATGCGAATATGAGAGATAAAACAATATTCACAAAAATAGACATCAACTGGGCATTCCATCAAATTCCTATAGCTGAATAGGACATACCAAAGACAGCAGTTATAACCTCCTTTTGTCTATTCGAATACCTTTGAATACAATTTGGACTTTGCAACTAAGTACAAACTTTCTAAAGATTCATCAATTAACTGTTTTTAGAACTGCCATTTGCTTATGCATTCTTAGATGATATTTGCATTTGCTAAGGAGGCAGTGAGCAGGAGCATGAGAAGAATTTAAGAGCTAATATATAGTGTATACACGCTGCTGGACGTACCATCACTGTAGGTAAAATTTTATACAAACAAACTGAAATTGACTTTCTCAGCTATAGTCTCGACCAAAGGTATTTCCCCTTGAAGACCAAAGTCGAACCAATATTGAATTTCCCGAAGCCCTCAAATGTTGCTAAAATCAGGCATTTCTTGCAATGATGAATTTATATAGACATTGCATGAAAAATGCTTCAGCCAAACAAAGTAAGCTGTTTGCATTGATGAAAATAAACAAAAAGAAAGATAGAATTCCACTTGATTGGAATGAAGAAGTCAAAAAGGCCTTTAAGAAAATCAAAGAAACACTGGAAAATATAACATTATTGGCTCATCCAGATGAAAGTCTGCCATATGTGTAGGTACTGATGACTCAGACATTGCTATTGGTGCAAATCTCTACCAAGTTGATAAAGACAACAAAACACTAATGCTAGCTTTATTCCGGAGAAAGCTCTCAAAAACAGAAAAAAATTGTAACACGTATAATTATAAGAAATTATGCCAAAAATTTCCTAAAATAGGCAACTTGTTATGGCCAACCCAAGATTTACATCTCTAAATATTTGGCCAATATATCACATGTATTTGTTAGAGATGAGAAAATAAGGTATGCGCTGGAAAAACCATACACAGGTCCTTACAAAGTAGCATCATGTGGTAATAAAAACTTTGTGATACTCATAGCCAGAGAAATGAGAACTATTTCAATCGACAAATTGAAGCCTGCATTTTTGGTTAATGACAACCACCAGGTTTTGAAAATGGAAAGAAAAATGAAGGAGATACAAAGACAGATTCCCAAATAACAAACACAAAAGAATCAGTCAAAAAAAGTGAAACAAATCATTCACAAACACTAAACACACAAATAACAATAAAGTTAGTAAAATTTTTGGACAATGTTACAACAAAAATTTATGATCCTGAGGCCCTGTTATGTTCTAGAAAAAGAGGCTGGCCCTTAGGCAGTAGAAAGTCAAAAAATCTGCATCCTAATTGCAAGTCTGTGCGATTAACAAGGAGGAATTAAAATTTACTCACAAAAAAGTAAATATCCTACATAAAATTGATACCCGCTGAAAAATAAGCAATGGAAATCTGAATCGCTCAAGACAAAAGAAACTCTAGAGATAAGCAAACGTTGGAATGCAAAAAAAAACACGAATAAATAAAGCCATGTGCGATATGGAACTTAAACATCGAAACAAGTTTCTGTTGTCATAACAAAGATAATCTTTACGTATATAGTGACATCCAGGAACATCACAATTACAGGTGGGGCTAGGTATACTAGGACCAGAATTTAGTAGGACAGAACACAAGAAAGAAAATGTAGGAAGAAAAAGGTATTAAAATCAGTAAAAGGAATCCCTAAGAAAAACCAAGAATACATCCCACATGTAAGGAGGCTAAATATTTGCAGTTACGGTTCAACCCCAGAGACTCCCTAGTGTATGAAATACGTCACCTATTTAAATCTACCCTACAATAAATTCATCGCGAGATGCTAGACAAAACCCCTACTCCACATTACAAGAGAAAATCATAATATATTACCCGTTGGCCGACAGGAACTGGGTCATTAACACGAGCATATGTAATCAGTACATATGTGTGGTGGTGTGCATGTAAATAAGCCCGTATATAAACTGTCCAAAATGGCTCTAAAATTGCCATTGTTCACCCAAGTTTTTGCTTACCCTTATGTTTACATATGAAGTGGTTGAACACACAAAATTTGTAGATTACCTTCTGGTGAGAATATCTTTTCACAACAAGGTATTCCACATGTTAAAAAATCTGAAAATTGACTATTTTATTATTTTTCACAATAATTCATTTATCTATATCAGTATTTTTTCAAATTCAATAACTCATAGTAAACTTAAATATATCTATACAAACCACTTTACTATGTTTTAAATATTCATTTTTTTATGTATTTGTATGATACAAAAAAATTTGTTTTCTAGCTCTTCCTCCTATTTTTAAAAAATCCATATTTTTGATTTCTAACTTACCTAAAACATTGAATTTTGAAATTGTCCCAGAATTTAATGTAATGATAATTCCATATCATTTCCTAAATTAATATCCTTTCCAAATTTCTTACTAATTTTATAAATATTATCTCAACAAAACCATTTCGAATATAATTCCTATTCCAATATCCTCTTCTAATCATGTCATTGAAACTTGTGAACACTTGTCTCATTACATCACCTATTCTCATTAATATGTATTCATAATATACACCATGATGTCATTCATTTGATGAATATTGTACCTAAACAATTCTGCACTATTTCCAATTTCTCTCAAAATTATAAGTACACCCACTTATGTCATAAATATGTTTCTTTATTGTCTTATTCTAAATTACATAGATTCTATTAACCAATCACATTGTATATCTCCCACAAGATCAATGTAATTTCCACTCAAATTCATACTCTTATTCTGAAGCATAATTCATTCTTAATACTTTTCTTGAAAAATTCAGTAGGTACATTTCAATATTTACATGTACTTAGATATAAAATACACATCATACAAAAAGTAATATAGGTCTTGTGTATCATTTTGTAACAGTTATACCTTTACAGTTTTCTTTTCATTTTTAGGATAGATTTTCACTGGAATTACCACTGATGCTATGTTAGTATAGGCTAGGTTAATAATAAGGAATTGTGCAAAGAAAATTAGGACATGATAATTTATTCTATAAAAATGGACACAAGTAGAAGCCAATGGTTGTACAAAAGTATCATTCACATTAAAAATTTAATATTGTGTGATATAAAAAAAGCAACTGCTATTGTCCCAGCCAGTATTGGGCTTTAGGAAAAAAAAAGAGTAAATAAGTAGATATAGTCATATTCAGCATGAAAAGTGAATAGCAAATGAAAATTGGAATAGATTGAGCCAAACAATGGTTGGGTTTGGTGCTTGAATAATTGCCATGATATAAATTGTTAGTCATACTAATTGTTTGCTTAGTTGTGTGAATTCAATAATTTTTATACAATTATACGTCATAAATCATATGCCTATGTAAGATAAATGACGGTTTCCATTTGTTTATCGAAAGGAAAATTGGAAATCATCTGCAAGTGCAACAAAAAGATTTTTATGATTTGTTTGGTTTTCCTGTCAAGTATCATCAGAACTGAGCAAGCTTCCTTAACACAGGGGCAGTTGGAAAAATTTTTCATAGAGGAAGTGGTCAAAATGGGAGCAGCAGATTCCAAGTGAGATTCCTTGTTTTATTTTTATATTAATCATTGTACTAAGTACTTAATATAATTATTATTTGTGTATTGTAAGCTCAATGTTGTTCTCTTAACATCACCACATTTAAAGAAATTTTATAGCTCAATATGAGGTTTCAACAACAGAAGTGTTAACTGATAGGAAAATTTCTTTCAAATGAGATTAATATTTTCATAACAGTGAGCTCTTGTTATTGTTTGATTTCTTCATTGATAGAGACCGAGGAAATATTTAACAGTCACAATCAAAAATTGAAATTGAAAAATAGAGTATCTCAAACTTTAAAAAAATATAATTTTTTTTAGGCATAGGTAAGAGTAATTATGCTAGTACAATTCAAGAATTCTATCCGATATAGTTTTCATCTAATTTCAACAAGTTCAACAATTAGCTGGTATTTTTCTCTCTTCACTTAGACTGGTTCCATTTGAGTAGAGAAAAATACAAGCTGATCAGGAAACTTTGTGACCAACGTAACTGCAGCTTATTGCAGTTATCTGAGTGTGAAAGTTTTCTCATTTCTTCTTGGCTGTACTTCTTTGATGTGAGCCCTCGCGATTAGATTTAAAGACTTTGTACTTTACCACGTTTTTCATCTTTTGCTTTTATGTTCTTGTGATAATATAATTTGTGTTCTTTAAACTCGGTTTTTACATTTTCTGACAGGTATATAATATTTTGTTAATGTGTATCACACTGTTTTTTTGTTTTTTTTAACTGAACCTGTTTTATTTCTCTGAACAACATAAATATCTTGGCTAGGAGGTGTTTTATGAAGGTTTGAATGGAGGGAAATTAACAATAGTTTTTCATTTAAAGTAATATTTTTTGGAACTCAACATGTAGAGTAGGTAATCTGTATTTGGTCTCAAATTACGAATGTTAATGCCAATCACACACTTCAGTGAAGCTAAATTTTAAATGTTTCATGGTCACACATTACAACATACTACAGCTGTTGAAAAATCGAACACCAAATGCAACTGAGCCGTTTTGTAATTTGACTCATCTTAACAAAGTTCAGCGATGTCACTCAGAGTGAAAATGTAGCAGATGATATTTTTTTATTGGTTGAATTGTAACCACTGAGTGACGTTTTAAATATAACTTTGATAAGATGTATGGTAGGCCTAAACCTCAATGAAAATGTGTATGACTCTCGCAATCTACATGGGCTGGATTTTGTTTGGCTCTGTCTAAATTCTCGAATACAGCAGGACATGAGGCTTAATTCTCTAATTCAAGATTTTCAAAACTCCTGGTAATTTTATGAAATTGTGGGAAAAATTTGTAGAACGGTTTTTTTGTGCCATTAGCCTATCCTGCTTGGCATACCACTTATTTGTGTTCTTAGAACTACTTTTTTCTTATACTGACCAAGTTGAAAGAAAACATATTCTAGAGCAGTCTCACTTGAGTAGACAACCCATTTTGCGAATTTTTTCATCTATTAACGGTATAAAAACCTTAATAAGGCAGTATAAAATTTCTGTCAAAAATATCATTCAAAAACGTAAATATTCGATCCAGTGTGAAATTGTAAAACTAAATGATTAAAAATTCTTACAAATTGGTTCAAATATTTGGATATTTTAAAGATTACAAAATAATCTCAATCTGAAATACAGTTTATATTACTTCACCGAATTTTTCTTACCAATTTTCTCTGGAAAAAAGGTCATGTTACTCAACTCATCTAAATATCATTAATGTTAGTACAAACTTAACATCAAGACTTTTTGTAATCTTTGAAAAATCTCAAAAAAAAACCCAAAACATTGCATAAATTTGCAAGAACCTTGACATCCAATATATTCTCAAGAATAAAAATACAAATGAATAGCATTTAATTTTTTGTGAACTAACTATGAGTCTATTTATCAAACTGTGCAAAAGGAGCTGTTCACCTAAGTAAGTGAAGCTGAAAAAAATTGAAAATTTTAGAAATTACAATTTATAAACTTTCCATTCTTATAAACCATCCCTTTAATGATTAAGGGCTGCAACATATCATAAATTCTCATCAATTAAGTTATTTTCTCAAACATTAGCATTAGTGACCCATGTTATGTAAATCTCATAAATATAATATGTCCGAGTCAAAATCAAAAATTAGAAAATTTTACAAATTAAAGGTCAGAGAAGAAATTTCTGACAAAAACATTTGATGTTTCTATTTATTTTTATATATTTTTCTGACTTATTTTAGTCGAAAATTTAAATTCTTTTTGGCGCAATTGACGTTTTCCACCTAAATTAGCTCACTTGATAATAAGTTGTTCATAATCTCGTAGGTATACTATATAAAAGCCACTTATGTAATGCTGTCACTTGACCAGTTTTACAAATATATTTGTACATGGGTTTATTGAAATTTAACTAAAAATTATTTTTTTCTTCACATCACCTCAATGCACTTGCTTAGTTTGATAATTTTGATACTTTTATGTCTGTGTGAATTACAACAGCGTAGCAGCATTAGGTAACTATGTAGTAATTAAGAAAGATTGAGGTATAATGGAACATGTGGGAACCACTATACCCTGTCTAATATAAAATACATTCGCCAGTTATAGTCGGCGGTGAGATGGCCGTGTGGTTAAGTTCACCGCTTTTAGCTGGCGAATATGTAGGTCCCAGGTTCAATTCCCCGAGCAGACAAAACCTACATCTGGTGACCCTTGACGTGTGCTGGACATGCACGCACCCTAGTGGTGCATGGTGGAACTCACAACTCTCCTTCCTAACTTGAGTCGCCGATAGATGGCACCCTATATAGTGGAAATAGAACCCGTATAGGTAGTATAAGCCTGTGTGTATAGGTATAAGAGGCGTTTCTGATTCAGCCCAACCTCCCACAGCATCTAATGTCGTTCAACTCGTGTTGAGTCTCTCTAGGGGGGGAGTGTGTGGGAACCACCATACCCTGTCTAATATAAAATACATTCGCCAGTTATAGTCGGCGGTGAGA
This sequence comes from Ericerus pela, assembly GCA_011428145.1. NCBI lineage: Eukaryota > Metazoa > Arthropoda > Insecta > Hemiptera > Coccidae > Ericerus > Ericerus pela. Next base: position 1,617,273 of record WOFM01000637.1, on the reverse strand, counting down.
TGGCCGTGCGGTTAAGTTCACCGCTTTTAGCTGGCGAATATGTAGGTCCCAGGTTCAATTCCCCGAGCCGACAAAACCTACAGAACACTTTTTTAATTTTTGTCTCTGGTGGGAGTCAGAATTAAGTAAGACCTTCATCTACAAAAAGAAAAAAAATCATGAAATAATTAAGAAGGTAACCTTTTTCGTTCCATGGTACACTGGTTTAGTGTACTATGGAATTGAGGTTGATGTATCCTGATACCTATATATTAGATCCCATAACAGAAAAATATTTTTAAACAAAAAGTTAAATTTGTTTTATCTAATACTGTATGAAGTACATTGCATCTAAGAGTATATTTTTATTTGGATAACAGATGATATCTACTATTGGAATTATAATAATTAGATGATTATGAGGAAAATTGATTGTTTTTAAATTGTGACACTTTCCTCATGAATTAACTATTTTAAGATATCTTTCACAGTACCTATCCACAACTTTCCAAATATTCATTGTTTCATATTTTTTAGGAATTTTAATTTGGAAAATTTTTTGCAAAAAAATTAAATGTATTTTTCGTATGTTCCATGGTAAAACAGAAAATTTACACCATAGTACCTACACTAGTTTCAAAATCTTAGTAGAAATGTATTATTATATTCAATCTATAAAGTGTTTTTGAATGTTGGCAACTCTGAATAATTAATTAAATGATCATAACTTTTTGAAACACACTCGAAAATTTGAATCCTCAACTTCTCTTCCATTGGTAACATTGTTTGTGAGTTATCAAAATTTCACTTTTGGTATAATTTTGATAAACATTGTAATAGCTTTTGAACAACAAACTGCTTGGATAATATTAATAAAAAATTGAAGTATTACCAGGTGTATGATACATAATGCTACAGGACTAGTTTGTCCAAAAATTAGAGGGAGGTCAGTTTTGTCCATGGCAGGCTACACTTCTACCATGGTACCTTGATCTCCCTTACCCTTAATATATCTACCTTAATTCCTAGAACAGTAACAATAATATTGAAAATTCTATAATGTACTGAGAAGTCTGAGATTTTGTGATTTAAAAATAAAAATAATTTTAAACCTATAATGATGACAAAAGTATGATGACATCAATATTAGAGGTGAAACACAAATTCGGACATAATAGTATCCGAATTCAAATTCATTTTCAAGACAAAATATGATGACAGTAATAAAATTTGATTCTCTTTCAGACAACTTCGAATATTTTATCAAGTCTTATATTATAAAGCCGACAGATTCACATTTTGACAATTTTCTGCAAGTTGATTTGATTTAATTTGTTCAATGATGAATACGGCAGAATATAAATTCAATAGAGAGTAAAAACCTGTCAGATAAAGTGCATGCAGCCGACGTTCAACTTGCTTTATCGCATTTACTCGCGCATTGCTTGTTGTATGCTTACATATATATTTGCTACCTTTTTGTGCTTACATTTCTACACTTTTCTATATTATCTGATTGTGTTTAACGACTATTAACAGACATTAAAATGGGGAAACCTTGCCAACAAGAAGAACTAACTTGTAAAAATGAATCTTATTTTTCATTCATTCTTGTTTTAATGATGCTGGTATTAGGTTTGTTTTTAACAAGCAGTCTTTCTTGTGTAGGCAGATAGTAGTAAGTCCAAGTCTCAAGTTTTATGTTAAATTCCTCGTATAGGAAATTTTATGTATCATATCATCTGCAGATGTAGAATACTTCAAAACTGAATCTACCTTTACAGACACTAAGATGGTAGTTAAACTTAGGCTAGGTTAGGTTGAAGACAAAAGGCAAATGAGGAATATTCTTTCATCATGAAGGATCAATAGTGACGCAAAAAAGTCATTTTTAAAATGTCATTTCATATCGTATTTCAAGGCGATCTTTTATGAAACAACTGAGGGTGATATATATATAAGATCGGCGATCTTATTCAATGAACACTCGAGACAAAATGGAGAATGCGTTTTATTTGGAAACGAATTCAAAATAAGTTCGTTTCGAGAATAATGAAAAGTACGAAATAATATAGAAAGTACGAAAAGAAATACGAAAATAACAGTACGAGCTAACACGTACGAAAACACGACTGCTACTAAAGCAGTAAGAAATACTGGTTAACGAAAATTACAATTATTATAAAGACGAGAGGATAATGAAACAGGATGGGACATGAAGGAATGACGACAAAAGAGTAAACGAAAGAAAGAGAAGATAAGATGGAACGAGTAGATAGGATAACTAAGAGTGCAATCTTACATGCACCCTTCCCACTCGTTTAGGAACAGAAGGAATGAAAAGAAAAGAGAGAAAAGGAATAACATTAATTACATTTTATGATTTACATTTATCGAATAAGATTAATTTGCTGGCGTGATAGATTCGATTACAAAGTGGTCCTCGCCCAACATGGACGATAAATACATTATGCGATAAACGTTTAACAATTTTGTACGGTCCTATGCGAAGTTTATCGAGCCTATTACGATTTAACTTACTACCATTGTCGATAAAAACAGAGTCCCCTACGTCAAATTCGATTTTGTTTTTACATTTATCATACATTCTTTTATTATAATTATGGTACATAACTGAGTTACGATATGCTAATTCTCAATCCGCAGTGAGGTTAGGGGGATCAAATAGACATTGTGGAACGAAGTCATCAAGAACACCAAGATGAAGATAAGAGGGAGAAAACTTTGTAACACTGTGAGGGGTTTTGTTGTACTGTTCAACACACTCAGATGCTAAAACAGTCCAACTTTTCCTCGAACAAGAAGAGGAAGAATCATTTTTCGCACAGCGGATACGGTTTACCAACGTCTGGTTTAAACGTTCGTTTAAACCATTCGAGGAGGCACTGTCCACTGCAACGAAAACATGATTGATATTAGAGTGGGAACAGAAGGTCTCAAACTCTCCAGACGACAACCCCCCATACTGATCCGTCAAAAGTGTTCCAATTGGATTACTTTTATGGACCGAATCAATAAGGGAAATCATCTCCCGAGCCAATTGACCTTTCGAACATAGAATGTAAGCGTAACGTGAAAAATGATCGACTAAAAGGTGTAGATATGAAAGGGGTGATTTACCATGTCCAAGGCCACCAATGGTGTCGAGGGACATGATTTCGAAAGGAGCAGAGGCCGGACCGATGATACCTAACTCAGCACTGCGGCGAGTTCTACGAGACTTATTTTCGATACATACAATACATTTTTGACAAAAGAAGTAACAAGAGTGTATAATTGCGGAAATGTGAAATAACGAGTAATAACAGCGATGACATGTTTTGAACCAACGTGACCCAGTTTTTCATGAACAAGCTTGATGAGTTGTTCACCAGCAGGCTGATCTAGAACGATGCGTAATCTCCCCTTCAAATTACGAAATACAAGTCCGTGCTTAGAAATATCATGATCTAACTTAATTACATTCGACTGCAAGGAAGAAATATCGCTAAATGAGAGAAAATTAAAAATAGGTAATAGAGGATCAGTAGCATCAGATGATTCGAGGACAGGATTCCGAGAAAGTGAGTCAGCTTCGTAATTCAAAGGACCAGGTTCATAGAGCACATCAAAGTCGAACTGAAGGAGTTCGTTGGCTAAATCGCCAAGTTCCTCATCAGGACGAGCTTTGAGATTAAGATGTTGTAAAGGCTTGTGATCGGTAATAACGGTAAAGTGGCGACCAATCAGCCAAAAGCGCCAATATCGAACAGCTTCCCGAATGGCCAAACTCTCAATGTAAATGGCTTTCTTTTTTCTCTGCGCATCCGACAATTTTCGAGAGAAAAAGGCGACAGGTTTGATATCCCCATCATCCTGAGTCTGCTTCAAAACTGCCCCAATTCCCACTCCACTAGCGTCAGTGTGAATGAAAATAGGACGATTCCGATCAAAGACAGCCAAGATGGGAGAGGATGTAAGAAGGCATTTGGCTTTATCAAAGCTAGTTTGACATTCGGAAGACCAGCGGAAGGGGACGTTTTTCCTAAGGAGATTGTGGAAAGGTTCTAAAAGAGAAGATGCGTTAGGGATAAATTTACGATAGTAAGTCACCTTCCCGATAAATTGACGAACATTTTTTCTGGAGGAAGGAACTGGGAATTCGTTAATTGCAATTAAATTGTCTGGAAGAGGTTGGATCGTGTTGGGCCCCAGAATATGACCCAAATAAGGAATGGGAGACATAGCAAAATTGCATTTCTTGAAGTTGAGGCGGAAACCCTCTGCGTAAATGACATCAATAACACGTTGAATGTGACACATATGCTCATCGAACGAGCGTGAAAAAATTAAAATATCATCGAGATAATTCAAAGCGAATGACGTTAAATTGTTACCTAAGAAAATACCATACAAGATGCGTTGAAAGACAGCCGGAGCGATCTTAAGACCGAAAGGCATCGAACACCACTCATAATGTCCGTGCTGGGTAATAAACGCTGTTTTAAACCTATCCGACTTTCGAATTGGAATAGAATGGAAAGCAGCGTTAATATCCAGCGCCGAAAACCATGAGCAGCCCCGAGTTCTCGCTAAAATCTCATCAATGAGAGGAAAAGGCTGACTCTCAGGAATGATGATCTTGTTCAAAGCCTGATAGTCAACACACATGCGAGTTTTAGTTTTCTTGGCGCACAGACCCTCTTTCTTAAACTGCATTGTAACAGGAGAAGCGAAAGGAGACATGGATTGGACGATAATACCACTATTTAACAATTCCCTACATTGCTTCGAAATCTCCTCCTGATCTTCAAACGTACAGCGATACGGTTTTTTCGCTATGTACGTATCTTTTGATAAACTAATAGAACACTCGTACTTGGTGACATTACCAACGTCGAATTTACTTTTGCCGAACGCAAGATTATTTTTCTGTACTACATTAAAGATAATATTTTTCTTTTCTTTATCAAGATGCGTTACTTTAGATGTAAAAAGCTCATGCGGGATGTATTCATTCCATATTACGTTACTATTATTTATTGAAATTTTATTTTTTGTCGGTATTAAATTATCAGGAGGCAAAGTTACGTTATTTTGCGAAATAATAAGATTATGATCTAGAGAGAGTTTAAACATTGGGATGAGATCCAGACCAATAAGAAAATCGAAACAAAAATTGTTAGAGTCGAGCACGTAAAGAAGTACACGATGCGAGATAGCTTTAATCGAAATGTTGAGCATAGTCATGCCCAGAATGGCGCCCTTACCGTTCGTTGTGCTGTACTCTGATTTAGTAGGAAGGAACTTATAATGAGGAATTTTTTTAAGCATATTTAACGAAATTACAGATGCATTAGCTCCTGGGTCGTAGAGACCCTTTCCCTTTAAACCAGTGACAAGTACGTCTAACACAATGAACGAGGGCGTCACTCGTTTTTTGTTGATGTTTGTACTTCCTTAACAAGTTCATCATTGACGTTCAAAGTATGAATCGCCTTCGAAGGGGTTTCATTTTTTACGTTACTGTTGCGAGTAAAAGTACGATTAGGTTGATCTCTCTCTTTTTTATAGCAATTTTTTTCTAGGTGAGGGAATTTACCGTAACCCTTCGAGATACAATACGAACAAAAATTATTACTATTACGTTGCGAGGAGAAAGAAGACAAAGACGAATTTGACATAGAAGAAGACGAATTAAAAGACGAGTTCGAACGTGTCGACGGCTTATCGAATGAATTAATTGTGCTTAAAAGCTTACCGAGAGTGTTCACCTCGTGAAGATTAATACGATCCTGCAGGTTTAGTGGCAAACCTAACGCTACAAGACAAATCCTGTCGAATTCGGTCATCTTTGGATTGAGAGAAGCGAGTAAACTGAGTTTATTTTGACAATAATCGGACAATGAACCAAACCTGTAGCTGTAATTGTACGCCGAACGAACTGCTGCGAGACCACGTATTCCGAAGTTGTCGATAAATGATGATTTCCAGAAATCCCACGATGTGTCTGTATGACAGAGTTGAGTAGTGGTATACCACTTCTCAGCTCCGTCATCCAGGAAAAGACGAATTACCTCCCAAAATCGGTCCTGAGCGATGTTAAGACGAGTGCACTCGGATTCAAATATCTTGATCCAGGCTTCCGGATTTACATTATTTTTCGGACTGAATTTTGTTAGTACAGCGTCCTTCACAATGGAAGACAACGAACGAGGATGAGCCAGAGAAGCTGAAGGTACTTCAGTGGCAGAGGTGATGGACGGTGATGAACGTGGCGGCTGTACCAAATCCCTAGGGTCGAAGACATTTAACATAGTACTACGGAAGACTGTGTTACCATGTTCATCAAAGTATAATGCTGCAACATCAGGTGGCAAGGTGAGCTTAAAAGTTCGTTCTTTCCATCTGGGGGCCAAATCCCTCTTAGCATTCTTTGCGACTGGAATCGCAAACAAAGACTCATGCTGCAAAGGAGACTGATATTCCTCAGGGAAAGCGAATCTTTCTGGATTGTCATCGTCCAACGACTGTATCCAGATGAGATTAACAACCGTGGTACGGGAGTGACCAGGAACGGGTTCCGCACGGAGCATAAACTTTGCACGAACCAAAGAAGAAACAGCAGACTTCATGATCGATGAAAAAAAAATTTTACGAAAGTGGCGAGCAAAAGGAGTAACCAATAAAAGTTACGAAAGTAGTGAGTGCAAGGCACACAAATGAGCTAACAGTGGGGTGGCACAAAAGAAAAAAAAAGAACGAAACGAGAGATTTTGAATTTATAAGATCGGCGATCTTATTCAATGAACACTCGAGACGAAATGGAGAATGCGTTTTATTTGGAAACGAATTCAAAATAAGTTCGTTTCGAGAATAATGAAAAGTACGAAATAATATAGAAAGTACGAAAAGAAATACGAAAATAACAGTACGAGCTAACACGTACGAAAACACGACTGCTACTAAAGCAGTAAGAAATACTGGTTAACGAAAATTACAATTATTATAAAGACGAGAGGATAATGAAACAGGATGGGACATGAAGGAATGACGACAAAAGAGTAAACGAAAGAAAGAGAAGATAAGATGGAACGAGTAGATAGGATAACTAAGAGTGCAATCTTACATATATATATATATATATATATAATTGACAATACGATCAGATGGAGTTCTTAACATTTGTTAGGAGGGAAATTTGGTGTGTTGCCAACAAACTTTAGACAAGCTTTGTTCAAAATGCATGCATTGCGCTGTCAATAAAGGACATGTAGAGCCTTCCTTTGAGTATAGTGGATTTGTATTTCATCTATGTTAGTTTATTTTTCTCACTTCATCCTTTTCACACATCAAAAGTTCCAAAGCCTAAAGTTTCTAATAAGAGTCTTCTATACAACCAAATCACCATCACTTATGAAGACAAATAGGGTACAGATGGAGGTTAAATGAGGTGAATTAATATTATTATTATTATTATTATTATTATTATTATTATTATTATTGGGTAATTAATTTATTTATTTTGAGAAAGGATTATAATATTGTGGGTGTGTGCGTAGACATATACAGCACCACACAAATGCCACAGAAGGTGTGGGCGTGTTTATTAATTGATATGTGTAGGCCTTGCCCAGTATCAAAGTTTAGCTACGTAGACAAAATATATAGCCATGAGTACAAAAAGGTAGTTCATGGATATAATCCACTGGTCCACTATGTGATCGACGAGTGTGTAGTACACACTCGTTCGTCAACAATCACCCGTTGCCACACCACTCTCATCCTTGTAAGTTTCCAAAGATACTTACAATGACCTGTGACACTAGTTAAGTGTGGCGTGGCATTCAGTACTTCACTCATGGCTATCGGTCATGAGGTAGGATCGCCAGGTCTCTTTGGTTGGGGATGATCAAATTTGACAGGGGGGCAAGATTGCAGCACTTGAGGCTAGGGTGTGGGATGTACTCGAGTTTGGGTTTGATTTCTCATGAGTAGTGTTGGGACATTGGATCTTGATGTGGGAATGCTCATGAGAGGTGGTGGGTAGGTTATGGTTGGGACCACAAGGGGTGGAATAACCGAGGACTGAGGGAAAACCAGTGCCGCAAGTCTCAGGTGCAGGGGAAGTGGGATCCCAGGTGTTGGTGCTACAACTTGTGGGAGAGGCATGGTATTATTGCTAGGGCAAGCAACGGGTCATTGTGTGCTGCAAGCATGGGTGCAGTAAATTGCTTATAAGGCTTCAGGGTGGGATTCTGCGTAACAGCAGGAGGTACCACTGTTTGTAGCACAGGGGGCTGTACTACAGTTGAGGTTGGTTCCTATGTGGAAGCCTGTTGTGGAGCCAGGGTTTGGGGTTTTGGGACTTACTGCATTTTTTGTTCCACTTGAGCTCTTTGTAAGAAAGGCTACATGCACGTGCTTCATGATAAGCACGGCCTATTCCCTTACAGCCAATGTGGGGATGCTTTGCAGGTTTTTCACCAAAGCAGGGGGACTCTTGCTATTAGAGATGAATGTCAGAAGTTTGGGGACTGTTTCCAGCAAAGGTGTTATCATCAAGTCGATAATCGAGGGATTATCAATGGCAGCAGTATCGATTGGTTCAGCTTCTTCACATACAGGAGATAATACACGTGGAGGGATCAACAGAGGGTTTGGGGGGAATGGATTGATGGGGAACAGTTTCGGTCCACATCCATTGGTGTCTCCTCTATAGAAGTCTATTCTACCATAGGGAAAAGTAACAGAGACTTGCCCTTGGGGACTGACATTACTGGTGGAGAAGCTACTGGTGCCTTTTGGACTGTAGAAGTTGACAGTTGGGGGACCACCAGTTGCTGCAGACAGACGTTTAAAACTGTTTGTACACAAAGGTGTGGTTGCTTTCACCTGGCACTTCTTGAGAGGAAGTGGTTCAATCATTTTGACCATCTTGAGTATACAGAATTCCCAAATTGCGGATACTCGCTGTGGAAGTCAGTCTGGGATTGGTAAAGGTCCCTTTGATCAAATGTGTTGTACAACTTCAGAGAATGTGCGGGAGTCAATCCACGCAATACTTAGTTGTACAGCAGTCTGGGAGTGAGGTGGCATCTCCACAAGTACGTGCACCTCTTAGGCAACAGTACATCAACCCGAGATTGCAAGCTACAGACAAGTCCACGCTGCACAAGGTCAGAGCCTCTGTCCACTACTCCAGGAGCAGCCCGGTACTGTCGGGGAAGCATGCCTTGTCCCCTGGAAACAGACTTCACCTCTGCCTCAGTGTGGGTCACCATTTTGTGGCACCAAAAGGTGTTCAAGAGGTGGTCCCTTATGCAGGTCAGCTAGAGGTAGATGTCACAGATAATGCTGATATGTGGTAGGACAAGGAATGATGGCAGTATCTGTGGAGGAGGAAGGGGCAACATCAGCAGGTGATGTTGGGGGAGAAAAGGTTGGGAAGCAAGAGCAGTGGTTGTTTATATGGGGAGACAACAGGGCACTGTTGGTACCGGCCTCTGGTGGGGGTGTAGCCCTTAAAAGGTCTGTTTTTCCATCATTGGAGAAGTCAAAAATAATTGGTGGAAGACACTCTTGGGACATTTTCCAGTCTATTACGCTTCTTAAAATTTTATTAAAAGCTCCTGTTTGACACATTATCACTCTCGCTGCCAGACAGGGTTTCACCAAAATCAGTGTAAAAAATTTTTTGAGCCAAAGTTTGAATCTCATTTAGAAGGGTCTAGATAACATATATTTATCATTTTTTCATCATACCATCCTGTGTAAGGGAGATTTTCACCCGTGTGCAATATAGCACACATGGCCTGAAGAGCTAAAAACATACTTCCACCCATGAGTAATCTAGGTGGTAAATACAATATTAAGAAACTGATAAGACTTTTGGGAATGCCTCAACAATTGAGAAACAATCAATGTACTAAACTGAAAAGGTACTTTTCATATGCTACTCTATGGCATTCTTAAAACACCCATCTTTTTTTACAATGTTGCCAAATTTCTCTGCTGTTCCAGAGTTAGATGTATTCAAGCCAGTAGAAACCAAAAATCACATTTATTTTAATGTAAACTGTGTTCTATACAGCACACAATCAAAAATATGTTGGTATGATCCGTGTGCAATACAGCACACAAGGCGTGAATGGCAATCAGATTTGTGTGCACAGGTGCACACATGGCAGCGAGAGTGTTATGATGAAAAGTATATAAATGCTGAGCGCATCAAGGGAAAGGCAAATTTCTAAAACACGAACTTTACTCGTTTCCTTGACCATAACCGTCGTTTATTTTTGTCTCGTAAACACAAACAAATGTGAGGTTGCATCAGCTGTTGTACATTAAAATTACAAGTTTGTTTTGTAGATGGGGCCAGTTCATCTTCAGAGGAAGAAGACACGTCATATTTATGTGACTGGGTGGCACCACGAAACAATTTTTGTAATGCGTCGTCGTCTATAACACCTGAATTGTCGTCGGTAGTGTGAGTCAACTCAGACAAGTTCGGGAGGGAAATAGCGATTGCAATTGGTTTGTCATTAACTGTATGATCAGCTGTTTGACTATGACGTGGTCTGATGGGGTGCGATTTTGTAATTTCCATTACTCACTCTTCAGATGACAATTCTTCATTTTGATCGTGAGTCATGACAATCAGGGAGAATTGCATCTGTCATTTGTGTTAGTAAACGACGCTGAAGGTGTGGATAGGGCATTGGGTTGAGTTGTCATTATTATGTATGACGACATTGGATGATATATCAACTGTTGCTCCTGAAGGATTGTTGATGGACGTTGAATCATCTTTGTTGGCTTCTATGTCTATATAGACATAGGCCAACTTCAGGCGATTGATGATACGCGTGTATGTGGTCCTTGTATGTCAATCTCGAACCATTAATCTGTATGATTGAGGACTTTGTATGGGCTGGAGTACGGTGGATCGAGTGCCTTACAAGGTGTATCAACATGTAGCCATATGTTTGGAGCTGTTTTCAAGTCAGCTGGGACATATGAGGGAGTATTGCCATCTGTGTGTGTGTGTGTGACTTGGGTGAACGCAATCACACTTTTCCAAATACATTGTGGGAGATTGGTGCCATTGATGGGGGTGAAAACACTGGGTGGGCTGCCTTCGGGGAAGTCTGCCAGGAGACGGAGCTCTTTACCAAAAGGAGTTGGGTTGGAGATATACCGAGGTCGGAGATGATTGTCGAGGGTAGGCTGAGAAGAATGAGAGGGAAATCAGCTGCCCATTCACCACGCAAATTTTTAGAGTGTATGCGGGCCATGATGGTGGCTTTTAAAATTCTACAGTTTCAGCAGTGTCAGTCTAAATTATAGGTGTTTTATCACATTTTCTGCTTGAATGGATTAGCGCAAAGAGTTTACTCTGAATTTGGGCGCAATGTTCAATTGTACGCCAATAGAAGTTCATCATTCCGAAAAAGCACCTACAGTCATGAACAGTTTTGCGGAGTGGGAAATTGACCACAGCTTGGACATATTCAGGGGTGGGTCTAATACCAGCACTATTGACTCGATAGCTGAAGAATGTGAGCTCTTCACACTCATGCTCAGATTTGTTACCATTTACAGTGAGGCTGGTGTCGTATATATGCCAAATGACATCAGTAATGCGTTGTTTGAGTTCCTTGGTGTTGGGGGTGGTAATGAGGATGTCATCAATGTATGCGTAAGCATAGTTGATGTCTTGCAACAATCCATCAATGTACTGTTGGAAAGATTGGGTGGCATTTCAAAGTCCAAAGAGCATAAAGGGAAATTTGTATAGGCTGAAGGGAGTTATGACCGCAGTTTTGGGAATATGTTCTTCAGTCATGGGGACTTGGTTGAACACCTGTACAAGATCTAATTTAGTGAATATTTTGGAACCAGTTAGTCTGGTGTGGAAATCCATTATATTTGGGACAGGATACATTTGGGGATAGTTTGTGCGTTGAGTGCTCTGTAATCACCAAGCATGTGCTATGTTTTGTCAGACTTCATGTGCATGTGGAGGGGAGATGACTAGGCACATTTGGAGGGTTGGCAGTCACCATATTCGAGCAAAGTCTTGAGGGAAAGGTGGGCTGCCTTTAACTTCTGATGTAGTTGATGAGTATGGTAAAATACCAGTCCACCTACAGTTTTGATATCGTGAGTGACATCGGAAGGGGAAATCCTCAGGAGTATGCCTTATTTTCCAGTTATACCAGGAAATTTGTCGAGGATTTTTTGGAATTGACAATTGAAGTGGGCAATGGTTAGACATATTTCCAGGGGATAGTCAATTGGGCCGGGTTTTCGTACTACTCCAAGTCCAGTGGTCTTATCAAGGAGGTGGCCTTTGCTGACATTGGGATGAAGTTGGTAATGGCTGAGCAAATCTGCTCGGATGATGGGATCAATGATATTGGCAATAAAGCCCCCTTGAATTCGCATCAAAGGCCAAAATTTACATGCACCAGCTCAACTCCGTAAGTTCTAATTGGAGTTTTGTTCGCAGTGTAGATTTGGAGCTTAATGTTGCATTTCCAGTCTTCGGTGGTAGGAGGTATGGCTGATATTTCCATGCCAGTGTTGACCAAGAAGTGATGCACACTAAGCAGATCTTCTAAAAATAGATGGACTAAGGTGAAAAATAGTGGGAGTGCCATCTTGATTGACTCGTTTACTCATTTCCCTGGCAGGTAGTATGGATATGCAAATGGCAAATCTAGAACAATTTGTTGATAAATTATTGGAATGTTGGTTCCATATTGTAAAGTCCAAATGGCATTTGAAGATATTTGAATAGCCCAAAGAGGTAATTGCCGCCATCTTAAATATATCCTCTTTGGCCACAGGTATTTGATGGAATGCCCAGTTTATGTCCATTTTTGTGAACAGTGTTTTACCCTTCATATTTACATTAAAGTCCATTATGTTTGGGACTGGGTAGTGTTCAGGAACTATTTAGGCATTCAGGGCTCCATAGTTGCCAATAATTCTCCATTTGCCATTAGCCTTCTTTTTAATTATGATATATGTTCTCCATGGACTTTTGGATGGGTGGACAATACCCTCCTGTAACATTTGATAGTACAGTTCTTTGGCTTTAGTTAGTTTCTCAGGAGGTAGTCTCCTGGCTGTAGCAATGCAGGGTTGCCCTTTGGTTTTAATCATGGACTGTATCATGTTTGTATAGAGCATTCTTTTGAAGGATGGCTGTATAATGATAGAGAAATCTTCAAAGAGTTCCATTAGTTTTTTGTTGATTTTTGTGCAACTATCTAGTGCTTTATTTATTTTATACATTAGCATTTTGCCCTCCACAAATAATCCTGTTGTAGAATTGATAAGCCTAGAGTTTTTGAAATTGACCATTAGACTAAAGTGTGCTCAGAATTCTGCACCAAGGATAGCATTTGGAACTTCTATAATGATGAAAGACTACATCATATCTCTTCTCAGTCCAATGTTGACTTCACTAGTCTCAATACTCTAAGCTGGAATACTTTGGTTGTTCACAGCCAGGAGGTGGTATTTTGGATTTTGTACTTTGTGAGATTTGCTAGCTCGTAGGATACTAAGGTCTGCACCCATATATACCAAGTGCCTTCTCCTGTGCTGCCTGTCTCTTATGAACAGGTGGCAGTAGTATTTTTCTGGGAGGACTTTTGCTGCAGAAATGACCTCTTGTTCTAGTTTGACTCTGGCTTTTTTGCATTCCACCAGTCACATTTTGGAATGTACTTGTCTGCTGCTTCATCAAATATGTTATGGTAGTAACACCATTTTTTGTTTCAAGGTTTTTGGTTGGGGCTCTTGGTTTTATTGCTGTTATGAGGAGATGTATTTTTCCTGTCTGTACTCGTTGATCTATCAGATTTTTGATATCTTGACCTACTCTGCTTGTTAGATTTGTTATTTTTATTGAACTGCCTGGACCTGTCTCTCTGGTTGCTGTGATCTAAACCATAGTTGATTGAGTGTCTGAGTTTTTTGTTCTAATCTTTTAAGTCCCTGAAATTGCAGTTCATTTCAGCAATATGTGCAGCCAGTGCATTTTTGTTAGTTCCAACTTCTAATGATATTGCAGTTATGGTTGTCTGGTTGGCATCAGCCACTAGTGCATCATCAGCTAGTTTGCCTAGGTACTCTAGCTTTGCCTTAGTGTCAGCTCTATTTGCTCCAATAGCATAAATGAGTCTTTCAGCATCAGCTGGCAATTGTTTGCAAAACTTGGCAATTAGTGTTGGAGTAACCATTGTGCCTTCAATTTCTATTAATTTGGTCATGAAAACTGAGGGTTTTTCATCTCCAAGTTTCATTACTCCTAGGATTTTGTTCAGTGTTTGGTCATCAGTCATTCCAAACACTTGTTTGACTTTGTTGCAAAACCACTTAAATTTGTTTTCTATGTTAGCTGGGCATTTCATTATGGCTAGTGCACATCTCATTATCTGAGGTGGCATTTCTCCACAATCAGCTTATATTTTAAGTGATCTGGGATTTCTTCACTTTGGAAGGTGCCCTCCAGTAAGGCTAACAAGAGGTCAAGTTCCCATGGTGTGAATTTGGGAATCTTGACTTTGTATTTCCTGTCTGCTGGTCTGGGAGCTCTGTTCTGCTCTCACAAGTCCATTACATTTACAAATTGGTTAAGTATGTCATTGATTCCACTAGCCAGTTGTAGCTGACCAGAAGGTTGTTCTGCTGGTGGCTGTTGGCTGAGTGTAAGTCCAGCCAGTTCTGCTTTGAGCCTTTCAGTTTTAGCTTGGGCCTTGTGTTTTGGTCTATGAGCCTCCACAGCTTCTTGCTGTGCTAGTTCTAGTGCTGATGGCATGCTATTTCTCCTTTCAAGGATATTGCCCAATGAAAGTGTGCAAGGCTCTAATGTTTTCAGTCTGTAGTGGTACTGGGAGTGTTTGACTTTGCAGCAGTGGATTCTGCAAGTAGCTGTGTGCCACTTCACAGTATCCTGATACCTAGTTCCTCTTGGGAGACTTGGGTTTCAAGCACTTGTGCTTGGGTTCCACTTATTTTCTTCTCTGAGTCAAAATTTAACACAGAGGTTTTGATATTTGTTGCTGACTCTGGAGCAGTAAGTGGATTAATCTCAATTGAATTTTCCAGCTCTGCTTGTCCCTGCCCAGTCCTATCAAGACAGTGAAATTTATTTGAATAGGGGGTAAGTATTATTAATAGAATTTATTTATAATTGGTTGCCTGAAAAAATGCAGTCACAACCACTGTAATGTCAGCAATTGGTTTACTCACTAATGCACCATCACCATTGGGGTGGGTGCTGTTTGAGATTTTATTTTCCCTATCAATGCTAACTTGTGTGTGTGTGTGACACTCTCTGATACCTCTTACAGCAGAAAATAAAATTAATTTTCTTCTCCTTTGAAATAAGAATTGTTCGGTATTTTTACTCCTCTTGTAACAAGTGTTTTCACACCAGCTGTAGTTGTGCCCGAGATGTTGGTAGTGCTA
Source organism: Ericerus pela (assembly GCA_011428145.1). Taxonomy (NCBI): domain Eukaryota; kingdom Metazoa; phylum Arthropoda; class Insecta; order Hemiptera; family Coccidae; genus Ericerus; species Ericerus pela. The sequence continues at coordinate 1,601,805 of WOFM01000637.1, read as the reverse complement.
GTTGATAGCACCAAAGTGCTCCAGTAAGGGAGGGAAGGAGGGAAATTTTTTTTATTTTAAAATCACAGAGGGGTCAACATTGTGGGAACAGAGTTTCCGGTCAGAAGATATTGAAGCATATCAGTTTACACCCTATTGTGTGTTACTCTTACCACATATGGATAACCAAGTCTTCATACATGCTGGCATTGGTAAAACATGATGTCATTGGTATACATGTATATAGTTAGGTAGAATGTTGGCAAGTGCATGTATACGTCCGTATCCATGTGGGACAATGCTACTCACTATTCATCTTTGGTTGCTTCATGTATATTGGTGAGTATCACATTTTACTTGCCAATCTGCTGAAATTGATTTATTTTTATCACATGCTTTGTTGTCATCTGTGTATAGGCCGAGCCTATCTCAGCAGATTTGGGGAGTGAACCCAAAATCACAAATACAGTCTTACTGAATTCCTATTCTTATCAAAAACCTTTGTTATACATGCCTACTCTTGTTCTTATCATTCTGCCAAATATTAGTATTTTGAAATTGCACTAGAAGAACTACTTTGCACATGTCATTTTACATCATTCAACTGTTTTATGATCATACCACATCAAATTCCTTCATTGTATTCATCTGCCCACAATGTATTAGTTAATTTGGTTTATACAAATTTATTGGATCATCAATTCTACTGTAATGAGAAAATGTTAAGGGAAACAATCTTCATAGTCTGCACAGTGATAGGCAATTCCTAGGAATATTTTTTTTGAGTGGGAATTTCCAGAAAATATTCCTAGAATGGGAATTCCCAAGGAACAGTTAGTGAAAATGAATACTACACCCACATATTTCATTTTAAGACCTTCTCCATCAATTTTAATTTGGTAGAAATTGAGAAAATTGAAAATGTGTAAAGGTATTTGAAATTATTTCAGTAGTTTTAAGTGGAAAGGTTCTAAAAATGTTTTCAAACACACAATATTTTCATAAAGATAAGGCTTGTAAATCAAAAGATTTTGACTTGAAACTTTTATGGTTGTTAGAAACTATGGAGGACAGGTTTAGTATTGAATTTGAGAAAAATCCATCAACTGCTGTTCATAAAATCAGACAATTTTTGGAAAATACACACCTTGGCTGATTGGTAGGATGGATATCACCAAACACATTTGTGCGTGTGGGTGGGTGTATGGATTAATAGGTTTATGGGTGTATGTACTCCATGTATGTACCATTAAAATTAATTTTTCAAATTTATTTATCTCTTATTAACTAATTTTTGTTCAGGAGTCACAAAATTTTGGTACAAACTTTATCTCTAACACAAGGAACCGACTTACCAAATTTTAATCTAATTGATAAATTTATTCAGAAGTTATTATTTATGTAGTTTAATTTTGTCCCATATCTTGGGAAGGGGATGATGTAGAGGTATGAACTTGGAGATACAAACATCCCGGAGGACGATATATTTTGTTGAAAAAATTGTTTAACAAAGTCTTGGGGAGTGCAAGAGTTAAATTCCACAACTACTCTACAGGGAGGGCTGAGCACCTCAAAGTTCCCTTAACAATTTCCTTGAAAAAACACAAATAATTTGTAAAAATTTTAGCTGAATCAGTACAGCAGGTCTGATGTGATGGACATATACACAAACAAACATTCACACCTATGGTATAATATATGTATGTTTTGTGTGGTTGTTGTTGTCGTAGTGGATGTGTGATTATTACTTGTCAATTCAAGTTGGATGCAACATTTAAATTTTGAAACAAACCTCTTATTTGTCAATAAATTATTACTCAGCCTTTATTCAAATTAATGATCTGGATTAGTTAGTATTAGTGGAAACAGAAGAAAATTTACAAAATTTTCATTTGATTTTCTAATAATCATTACGATTTGAAAATGAACAAATGAAAAAAATGCCAATAATGGAAGATTTTGTTATTTTTTCAAATATAGAAAATTCTCATATTTCACTCAATGATACCTCAACCACTTTTTAACCTACAAAGCTGAGATTGATATCACAGAAAAGAAGAAACAATTAGCATGAATTTAGTATTCATATAAATTTTCAATAATTTTTAGCCATTTGAAAATAAATGAATAAAAAATAAGAAAATTTAAGGAAAATTTTTCAATTTTTAAAATCTAGAAACCTCTCTTCTATCACTCAATGATTTTTCAGCCGGTGTTTAAATTAACAAGCTAAGGTTTTATAACTGAAAATAATAGAAAATTTTTGTGAATCTACTGTGACGTCCGAAACCAAACATACATCCCGAGTATAGGGGTTTGATATCACAATTCGAAGTATATCAGCAAATCTCGAGATATCGTAGAGTCGAGAACACAAGTCAGCTCAAACAGTTAGGCCACCAGCCTACCACCGAAAGCTCCCAAGGCCTATGAAGTATGTCGGGCAATTTCGAGTAAATGGATTTAATAAGTTGGCCGACCCATTCGTACAATTCACATTTTTATTACAGTAAAAAGGTTACTTACAGTATGACATAAAAGTATCTGGTTGTGCAGGTATCACAAAATCATATTGCCTCGTGGTCATCGATGTCCGGTGAACCAACAGATTCCAACCAGGTATATTCCTTATTGGAATTGAAAATGGTGTGAACAGACTGGTACAGTTCTGCTAATGGTGTTCACATTTTGTATAGTTTTGGTAAAAACAACTTAAAAAAAGGTGACTTAATGTCGGAACAAAAGCTATAGTATGTCGTGAATCATATTTCGTATTCACGACGAACAGATTTCATCATGTGCAAAATGCGACTGACTGTTCACAGTTCAACCAAAATCGTGGACAGTCAAAAGAGATAAGCCTTTGGTTCATCGATGATCGAGATTCGAAGATACACGTCACCACATGGTATAAAAGTAATTGATTGACGTGTTTTATTATTTCAAAGAATGGGAAGTTATTTCCAAGTTTAATTTGATGTTTCTGCGACTTACCACTAGTATAATCTTAGAATTTGTGAGCCATTCCCTATTGTAAAGTATAACAGTCGAAATTTGGTGGTGATGTGAAGGGAAGGCTGTGAGTAATCAGATGTTACACTACTATGAATATAATTGTTTCAATCACCTACAGCATTTTAAATAAGTATAGAGAAAATAAGAAACCTAAATTAATAGAAAATTTCTCGTTTTAGTATTTTTTCGATATTTTTATATTTACATGTCAATTCTTCATAAGTATAGCTACAGCAGCCCTCACATATTTTTTTCATGCTAATCTTAGTTTGTAGCTAGTTATATCAGATAATCAATATCATAAAAATTCAATGGAGAACCTAATTTTATCCCATTTATTTTAACTCAATAAAAGTAGTTATTCTAAATGTGACAAGGCATTATTATAAACTCCCAGAATGCATTATGGAATTTTTTTAATTATTACAATAAGTTCGGCTCTTTGCTGAAAATAAAACAGTATGAGGCCTCTCCCTGGAATGCAATAATTGTCTTATATTGTATTTTCCCTTCTTAATAACACAGGAAATAATAAAAAGGAACTACAAAATCAGTTTTTCTCAAAATTGAATTAAGAGCTTTGAAGTCTGTCATACAAATCTGGAATTCTTCCAGAGCTTTTTGAAATAATGTTCTTTTTGCTTCTCCTGTTCCTTTCTTCTAGTCTAAAGTACCTCATTTGCAGGTTTGTTATATGTACTACTACATTAAAAATGAGATTCAGAAATTCACTTCTTACTTAGCTTTGGATTTTACAAATATACTTATAATGTTGATATCTTATAAAATATGTTGTAGCTCTTTGCTGAAACTTTTTCCTAAACAGTTGGCTTTTATCTGCAAAAGTATATTTCAAACTGAACGATACAAATATGTGTGGAAGATTCATCAAAGTGAACTAGCTTACCATAACATTCAACAGAACATAAGCCGATATCAAGATGTAACATTCATTTCCCCGGAAATAGCAAGATTTCAAAAAAAATACCAAGACAATATGACTCTATACATGGCACCATGTTTTGGACATCATAGACCAATTAGAACAAATTGGGATAAGGATGATTACTTTAAAAAATTTTTTGTATCACCTGCCAGTAATTGGAATATTATTTATATTTTTAGAATGACAACAAAACTCGACGGAAAAATAATTGTTGTGGTTCATGATAGAATTAAATTTTTTGGGGAGTATAAAAACTTACCCTTACTAGAAATTTCAGCTGCCAAATTTAAACAAGACGCATATTTGAATGAAGTTGTAACGATAAACTATAATTCTGTCCATGTTGAAGAAATATATTATTATGAAATGATACTAAATCAGGATCCATATCAGTAAGTAATTTTCATCATTTTTAATAATCTCAAAAATTTATTTAGTATGGTAGAGGAATGAGTAGGAGGATTTTATATAATTGTGATATCTAAATATTTACTTTTAGTTCAATTGTGATATTGTGACATATATTTTCGTCTATTTTTAAGTATGACGAACAATATTTGTTAACACTGTTTCAATTACCAAAAATATAGGTATTTGATTATAATCTAAACATCCCAATACTCTTTTGTAAACAAACTAATATTACCCATCCTAAATGTCATGAATAGAAGAATCCCTCTCCATATTCAGTGACCTAAATACACCAGTCCGATATTATTACGAATCAGCAAATCCCTATCATAACAAATCCCTACCTAACTTAGTCTGTCCAACATATTCAATCATGTACACCTAGGTACCCCGAATGGGTATATAAACCCTAGTAACGATAAACTCGATGTTCAGTTACTGGTTACTTACTTATTTATTTTACTACACTTAATGTCTAAGGGCTTAATCCAATATTGAATTATTTGTGTTTGAAATATTATAACCTGTTATTAATTACCAAATTTTAGTAAAACTATTTGAAATATTAACAGTGTTAATTGTTTCAATCTCATTCAACATTAAGGTCCATAATAGTTGATGGATAACTAAATCAACTAATTTTAAATATAAAAGAAATTAATATTCATAGAATATTTCCCATATGGTGTAACACTAAAAGTGGTTCTAATTGGTACTATTACCACCTCTTTTGGCCGTTACAGATATCACAAAAAAACAAATCTTATCTTCACACCCATTAATATTGTTTTAATAAATAAGGAGCAGTTTCTATTTTTACATGTAGGTCCTGAATGCACATTGCATTGTAGGAATACAATTACTTTTAATTTAGAACATAAATTTTGTATTTATGTTGAATATTCCAATGAGTATGAGAAATTGCACCTATAGAAATTTCTAGACACATGCTTATGCCCCTGAGTACCCATGGGAATTAGCTCACATTGTTTGAATTTTATTCATGGGAAAACTAACCAAATTACACCAAAACTCATTATTCAAGAGCAAAGTTTATATTACTATACCATTTACTTGAAAAAATTTGTTGTAATTATGATGAGATAAAATTTCCAAAGACCTCATGTAAGAGATCAATCCCACTTGTGATAGCTCTAGAAGTCTGCTTTCAAGTTTGATGATTGTTTGTGATCTTTATACTTTTGATTTCATAATCAAATTTCTGATTGTTTTTGGGAATAAGGTTTGATAAAATTCCATAATTTAATGATAAACAAGCATCTAACTCCATAAAATATGACTTTCTAAAAATAGTTTATTTCACTAAAACAGTATATTTTGTGGTATGCCAGATGGGGTGACCTTGTGTCACCAAAACCAAAACTAAAAAGCAAACACTCAAAACTTACCAGTAGAAAAACATACAGTCCAAATGACATAACTTACAGGAGTCAAATTTTGTACAAATAATGCACTAAATGGATAGTGACGTAAGATGTTTTACACCTCTCCCAATCCACCCATTCTACTGTCACTATCCCATTTCACTTAGCTTGATATTTTCTGTGCCATAAATGGTTTGAGATAGAAGGATGTTTGGGTATGTGTTTATGTGTGAATGCTGGTGTCTCTTGGAATTCATATGGTTGCTTCTTCAATCTGTGAAAACAATGAAAAGCTGAATAGGGCAGAACTTAATACATCATATTTTAAGCATATCATGCATATGAAAGTTTGCTACAGGGTTTGCCTTTGGTAGTTATTAACTTTTAGTAATACAATAATAGCTGAATTCATATACGTAAGTATATGCATGGTATATTACACATTTCAAATTAACTCAGCTTGGTACAAGTTGCAATTCTATAGAGGTTTTCAGGATCTTCGAGTATCAAACTCACAATGAATAAAAACAAGTGCATTGCATGGCAGATCAGTGTATAATGAAAATGAGATGAATGGAACATACAAAATGGTTCACAATCATAAGCTAAAAATAATCCCCATCTCTACAAAACACAAGGTATACATTTGACTGTTACATCACAAATGGTTTATCAGTGTTGTCTAAGTACTAAGCGTAAATAGCATTACATCGTTATGATATTATTACTGCTGAGGACGGACCAAACAAGTGTGGTGGAGTGAGTTGGACTATACTCAACATTCCCAAACAGCTCCCAAACTAAGTTACAGGTTAAATTTTGACTTTTCTATTGGGTTGGGTAAAAAAAACAATTTGTAAGTTAGGAATAACAAGGTTTGGGGAGTGTATGTCGTAATCATTATATATAGCTGATGTTAAAAACAAAAATGATAAAAAATGCTAGTTTAAAATATGTCATTATTCAAGATACACATTATTACATTAAATTACTTACATTTTGTCTGAAAATATTAAATGACAACAATAATAAATAATGTACATATATATATAAATCCAATTATTACATATAATTTAATGTGACTAGAATATGTTATGTTTTTGGGATTTGGGTTTTCGTGTCATCGATAATTTCTTCTTTATTTTTAGTGGCCATATTTGTTTGTAATATTTTATTGGCTATATTTTCAAATTTCTTTTTATCTAACGCTTTTGTTATATATCTGCTAATTGTTCTTTTTTTTTTCCAATAAATGACAAGTCAATGATTTTTTCGTTTGAAGCTTCTAACAGATCATAACATCTTGTCATTAGGCTTTTAACATGTTTTTGACTACCTCCCTTGCAATTTTCATAGCTGAAATATTGTCCTCAAATATTTGTACAGGAAGAAACAAATCGTTAAATAAATTTGATAAGTACCAAGTTACTTTTGTATCAAGTGCATCGTGTAGAGCAATTATTTTGGCTGCTGTAGATGATGAAGCCATTGTATTTTAGCGATGTAACCCCCAATTAATTAAGTGCCCATTGACAAATATTAAATATCCCATTATAGAATGCCCTTTTTTAATATTGTTTAAATTTATTTCTTCATTATCCACTCCCAGAGCATAAGATGCATCTATATAAGTTTTTGCATTATTTTTCTAACTTTTATATACTAATTTATATTCTTTAGTTAAATTGAGATACCTAAATATTTGTTACCTATGTCTCTGCACCAGAAATACATAGAGACCAACAAAATAAGTTGTGATGTTTTATCTACTTTTATTTGGAAAAGAACATATCACAAATTATCACATCACAATATCTTATACCTAAATTCCCTTATTTAATAATCCTATTCCTAACTATGTCTCGCCTCCACTGGAGAGGACTACAAACTTGTGACATATTGGAACATCTTCAAACTTTAGGAGTTCAGACAGAGTAATTCCATGCTGGTACTCGAAAGAAAGGCAAGTGAAGTCCTGGTGTAATTCAAATTACCAGGTCACTTCTTTTTGTGCCTAATTGTTTACATTTACCAAAAGTGTACTTACTGTACATACCTGAATTGCGTTGACAGATATGCTGACTAGTTATTCGTCTATGTATCTGTTAGCACCAATAATTAGGTTAGTGATTGGAGGTGACGATGAATATTTAGTAGAAATATTTGTCGTTAATTGTTACAAAATATTTAGGTTCATCTGCCTACATATGATGGAATAGGGGTCCCTCAGGCAAAAGAGACAGATAGCCCCTCCTTCTTCCTAATTTGGAAGAGTTGGGCCAAAAATTTTCCTTTTGTTTCAATCTTAAATTATTACTATATTTACTTTCTATTTACCATTGTACATCTTATTATCTACAGTACTTATTCTCTATACGTTTCTTATCATTGTGCTGCGTTGGCTAAATTGTTTCTAATGTTATGTGCATTAATGGTTTGGCAGTTTAGCCTAATTGATGTGTATATTAGAAATGCTAATGCTATTCATAATGTGGAGCACCAGGTTTATTAGCATTAAGTGTATTATATCAACTGTATCTTGGTATTCCAGGTTTGGTATTGTTATCTCTTCAGTTTTTTATTTTTCTTTTGTATTCTTTGTCGGCGTTTTTGGAGAGAAATACCAGACTGCTTAATGCCATTTTGGGTTGTAAGCTATCGATATATTCGGGAATTTAAACGATTGTTTGATTCCTAGGTTGATTTCTATAAATTCGTATTTGGTCCATACCATTGAAAGATGGTGCTCTATTTCTATTTTTTGTGTAGTGTAGTCTGATTTACTGCATAAGTCTAAATCTGTTCCAGTAATCAGTCATTTGTATTTGTCTTTAGTGTTGTATGCCAGTATTGATGGCTTGTAATTCGAATAACATAGTTTGTTATCATGAGTTTTAAATACCAGAGGTATGAAATTGTAAAGTTCGTACTCTGTATTTATATCTTGTAGTGGGAGTTTCAATTCTATTTCTTCTTCATTGATGTAGCAGTTTACTAGCTTATTTTGGTAGTAGGCCTGAAGGTTGTCTTCGTCTAAAGCGAGTGCAAAATTTGATTTAGGTGCTAGACTTTTTATTTTGTCTAGGTCTGATTGTAGTATTTCTTTTGGGACTATTGCTCTCAGTAAGTGATAATTTTTACAATTTTGAAGTAGGTGTGTGAGTTTTATATTCTTGGTTGCTGTATTTGTGCATAGTCCTCTAGCTGCATCTAGTATAGCTTCTCTTCGTATTTCTAGGATCAGTTCATTTGTGTTTGTGTCTAGTGTCATTTTCATATATATTAGGTTTTAGCATAGTATATTGATATTTTCATTTTGGTTTCTTGCAAATATATTTATTTTGGAGGTTATATTTAGAAGATCTGTATGGGGTTCTATGACTCTATTCTTTAGTTTCTCGTATTCTTCCTTTAATTTTAATTTGTTATTTATGAAGTTGTTTCCTTCCCTTAAGGTCATTACATTGCAGCACCATTTTTCAATGTCACCTAGCATCTTTATTCTTCTTTTATGTCTTTTCGTAGTTTTTCTATCGAATTTGTTGATTAATGCTTCATTGATATTCTGAATTTCAATTATCGCATTCAAGGTTTTATGTAAATTATCTGTTTGCTGTTTGTACCATAGGTTATCGTTTATGGCACATGCATTTATTTTTTTAAATTCTGTACTCCAATTATGTATCGTATCTCTTCTTGGAATTTTACTGTGTAGATTACTGATATCATTTTGCTATATGTTCTCTTGTATGTATTCTTTTCGAAGTATGCATCTGACAATGCACTGATTTTGATTGCTGATTCGGTTGTATTTGTATTCAAACTGGGTAAAGCGATTGCTGCTATCATTATCATTAAATATTTGTCCTTTCCCATAGTCTGCAATGTGAAAAATAAACAGTTTTAGTTGCATGTCTTATTTCTTAAAGGCTAGTGGTGAGATTGTGCTGTGCTTAGGGATTTAATATTGGTGTAAGGAATTTAAAAAAAGAAAAGTGTTTGTATATTGATCTGGAGTTTGTATTTTTATACATTCTCGTTCAAATTTGCCTGACTATCTTTTAGTTTCTACTGCTTTTTGCTTTCTTCTTGTTTCTGTTTTGTATTTCTGCAGGATTTGCAATATCCTCTGGAAGAGGGTATAGTAAATTATGGTGTCTCACTTCGTTCTTGTTTCAAGGTTATGTTTCATTTTTTCCTAAATCTTAGTACTTTTATTGGCCCATACAGTCATCTATATCAGTTCATGTGTGGAGTGATGTTAATAATTAATACCATGTCCATTTTGGACTTCAATTTGTGTCCCTTTTCTTCTTCTTGTGTGATGGAAGAGTGTCTTTTGTTTCCTCAGCTTTTTTGTCTGAGGTATGGAACTGTCACTGTGGAAAAAACTCTGTTTTTCCATGCAATTTCTTCTCTTTGATGAAAATTTGGCCAACGAATTGTCCTTTTTTGTTTTGTGGTTTGGCTGCAATAAGGTGGGTCTTCAAAGCTTTGTACTATTACACATCTAGTAGGCGTGGCCTTGGGGGCTTGGTCATTTATTGGAAGGTATATCCAGGTGACATCTTGAATACACAGTATGGGTCTTTGCATCAGATTGTTCCAGCCCTTCTGTGTGACGATAGTCATATGAACATCGCTGAATTTTGTTCAAAGTTTAGCTTCTGTTGCCTCCCGTGTCTTTGTGGAGGTGTGATAGTCAACATCTCTTTTATTCGTCATTATGTGTTGCTCCAGTCGATCTTCCAAAATACGCTATCTGCCTGAATGTGCTTTTGTCATTGATTTGCGTTAATCTTCGTCTTAATGTGTGCGCTGAAGCTCGTTTTCATATCACTAAGGGAGTGATCATGTTGATGTTTTATGCCATTATATTGAGAAAGTATATTATAACGATGTATTGGTCGAAATCACTTGGTCGTATGTGAGAATTGTTCGCATGATGGCTCCTGAAAAGCAGATTTTGATATCTGCAGAGTGTCGTAAGTTGCGTTGCAAATTAATTTCAGCCATTTCCAACGGAAGTTCTGTGTTCCTTGGCCCAGATATCATTGAAGAGATATATCGTATGATATGTGTGGTCCCACACATCTCTGAAAGATGTAACAGATGTTCCAGTTGGAAAACATTGTGGTTCCAGAGTTTTTAGTGGACTTGATTTGTCATATGTCAAGATCAAGTAGGAAAGTTCAGCTTCTTGTAGTCTCAATCCTGAGAATGATGATTGGGATTAAAATTTTGTGAGTTGCTTGCAATTGATAAGATACATTTGCATTATTTGATTATGTTTTACGTGTTATAGTTCATAATAATAATTATTTGGGAGTCCCTACAGATAATAATATATATGATTTGGGTGGGGTTCTAAAAGTGTTGCCATATACTCCTGTATGGTAGGTTCTTCAGGATGTGAGGTGATTATATTATATACAAAATGATTATGTTGGGGGTTTTGGGGGTAGTTATAGAAGGCTGGAAGGGTTGAAAATTGTGTAGGCAAGGCTTCTGGCTGTGTAAAAACTTTTCTTACAACCGTTTTTCTTTCAGATTCTAACTCTTTAACTTTGTCTTTGTATTGAGCTGTGTAAATCCTTCGGATTTTTCTTCTTCTAGTTCTCCTTTGTTCTGGGTCAAGTAGTTTAAACTGTTTTCTCCATTCTTTGGAGTCATTTTCTCCATTATTTGAACTGTTGTCAAATGTGATGTGTTTCTTCGCTTTGTTATATTTTGATTTTAGACACGTTTTCCTAGGTCTACCTCTTGGTCTTTTAGATATGATTTTTACATCTTCGAAATTTTTTTTTTTCAATAGTGGTTCTCTTTAGTCTGCATCTTTTTCATTTTTGCTTTATTATGTTTCAAAGTTGTTGCTTTCTTCTATTTGTGAGGGTAAGATAGAATCTTCCCTTAGGTTGTAGGCTGGGAGTTGTCTTACATTGACAGTGTCATCCATTTGGTTGCCATCTTCAGATATTATTCATATTACGTAGTTTAACTTTGAAATTTTCTTGATTATTTGGAATAGGCCTAAAAATTTTGGTTTTCGTTTACCATAATTGATAGGTGATTGTAGTAATATTAAATCGTTCACTTCGTAATTGATTTCTTTTCTTTTTTTGTTGTATTTCTCAGAATATTTCTCGACATTTCTCTTGTCGAGTCTATTTATTTTTTCTCATACTTTGATTATTTTTTCGCTTTGTTATTCTCTTGATTTGGCAATAAGGGGTGACGGAATTTTTAAATTGATCGGAGGTTCTCATTTATATCTGTGCATAATGTAAAATGGTTCACGATAATTTAAGCCTTCTACTGGGGTTAGATTATAGGTTAATGCGGCATTATTCACATGCTCGGGCCATTGCTTGCTTACAGTGCTTTCGTATTTCGATAGTATTTTCTTAATTATGCCATTCATGCGTTCAACTTGACCTTGTGTTTGTGGCGCATATGACGTTGAATGATATAATTTAATTCCTGTTTCATTGTAAAATTTTCGTACTTCATCATTGGAGAAGTGTGTACCATTATCGCACATTATTTTACTAGGTTTTCCGTGATATTTGGTTATTTATTTTAGGAATTTTATCACAGTCATTGCATTTGGCTGACAAGTCACTTTTATCCAACAATATTTCATAGCCTTGTCTATTCTCACTAATATGAACTTTTTCTCGTGTTGAGTTCTAAATTTGCCTATAAAGTCTATTTGAATGTGTGCCAGTAGTTCACATTCATCTGGATTGATAGGTTTTGTTAAACCTTATTTTTTGTTTCTAATTTTGTTAACTTGACATTGGTGACAAGAGTGTACTTGCTTCATAACTACTTTTGACCTTTGGGAAAGTAGTAACGAACACAAATTTTGGCAAGAGTCTCACATATAAAAAATGTCCTCCTCCTGTTTGACTTTTGTGACATGCACGAAGCACTTGTGGGATGAGGGATTTTGGTATTATTGGTACTGCTGAATAGTACTATTTTTTGGTGTCACTTTTCCATAAAATACCATTTTCATCTAGAAAAAAGGGTTTTATATTTTGTGACTTTTTACTCTTGAATTTTTTACATAGTTCTTTTTCATTACCACCTTCAAGTATTTCAATTACGATATTCCAGTGCTCATCTTCTTTTTGCTTATCAAAAAAATTGTGAATTTCTTCATCTATTATTTTTACAGGTTAATTTATGCTCTCTGGTTTTGAGTTTTCGGATGTTTCAGAAATATCAGAAATGTGTGAATTTGTTGATGCATCAGAATCTGTGGAAATTTAAAAATTTTCTGATATTACAGAGATTCTGTCGTCATCTGAATTTTCACTATTCTCAGTGTTTATGTCGGAATAAACTGAGTCTTCTTCTCTTATTTTTCTACTTCTTGTGACAACATTAGCTTTCTTTTTCTTGGATGTGTTTTCAATTGGAAGGTTGGGTGTTCTATCAGATATGATAAATTGACCATCCTTGAATTCTGCAGTCTTCATCTTCTTCATTCAAACAAGATAAATAATAGGTTACTTTGTTATTTTCGCCTTTTATATGTCTCAATTTGAAATGATATTCACCTAATTTTGAGATTAATCTTTTGAGGCATGCGTTTTGTTTCTTAAATCTGCTTTGATAATTCAGAGGTTTGTGATCTGTAAATACAGTGAACTCTTTGTATACCAGGAATTCTTTGAAATAATTGCAAGCGTCCGTAATTGCGATCATTGCCAAGTCAAATGAGTGTAAGCGTTCTTGATTTTTTGGGATTTTCTCTGAAAATAAACTGATTGGGTGATGTTCACCAGTTTTTTTTTATCTATTTGTGTTACTACTGCGACTATATCTGTTTTTGAAGCGTCTACTTCTACGTATGTTTCTGCATCTGGGTTGTATATTGCGAGGATGGGTTCTGAGGTTATTTTATTCTTTAGAGTCTTAAATGCAATCTGAGCTTCTTCATTCCATTTTATTCTGTTATTTGATTGTACGTATTCTTTTCTAGTAAGCTCAATTAAGGGTGCGGCTATTCTTGAAAAGTTTTTCATCATTTTTCGATAAAAGTTAGCCATACTTAAAAATCTTTGCTGTTGTCGCAACATTTTTGGGGGTTTCGCTTCTTTAATCAGTTTTACATTCTTTTCTGTTGGATCTAATTTGTTGTATGATATCTTATGACATATGTATTCTATGTTTTTGTCAAAAATCTGATTTTGCTTGTTTTTACTACTAATCCTGCATTTTCCAAAGTGGTGAGGACTTTGTCTAAGTTTGCTATACATTCCTCAAAAGTATCTTCAAAGATGTGGAACTTTGGCTAATGGCAGCTCAGATTTTTTGCCAGTATACCCATAGGTAACACTGTAGAATTTGATGTTTTTGAGGAAGCTACAAACACTTTTCTTTTCATGTCTGTGTGCTGCTATATGGATAATGGCATATATCGAATATGATTGAATAATTGGAAAAATAATATTGGGGAAATAATTTTGTGAAATAATTTAAAAAAATAAATTAACCAGTTACTCGTTTATTATACTTAGTGATGTGAGGCGGTTTGTACGAGGACTGAAAAAGAACAAGAGAGATGTATTCACGATAGAATTTATTAGCAGACTAAAAACATATTTCGAAATAAAATATAATATTATACAGAATGGCGAAGCACAGCGTTATCGTAGTTCGTGAGTAGAAGAAGCGATTTGTGAACAGAGTGTACGTGTGACATATATATATAGAGTGATGTGATGATGATGATGATGAAGAAGGAGATGAGGTGGGATTTTGTTAGAACACCCCCCTGAAATTTTTACCATTTAAGTTCTTCATCCGTACGATAGCTAGAATTTAATAAAATATAAATGAAATAAATAAATAAAAATTATTACAATAAAAAAATTGATATTAAAAAAATGGTAACTGTAATAAATTTTGTTGTGCTGCGCTTCCAAAAATAAGTGAATAAATATTGATGAATTATAATAAATAAAAAATACGATAAAGTAGAATAAATAGTTTAGTAACATGCATACGAATATCTGAAAAAAAAATATCTGTAAAAAAATATATGTAAAATAAAAAAAATGGTAACATGCACAAATTGTTTCGTGTATATAATGATTCATTGTGGTGTTTGCCGAAATAAATTCTCGAATATCTGCGAGTATAATGTATGAAAGGAAAATAAGAAAAAAAAAATAGATAAATCGATAGGAGTAAAATTGACAAAAGGTTTTTTGATATACGAGCGTGCATAGAAAATGTTACGTTTTATAATCTGATCAAGTACAATGGCATGCAATAGTATGAAACGATAATACATGTTGTGCGTTAGTTTTATCTTTTGTGTTTTTCTTTTGTATTTGAGGTGGCGTTGAACATGTTTATTTTTGGATAAGGCAGGATATTTGGCTAATCTTTATTGCGGTCATGTAATGAGATTTTATCTATCACACATTGTTAAGATTTTCTTTTCATTTGATCTGTGGGAATTTTTCGTGTATTTTTCTCACACCTGTACAGAGTTGTATGCTGTTTCTTTTAATTGCATTTATAGGGTTTATACTTGCTTGATTTTAATTCTGTTTTCATTGTTGGGTTTATAGCAAAATTGAGTATCTATTTTTGACAAGTATTTTCGAGTATAATATTTCTTTTAAGTATATTTGCAAACAATATAGGGGTATTTTTCTTGTACAATATGTTTCGTGTTTGGACTTTACTATTTGACTTTGGTACCACTTTAATTTTTGGACGGGTATTTTTTGAATAAACATTTTTTGATATTATATGTACAAATTTGTATTTTCCAGAATTTTTATTATGAGATTTTCAAATTTTGTTCTGTCTAAAGATTTCGTAAGTATATCTGCAAGTTGATTTTCAGAATTGACAGATCTAAAATGGATTATTTTCTCTTCCATTGCCTCCAAAATTGAGTAGAACTTTATCATAAGTGCTCTCAATTTCTTTTGGCTTCCTCCGGAGCAAATTTTCTGTGTTGAGATATTATCCTCCATTATGTCCACAGTTATTTTTTCCCAAAAAATTTCAAAATTCATATGTTGTATTACTTTTATAATGTCCAAAGTGTCAAAAACTGCTATGATTTCTGCAGTGGTACTAGATGAAGCATGGATTGTCTGTTTAGAACAATTCCATTCTATCAAATCACCATTTGCAAAAATCATAAATCCAGTAATTGATTTTACTTTTTGTAAATTATTTGGATTAATATTGCTATCATCTACTTGGGGGGCGTACGAAGCATCGACATAGGCTTGAATTCCATCCCCTTCCGATCTATATGTTAAATTATAATTTTTTGTGGAGCTTATATACCTGAATATTCTTCTTACGTAATTTTTAAGTGTGTCATTTGAGTTATTTTGAAAATGTGAGAAAAAGTTCACTGAAAATAATATATCAGGTCTGGTTAATCTGGCCAAATACAATAATCCCCCAATCATCGATTTGTATTCAGTGTCATCTTTACCATTTTCAACATTTTCAATTTTTAGGCCAATTTCCATTAGGGTATTTGTCTTTTTTATTTCTGAAATTCCGAATTTTTTTATCATTTTTGATGTGTTTGTTTTGGGATAGTATTATTGTCCAGTTTTCGATGTTTCTTTCAATTTCCAATCTCACAAAAAATTTTGGATTATTAATAATTGTAATAGTGAATAATTTTTCAAGTTGTTCATTAATTTTTGTTATTGCCATTTGTGAGTTTGAGGCTATTAAAATATCGTCTACGTAACATAAAAAATATGTATTTTCATTATTAGTATTCATATGATACAAACATCTATCTGCCTTAGTTCTTATAAAACCCATTTCCTTAATTTTGTAGTCCAATAGGTCGTACCAGGATTTGCTTGATGTTTTGAGTCCATATATTGATTTTTTTTAATTCGAGGACTTGATTTGAATTAATATTTATCCCTTCAGTTTTTTAATATAAATTGGTTTTATAATGGGAGAGTTCAAATATGCCGTTTTCACGTCTTATTGTACAAGAATTAATTTTTGTTTATTGACTATAGAAAGCAACCATCTAATAGTACTTATGGATGCAAAGGGGCCATGTGTTTCGGTAATATTATATTCAGTTTGATCTTTGAAGCCTTTTGCTACTAATTTGGTTTTGGGTTTAGGGTTACCAAACTCATCGTATTTTATGGTAAATATCCATCTTGTATCAATTAATTTTTGACGATCATAGTCCACTATATCCCAAACATTCATATCATTTAATGAATTAAATTCATCATTTATTGTGTTTACCCACTCTGTTCTAAAAGGATTATTATTTATTTTGTTAAAGTTTTTTGGTACGCAATCTTCTATGTACGATTTATTATAATTGATATTAATATTCATAATGATTGGATTTATTATTCCCAGATCCTGTTTGTAATTTGCTGGTTTAATTATTAATTTTTTATTAGATGTTTCAAGCAATTTAATATTTTGAGACTCATCTACCTTTACGTCACATGCAATGTACAATTTAGTGTCAAATGGATCTCTTAAACAATATCCTGTGTTAGTATATCCCATCATAATACTTTTTTCAGCTCGATGTGCCAATTTAGGATCAATTTTGTTTTTTAATTTTGATTTGGCCTTAGTTGCATTTTGTTTTCTGACTTCAAAAGGAATATGTCTGTATGTTAATGAGCCAAATACTTTTAAATTTTTTAAATTGGATTTTATGCCACAAAATAATTCATACGGTGTTTTAAATTCTAAATTGGCTTTTGTTGGTGAGTGATTTATTAAATAGGCTGATGTTACGATTGCGTATGACCAATAATTAATGTCAAGATTGGCATCAGTGAGAATGGCTCTTACTCTCCTCATAAGTGTCTGGTTTTGCCTTTTGGCTACGCCATTCAGTTCAGGAGAATAAGGAACCACATAATCTATTGTGATGCCATTCTCTTGACAATAATTAACTATTTTTGTATCAGTGTATTCTTTCGCGTTGTCACATCTGATAGTCCCTATGGGAAAATCGGGAAATTTATTTTTCATTGACATTATTATATTTTTAAATTCAGTTGCTATTTGATTTTTTGTTTAAATAGGTATGACAAACGTATATTTTGAGTAGTGGTCAATAAAGGTTAGAATATATTTTTGATTGGCAATTGATGGTGTAAATGGACCCATTATATCAGAGGAAGTTATTTCTAATTTTCTTGACAGTTTTGTTCTCAATCCATTAAGACCTAATCTCGTATTATTTGCAATGCAGCAAATTTGGCAATTTTTAAAATCATCGTCTCTGAAGTTTAGATTTTCTGGTATTCCAACAGATTAATTTTTTAATTTTTGGATATATCGTGCATTCAAGTGTCCCAACCTTCTGTGAATTACCGTTTTTTTATTAAATATATTATTATTATTATTGTTTTGAACATTGTTCATATCATCAGTGTTATCATTGTTAATTATCATTTGATATTTGTTCAAAATTATTATTATTATTTTCACCCCCTCAGATGAATCTGTATTTTCTTCCCTAGAACACCACACATGGGTACAAATGTACCCACATTGAAATACGCAAGCCCGTAATCTTGCGGGTAACATGAACTAGCTCCTGTTTCTCACAGTATCTGTTATGCTATATTAGATCTTCGCATCGCCATGTCGAGTGTGTTGCCTACCTTTTTGTGAAAGATGAAATGAATTTTTTGTGTAATTTTATTATTATTAATAAAATGAAAAAAACTAATTATTAATTTTGTGATGAAAACCAGTTGCGAGAGTGGGAGTGGGTATGTTTTAGGCTTCATAAGAAAATATGAAGAATGACACCATCTTCACAAATTCAAATATACATAATTATATGTAAGTAAGTATATGAAGATTTCTTTTAGACACCATATAGGTCGCAATCTTTGACCAATAGTCAACAAATTTGGCACATAAACATGGATTTGGTTGAGGACAAGACCTATTGATTTCTATCTTCTAGCCTATGTAGCCTATCTGTACGTTTTTCATCTTGAAGTGTTCAAAAACATCCACCCCACCTTTTGTATTATTGTAGTATTCAATAATTTCAGGTAATCTTACATCTTTGTCCTTATCAGGCAGATCATGAGTAGTCGAAAGAAGAGTCACGATTTTTTTCTTTTTTTTAGGAGGGCAATATGAAAGTAATGTAAGCTCCTTATGAAAACAGAACATGGACGTATTTTGCATTCTTCCTCGGGTTTCTAAAAAAGAAGAAGGGATTTCTGGCTTATTTTTTCGAATGGTGCCAACAAGAGTGATACTTTTGTCCAGTAACTTCTGAGCAGCAGGTATGGAAGTGAAAAAGTTATCGCATGTTAACGTTCTCTTCAGGTTGTAGATAGGCTCTGATAACTCCAGCAAGTACCGCTCTGATAATAGGACACTTTTGTCTACTGATTGTCCAGTGTATACTTCTGCATTTAACATGTATGAAGTTCGTGCATCACACAACATGATGATCTTGATACCGTACCGGTCTGGTTTATTGGGTAAGTAGATGGTGAATGGACTTCGACCACAAAATGCCAAAAGCTGTTCATCTACTGTCACTTGCTCCATTGGAGTATACAGACTCTTGGACATATTTATGACGTGATCAAAGATCTCACGAACCATTATTAGCTGATCTTCTCCTCGTTTTGCCTCTCTCTGAGTTTTTTTGTCAAACCTGAGGCAAGAGGTCAGGTAAACAAAACGGTTTTCTGGCATTGTTGCTCGAGAGTAAGGATGGCCGTAGGTGGTATCATACAGGTCACGAGTGTCAACATGGTTCTGTTTGAGGGAACCAGCAATGTAGTAGAGTCCTAGAAGGGCACGAATTTCAGTCACATGTGTGGGGTTCTTATATGTGACTTCCTTTCGGCCCATCTTTCGACTTTCCTCTACTTCTTCTGCAATTTTTTCATTTGTGTATTTGACTATGACATCAGCTATCGATGGTGTAAGAAACAGTTCCCAGACAATAAGTGGATCGGTGATCTTCTGTGCTGCTGGTTTGTTGCCTGGCAAGTGCAGAAGAATATTGCGCTGTGGGATTTTACTGGTGCGAGTTGGTGGTTTACCAGACCATTTGAAGCCTTTTTTTACCAAGGACTTCTTGTGGTACAGGTAATACCTCCACAAGATTGGTATCTGGGTCATAGTCAAGGTCATCAAGGTCGTCACTGTTACAATCATCTTCGGTGTCATCTGCATCTGGATCATCATCACGTAAATCTGGAATTACGATGTTTTCTTCATCATCACTCGCAGAGCCAATGGATATATCATCATGTTCTTCGATGATGGCTGAGTGAGTAGAGGTTGAAGGCTGTGAAGTGGACATCTTGTCTGACCCAGTTGAGTACAAATAATGTAACAGTAAACTGAACCACGCAAGGTATCAGCTTTTTTATAATTACCAAGGAAAAAAAATTTTCTTGGGAAGTTGGAAACATTCAATATTGTTTTTTTTTTGGATTTTTTGATAAAACAATGCTTAGCCATGCAATGAATTCAATTTGCAAAATTACTACAGCACCAAGTATTTTTTTCTAATATTCACAAGTAACAAATGATAGCTGGGTACAGTTGTACCCACATGTGGTGTCAACATACAAAATCTCAGATCTCAGCATAACAGAATTTTTTACAAAAAAAAACCTAACCTCTACTTCTCTGTTACTGTTTCCACTGAAGAAGGAAGTTGTCACCACACCAATTCAAACCATAAAATACGAATTAATATGGTTTTAAAATATTGGTAGGTAATAAAATTTTGATCTCAAATTCAGACTCAGTGCAAAAAATAGGTCTAGAAACCAAACTCTAAACAAATTTCCTACTATTAACTTACAATTTTTAAGGCCTGGGTACAATTGTACCCATGTGTGGTGGTGCCGTACATAAAATCATAGTATGAGTTCAAACCGTAAAATATGAATTAATATGGTTTCAAAATACTGGTAATAAAATTTTGATCTCAAATTCAGACTCAGCGCAAAAAATACATCTAGAAACCATACTTGAAACAAGTTTTCTACCATTAACTTAACATTTTTAAGACCTGGGTACAATTGTACTCATGTGTGGTGGTGCTGTACATGAAATCATAGTATGGTATTCTAGGGTGCTGTTATTATCATCTTCTTGTATTTCTAGTTCAACTGAAAAATTGTCCCATTCATCCTCATTTTCTTGGGTTACGGGGCATATTTTTGTGGAATTATCTAATTCCAGATCAAAATTTTATTGTTTTTTTTTTTTGTTTTTTTTTCTTTTTTTTTTTTTGTAATTTCATCATTATTATTAACTGTGTTATAATGAATGTAAAATATGCCATTTTCTTTTGGAGCAGTTATTAAAATCTCATCACTTTCTATGAAATATATATTAGCACAATTTTTTTGTTGGTCAATATTTACTGTACCCGTATTTGTAATTTTAATTGCACTAATTATATAGATATTTAAATCGAGTACTAAATGTACATCATTCAGTTCAATCAATGACTGTATTTTATTTGAATTTTCATCTTTTATAATCATTTGACCAGTATGTGTGGCATACAAGAAGGCATTTTTCCCAGCACATTGAAGTTTTACTGGGGTGATAAATTTTTTAATATTAGTTAATTTATTTATGTCTGACGTTAGGTGCACTTCTGCCGCTCCATCTAAAATTTCTTTATTTTCTAGATTCGTATAATTTTCATTTTTTTAATTATTTTTAATTTATTTATTTAATAACCATTCATTCGAATCATTTGAGTATTTTTTAATCATACAGGACATTTTTACCTGGTGTTCAGGATTCCCTTTTTTATTTGTATTATTATTATTATTTTGAGTTGCTTTAGGTGGATAATTATTTTGATTTTTATTATTATTTTCATTATTATTATTATGTTGGGGATTATTATTATTGCAATTTTGAGCTATGTGTCCATTTTGGCCACATTTATAAGATTTTGGGTTGTTTGGGTTATAGTTCCTATTATTACCTCTATAATTGTTAACACGGTAATTACTATTATTACGATAGTTGTTTCCCCTATAATTACCATTTCCATTATTATTCGAATTATTGTTATTATTATTTTGTGGTGTGTTCGACTGGTTGCTATTTCCATTATTATTCATACTATAATTTCGATTGTTGTTTCTATAGTTATTATAATTATTACAACCTCTATAATTACCATTACAACCTCTATAGCCATTACTATTGCCATTGCCATTATACCTAGAATTATTATTATTATTATTATTGTTGTAATTATTATTATTCTGTTTCTTCAGATCTCTAAATTTTTGATCTGCATCCTCTCTCAAAATTCGTTTAAAGTTATCTATATTTCTTTCCTTGAGGGGTAAATTTTCAAATTGCATTTTTGCCAGGGCCTGTTCGTAGCATAATGCAAGTTGCAAATTTTCTAATTCTTCATCTTTCCTCACTTCCTTTCCACTATCTCTTACATCCGTAACCAGCTCATCCAATTTTTTAAGGAATCCTCTCATGTTACCTCCCATTAGAAATCTGAACTCCATCCACTTAGATTTAGCCATATTAGCTGTCACTGATGTTTTTGTACCATAAATATTGTCCAATTTTTTTAACATCATGACGGCTGTATTACAATCTCTAATTTGTTTTGTAATATCATTAGAAACTGTCTCAAGTACAAATGCTTTGGCATTGTCCTGCATTTTACAATAGTTAAATCATTTCTTTATCGGGCCTAAAGTTCAAATCATCAATGTGGGATATATAGGATTGTAAGAATTCATGTTCTCCAAAGATGACATAATAACCAGCACCCCTTATGGCTGAAATAATCATTCTCCTCCAATCCAAGTAGTATTTCCCATCAAAAACTTTCCCTAATGGGGCTTGGATCGGTTAAATTTCATTTGTATTTGACATATTTTCCTTAATTTTTTTGAAACCTAATAATTTATCTTCTATATTTGTAATAGGTATATATTTTTTATTTTCTATTACTTCTTTTTCTATTTTTCTTATAAAATTTTGTTCTTTTAATTCAATTTTTTCGAATTCTTTTTCACTGTTATTAATTTTTTCTGTTTCTTTTTTATCCAGTTTTCTTATCTAAATTCTAATTTTATTTATAAAAATCTATTCATGAATTTTCTTTCTGATTCAACAGAACTGTATATTCGAGATGGAAAATAATTTGGTGTTGAAACAGATATTTTAATATATTTAAACAAACTAATTTCCTCTATTTTTCCTGAAATATCTATTGTGAAGGATTCAAGTATAATTTCACCAGTAAAATATGTGTAAAAAGGGAGATTGTATGTTTCTAGTTTCAAATCAACCACTTTCTTACCTTCAAACTTTTTCAACAATTCCTCTAATTCTTCTTTTTCTATTTTATATTCACCTATTTTACTCTCTAACGTATTTATTATGGTTGACATATATATTATTGGGAGTGAAAAAAAATTTTATTTTTATCTTCCTCAAACACAAAAAAAATTTTGACAAACACAAAAAATAATTCAACTAAACATATATTACCTTGAAATGTAAAAATTTTCTACGTTGATTCTCCGCTGTGCAGTTTTTGTTGGTGTTGATTACCAATTTCACCATCGTAGTCTTTGCTGAATTTTGATTTGGGTTGGCCTGAAAATTTTGGTCTTTGTTGTTGACGATCTCTGGAAGAGTCTTCGAAGATGGGAGCAGAAGATTTTCTCCAGTGGTTCGCTGTATCATTTGGCGGTCCTTTCTGGATTGTAGTTCGTTGACTTCCAGGGTTGGCCATTATTGGATCAGGAACAATTTGGTTTACTTTTGATTTTTCGACTTACGAAAAATTTTTATACAATTAAAAAAAAATTCGAGTTTAACTTTCTCAATTGCACGACACTTTTCGTGTATTATTCGTGTAAAAACGACAAAATTTATGCACAACAATGAATCAATTTCAAAAATAAGTCTATTTTTTTATAATAAAAATTTTATTTTTTCTCTTACTGTTCAACCGCAGCGATGGCTACCATGATGTGAGGCGGTGTGTACGAGGACCAAAAAAGAACAAGAGAGAAGTATTCACGATAGAATTTATTAGCAGACTAAAAACATATTTCAAAATAAAATATAATATTATACAGAATGGCGAAGCACAGCGTTATCGTAGTTCGTGAGTAGGGGAAGTGATTTGTGAACAGAGTGTACGTGTGACATATATATATGGAGTGATGTGATGATGATGATGAAGAAGGAGATGAGGTGGGATTTTGTTACAACACTTAGTGGTATTACCAGATGGAAAATGTTGCTAAAATTTAGGTATTATATTAAGTCCTTTTGGTGCAAAAAAAAAAAGATTTAGATATGTATCAAGTTTGAGAAAATTTTTAGAACAGAAATATGAACATCTCAACTTCTTAATCTATCCTTTAGCAATAAGTGATAACAACTAGAGAAAAAATTTTCTCAAAATGAAAATAGTTATTAGATCAGTAATTTAAAATACAAAATGTTTCATAATGAATCTTGATCTTGAATCTCAATAATCTGACATTAGTTTCTGAAATAGAATTTTATTATTGAATTTAGATATTGAATTTAAAATATAGTTTTTCATTTGTTAGTGTAAAGTAGTGATTTCTTTTTTGTTTCATCTGATCCATAAGTTTTATATTTGAGGGAATGGAATCAAGAGTACCTGTAATAAACAATAGTAACATTATTCTATAAATTTATTAAGTCTTTCTAGTATGCATGCTTTGAAAATCTTTGAGCATTCTCATATATGTGGTGTCAAGATCCAATTTATATTTTGTTTGTGTTTAATTGTCCCAGATCTTTGTAAAAAGTTGAGGTCTATTAATGATTATGTAATTTTTCATTATTAAATTGTGAGAAACAGTTACAAATAAGTTTCTTAAGATAATTTCATTACATTTTAATCATTTGGATCAATTGACATATCTTGGTTACTAGTGTTCTCCATTTAAACCACAAGTGAAGTTACAAAAATGAAAGAACTAAATTTTGTAAAATTGATAGAAAACACAATTATGAAACATGAAAACTAGTATAATAAGTGTGGGTGTATGTGTATGAGTGTACACGACACCACACAAATACCAATAACGGTCGGTTGCATGTACTGCGAGGAGTGTGTGCGGGCCGAGCCCAGTAAACAAGTCAAGCTGCACAGACGAAATGTACAGCTGTGAGCACAAAAAGATAGTTCATGGGTTTTACCCCACTGGCCCGCTAGGTGGTTGACGAGTGTGTAATACACACTCGTTTGTCATCGACAACCCGTTGCCACACCACTCTCCTCCTAATAAGTTTCCGAGGAAACTTACAGTGACCTGTGACGCCAGTCAAGTGTGGCGCGGCGTTCACTATGCTCACGGATGTAGTTCATGTAGTAGGATCGCCAGGACTCTTCGGTTTGGGTTTACCAAAGTTGGCTGGGAGAGTGGGATGGGAAGGACGTGTACAGGGTGCTCGAGGCTGTGGAGTGGGGCGCACTTGAGTTTGGGATCTCATGAGCGGAGTCTGGGGATGAGATGTGGGAATGCTCAGAGGGGTGGTGGGTAGGTTATTGGTGGCGCCATTAAAGGCGGTATAACCAGGACCGAAGGGTAAACCGATGCCAAGAGTTGTAGATGTGGGGGAATGGGAATTCCGGGTGGAGGCATCACAACTTGGAGAAGTGGCATTGGTGTTGTCGCTAGGGCGAGCTATAGGGCGTTATGTGCTGCAAGCACGCCAGCGGTAAATTGCTCCCACGGCTGCAGTGTTTGATTCTGCGATACAGGAGATACCACCAGTTGCAGTACAGGGGGCTGTACCACAGACGGGGCAGGCTCCTGTATAGAAGCCGGTGATGGAGCGGGGGTTTGGGACTGGATTTTGCAGCGTCTTTTGTCCCATTTGAGTTCCATATAGGAGAGACCGCGAGCGCGAGCTTCACGCCAGGTGCGGCCACCTGCCTTACAGTTCAAACGAGGACGCTTCACCGGTTTGCCATCAGCCGGTGGACTCTTAGCACGAGAGGTGGACAGCTGAGGCTCGGGGATGTTTTCTGGCAAAGGCGTTGCTGTAACGGCCAAAAGAGGTTGTGAAGTACCTATTTACGACCACTTTTGGGAGTACACCATACATGAAATATCACGTACTTTAAAAGCAGTAATACTTCTAAAATAATTTCAAGTTTTATCCACGTACTATTGTGGACTTAACATTACTATGAGACTCAATAATATTTCAAACACATGAGTGAGTTTACACATTTAATAAAATAATATTCTGTACAACACAGTACATATTTCTACGTTAATATTAATACATATTAGATCACAATTCAACAAGCAAGACTATCTGTTCACTAGAGACTTCTACAAGAGAGGTTCCAGGTACTTAGAAGTAGCTGTTGGAGAACTGAACTAAAACTGAACTGAACAATTATACAACTGAATCGAGGGATTATATACTCGTTCAGGGTGCGAAAACGTACGTGTCGGATAGGTAAAGTGAGGTAGGGTGTTGTTATTATAGGGCTGTGCTGACTCGTCGAGTACTCGAGGGACAGGTACAACTAGGTCATAAATATACAGAAGGTATATCTGTATATGTAAAATTAAATACGAATAATTTGGTGGTTGTTTACAAAGAGTTATAGGATGATAATTGTTGATAAATATCTACATTTTTGGTATTTGAAAATGAGTGAACGAATATGTTCGTCATTTCTTAAAATAGACGAAAATATACGTTACACAATTCTCCGGGGGGAACAAAAAAAATTAGGAAAAAAAAAAATTTTCCAAAGTGTATCCAACACATACATATGTCCAGATAGTTCTGCATGATTAAAATTATGTCATATAATGCGAGTATGAGTATATATACTTAGAATAAGATTTTTACGAATATTGATTATGAGTAACAAATTTTTTCTTACGTATATATAGGAAGTTAATATATCACATTATTTTGCGTAATTTTTACAATGCAGTACTTTTTGTTAAGTTAGTACTATTTCGATGGGAGATTAATCTTAAATATATTATAATACACATTAACATAAATGATATTGTAATTAACCATAGTAAGAATATCCCATTAACAAAAGTTAAATAATCATTAAAGTTTTGGTCGGGTATTTGTAGTTCAATGGATTTAATTTTGTTTTCGAGATCGTTGACTGGAACGGTATGAGGAACAAAATTTTTCCATTTGGGGTTATAGACCTTTGTCGTTGCCAGATCAATGGCAAGATCAAATGGTTCTGTAGAATCAGAAAAATATGTCCACAGAAGTGGTAAATGATTTTCGATTTTGATGGTCTCTTCTAAAGATTCAGAGAGACAGGGGATTTCTATTGGGATAATTACAGTATTTTTATTGTTTTCGTCAATATTCTCAATTTGAATATGACAAGGTACATCCAGAATAAAAGTTCCGGGTGAATTATTATTTATTTTTAATTTTTCGTATTTTTTTGTAATTGAATTAGTTGCTATAAGAGAATTAAAATTTACGATAGCAAATTTTGTGTGTCCAATAGGATGCACTAATGTTTGATTATTATTTAGATTACATTTAAATGAACAGGATTGTAGCAAGTTTTGGTTTAGGTCTTGGAAGAATAAGTTCTTTGCACAAGACGATAATTTATCACTTCCTCTATTAGAAGGAAGGAAGCATAATGGTTTATCCGAGTTACAATAATGGAGGTTGGTTCCACTAATATAACGTACAGAATTTGTTCTGATTTCATGAATGATCAGAGATGGTTCTTGATCCCAGCTACACAATTCATTAGAATGACTTTTGAATGTGAGCGGAATAAAGTCGTAAATTTCATATTTAGATTCTAATTGTTTTAGGGGAATTTTAATTTCTAATTCTAACGTATTTTTAAAGAAATTGCAGTTTACAAGTTCAGCATGATAGTAATTTTGAATATCTTTGATGGGGATTGCTAGGTCAAGGCCTAGATTTTTCGTAATTTCCACCAGTTTTAATATGTCTTTTTCTTATATTTCTTTTGAGATAATTGAAGAGGGAATCCTATGAGATTTACAAGATGTTAGGATATTTGATAATCTCAACGTATTAATAAGGTAGTTATCATAGAATCCTTGTATGTAGTTTAGGGAGATTAGAAGTTCGTGTTCTTCTAATGAATTTTCCATAAAAGAATTTGTATGCGAAATGAATTTTGTCATAAAATTATTTGTATGGTCAATGAAGCTATGCAGATTAGTAGACGTATTAACTAACGCTGCATGGTCAGTTAACAGTTGATTTTTAATAATATCATATTCTTCTTTCAACGAGATTTCATTCGCCAGGAAGTTTCGTCCATCTCTAAAATTTAATACTCGACAGCAAAAGCGTAGCGCATCTCCGAAGAATGATCTGATCGGGGTGAATACGCTTCGTTTGCTTCGAATAGACGATGGTGTCGAATAGAAATCTTGTATCATTGCGGTATTTTGTTCTTTCAGGTTCGTAATAGCATTTTTTAATCGTTCTGCTATTTCTGCATATTTGCAATTTTTCCAGGTTGTTTCATTGCACAACCGTTGTTTGAAGTTTGTTTCTAATAATTTATCTGCTGATTCATGCAAGTCTAGCTTAATGGAGTAAATTATTGAGGCAGATTTTGAATATACGAAAATATTGCTTATTTCTTGAAAATAAGCGCCAGTTGACGCCGTCATAATCCTATATGGGTCAGACGATGTTCTTTGCGCAATACTAGTCGAAGAAATAATTATTGCGAAATAGAAAAGTAGATTCGTATACATTTTCTGAAACAGAAAGAATGCAACGTCTAAGTTATTTACGAGAAAATGGATTATGCATATTACTGATTTGTTTTGATATTCGTAGGTTGGGGTAAAGGGGGAGACAAATTTTTCCGATATCCAAGTTATGAATCTCGGTCAAATTGTTAATATAAAATTACTAATTTTATTTCCTTCGTCAGTATTCTTTCTTTGCTTTTACCGATTTACGCTATTTTATGTGTTATTTTTTTTCTAATTTTTCGTATATACTTTTTATATTTTTCCAACTTTTTTCGTGTAAAAAAAAATTTTTTTTGAACTTATTTTTATCAGATTTTTTTCTAAGTGTCTGTGACGTGCCAGTGACTTGTGCAGTTCGGATTTTTAACATAACAAAAAAAAATTTTTATTTGTGCGGATTTCCTTCCTCTTCCACAATGTCGATCGTATATCTCAACGACCGGATGTTTGCGTCGCATGGTAAGGTGGATGCCAATGAGACCTGGTTCATCGGGAATCAGGTTCTCAGCAAGATCCACCCGTTCCAAGACTGTCCTTGCGAGCCATGTCTGTTTTATACGCTTCATCGTTTGTTCTCTCTTTTCTATCGGGTTTCCGGCGAGTCGGACAGGAGTGCCTTTCTGGCTGAGTTCGAGCCACATCGGGTTCCTGAAGAAACAATTGCGGAGGACCTGAACTATTGGAGTCACTCAGTAAGGTTTGTTTGTTGTCCCCGGTGTGAAGATTTCACGAAGCAACTACTGTTTTCCCTTCGAGTATTTTATCCTCGGGCCATGATGGTCGAGTTTGGGTACTCGGGGGTAAAGCTTGAGTTTTGTGGCAATCTTGATACTCAGGGGGTCGTCGGCCTGGGGATACTCTCCGGACTATTGGTTGGGTTGCTCTGCGTTTCGCAGCAAACCAACACAGAGGTCACGGTAGAGTACATCCACGTCGACCGGATCTACCTTACTGATTTCCTCATTGGTCCAGGCGGGGTCAGCACTGCTCGGTTCCTTAACCGCCACTACAAACCTCGCCTGGATGTTTCGGTCTCCGTCACCGGGTACCAGATGGTTCGGCACTTTGATGCCGTTGAGGGGAACCGTGCGATGTTGCTCCGTGGGGGATGGCTGCTTAGTGGTCCCACAGTGTATTCGTTCCTGTGGGATACACCATCAATTGAAGATAGTGCTTCTACCATCGACTCCGAAGGAGATCAGCGTAAGAGCCCCTCTTCTTCGTCGACTGATAGTAGCAGCACCACCAGTGGAGAACACCTTGCAGAGTTCCTCGAGGGTTATGCCGACACCTGGGCCATCGGTAAGTTTAAAAAAAAATTTTTTTTCTAATTTAGATTTTTTCAAAAGTAAAATTTTTCACATTATCTCGGTAAGCAGATGAGAAAAGCACTGAAAAAAATAATTTCCTAAAATGAGATCAAAACAGAGTGTGGAAGGGAGGGAAATATCGTGATTGAAAAAACCGTGTGACTATGGGTAATACACCTTACACACAGTTACTTTGGTTTTTTCCGAGGGCGACCCCTTGGTTTAGGTATGATTTGGGTTGGGATGGGATTTTCGATGTTTTCATCTGTTTTTTCTGTTTTTATTTCATTACTTAATTCGTCGTTATTACGAGATTTATACGGAATTAATCGTCGTACGTGAACTGTTTCGTCGTACGCAGTTTTATCGTCTGTTTTAATACGAATTGCGTAATTTAAATCCGTGACCTTTCTAACAATTTTATATGGGCCGGTGTATTTCATTTTATTTTTCGCGACATTTTTTGATTGACGTAGCAAAACAAGGTCATTAGGTTTGAAGTCAATGATCTTGTGGTGTGCGTTATAATGTTTCGCTTTTTTTTCCGATGCTTTCTTTGCTAAGCTCGGAGTTTTTTCTCTCGTTCGAAGGAGATTTTCAATTTCTTCTTCACGAGTTGTTTTATTGTTATTGTTTTCTGGTATTTCTGGTATATGTACCTCTGGATTAAATCCATGGAGTAAGAAAAATGGTGATTTATTATTTAAGTGTTCGATTGGGCTTATATTATATGCAAAAATTATTTTGTTGATTGTTTCGATCCATTCTTTTTCATTTGAATGGTCGTACTTTGACAATGATTTTTTTATTACACCGTTGATTTTTTCAACGAGTCCTTGCGATTGGGGGGAATAAAACGAGGAGTAAATAATTTTAATATTATTTTCTTCGCAGAATTTACGGACGGTTTCATTTGCAAAATGACCTCCGTTGTCGCAAGAAATCTTACCTGGGGTGCCATACATATAACAAATAAACTTTAAATACTCAATTACGCATTGAGCATTTGGGTTTTTTGTTGGACGTATGGTGCAGAAATTTGTGCTTTTGTCTACACCGACAAGCACGTGTTCATACTCGGTATTAAATTTTCCAATGAAATCGATCTCTAAATGCGAAAATGGTTTGGGGTTTTCGATTTCAATATGTTTGAGGTAGCCAGCCTCTTTCGGGGAATTTTGTGTCATTTGACACTCATGACACGACAATACGTATTCTGTAATTTTTTGTACCATGTTTTTAAAGAAAAACTGGTTTTTTATTTTATTTTTTGTTTTTTTAATTCCGAAATGACCTCCATACAACGATCGTCATGTAGTTTTTTTAGAACTACCGGAATTAATTTTTCGGGAATTACTGTAACCGCTTCATCATACGATGAGGTTGGGTTAGGTAATTTCTTTAATACATTATTTTCGTCAAGAAAATATAATTGTATAGTACGATTCAATTTTCGTATTTTATTTTTATCTTTTTTTATTTCGTTATAATTTAGTAATGAAATTACATTTTTGCAATGCGGGTCATTTTCCTGCATTGTTTTTAAATTTTCGGGTAATTCAATTTTTTGGAGGGGTTCAGAAGTTTGACCTTCTGATTGGGGAGGTGATGTGATGTCGGGATTTGACATTTGTGTGACAGCCGGGGTCACAGGAGGGGTGGGGGTGATTTGGTTATCGAGGTTTGCCTCTTTAAGAGCAGATCTTATAACTACGTTAGTAGTTTTATTTGGGCAGTTTTCAGAATGTTTTAGTTCATTCTGTGGGATTGTGGTTTGTACCACGGGATAATATGGGAAGGTTGATGCAAGGGAAGGGGGAAAATAATATGTTTGGGACGTTGTACTTGGATAGTACCACGTATTTTGATTCTGAAAGAATACAGGATTTAATGGGACAGAATTGTCATTGTGAATTCTACACACAGTATTCACATTTTTCTCTTCATCCTGAAGAGCATATTTTTTATCTACAAGGAATTCACCTTTTTCAAATGTGATTTCGTCCGGTTCATCATGCGGACGTGATAACATATCAGCCATACAATTATTTTTTCCGGCGATATGTTTAATTTGGAAACTGTATTCGTTTAATTTAGATATTAATCGAATTAATCTTGGGCTTGGGGTATTAAATTTCTGATGATAAATCAGGGGTTTGTGATCCGTGTATACTACAAAGCGTAATGCTAGTAAGTATCCACAAAAATGAGCTAATGCATTTGTAATAGCTAACATTTCCAAGTCAAAT
The DNA here is from genome assembly GCA_011428145.1 of Ericerus pela. Classification (NCBI taxonomy): domain Eukaryota; kingdom Metazoa; phylum Arthropoda; class Insecta; order Hemiptera; family Coccidae; genus Ericerus; species Ericerus pela. The sequence goes on along the minus strand of WOFM01000637.1, from coordinate 1,569,696 downwards.
GAGCATAATTTTGACTGGGCAAGTTGGACTCTCTCAGAGAAATATTCAACTGGATGTTTATGCTTCGTAACGGGATTAGTTTGCAGCAACACTGCACCTAATGCGATTTTCAAAGCATCAACTTCTACACAGGTTTCCAATTTCGGATCGTATATTGCTAATACAGGTTTGGAAATCATAATTTCTTTTAATTTTTCAAATATTTCAAGATGTTCTTGATTTAGTTTTATTTTTGCATTTGATTTGCTATCTGTACCTCTTAGTAAATCAGTAAGAGGAGCAGTAATTTTAGCTAAATTAGGAATTAATTTCCTATGATAATTTATTGATCCTAAAAATGATCGTAATTGTTTTAATGTATTAGGGGGATTTAAATTTTTTATTGCCTCTATATTTTTATTTAATGGACGTAATTCGTTATATCGGACCGTATGTCCTAATATTTCGATTTCGTTCATTGCGAATTGGCATTTTTTTGTTTTTATTTTTAAATTTACTTTAATTAATCTTTTTAATACTTCCCTTGTATTTTCAAGACACTCTTCGAAAGTTTCTCCGAAAATACAAATGTCGTCCAAATAACATACCATTTTTTTCCAGAATATATCATGGAAAATGTCATCCATGATAGTTTGGAAGATGGACGGGGATATACTTAAACCTATTGGAGTAGAATTGAATACATATCCAATTCCATCCACATTTATTCCAGTGTATTGTTTAGATTCTTCCGTAAGAGGAATCTGTAAATATCCACTGTTTAAATCAATTGTTGTAAACCATTTTTTATTTCTTAAATATGGCCAAATAACATCAATTGTTGGGACACGATTATTGTCCATAATTATTCTTTGGTTCATTCTTCGGTAGTCTACTCATACTCGATAGACTCCGTCTGGTTTCTTTTTTACAAATATTGGGGATTCAAATTTCGATTTTTGTTTTTTTAGGACACCTACTTTTACTAGGTCATCGACCAGTTTGTGTAAGGCCTCATGTTCTGCGTGTGAAAATTTAAAATTTCTACATCACAGTGGGGTTTCGTCGTCTACTCGGACAACTTGTTCGGGTACTTTACAAATGGAAACTTCATCTGTTTTTCCCGTAAAAATATTATTATATTCATTAATTATTTCGTACATTTTTATTTTTTGTTCAAGCGACAATTTTGGATTAATCGGGATGGGATTTCCTCGATTATCCTTAAAAATAGTATTTTCTTTTATTCTTCCAATTTGGCAGGAATTAATTTCTACTGCACTACTTAATTCAAATTTTCCTAAGTATTCGCCTTTATAGATCACGTGAGGTCTGTTATTATGATTAACAGCCGCTACTGTGTCTTCTGATACGATTACAAAGAAATTATTTTTTTCTTCCATGGATGTTTCACACAGAAACTCCAGGTGTTCAGGCAACGTTGCTAAAATTAGCACCGAATTTGCCTCTATTTTAAAAGTTTGGGGAGCATAATATTTAAAGGGCTTAATATAACCTAACTTATTTTCCTTTTCAATAGGGAAATTGTGACATTCAGGCATGTCAAAACATCGCTCTTCATCACCACATGGCAGAGTGAATTTGTTTTTTGAAAAGTCCATTTTGGCTTTATGGGTTGATAAAAAGTCGTAACCCAGTATGACCGGTTCTACTAAATTTCGAACAACGAAAGTGGGATGTGGGTAAATACAATGATCAATGGAAAAAATCACATTGGTTACTCCTATGACCTCAAGAGGTTGACTATCCGCACCACGAAATCTTACTTTTGTTGGTAGAATTGGTTCCGTAAAATTGACTTTCTTTAAAACTTTTTCATCAATAAGTGTCTGTTCTGAACCTGGATCGACTAAGCTAAGTATTTGTTTACCATAAATGGCAAATGGAAGGTGAAATTTACATTGGGTTCTGCAGTACCCTTTGCTTTGAAACTTCTCCTTACTCACATTGTTAACTAGTTTCGATTCTTTGTTCGCGACATCCCTTACAGCTGACAGATCACCTGTAAGGGGGACACTTAGTTTTTTGAGCAACTATTCTGGCAAGCCTGGGGGTTTGATGTTGGGAGGTAATTTTGTTGTGGAGCTGCCATTAATGGTGCCGGAGGGGCAATCATTTGAGTATTAGCAGCCACATAGGGGAGATTTTGGGGAGTATTAAATGAAATTCCAGACCATGCTGGAGCATTGTTCCAATTTGGGAGAGCTATTTGGTTCCAATTTGGAATCCTTTTGGGATAATATCCATTATTATTTCTCGGAAAATTATTTCTCCGAAAATTTGGATTAAAATTTCTACCTTTATAATTAGGATTGAAATTTTGATTATTATTCCAATTTCTGTTTTGGTTATTTTGGTTCCAGTTTTGATTCTGGTTCCAATTACCATTACTATTATTATTATTATTGTTATTATAATTATTATTATTATTTCTATTCTGATTTTGGTTTTGGTTTTGGTTTTGATTTTGATTATTATTATTATTATTATTTTGGTTATTATTATTTTGTTCGTTATTATTGTTTTTATTTTGGGAGTTTTTATTTTTTCTGGATTCCTGAAATTTTGAAATGTTTGCTATTGCAGCGCTCATTTTCTCCATTTCAGCTTTCCAGATCGGATCGGATGATATTACATTTACATTTTTTTCGGTTTTCTTTTCTGTTTTTCCGGATTTTAATTCTTCAATAGTTTTTTCTAGTTGGTCTATCTTTTTTCGTAAAAGGGGATCTACATGTCCAAATGCTTTATCTTTAAATTCTAGGTATTTAGAGAAAGCTTTATCGAGTTCCTGAATTGTTTTAGGTTCTTTTTTTATAAGGAATACCCTCACTTTTTCTGGAAGATTAGGCATAATTTTTTCGATAATTTTTTCTTCCGAAATATCGGGTTCGATTTGTTTTAAAATTCTTTTTACGAACATAATATACGCAGAGAAATCAGCTTCTCCATTGTAATTTCTTTCGTATAGTATTTCACGTAATTGAGGTTTAGTCCTCGTAAAGACTTCCAAAATTTTTTGTTTAGTATTTTGCCAATTATTACATTCGGGGTTTGTTTGAATTCTATCTTCAAATATTTGTTTAGCAAGGCCTGAAAATGCGATTTTAATTTTTTTAAATTTCATGTTTACATCCCAATTGAAGGATTCCGCCTCATTCTCAAATCCGTTTAAAAATGATACGATATCTTCAGTTGGGGTGTGTCCATATAAGGAAGGTCTGATATTTAATGCAGCCTTTCCTGACATTTTATTTTCTATAGGGAGAATTAACTTTTCTAAAAGTCTAGTTTCAATTTCTGGGCTGAGAAAATCTTCGTCAGATTTTTCTACAAACTCAGTAATATCTACCAGATTAATAGCAGTTTTAGCTCTTGGAAATGGTGTGGGATTATCCCAATTTTCCAAAAGTGGAGTTGAAGTAGAAGGAGGATTAAAATATTTTCTTATTATAGGATTTTCTAATTCGGGAATTTGTTCACGAGTTTTTTGTGTTGTTTGTAGAATTATTTTTATATTTTCAGGAGTTAATAATTTTTGTATTTCCTTACTGGATTTAATTTTTACTAGGATATCCTCTTGGGTTTTTATGCGAGAAAAATATTTTTTATCGACTTCGATATTTAAATTTTGACATACATTAATTAATTCAAAATTTTTAGCATCGATTAGCCAATTTAAATTAGTTTTAGTAGTATTGGGTTCGGATAAGTTTTCCCAAGTTTCACTCATAAAAATAAATTTTTTCGCGACTTATAATTATTTAACACTTCTTATATTTAAGGGAGGGACGCGAATTATAATTAATATTAATTGTTACTTTGTTTTCTTCTTTTGTTTGCACAGGAGCTTGAAGAATCCGTCGCCGCACCTCGCCAAACTTCGTTCGCCAATTTTATGTATATACGTTCGTTTTTTCTACCTTTTTGTATAATAAATATCCTTTGTTGACTTTGAAGTTCGAGTTTCTTTTTCACAACTAGTTCTTTTCCACTCGCAGCTAACCTCTACTTCCTTTCCTCAAGAGCGCGCCTTACGCGTTTCTCTTTGAGTACTTGACTAGAGTTTTCAAGGTTAGAGCAAAGTACTTCGAGCCAGAGGAATTGAAACAGCAGTTTTGATTCAGCAATTCCGTTGAGCAGGTACTAGAGCGAGAGTTCGATTCGCAATAGCAGACCAGTTGGGCACCAATAATGTAACGGCCAAAAGAGGTTGTGAAGTACCTATTTACGACCACTTTTGGGAGTACACCACACACGAAATATCACGTACTTTAAAAGCAGTAATACTTCTAAAATAATTTCAAGTTTATTATCCACGTACTATTGTGGACCTTAACATTACTATGAGACTCAATAATATTTCAAACACATGAGTGAGTTTACACATTTAATAAAATAATATTCTGTACAACACAGTACATATTTCTACGTTAATATTAATACATATTAGATCACAATTCAACAAGCAAGACTATCTGTTCACTAGAGACTTCTACAAGAGAGGTTCCAGGTACTTAGAAGTAGCTGTTGGAGAACTGAACTAAAACTGAACTGAACAATTATACAACTGAATCGAGGGATTATATACTCGTTCAGGGTACGAAAACGTACGTGTCGGATAGGTAAAGTGAGGTAGGGTGTTGTTATTATAGGGCTGTGCTGACTCGTCGAGTACTCGAAGGACAGGTACAACTAGGTAATAAATATACAGAAGGTATATCTGTATATGTAAAATTAAATACGAATAATTTGGTGGTTGTTTACAGAGTTATAGGATGATAATTGTTGATAAATATCTACATTTTTGGTATTCGAAAATGAGTGAACGAATATGTTCGTCATTTCTTAAAATAGACGAAAATATACGTTACAGTTGCCATTAAGTCGATAACAGAATGGTTATCGATGGCAGCACTTTCTGTCAGTTCAACCTCTTCGCAAACTGGTGAGAGTACGCATTGAGGGACCGATGTGGGGGTTGGGGGCAGATGGACAGTTGGAGCCGGGGTCTGGTCGACGTCCATCGTCGTCTCTTCCTGGGCAGTTGATACGACCGAAGGGCGAAGTAGAGGTGACTTGCCTTTTGGGACCAACGATGCCTTTTGCATGGCTACTGGTGCCTCCACAACTTTGTAAGTCGACGGTTGGGGGGACTGCTTTGTTGCTGCAGAGGGACGTTTGAAACCGCTGGTACGCAACGTGGCAGTTGCTTTCGCTCGGCACTTCCGAAGGGGAAGCGGTTCAATCTGTTTGAACATCTTGAGCGGCGGGAATTCCCCAGAGGGGAGGCTTCCAAGAAAGACTGTTGAGGACTGGGCAAAGGTCCCTTAGATTGAACGCACTGTACGACTTCGGCGAATGTGAGGCTGTCAATCCGTGCATTGCTTAATTGTACAGTGGTCCGAGCGTGAGGTGGCATCTCCAACGAGTACGCAGTCTTCCTGGGAAGTGGCTCAAAAACCCGAGAACGAGAGCTCCGGACAAGGCCGCGCTGTACAATCTCAGTGCCCCGCGCTGCCACTCCGGGAGCAGGCCGGTACTGTCGGAGGGGCGTACCTCGACCCCTGGCAGCAGACTCCACCCTCTGCCTCAGCGTCAATTGCCGTTGCGGTACTCGAGAAGGAGTATGGCTTGTATCCTCTTGTGCAGGTCCAACAGAGGTAGCCATCACGGATGACGCCGATACTTGATCGGACGTAGAATATACAGGTGATGTCTGCTTCACTGGTGGTGGGGTGGCAGTAGCCGTGGAGGATGGAGACGGCAATGTCAGCTGGTGACGTTGCGGGTGAGAAGGAGGGAGAGGGGGAGCAATGGTCATCTGCACGAGGAGACGACGGTGCATCGCCATTACCACCCTCTGTTGGTGGAGGTGTAGCCCTTAAACGGGCTGTTACTTCATCTTCCGAGATATTGGGAATGCTGGGAGAAAGACGCTCTTGGGACATTTCACCAGTCAATTACGCTCCGTGAAATATGATTAAAAGAGCCTGATGGGTAGCATTTGATGAAGAGTAAAGACGCGTCAAGAGAAGAGTGAGTTTCTAAAACACAAATTTTACTCGTTTTCTTGACCGTAACTGTCGTTTATTTTCATCTCGTAAACACGAGCAAAGGTGTGGTTGCATCAGCTGTTGTTGCACGTTAATATTATGAATTTGTTTTGTAGGCGGGGCCTGTTTGTCTTCCAATGATGAAGACGCGTCGTACTTATGTGACTGGGTGGTGCCACAAAACAATTTTCGCAATACATTGTTGTCTACAACGCTTGACTTGTCGTCAGTTGCGTGAGCTGACTCGGACGTGTGCGGGAGGGGAAGGGAAATTGCAATTGGTTTGTTGTCGAGCGTAGTATCAGCTGTTTGACTAGGAGACTGGCCGATGGGGTGCGATTGTGTATTTTCCTTTGATAACGTTTCGGCAGGAGATTCTTTATTTTGATCGTGTGTAATTATGATCGGGGAAGAATCGAGCTTGTTGTCTGTGTGTGGAGACGACGTCGAAGGTTGTGGTGTGGCATTTGGGGGGGAGTCGTTGTTTTTAGGTAAAACGACCTCAGATGACAAGTCAACTGTTGGTCCCGAAGGATCATCGACGGAAGTTGAGTCATCTGGGTCGGTCTCTGACTGTGTAGACATAGGCAGACTTTAGGCGGTCGATTGATATGAGAGTGTGTCGTCCTTGTATGTCGATCTCAAACCATTTATCCGTACGGTTGAGGACTTTGTATGATCCGGCGTATGGTGGGTCGAGTGCTTTACAAGGTGTATCAACTCGTAGCCATATGTTTTGGGCTGATTTCAGATCAGCTGGGACGTATGAGGGGGAGTCGCCGTGGTTGCGGGTGATTTGGGTGAACGCATTCACACTTTCACGAATGCGTTGTGGAAGGTTAGTGCCATCAATGTGAGTGACGACACTTGGTGGGCAATCTTCAAAGAAGTCAGCTGGGAGACGGAGCTCTTCACCATATAGGAGTTGGGCTGGGGATACGCCAAGGTTGGAGATGACCATTGAGCGTAGGCCGAGAAGAAAGAGAGGCAAAGTGGCTGCCCATTCTCCATGCGTGTCTTTAGAGTTCTGGCGGGCCATGATGGTGGCTTTGAGAGTTCGATGCCAGAGCTCTATTTCGCCGTTCGATTGAGGGTGGTACGCCGTAGATGAGATTTTGTGTATTTCCAACTGGAGTGCAACCGAGTTGAATAAAGTCCTTTCGAACTGGCGTCCCTGGTCCATTGTTATGGTTTCGGGGATGCCGAAGAAGGACACCCAGTGTTGGACAAAGAGTTTGCCACTCGATCCGCAGAAAAATCCGTTGTCATGATGGCGTGAGGCCATCGTGTGGGGTGGTCAATCATTGTCAGACAATGACGAGGACTGCTAACCGTCGGCAAGGGACCCACGATATCGATGTGCACATGCTTTCAAGTGATCGGTAGGGTGGAAAGCTTGGAGAGGGGCTTTGGTGTCTCTACCAATTTTGGCTTGTTGGCATGCAGTGCACTCTTTTGTCCAACGAAGGCAGTCAGATCGTAGGCCAGGCCAAATGAATCGATTAGCGACCAGACAGGCAGTTGTCCGGCTGCTCGGTTGTGAGAGCCCATGAATCAAATCAAAGATGGTTCTCTGATATTTGGCGGGTACAAAGGGTCGTTTTTTCCCTGTGGACGTGTCGCACGTTAAGAGTAACGTGTGTCCGGGTAATCTGAACGATTCAAGGATGAGGGCATAGTTGGGGTCTGCAAAGTATTAAGCGAGTTGCGGGTCGTGTTGTTGGCAAAGGGCCATTTCATTGTAGGGCACAAAACAGGGAGAGTTAATGGTGGAGATTGATATACGCGACAAACAATATGCGGCTATGTTGTCCTCTCCTTTGATGTAGCGAATATCCATTGTAAACTGCGAGATATATTCAAGTTGATTTTGCTGGCGTGGTGAAGCTTTCTTGCTTGCCTGAAACAGGGCAGTTGTGAGGGGCTTGTGGTCCGTATCGACGGAGAAAACACGCCCTTTGACCAGGTTATTGAAGTGCTTCACCGCTGCAAAAACAGCGAGTAATTTGCGGTCGTATGTTGGATATCGGCGTTCGGTGTCTGATAATTTGCGGGAGAAAAATGCCAAAGGCTCTAGCAATCCGGCACCGTGTTGATAGAGGGTAGCCCCTATCGCGTGGTTAGACGCGTCGGTTGCCAAGACGAGTTGTTTGGACTCGTTGGGATGCGCCAAGAGAGCAGCATTTGCTAATGCCTGCTTTAGGTCGTGGAAGGTTGTTTTGGCAGTGTCAGTCCAAATTATCGGGGTTTTGTCGTGTTTTTTATTGGAGTGGATAAGCGCAAAGAGTTTACTCTGAATGTGAGCGCAATGTTTAATTGTACGATGGTAGAAATTTACCATTCCGAGAAAGCGCCTAAGGTCATGAACGGTTTTGGGAAGTGGGAAATCGAGTACAGCTTGGACACGTTTGGGAGTTGGTTTGATACCTGCGCTGTTGACTCGAGGGCCAAGAAAGGTGAGCTCTTCACGTTCATGTTCGGACTTGTTACCATTGACAGTGAGGCCAGCATTGTAAATATGCTGAATGACCTCTGTAACACGTTCTTCGAGCTCATTGGGGTTGGAGGTGGTAATGAGGATGTCATCAATGTACACGTAAGCGTAGTCGATGTCTCGCAACAATCCATCAATGTACTGTTGGAAGGTTTGAGCGGCGTTTCGAAGTCCGAAGGGCATATAGGGAAATTTGTAGAGTCCGAAGGGAGTTAGTACGGCTGTTTTGGGGATGTGTTCTTCGGTCATCGGGACTTGGTTAAACGCCCGCACGAGATCTAATTTGGTGAATAATTTGGCACCAGCTAGTCTGACGTGGAAATCCATAATATTCTGGACAGGGTATTTGTCAGGGATAGTTCATGCGTTGAGTGCTCTGTAGTCACCAAGCATGCGCCATGTTTTGTTGGGCTTCATGTGTATGTGCAAGGGGGATGACCAGGCACTTTTGGAGGGTCAGCAGTCACCACGTTCGTGAATGGTTTGGAAAGAAAGGCGGGCTGCCTTTAACTTCTCGGGATGTAGATGACAGGCATGGCAAAACACCAGTCAACCTACAGTTTTGATATCGTGGGTGACTTTGGTAGGGGAAATCCTCGGGCGTAAGCCTTCTTTACCGGTTACACCGGGAAATTTATCGAGGATTTTTTGGAATTGACTATTTGAGTGGGCGATGGTAAGGCAAATCTCCGGGGGATAGTCTATGGGGCGAGGTTTACCTACTATGGCAAGTCCTGTGGTCTTATCAAGGAGATGCCCTTTGCTGAAATTGGGAAGCAGTTGGTAGTGGCTAAGGAAGTCTGCTCCGATGATGGGATCAGCGATATCGGCGATGATAAAGGCCCACTTAAATTTGCATCGAAGGCCAAAATCTACCTGCACCAGCTTAACTCCGTAAGTACTAATTGGAGTTTGGTTCGCAGCGAAGATTTGGAGCTTAGCGTTGCATTTCCGGTCTTCAGCAGTTGGAGGTATAGCCGATATCTCCGCACCAGTGTCGACCAGGAAGTAATGCTCGCTAAGCTGATCTTCCACAAATAGACGGACTGAGGTGAAAACGAGTGGGAGTGCCGTCTTGACTGACTCGTTTCCCAAACGAGTAGGGGATTTGGAATCGCGGCGATCGCGATTTTGGGGTTTGTCCCACCACAAACATGGGGGGTTGGAGCAGTTGCGCGATTTCCTCCCAAACTGTTCGTGATACCAACAGTAACCATCGCGTGAATGGGAGGGAGAGCAGGTATTCACCGGTCTCTTACCATCCATGACTCGTAGCGTCGTCTGCGGTTTCAAACAACCGGAGCTAGAGTTACAAGAGCGTGATCTGTCTCTGTACCTAGCGTCGCGTGAACACAAATGCCTAAGTTTGGGGAATGGGGTGGGATCTTTAGGGGGGTCAACAGAACTCACCTGTTTTCCAGCCAAGAGCTGTTGAAGCAGCTGGGTAATGGTAGCTAACTCCGAGGAATTAGCCATTGGTGCTGTCGACGGGTATGCCGCGGGAGTTGCAATAGCGGAGATAGTGCTGGTCGCAGGGGATGTCGATGGAAAGGTTTGCTCAAGAGCTATTGCCTCGTCAGCTTCGAGTGCTGCCTGTTGAGAGGTTGCAGGCTTGGTCATGGCCAATGTCTTGCGTATATTGACCAGGAGGGATTGGAAGAGAAGGTTGCGGAGGACATCGTCATTGACTCTTCCTTCGTTTAGGTTGACGAGGCAGCGATGGTACGCCAAAGGCCTCTCGGAGGGTGATGATGGGTATTCTCCAGCAGAGTTCTTATTCGGGTTTATGGGGAAGGGGAAAATTCTTGCTGGATTTGGTTGTGGAGGTTCGACCAAGTGTGCAGCGAGTCATCGGAACTGTAAAGTTATTCTGACACAACGTTGGCTACCTGGGTCGGAAAGTGGGAGGAGATCGGCAGGTAGAGCTGAGACTCGCTGGTATTGCCACTGGTGCGAGCAAGATTCTCGATCTGCTGCAGCCAGAGACGCACATTCTCGGCGTTGAACGGTGGAAGGTCTGTTAATAACCGGGGTGGATGAGCTTGTAAAGGAGGCGAGGTGGTACTTCCAATCGCGGCGGAATTTGCTTCCTGCTGGTGCGATTGATGACTGAGGATGGGTGACTACCTCTGTGTGGAACTGTCAACTGGCTGGTGCTGGTTCACCGGAAGTTCCTTGCTCAGAAGGTAATTGTCGAGGAATGGACCAAAGTTTACAAGTGTAGAGGACTACAGGATCGCCAAATTTGTCGGTACATTCGACAAACGCATGCTGGCATGTGGCATTGAGTGGATGACAGTCGTGGGTTTGAGCTGGTTCTCCATCCTCTTGGAAGGATTGCTGACAGTGGCCTTTGCAGGCGTCAGTGGGAGAACCAGGTCGTCGAGGGACAACGGGGTTAGTTTGGAGGCCATGGTGGTAATTGAAAAGAGAGGCTAAGTTTTCACTTTCCTCATCGGCAGCTGATTGCCGACTGTTTGTTTTTCTTTGGGATGACTGGTCAGTACTTACGTACCAACGTCGAGCCTGGGAAGAGGAGAGGGAAAAATGAAAAAATAGGGAGATGGGAAGGAGAAGGAGAACTTTCTCCATTGGCAGTCTAATGCCGACTGATTTTTGTGGATGTTGGTTGGTACTTAAGTACCAACGAGCAACGAGGGAAAGGGGAAGGAGAAGTTCGGTTGTTGGTGGGTATGCCAACATTGGAAGAAGGGGCGTGGTTTGGGAAATCAGCTGTTGAAAGCTGCTTGGTTGTGTTTTCCAAGCTAGTTGGAAGCGGTGGGGAAGGAGGTGACGGTTCCTTCCCCTGTTGATGGTGAAACGTCAACAACAAAAATAAATACTTACGTCGGAGGTCAGCACTTGTGGGTGTGTGTGTATGAGTGTACACAACACCACACAAATACCAATAACGGTCGGTTGCGTGTACTGTGAGGAGTGTGTGCGGGTCGAGCCCAGTAAACAAGTTAAGCTGCACAGACGAAATGTACAGCCGTGAGCACAAAAAGATAGTTCGTGGGTTTTACCCCACTGGTCCGCTAGGTGGTCGACGAGTGTGTAATCATCGACCACCCGTCGCCACAATAAGATTAAATGCAGAAGGTTTATATGAGGTGATAAATGATTTAGAAAAAAAAAACAGGAATTTTTGGAAGCTAATTTAGAAACATGGCTACCAACAAACACAAATGTTAATTGACATAAAAAATATTGTTTCACGAGAAAAATGAAAGATATACATTTTTGAAAAATTAGAATCATATTTGATAGACAGTTTAAGAGAATTCAAAACAGTAAATGAAATTTTAGACAAATTAGATAACAAACTCAGAAGATGTACAACAACAAGTTTTCTTCAAGCAAAAAAAAAAAGATTTCAATCATTAAAATTTAGATCGGGGATAATATGAAAAGATTTATTGAAATATTTAACAAACTTGCAATAGAATTAAGAGACCAAGGACATCAATTAACTCCAATAGAAGAAATACAACAATTAATAATGGCACTAACAGATAATTTTGATTTAAAGAACATAGCATATAATACCCTCAATGACAGAGAAAAAACAATCGAAAAACTATAATCTATGTTCATAGAAACATTGGATAAAATTTTTGAAAACAATTTACAAATGAGACAACTTAGAAATTTTGGTCAAAACTTGAGATATCCAAGAAATTATAATAATAATAATTTAAGAGGAAATTACAGGAATAATATAAATGGAAACATTAGAGCATACAACCCAAATGAAAATACACAGCAGCAATCAAGTAAAAATTTTGAGAATATACAAAATTTTTGTAGAAATGACAATGTCAAATGTTGTAACTGTGGCAAATTAGAACAAGTTAAACTTTTTGTAATTCAATGTCATAAAACCAAAATTACAATCAAAATTACTCATATAATAATCAAAATTCAAATAATATTCAAAACTAACCGAATAATAATCAAAATATTGGTAACAATCAGCATAATGAGAACAATTCTGTATATAATGGTATGAATAGCAATATGAATGAAAATTATAATAGAAATAAGAAAGATCATGTCCAGCTAGCAATGATGGTAAAAAAAACAATATGAAAATAAATTTGGGGGAGAAAATAGTCAAAAAATTATGTTAGATGGTGGAGCAACTATCCAAAGTTTTTCTTCTTTACACAAATTAAACCAATACCACAAATTAGATCAACTAATAAAATTACAAATTGCATTAAAAAACAAGTATATGTTGGCAACTCATATTAGAATAATGGTAATTAGAATTAAAAATTTATATGTTGAAAAAATACTTGCGAAATTAGAGACTGTACATTATATACCTACCACATTTAGAAATGGACCTTTCATCAGGAATTAAAAAAGCAGAAAGAGATATTTTGAATTTAGAACAAACAAGTAATTACATAAATATATACTTGAAATAGAATAGAAAAATAATGGCCACAGTTTGCAAAGTAAATGAAGTATATGTTATAGACTATGAATTAGTAAAAGAATATATAGATGAAACAAAAAATAGTAATCAAATAGAAAAAATAATGTGTGTATCAGAAAATGTAAAAGATGAATGGGATGATTTTGTGATAGAAATAAATATTGAGGAAGAAAATGAGGAATCTAGAAATCAAGAGGTTGATGTTATAGATCAGAACGTAAAATTAAATGAAAATATGAAAAACAATATAGAAAATAATAATTAAATATTTAATGATGAATCGTTGAATGGTTGAATGACGAGTCGGGTCAAGATTAAGAAAAAATAGAATTAAGTCAAGTAAATAAACATGAAAATGAACAAGAATAACTAGATTAAAACCCACTTGTGGACTAGAAGTTGTGTCATTAGACATTATGGGCCCTGTAACACCATCAATTTACAACAATAGGTACCTATATTACAATTTTCACCGAACATTTTTCTAATTATGCTGTTGTAAATCCTATTCAAAAAAAGGCAATGTTGAAAGAATTTAAAAAATATCCTCTTCTAGTGAAAACTAAATTTCCAGAAAATCCAATTTCAATTTTAAGATGTAATCATGCAAAAGAATATTTAGATAACAAAGTCAAAAATTATTGTCAAGAAAATGGAATATTGTCAAAACCTGTGATAGCCTACTTACTAGAGTTAATCACAGTTGCTGAGAGAAAAAATAGAACCTTAACAGAACATGTAACATCCATATTATTTGATTCAAACTTAGACATTACATTGTGGAACTATGCACTCAGTACTACTGCTTATCTGGTAAATAAGTCACCAAGTAAATCAAATAAAGAATTAAAAACCACATACAAAATATTTTTTGACAAAATACAAGATTTATCAAATTTAAGAATTTTTGGCTTTTTGGCACACAGGCACATTCATGTGAAAGTAAGAAATGAAAAACCCATAAAAGCTAAAAAAAGAAAGGGTTAGAAAAAAAGATCTGAAAAAAAAAAAATGATAGGATATACCATCACTAGATATTGTTTTAGGAATCCCATAGAAAATAAATTATACATTGCCTGTGATGTTCGCTTCAATGAAGCTAAGAACCTAAAAAAATTTATAATAGAAGAAGAAAATAAAATTAGTAACCTTATAGCTAGTGCTTTAATAGAAAATAAAAACCATTACTATGATTTAGAAGAAAATATACACGAAAAAATTGAAGATATTGAATATAATCCATCTAAAGATGCTTGGCTAAATGCCATGAAAGACAAATTTTCTGCTCTTTCAAAATTAAGAGTTTGGAAAATTGTTCCAAAACCAAAGGATATGAATATAATAGATACAAAATGGGTTTTTGCCACCAAACAAGACCAATTTGGTAAATATGTAGCCAAAGCACGCCATGTAGCAAGATGTTTTAAAGACAAAACAAATTAAAGCATCAAAGAAATATATATTCCAGTAGTTCAGTATTGGATAATAAGGTAGCTTATTTCAATAACTAAATAAATATCAATTAAAACTAATTCAATTTGACATAAAAACAGCTTTTTGTAATTCTGAATTAAAAACACCTATTTTTTTAACTATTCCTAAAGGATATGTTGAGGAAAATATGAATTGTTTGCAATTAATGAAATCTATTTATGGTTTGAAAACATCATCTAGGAATTGGTTCTAACTATTAAATTAACAATAAATGAAATAGGATATAAACAAATGAAATTTGATATATGTGAATTTAAAAAAAAAAAAGACAATTGTGGAAATATGGCTTACCTAATAATATATGTTGATGACATGTTAGCAACAAACAATCAAAATTGGATAAAGGAATTTAACAAAAAATTCCAAAATAAGTTTGACATGAAAGTAAATTATGAACTAAAATTCTTCGTAGGTTTTGAAATAGGTAGTGATAAGGAAAATAACACAATAAAACTATTTCAAAAAAATATAAATTAAAAAACAACTTAAAAAATATTATTTAGATCAAGCAAATCCTAGTAAAACTCCCATGGAAATAGCGTTAAAAATAAATAAACCAAAAAATGGAATAGACAATAAAGAATTTAGAGAAATGTTTGGGGCGTTATTGTACATTCCCCATATTACCATACCTGATATAGCATATCTTGTGAATTATTTATCTAGATCACAAAATTGTTCAGATAACAGGACAAAAAATTATGTTAAAAGAATATTTAGATATCTTAAAGCCACAATTAATTATAAATTTGTTCCTAAAGGTAACAATTATAATGCCAAAACATACATAGATGCATCTTATGCATTGGGAATAGATGAAGAACCAATAGATATAAATGATACATTCAGTTACAGGGTATTTAATTTACATAAATGAAGACTTAATCAATTGAGGAGTACATTGTCAAAATACAATGATATCATCATCCACTGCTGCAGAAACAATAAAGTTACATGATGCATTGAATGATATAAAAGTCACCTGGCACTTGGAAAGATATATCTCTTTGCCCCCTTCCTTAATGAAATAAATTTGGTGTTATGAAAAATATGTTCATATTTTTATAATAACATCCTTTTGTAAACAAATCCACAACTTTGTCTTTATATTCTCGCACTAAATCATCAATAATTACTAAATGGGGTTGTTTATCTGAAAAATGTGCTTTATATAATTCTTCCTCGAATATAATCCATGGATAATCTGAATACTATGTTTGACATTTAGGATAATATCATACAACTTCCACAAAATTGGTATGACACATTATATTCACATTTTTCAAGAACTTTAAAGTTACACCACAACCTGAAGGACTTGCTACAATAGCAGCAGAAGGATGTTTCCATTTAGGATACATTTTAGTAAATATAATTTTTTTTATAAGATGTTCAAATGGATATTTAATAAATTAGGTATATTATTTTATTTGTAGAAAAAAATCTGCACAATATCTCAAAATCATACCAATATTTCTTAAACTTCCAATATTTAAGAATAATCCCCATCTCTACATAATATTTGCTTAAATCTTGCCCATACTTAGATGGTTCATTACCAGTTTTCATAAAACATGAAAGGTAATTGGTCACAACTAATCTCCAAATATGTCTCAAAAAAATACGTCCTGTAACTGAAGGACATTTCAAATTTTCAAAATTTGTGCCAACCAGTTTACCCATTAAAAAAATTAGAAAAAAAATGTAAGTTAGCAACACTGAAAACCTTATGTCGCATAACCCAATGAAGTTTGAAATTCGCGCTAACTAGTTTTGGTCACAAACACCCCACCAAACCAACTAATCAGAACAAAATGTTCTAAAGTGCCAATACAAAATTTATAATCAAATAATTCTTCCTCTAATACCAAAACATGAAAGGAAGTGTAAGTTTCAGATTCGTTATCTTACTCCTACACCACATATTCATATGGTTTTGTTATTATACTATACTTGATATTTCTGTCCAGTCACCTGATGAAAATCTACTACAGTTGGTTTTCATCTGATTTCATTCATTTTTCAAACATTGATAAATTTCTTCTCTGTCTTAACCCAATAAGAAAGAAATCAAATTTATCAACCTGATAATTTCCTCTACATTCAAGTAAGTTATACCTTGTTCTAACTTACTTGAACGTAATTGAAATCACTCTTTGTTTTACTGTCTTTGATATACATGCCTTTTGTAACATGTTCAATATATTGAGTTCTGTTCAACATGTTTTGAGTTATAATATAGTATGTTTTAATTATCGTTATATTGTATGTATAATATATGCCAGTTATTGTTTTCAAAACATGATGTGTATTATTTCCATCATGTCTTGCTAAGAATGTAATGAGGGCAACATTTGAGAGAAAATCATGATACTTACGGAAGTATAGTTTCAATGATGAGCAAATCATCTAAACAGATAACCTGTTTCTGGTTTTAACTTTCAATTTCAAAAACAATGTAAAATTAAGGAGGTTTTTGTGATACAAATCCAACCTCATGTCTGGCTATCAATCACTGAAAACTGCACTTAAATGGATTCCAGTAGTTATTTTGCTGTGAACATATTTTTTATCTGTGGTAAGTTTTGAGTTTGATTTTATGTTTTGTCTTTCGGATTTGATTGTGGTGACACAAGGTCACTCTATCTGGCATACCACATCATTTAAGTTCTATCTACTTTACAATGTAACTTAAAATCACTTAATTATATACCAAGTAACCATAATTAAGGAAAATTAATTATGAATAGGTACTTATGCTTTTAATGATGGCTGTCAATATTTATCTGTTTATTTTCTGTATTTTTCTACCTCTACATTTATTGATCGTTAAGTTTCTTTATCCTGCATTTACTTGCTGATTCTATTCATCTTCTCCAGTATTTATCAGAGTTCAGTGGATGCGTGTCCCTGGCTCATAACCTATTTTATTATGAGTAATACAGCAAAAAACTCACTCAAAATAACACACATATTTTAAAATCTGATAAATAATATATTTACAGCTCCAATGTGGGGAAACCCCAAAAACATAAAACACAACCTGGTGTGCATTTACATTACAGACATATTTATATAGTTTGAATATAAACACAATTAGTTAATTAAACAATTTCTTTCTAATTCACTTTTTACTATATATAGGAATAATAAGAAAACTCAACTGTATTTCATCATCCTTTTACTTATAGTGATGACAAATAACTGTGTTTCCATTAGGGAGAATCAAACACAGACAAATCCATATTCAACAGAAAATACTTTCCCCCAAAAAAATCTAAATTATTTTCAAATTGTATCTCAAAAATTACATACAACTAAGAGAGGGAAATCTAAATATTCATAAGCATCACAGTGAAGTTGTCTCACATTTCTTGCAATTAATGGAAGATTTAAAAACAAAAAAGTTCGATGAACCTTAAGTGGGTACTCATTTCATTCAATCAATATGAGAAATGTATGGTATTGTAATCCAGAGAGACAAAAATTATATAGGTAGGTACTTAATTAAGGTCCATTTATCCAACCCCCTAATTTCAAATTTTGACCTTCATCCCCAAAATGTGCCCCAAAAGGGGGTTAATTTTGAGTTTTAACATTTTATTTTGTGATACATCACCAATTATGTTTTTTGAGACGCTGAGTCAGAATTTTGTGTTCATTTCTCAATTTGACCCATTCTTCATTGCCAAATGGACCCCAAAAAGGGGTTAATTTTGAGTTTTTACCTTTTATTGTGTGTTACATCACAAAATATGGTTTTTGAGACAATGAGTCCGAATTTGGTAATCATTTCTCCATTTGACTCTTCTTCATACCCAAATGTGCCCCAAAAGGGGGCAAATTTTGAGTTTTTGTATTTTATTGTGTGATACATCACCAAATATGTTTTTTGAGGAGCAAAGCCCAAAATTTGGTGTTCTTTTCTCAATTTGACCCATTCTTTATCATCAAATGGGCCACAAAAGGGGATCAATTTAGAGATTTTACTTTTTATTGTGTGAGACATCACCAAATATGTTTTTTGAAGCGCCAAGTCCAAATTTGGGTTTTGTTTCTCCATTTGACCCATTCGTCATACCCAAATGTTCCCCAAAAAGGGGGTTAATTTTAGTTTCCACTTTTTATTGTGTGATACATCACCAAATATGGTTTTTGAGGCGCCGAGTCCGAATTTGGTGTTCCATTTGGCCTATTCTTCATCCCCAAATGTGTCCAATTTCAAATTTCCATATTTTTTTGTGTGATACATCACCACATATGTTTTTTTAAACACCTAGGCCAAACTTGGGGTTCTTTTCTCCATTTGACCCATTCTTCATCCCCAAATTGACCCCAAAAGGGGGTTAATTTTTAGTTTCCACTTTTTATTGTGTGATACATTACCATTTATGTTTTTTGAGGCGCCCAAACCGAATTTGGTGTTCTTTTCTCTATTGAACCTATTCTTCATCCTCAAATAGGCCCCTAAAGGGTCTTAATATTGAGTTTTCACATTTTATTGTGTGATACATCACAAAATATGGTTTTTGAGCCGCCAAGTCCAAATTTTGTGTTCTTTTCTCCATTTGACCCATTCTCCATCCCAAAATGAGCCCCTAAAGGGGCTTAATATTGAGTTTTTACATTTTATTTTGTGATACATCACCAAATGTATTTTATAAATTATTAAGTATATAAAACCAAAATTAGCATAAATACCTACTTAATAATTTATACACATATGACCATAAAAATTTGTTTTTTTCTTTCTATTTAATTCACATAGAAGGTTTTTATGATAATATTTTTAGTTTGACAACATAAATTGAAAAAACTGTCAATAGAGAGTGATCAATGGAAAAATTTACATGTACTTACAAAGTTTTTTAGCAACAACCAGAAAATACCAAATTAAGAAAATCTGACATACTGCAAAGTATGGGTTAAGTATAGTTCCCTCAAAAGTACCAATGTAAAAATTTGGTACAAACTGTCATAAAAATTGTAATAAAATTTAACTCCTATTTAAAATGGAAGGCTTGAATTTTCTTGATCCTATTGAAAATTTTGTTATAAATGACTATTATTTAGGCTACAGCAGAAATGGTTGATTGTTATTAGTTGCTTGAAATTGCAACTTTATAATTTCAAAAAAGGAAGTTGACACAAATAAGCACAATTTAAGATAAAATAATGGGAAAAGTTTCAGCTCAAAATTCCAAAATGGGGGCTAAGACAAAACCTTCCTCACCCCTTATTTCAGTTAATATTTGAGCACAAATTATAAAATGGTTGGCACAAATCAGCACAAATTGAGCACAATTAGTTTGCAAAATTTCAAGTCAAAATTCAAATTGGGTGGGGCTGCATTTCCCCAGCCCCACCCAAATTTGTTTTGCAAATAACTAAAGATTTGAATGTACAGGAATTATAAGCTTGTTGGCACAATTAAGCACAATTCAAAAAAGAGTAGTGGGCAAAGTTTTGTATAAAAATTCAAAAAAGCGGGGGCTGAGGGGAAATCTTTCATCCTCCCTATCTGAGTTGGGAAGCGAGCACAAATTTTAAAATGGTTGGCACAAATTGGCACAAATTGAGCACAATTAGTATGCCAAGTTTTAAGTCAAAATTTAAAATGGGTGGGACTAGCATTTCATCAGCCACACCCCCAAACTTTTTTTTATATATTAAGAAGGGGGTGATAACAAATTCCAAAATTGGTAGCAAAATTTAGCACTATTTAAATCCAGTTGGTAAGAAAAATTTTGGATCAAAATTCAAGATGGGGGCTGAGGGGAGACATAAAACCACAAATATTTTTGAAAGGGAATGAGTATAAATTTTTAATTTGCAGCACAAATTAGCACAAATTAAGCACAATTAGCATGCAAAGTTTCAACTCAAAATTCCCAATGGGGGCTGACACATAAATTTCTGAGGCCTCTATATTTGAAAATAAATGAGCACAAATTCTAAAATTAACGGCACAAATTAGCACAAATGAAGCCCAATTAGCATACAAAGTTTAGAGTCAAAATTTGAAATGGGGGGCTAGCATTTCTCCAGCCCCACCCAGATCCTTTTGTTTATATCTAAGGAAGGGGATGAGTACAAATTCTAAAATTGATGGCACATATTAGCACTAACTAAGCACAATTAGGCCAAAAATTTTCAGGTCAAAATTTGAAATTAGGGGGTTGGATAAATGGACCTTAATTAAGTACCTACCTATATAATTTTTGTCTCTCTGGATTACAATACCATACATTTCTCATATTGATTGAATGAAATGAGTACCCACTTAAGGTTCATCGAACTTTTTTGTTTTTAAATCTTCCATTAATTGCAAGAAATGTGAGACAACTTCACTGTGATGCTTATGAATATTTAGATTTCCCTCTCTTAGTTGTATGTAATTTTTGAGATACAATTTGAAAATAATTTAGATTTTTTTTGGGGAAAGTATTTTCTGTTGAATATGGATTTGTCTGTGTTTGATTCTCCCTAATGGAAACACAGTTATTTGTCATCACTATAAGTAGAAGGATGATGAAATACAGTTGAGTTTTCTTATTATTCATATATATAGTAAAGAGTGAATTAGAAAGCCAGACCCTTTTGTTTATATCTAAGGAAGGGGATGTGCACATGCACAAATTCTAAAATTGATGGCGCATATTAGCACAAACTGAGCACAATTAGGCCAAAAATTTTCAGATCAAAATTCAAAATGGGGGGCCGGAGAAATGGACCTACTTAATTATTTCAGCTGTTAATATCGAAAGTATAGTTTTCTAGATCAACTAGGGATAGCAAACATACAGCTACTCTGAGAGGCAAAATTACCTACTTTATTAGGAGCATGACTTATGGGTAGCCTATACTTAATATCATTCGATGATGGAACAATTTTCAATAATTTTTACATAACTTTTGTCAAAAATTGATATTTAATTTAACACTCTCGCTGCAGACAGGGTTTCACCAAAATCAGTGTAAAAAAGTTTTTGAGCCAAAGTTAGAATCTCATTTAGAAGGATCTAGATAACATATATTTATCATTTTTTCATTATACCATCCTGTGTAAGGGAGATTTTCACCCGTGTGCAATATAGCACACATGGCCTGAAGAGCTAAAAACATACTTCCACCCATGAGTAATCTAGGTGGTAAATACAATATTAAGAAACTGATAAGACCTTTGGGAATGCCTCAACAATTGAGAAACAATCAATGTACTAAACTGAAAAGGTACTTTTCATATGCTACTCTATGGAATTCTTAAAACACCCATCTTTTATTACAATGTTGCCAAATTTCTCTGCTGTTCTAGAGTTAGATGTATTCAAGCCAGTAGAAACCGAGAATCACATTTATTTTAATGTAAACTGTGTTCTCTACAGCACACAATCAGAAATATGTTGGTATGATTCGTGTGCAATACAGCACACACGGCGTGAATGGCAATCAGATTTGTGTGCACAGGTGCACACATGGCGGCAAGAGTGTTAAACAAGTTTCCAATCTTCTGTCACATTTTTCCTTTAGTCAGAATCGAATGGGTATTGAAAATCGATTCTGCAATTTCACCAGTATTTCAGTTTTTTTAAATAACTCATTTTTATTATCAGAAATAATAATTATCCTGTTGGTTCGGGATATTATTCTCATTGAACCATACCTACCTTTTCCTATTACCGAACTAATATTTTCTTCAATTTGACGATAATATGATGACTATTTTTTTAGTGATACGCTTTCTCGATTCGGTATTGAATACGTAATTACAGTTTGCGATTCAATTTTTACGGAAAAAATATTCTTCGATGAAGGGTTTTTCTTCGACGCGCGTTCTATGTTTGAAACAAGAAAGTATTTCACATATACGACAATCAAGCTTTCAAATATTACACATGAAGATTATGTTCAATACAATACGCATCACTGCAGAGGAATAAATGTTGATGATCCATCTAAATCTGTACTTGATTATAAGGTATCGAGTGGACGCAGAAAAAATTCCATATTTGTTTATATTAAAAATACAGAGAATAGAAAATCCCGGCCACTGTATTTTATAGAGAACTTTGATTTCAATAATTTGACACCATCAAGGCGTACAGAAATAGACATTTTAAAATTCAATAACTGAACCATACAACTCGATGTTATTTTAGGTTTGGACTAGTAAATTAATAAAATTGATTTGTTCAAATTATAAGTATTATTTTCTTATTTTAACTAATTTTCTATGGTGGTAGTAAGTAATAATTGTAAAACTGTAAATGGTGTAGGTATTGAAGATAAAGTAGAGTGACTGAAAGCTCCAAAAACTCGTTGTTCAATCCCAATTAACGGAGAAAAATTCAGAAATTAAAATACGAATTGAAGAGTACCTATATATAAGTTTCGGTCTAAACACAATAAACTGAAAAAAATAAATTTTCGCAGTACCCACCCCAAAAACAGATGTTTTCATGCATGTTAACTTTATGTAAAGTAGGAGATTTTACACCAGCGTTGAAAAGTAAAATTTCGCCCATGTGAAGCTTGGTACTTATTACTGAATCACTGACTTGGTTGCGCATGCGCACTGTAACTTATCAAACATTATGATAAATATCTGGATTTTGCAAAAAACTGTCATGAATTTGCCACTTCAATTGAACTGTGAACACAACATTTCAGCTTTGAAACAAATCTTTTGTACTCGTATTTAATTTACTGATTCCTCAGCCTCTATTCAAGCTTGCTAGCTGAGGTTAGTTTTGCTGGAAAGAAGATAAAATTTACAAAATTTTCATATAATTTTTTAACTATCTTCATCTGTTTGAAAATAAACAAATGAAAAAATCGCTAATTAATATAAAATTGGCTAGTTTTTGTAATCTATAAGCCTCTCCTCATTCCCACAGTGATTCCTCAGCCACTAATTAAGTTATAGAGCTAGAGTTGAAATTTCTGGAAAGAAAAGAAAATAGCCTCGAATTTACTTTTCATGCGAGTTTTTAATCATCTTCAGCTGCATGAAAATAAACGAAGGAAAAAAAACAAAAATTAATAGAAATTTTACCACTTTTGGAATCTAGAAACTTCTTCTCTTTCAATAAATAATTCGTCGGCCGCTACCTATGTACTTAAGCTAGAAAGCTGAGGTTAGTAGGATCATAACTTGCATCTAGAATTAAGATTTAGGAAAAAACGTGATTTATTCAACAGTTTATTGGATACATACTGACCAGCAATCAGAACAGAAAGCATCAAGGTACACATTATCTATCACTAAGTTCACGATGTCTTATCGCAGACAGGTTATAAAAAACACTGAGGCTGCGATTTTTCATGATATGATCAACAGGATTACGTAATAAAAGTTTCTGCACCTTCCGGTAGTGGTGACGCATTTTCGAATGGTATTTTATTATTGATGAGTGACATTGGCTCTTTAGCTGGAGCTCCAATATTTGGTGGAGGCTCAACTAACCATTTGAGCTCTTCATCGCCGGTTGCATTCTCGGCATTTTTGAACCCATCGCAGTGTAAGCTTTTTAACCATTTTGTTTGCAAACGGGGTATTAAAATTAATCTCTCAAACGATGTAGGGGTGGATATGATGAGAATTGTCCGTTTCATAAGAAAAGAAAACGATTACAGTAGCATTTTCCCGTATTGACTTAATCATATATGTCAAAAAGGGAGTATAGGTACATTTTCTCATTAAGAGCAGTTCACTTTTCTACTTATTAATCTTGTGCTCATGGAAGAGCCCAGGGGTGGGAGTAAGAACGTTTTTCGTTTTATGACCCAAGGAACATTTTGGCACCATTTTTGAAAATTCAGACGTATTTATATATGTAGGTGTTTATGTATGTTCAATTCTTGTTAACACCCTACAGGGCGTATTTTTTGTTCGATGGTCACGAAATTTGGACCAAACATTTATATTAAGTCTAGGATGAGATTCTCTGAATTTCGAGAAAACTGATTTTACAGACGGATGAGCGATCATGTCGCAATTTTGGCAGCTTTGAGGCTCTAAAAAACGTTATTTCAAAGCAATAGTCACAAAATTTTGTATAGACATTGATTCAAAACTATTCCAATACTCTTCTAAGTTTGATTTCGATGGGTTTTATGGTTCATGCCCTGGGGCTGTTAGGGGGGCTAATTTTCGATGTTGACTCGCTAAAACTTGCAATTCTTATTCAATAGTAATGAAATTCGGTAAAAACAGCACATTTGACGTAAGGACAAGCTCTACCAATTTCGGTTTCAATTCGTCAATTTGTTCCCAAGTTATATAAGTCATTCAGTGTGACTTTCTCTATTTTCTTCTTCAGATAACAGCCCTAAAAAATCAATTTTTCGAATTACTTCAAAAAGTCAATTTCGTGCCTCCACTCACCACAATTGTTTTGCCGATTCGAATCCTATACCCCCTATACCTAGGGCTGAAATTTTCATGAAAGGTGATCTCATATGGGACCGAGTTTGATAGGAATTCAGTACCAAACTGGGGAACCAAAAATTCCTGGAATAGTGGTTTTTATAATAATTTGAGGAAACTAAAGACGGGATCAACCTGATATTTTCAAGATACATCGTTCTTGTGTAAGTACGTTCCAGTCTGATAGAGGATTGGTGCTTATTAATTCAGTGGTTTCCGAGAAATCTTGTAACCAAAAAATTTTCCGTAGAAAAACAAGTTGCCTGTGCTTCTTGAAGTATCTTTTATTATTTTACTTAGGTACCTATATTCTGCTCGAAACTGTAACGATGAAATTTCGATAGATGTGTTTTTATGTACCAACAACAATAGTTCTTTCCAATTTTCTCATGCATTTGGAGTTTTGGATTGAAGTAAGGTTGACTTCCAAGGAAAGAAACAAGTTAGTTAAAAATACTATAATACAATAATTGAAAGTACAATTTACAAATTTAAGGAAGATGAGCGATCTCCCTCCATTACAAGATTAAAGTTTAAGTGGGAAATGAGTTTCAGTGTTCTTGGGTGAACAAAATAAAAAAGTCGTGTTTGTTCGCACAACCTGAAAGTGTTAGTATTTGTTATCGAAAGTAGTAAAGCTAATGGTTAGTGAGAGAGTGCAGGTGGAGTGCAGAACAACACCCCCCCACAGTCCAACAAAACAAGTATACATGAAATAAGTATCGCGAGAACAAATATTATAAATGAACAATTTTGAATTATCATACTTTTTATACATATATGTACATTTCCCAAACAAAATAAATAAATAAAATTAATTATAAAATGACTAGATTATTATTCGATCGTAACAGAAATATGTCGATTTATTTTTTTTTTAAGCATATTGACATGTTATATTATGATATCATGATCGATCAGGGTATTTTTTGATATTCCATCATGTTCGAAAAAAGTTTTGTTCAAATTTGTTTAATACTTGTTGAATAAAGGTATTCCGAAATGTGATAAACTAATATCAACCAAATGTGTGAAATCATGTCATATAATATGATCAATGATTTGTATTCATGTCTC
The DNA here is from genome assembly GCA_011428145.1 of Ericerus pela. Taxonomy (NCBI): domain Eukaryota; kingdom Metazoa; phylum Arthropoda; class Insecta; order Hemiptera; family Coccidae; genus Ericerus; species Ericerus pela. Next base: position 1,543,699 of record WOFM01000637.1, on the reverse strand, counting down.
TGTTTGTTCGAACATTGAATCTACAGAAATGACAATGAAAACCTACACAAAAATAAATTTTGTTTCAACAAGTATTTATTTTAGCCTAAAGGTATAATGTATTATTAATTTTGTTTGAACTTGCGATTTTTTCTTTTCTTTTCTCGAACATTATATTTTCAGGTACTAAGCTACAAAAAATGAGATTTTTATACTCAACAATTTTTGACTTGACATATTTATGAGCTTCAGATATTTATTTTTCTACCCTTATAAAATAAATTATTTTCCCATATGAATATTTGAAGTTCGAAGCTTTACTATGAGAAATTTGACGTTGTTGAGATTTTATCAACTAGATTTTTGAATTTTTATTTGCTGAGACTTTTTGTTAGGATATCTGCTAATTGTGAATTAGTACCTACTGTTTTAAATTCAATTTCTTTATCCTCTACTGACTGTGTGATGGCATAGTATTTTATCATTAAGGCTCTTGCTCTTTTTTGTGCTCCTCCAGAAATTATTCTTAAGGCCAATATATTATCCTCAAATATTCTGACAGGATCGTTTTCTTCAAATATTTCTTTTTGGAGTAAGAATGTCATTTGGATGTCGTCTAAGGCATCAAATACTGTGATTATTTCAGCAGAAGTTGAACTTGTAGCTACAATTATTTGCCTTCTTATGTTCCAATTTAACAGATCTCCATTTAAGTATATTAAAAATTCGGAAATAGATTTTCCCAAATTTAAATTTGAAATTTTAATTTTATAATCCTTAACATCTGGGGCATATGAGGCATCCACAAATGAGTGTATACCTTTACTGTCTGAGGTAAATTTAATTGAATAATCCTTTGTTGTATTCACGTATTTAAATATTCACCTAACATGATTTTTTAGTTTTGAATTTGATTTTGTTTGAAATCTTGAAAAGAAGTTTACTGCAAAAGATATGTCAGGTCTTGTTATTCTTGCCAAATATAACAGAGCTCCAATCATTGAACGATATTCTGTATCGTCTATGCAGTTTTTTTCTTCTTCAATTTTTAATGATGTTTCTATAGGTGTATTTATAAAATTTGATTTATTTTGATTATATTTTTTTAGAATTTTTTCTATGTATCTAGATTGTATTAGAGTTAAAGTATTTTCTTTTCTGTCTCTTATTATTTCGAAGCCTAGATAAAATCTTGGGTTGTCAATTATTTTCGTAGTAAATCTCTTTTTGAACGAATTATTTACATTTTCTATCCATTCTGGGTGTAACGAGAATATTGGTTACAAAATAATTTAAATACTCGTAAATGAAAAAGGTTGTATTAAACACAATATAAAACAATGAAATACTAAATAGTAATTTTAACAGATAAGGTCATGTCAGGTAAAAATGAGATGGTAAAGAAGATAAAATGTACAAGGTTACATGAATTTTTATAACTAGAAGTTTTGGGAGGAGAATATGGCGATTTCTTGGAGAGTGGAAATGGTAGTGATATGATTGGAGAGTTTTGACAATACAAGTTTAGATATTGTCCAATAGGAGTTTAAGGAAATGACATAAATGGTGATTTTGGGTATTTGCAATATCTGCAGAATGGTTTCATAGAAAAGAGTTGTTATGAAAAGTGTATTTATGTTTGTTTATAAACATTGAAAGTAGAATAAATGAGTCAGTAAAGGCAAGTGAAGACTTGTTTACATGACGTCAATATAATGAGAATTGTTTTAGGTGATTGATATATATGTGAAATATATATAAGAGAGAAATATTATGAATGATACGAAGTTATCATTACATAATAATGCTGGGGTATTTTGAAATTCATTGTTTTAGATAAAACATGAATTTGAATGAAATGAAAGTAAAATTGGAAGGATATGGGAATACGGAACATAGTAAGTATACAAATATATAAAATTCATAAAATTTCGTAAATAGTATAAAATACATGATATTCATTAAATTTCCAAGTTTTAGAAATAACACGTTTGTATCGATGTATAAATGTTTTTCATAATATAAATATTCATTGACAATATATATACATAAATTTGACATTATTCTTTTTCTTCATTTGATTACAATTTCTTCATCTAAGCTATGAGCTTTTGTTTTCATAGGGCTTGTTAATTCATTTAGTAACTGAGTTACATGTTGACTTTGTATTGGTTGCTTAATATGATTGAAAAATAGATATGATAAAATTATTATAATAATAGTATTTAAACTTAACCATATTAATACAAATAGTTGGATTAAAGTTAAAGAATTATTCTCACTGAATTTATGATATTTTATTTCTAAATTATCAAGTTTATATTGGAGTTCGTTGGTTGGGGTTATAGGTGAGAAATGTGGAATATACATGGTCCAGTTGGGGTTATAAGCATTGATGCTTGGTAATGCTATAGTATTTCTAATGTTGGAATCTACGATTACGTCGTATTTTGTCCATAATAAAGGAATATGATGTTCAATGGTTACATCATTGGACATATCCAGGGGGCAAGGAAATCCTGGAGGGATGATAACCTCTGAATATCCGTTGGTGTCTTTATTTAAGACTTTGATGTGACAGGGTACTGTCAATAAGATGGTTCCTGGAAGATTATTGTCGATATTTATGATATTAATTTCATTTGAAACTATATCATACATAGAAAGTGAATTGTGATTGGTGATGGCACATTTATTTTGGGAAAATTGGTGGACTAAGATTTTCTTATTATTTGTTTCGCATCTGAAAATACATGATTTTATAAGTTCTTCATAGGCTTTTTTAAGGAATAAGGTTTTAGCACATGAAGAAACTTTATCTGAACCTCTGTTATCTGGGAGATAGCATAGGGGTTTTTCTGGGTTACAGTAATGTGAATCTGTTCCTGAGATATAGTGTACTGAATTATCTTCTGAATTATGGATAATAATAGAAGGTTCTTGATCCCAAGAGCATAGATTGTCATCGTGAGATCTGAAGGTTAAGGGAATGAATTTATATGCTGAAAAAATAGCATTAAGTTGTTTGATGGGAACTTTAAGTTCAATTTCTAGATTATCATTGTGAACATGACAATTGATAAGATCTAGATGATAATAGTTGAGAAAATTGTGTTCGGGAATGGTAAATTCCATGTTGTTTTTCAACAAAAGGGGTTTGAGTTTACGTAGATCTTCTTGAAGTGTATCAATTGATACAATTGAGGATGGTAGGTTGTGATCTTTACATGCATTAGGCACATAGCTTATCTTCATGGAATGTTGAAGATAAGAACTGTAGTACATTCGTACTGAATTTTCGTAATTGGTAACTTCACCAATAATATAATTTTCTTCGTTGAATTGACTTAGAGTATTTTCTAGATATTTCTTTGCATGAAAGAAATCGTTGTAAAAATATTGAAAGTTTTCTGTGAAGGATTTTAAATTTTCGGTGATGTTAAGTAGGGTTGAATGATCTTCTAATACTGCTGATTTGAGAATATCATATTGGGATTTGAGGGAATGTTCGTTGTCTAAGAGTGATTGTCCATCTCTGTAGGTTAATACTCTACAGCATATGGAGAGAAGATCTCCGAAAATGTCTCTGACTTTCGTCACGACAGTTTCTCTTTTACTGCGTAAATGGTTTGGTTTGGGGTAAAAATCTTGTATCAGTGCGAGATTAGATTCGATGAGAGATTCGAATAAGATTCTATATCTTTTTGAGATTCTGTATAGACGGCATTTTAATTCATCCCAATTGCAATTGTTTTTGTATTTAGTATAAATATGCGTTCGTATGAATTCTACTGAATCTGTTAGGTTCAATTGTACCGTATACAGAATTGGTATGGTTTGCTGATATATGCGAATATGTTCGTATTCTTCGAAATAGGCTCCTGTTGAAGCGGTAATAGATGTTTTAACGGGTCTATTTGCTTTTATGCTGATTGATAGTTGAATTGATAGAAGAGTCAAAAGTATCGAAAAGAAACGGTATCTGCAACATACAAAAATTACAAGATGTGAACGGTTTGCAGAAATTAAAGTACCGTAATTAAATTATAGGAATTAGGTTCGATGGTCTATACCAAAATTTTAAAAAGTCACATATTGCTGATTTAGGGTGATGTCACTAATTTGATCGTGAGTGATCTAATTGTGAAAAGGGGAATATCGTATGGATATTTAATGATATGGAATTGAACTAATAATTCAGTTCGTCTTCAGCTTTTGTTTCGTGTTTTAGTCGAAATAATTTTTCGTGATTTTCGTGTGCTTTGTTGGTGTACTCTTGTTCGTGTGTTTCGTGGATTTAACGAATATTATTTTCGTGTTTTTTCTCGAGAGAAAATATATTTGCGAAATCGTCGAATCTTTTTTCAAAAAGAAAACTTAAAGCAAAATATTTTTTTATTTTTTGCAATTTTTATTTTCTCGTGTTGCAATTGGAAATTTTTTGATAAAATTTATTTTTTTCGTTTTTGATTTTTGTGCGTAATTCGCTTTTTGTTTATGAAACCTGTTGGGTTTTGTAAGTCTGAAATACAGTTTACAGACGTGGTAAGTCGTTACGAGCATATTCGAAAAATGGAGTCAATCCAAAAGGGTTTAAAGAAATTGCGTTTGGACTCGAGAGGAAAAATGCTATCTAAAACTGAATGTAGGTATCCTGAAAAATCATTCGACGAAAAGGTTCAAGACATTGTCGAGATGAGGGGTGCTAGAAGTGTTTTGGATAGTCGTATTTTTCCGAGAGGTAGTGTTGCACTAGCTGATGAGACTATTACATTTGATGACGTAATGCTCGATCTGATATCAGCTTGGATAGGGTGTCGTTGCTATCGTCGAGCCTTGTCTGTAATACACAGACAGGTTTGGAGGATGGTGAATTACGTCACTCATCCGAACCTACCTTCATGGCAAGAGAGCCAGAAGATGAGGTGGGGTCATACTGATCATGTGAACTTTCGTTCAATCAGATGGATGCATCTCTGCGATCTTACAGTGTGCGATGAGGCTGTGGTGTTTGTCTGTGGTTTGTTGTCGTCGCTTGCTCCATACATTCCTAATGGGGTAGAGCTAAAAATTGGTGGCTCTTTTGCTTTATCCAAAGCAGAGGAGCTAACTCCTGAATGTGCTGTTCCTCTGTCTTTTTTGACAGGGGTGTTAGCTTTGTTGCTGATGATACAGCATGAGACTAACGAGATCGTGGAGTGTTGGTTCCTACATCTGCGACATGTGGATGTTATTCACATGACTCGAGATGGGAATCTCCATCGGTTATGTGAGTACATTAGGGAAAAATGGGGATCTACAGTGGAGATAACACCTGCTTCCAACTTCGTAATATTCAAACGAATATTGCGACCAGGTTATATGATTGGTCTTGCCAAAATACGTGAGCGGGTAGTTATACCACATGTGGATACCATATATCCTTATGTGTTCACAGGGGCTACACAATTGAAAGAGGAGTTAAATGCTCTACGTTATATGGATGTAGACTATGTTCCTATCACTAGACGTGAGAAGGATAATAAGTCTATTCAGGTGGATGTCTTAAATATGAAGAAGGATCCTAGCGACAAAATACTTTCGGCTAGTCCGAAGGCATTGTTGGCAAATGGAATTTCTTCTTCTGTGAGGGACAATCCTCGAGTTGAGTTAACTCGCGTTGATACGCTGAATACGTGTGGTGAGGCAATGCGTACTGAACAACATTTGACAAGTGCCAGCATCGTTAAGGTTGTTGCTTGCGCAAACAGGGTCTCCTCCTCAGAAGTGACCATCAAAGCTGCAGATTGCTCCAAGTTTTGAATGGTCAAATAAGGTGAGGAACTAGGAGGCAAAGGAATATTGAGGCATTCCTCCCAATCAGAGGTCACGTACGTATGCTGCGAAACATTAGAAGATTGAGGAATGTCGAACTGTACATCCACTTCAATATTATCTAAATTCGAGTCTTTTTTCACCTGTTCAGCCTTAAAATCATTAACTTCGACCAACGCATATTTAGCCGCCATTTGTTCATCAGTAATTTTATTGTCCTTTATTTTTCTATCCACCGGTTTACTTTTGCCACCCCTTCCACGCCTATTTGAGGGTGTTCCTCTAAAAGGTTTAACTACTCCTCCAGTCGATAATTTAGGTTGTGGATTAACAAATCCGCCTCTAGATGGTGCAATACCACGATACGAGCTATGCCCTCGATAAGACATATATCTATTAGGCCTACAACTATTATAAAACGTGCGCCTGTACCTATCATTTTGTGAGACTATAACAGGTCTCATCTTCCCTAACTTAGGACAGAAAGTGGCACTGTGCGTCGACGTAACAATTCTGCAGTTGAAGCACATTTGGCCTTCAACTGTTGGGTTCGAGCAAGTGTTACTCAAGTGACCATAACCCTGGCAATTGAAGCATCTAGCACCTAGACTTATTTTACTGTTGTTTATAACACCAGTACGCGCATGTGATCGTCTAGTAAAAACAACATTGCCTCTCGTTGGTCCTGCCGAGCCCCTATTTGAACCTTCGTTTTGCCGTTTCATTTGTCTATTCGCCTCGGCCAGTAGGATTAAACATTTAAGTTCTTCAATGGATAGGCCTACATTATTAGTTTGCTTGGAAATAAAATTTATAGTTTCTATCATATTAGAACTTTTAGATACCGCCATATAAAAATAACTCCGTTTTTCTTTCTCCGTTAATTCATCATTATCCTCATTATTTTCATAAGATTTAATTAATTTGTCAAAACATTGGAAAAACTGATAAGGCTTTTCCCTAGAAGGATTATATTTTAAAAGAGCTAATTCTTTGTGAAGTGCTTCTGACACCCTATGCATCTCGAATCGCTTAATCTCTCTTAGAACTTTTAAAATTTCTATCGGATCCTTAACGTTGATGATTAATTTATGATAGTTGTCATCGATATGATTTATGATTATATCCCTAATTAAATTTAACCTAATTTCTTTCTCCTGTTCAGTATATCTATTTTCATCACCTGTTCTATTTTCTATTAAATTAAATAAGTCCTTGGAAATCAGTTCTGATTTCAGGTAATCAAACCACAAATCATATAGAATATTTCGAGTAAGTTTATATTCCCATTTTGTATTGTCCTTATTATATAACATCTCCGTTTTCTTTTCACTTTCGCCACTCGATTTACCCTTGAGAGCATTAATTAAGATTTTCAGAAGAGTCTTACAACTATCATCCTCCTGTTTGTTTTCATCATTATTATTATCTTTATTCGCTCCGTTTTCATTATTATTATTTGAAATGTTAATATTATTATCAGTATTCTCGCCGTTTATTAATTCACCTAAATTATTGTTATTATTAATATTGATATTTTCGCCAGGATTAGTTAAATTAGGGTCAGGATAACTCACCAACTCAGTAATCTCCGCCAACGTATTTTCCAAAAACTTTATCCTATCTTGCATTTCCTGAATTAAAACAGGATTCCTCAACCTAGCTTCCCTCGCCTGTTCCTGTCTCATGGATTGCTGAAATGCCTTTGCAAGTTCCATGGCAATACTCCTAACATTCGCCTCTTTTGAGGTAGACTGAATGTCTTCCTCATTCGTAGGTTTGGCAACCAGCGCCTGTTGGGTTGCCTTACTCACCATTTGCTTTGAAATTTTTGGAATTTTATATTGGGAAGTAGGTATTGGTTTTGCGATAGGTTTTGGAATAGAGCTTTTTGGTATTGTGGTTTTGGCCTTAACAGACTGATCACGCTTCTTCCGAGGAGTCTCCCCTTTATTTGCGGCGGAAGCTTTTGGTCTACGCACTGGTGTCTCTTTCAATTGCGCCTTTGTTTTAACTAGAAGGAATAATTATACATGATACCGCATTAATTAATGTGACGTCACATTATTACTCCCTCTGTTTAGTAAATTATTTGTGAAAAATTTAAATATATGTTTCGACCTCGAAAGAATCGTAAGATCTCACCCGTGGTTCCTTTATTTTTATTCTCTAAAAGACGTTTTTCGGTTTCTAAGTCCACCTCTACATCAACCTCCATATCCTCACTTATCAAAATATTTTCGATATCATTTTCAGAGATGTAGGGTTTGTCACGATCAGATTCGCTATTATTATTATTATTTTCGTGAACATTACGGTTGTTTGAGTTTTGACCGCCGCTTTGATTCTGGCCTCACGTGCCCGATATTTCCCGGATTTAGTTTTAGGCTTTCTACCATTTGCCATTTTACTAGGTAAAATATACAAATGTTTAAGCTCATTGTAACAAGATATTAAATAAAGGGAATGAAAAATATTGAGAAGATAAATAGATATATAATATTGTGATAAGGTTTGGTTCTAGGTAATTAACTAATCCGGTAGGCTCTAGTCGGGTGAATCAACGCCAGGTCAATAATAAAAAGAAAAAGGAGCATGTTTCATGCTTCTGAACTGTGGGTCACAAACTTCGCCACTCACAGCCCGAAACACCACCTTCTTTAGATATATGGAACACACATGTACCCTCCAAAGGCAGTTAGTCTACTGTACTCATGTCTGCAAACGCAATGTCCTTCCATACAGCCAACCCACAACCAAAGATCGTGTGGATCAAGTACTTAAAAAAAGGCTTTCCTTCTAGTATATATATTTATAAATTTTCCAAAAAAAGGTAAATTCAATATCCTTCACACTACTCCGTTTATATGAGCCGTAATGATACTTGAGTACTCGATCCATACCATTACATAAATATACAAAATAAATAAATGAAAAATTAAATAATTATATTCTCCGTTTTGCCGTTTCGCCTTTTATCAATTTTATCGGGGAGACCAAATTACGCATCACCATTTTTCTCCGTCATAAAAGAGCAACCAAATAAATCAGATAAAACCGAACCAATAATTTCGATAACGACGGTCCCCTAACTATCGATATTTTATTTATACTCGAGTTTTAGAAAAATCACCTATATTGCTTCCTATTAAGGTACATAAAAAATATATCGCCTCTTAAAAAATATTTAATTATTCACACACACACACACACACACACACACACACACACACACACACACATATATATATATATATATATATAAGATCGGCGATCTTATTCAATGAACACTCGAGACGAAATGGAGAATGCGTTTTATTTGGAAACGAATTCAAAATAAGTTCGTTTCGAGAATAATGAAAAGTACGAAATAATATAGAAAGTACGAAAAGAAATACGAAAATAACAGTACGAGCTAACACATACGAAAACACGACTGCTACTAAAGCAGTAAGAAATACTGGTTAACGAAAATTACAATTATTATAAAGACGAGAGGATAATGAAACAGGATGGGACATGAAGGAATGACGACAAAAGAGTAAACGAAAGAAAGAGAAGATAAGATGGAACGAGTAGATAGGATAACTAAGAGTGCAATCTTACATGCACCCTCCCCACTCGTTTAGGAACAGAAGGAATGAAAAGAAAAGAGAGAAAAGGAATAACATTAATTACATTTTATGATTTACATTTATCGAATAAGATTAATTTGCTGGCGTGATAGATTCGATTACAAAGTGGTCCTCGCCCAACATGGATGATAAATACATTATGCGATAAACGTTTAACAATTTTGTACGGTCCTATGCGAAGTTTATCGAGCTTATTACGATTTAACTTACTACCATTGTCGATAAAAACAGAGTCCCCTACGTCAAATTCGATTTTGTTTTTACATTTATCATACATTCTTTTATTATAATTATGGTACATAACTGAGTTACGATATGCTAATTCTCGATCCGCAGTGAGGTTAGGGGGATCGAATAGACATTGTGGAACGAAGTCATCAAGAACACCAAGATGAAGATAAGAGGGAGAAAACTTTGTAACACTGTGAGGGGTTTTGTTGTACTGTTCAACACACTCAGACGCTAAAACAGTCCAACTTTTCCTCGAACAAGAAGAGGAAGAATCATTTTTCGCACAGCGGATACGGTTTACCAACGTCTGGTTTAAACGTTCGTTTAAACCATTTGAGGAGGCACTGTCCACTGCGACGAAAACATGATTGATATTAGAGTGGGAACAGAAGGTCTCAAACTCTCCAGACGACAACCCCCCATACTGATCCGTCAAAAGTGTTCCAATTGGATTACTTTTATGGACCGAATCAATAAGGGAAATCATCTCCCGAGCCGATTGACCTTTCGAACATAGAATGTAAGCGTAACGTGAAAAATGATCGACTAAAAGGTGTAGATATGAAAGGGGTGATTTACCATGTCCAAGGCCACCAATGGTGTCGAGGGACATGATTTCGAAAGGAGCAGAGGCCGGACCGATGATACCTAACTCAGCACTGCGGCGAGTTCTACGAGACTTATTTTCGATACATACAATACATTTTTGACAAAAAGAAGTAACAAGAGTGTATAATTGCGGAAATGTGAAATAACGAGTAATAACAGCGATGACATGTTTTGAACCAACGTGACCCAGTTTTTCATGAACAAGCTTGATGAGTTGTTCACCAGCAGGCTGATCTAGAACGATGCGTAATCTCCCCTTCAAATTACGAAATACAAGTCCGTGCTTAGAAATATCATGATCTAACTTAATTACATTCGACTGCAAGGAAGAAATATCGCTAAATGAGAGAAAATTAAAAATAGGTAACAGAGGATCAGTAGCATCAGATGATTCGAGGACAGGATTCCGAGAAAGTGAGTCAGCTTCGTAATTCAAAGGACCAGGTTCATAGAGGACATCAAAGTCGAACTGAAGGAGTTCGTTGGCTAAATCGCCAAGTTCCTCATCAGGACGAGCTTTGAGATTAAGATGTTGTAAAGGCTTGTGATCGGTAATAACGGTAAAGTGGCGACCGATCAGCCAAAAGCGCCAATATCGAACAGCTTCCCGAATGGCCAAACTCTCAATGTAAATGGCTTTCTTTTTTTTTTGCGCATCCGACAATTTTCGAGAGAAAAAGGCGACAGGTTTGATATCCCCATCATCCTGAGTCTGCTTCAAAACTGCCCCAATTCCCACTCCACTAGCGTCAGTGTGAATGAAAATAGGACGATTCCGATCAAAGACAGCCAAGATGGGAGAGGATGTAAGAAGGCATTTGGCTTTATCAAAGCTAGTTTGACATTCGGAAGACCAGCGGAAGGGGACGTTTTTCCTAAGGAGATTGTGGAAAGGTTCTAAAAGAGAAGATGCGTTAGGGATAAATTTACGATAGTAAGTCACCTTCCCGATAAATTGACGAACATTTTTTCTGGAGGAAGGAACTGGGAATTCGTTAATTGCAATTAAATTGTCTGGAAGAGGTTGGATCGTGTTGGGCCCCAGAATATGACCCAAATAAGGAATGGGAGACATAGCAAAATTGCATTTCTTGAAGTTGAGGCGGAAACCCTCTGCGTAAATGACATCAATAACACGTTGAATGTGACACATATGCTCATCGAACGAGCGTGAAAAAATTAAAATATCATCGAGATAATTCAAAGCGAATGACGTTAAATTGTTACCTAAGAAAATACCATACAAGATGCGTTGAAAGACGGCCGGAGCGATCTTAAGACCGAAAGGCATCGAACACCACTCATAATGTCCGTGCTGGGTAATAAACGCTGTTTTAAACCTATCCGACTTTCGAATTGGAATAGAATGGAAAGCAGCGTTAATATCCAGCGCCGAAAACCATGAGCAGCCCCGAGTTCTCGCTAAAATCTCATCAATGAGAGGAAAAGGCTGACTCTCAGGAATGATGATCTTGTTCAAAGCCCGATAGTCAACACACATGCGAGTTTTAGTTTTCTTGGCGCACAGACCCTCTTTCTTAAACTGCATTGTAACAGGAGAAGCGAAAGGAGACATGGATTGGACGATAATACCACTATTTAACAATTCCCTACATTGCTTCGAAATCTCCTCCTGATCTTCAAACGTACAGCGATACGGTTTTTTCGCTATGTACGTATCTTTTGATAAACTAATAGAACACTCGTACTTGGTGACATTACCAACGTCGAATTTACTTTTGCCAAACGCATGATTATTTTTCTGTACTACGTTAAAGATAATATTTTTCTTTTCTTTATCAAGATGCGTTACTTTAGATGTAAAAAGCTCATGCGGCATGTATTCATTCCATATTACGTTACTATTATTTATTGAAATTTTATTTTTTGTCGGTATTAAATTATCAGGAGGCAAAGTTACGTTATTTTGCGAAATAATAAGATTATGATCTAGAGAGAGTTTAAACATTGGGATGAGATCCAGACCAATAAGAAAATCGAAACAAAAATTGTTAGAGTCGAGCACGTAAAGAAGTACACGATGCGAGATAGCTTTAATCGAAATGTTGAGCATAGTCATGCCCAGAATGGCGCCCTTACCGTTCGTTGTGCTGTACTCTGATTTAGTAGGAAGGAACTTATAATGAGGAATTTTTTTAAGCATATTTAACGAAATTACAGATGCATTAGCTCCTGGGTCGTAGAGACCCTTTCCCTTTAAACCAGTGACAAGTACGTCTAACACAATGAACGAGGGCGTCACTCGTTTTTTGTTGATGTTTGTACTTCCTTAACAAGTTCATCATTGACGTTCAAAGTATGAATCGCCTTCGAAGGGGTTTCATTTTTTACGTTACTGTTGCGAGTAAAAGTACGATTAGGTTGATCTCGCTCTTTTTTATAGCAATTTTTTTCTAGGTGAGGGAATTTACCGTAACCCTTCGAGATACAATACGAACAAAAATTATTACTATTACGTTGTGAGGAGAAAGAAGACAAAGACGAATTTGACATAGAAGAAGACGAATTAAAAGACGAGTTCGAACGTGTCGACGGCTTATCGAATGAATTAATTGTGCTTAAAAGCTTACCGAGAGTGTTCACCTCGTGAAGATTAATACGATCCTGCAGGTTTAGTGGCAAACCTAACGCTACGTGACAAATCCTGTCAAATTCGGTCATCTTTGGATTGAGAGAAGCGAGTAAACTGAGTTTATTTTGACAATAATCGGACAATGAACCAAACCTGTAGCTGTAATTGTACGCCGAACGAACTGCTGCGAGACCACGTATTCCGAAGTTGTCGATAAATGATGATTTCCAGAAATCCCACGATGTGTCTGTATGACAGAGTTGAGTAGTGGTATACCACTTCTCAGCTCCGTCATCCAGGAAAAGACGAATTACCTCCCAAAATCGGTCCTGAGCGATGTTAAGACGAGTGCACTCGGATTCAAATATCTTGATCCAGGCTTCCGGATTTACATTATTTTTCGGACTGAATTTTGTTAGTACAGCGTCCTTCACAATGGAAGACAACGAACGAGGATGAGCCAGAGAAGCTGAAAGTACTTCAGTGGCAGAGGTGATGGACGGTGATGAACGTGGCGGCTGTACCAAATCCCTAGGGTCAAAGACATTTAACATAGTACTACGGAAGACTGTGTTACCATGTTCATCAAAGTATAATGCTGCAACATCAGGTGGCAAGGTGAGCTTAAAAGTTCGTTCTTTCCATCTGGGGGCCAAATCCCTCTTAGCATTCTTTGCGACTGGAATCGCAAACAAAGACTCATGCTGCAAAGGAGACTGATATTCCTCAGGGAAAGCGAATCTTTCTGGATCGTCATCGTCCAACGACTGTATCCAGATGAGATTAACGACCGTGGTACGGGAGTCACCAGGAACGGGTTCCGCACGGAGCATAAACTTTGCACGAACCAAAGAAGAAACAGCAGACTTCATGATCGATGAAAAAAAAAATTTTACGAAAGTGGCGAGCAAAAGGAGTAACCAATAAAAGTTACGAAAGTAGTGAGTGCAAGGCACACAAACGAGCTAACAGTGGGGTGGCACAAAAGAAAAAAAAAGAACGAAACGAGAGATTTTGAATTTATAAGATCGGCGATCTTATTCAATGAACACTCGAGACGAAATGGAGAATGCGTTTTATTTGGAAACGAATTCAAAATAAGTTCGTTTCGAGAATAATGAAAAGTACGAAATAATATAGAAAGTACGAAAAGAAATACGAAAATAACAGTACGAGCTAACACATACGAAAACACGACTGCTACTAAAGCAGTAAGAAATACTGGTTAACGAAAATTACAATTATTATAAAGACGAGAGGATAATGAAACAGGATGGGACATGAAGGAATGACGACAAAAGAGTAAACGAAAGAAAGAGAAGATAAGATGGAACGAGTAGATAGGATAACTAAGAGTGCAATCTTACATATATATAATTATACACGAATATTCGTAATATTATTCTCCGTTCACTCCATTATTATTATTATATTATCCTTTTTCACCAGTCTTTTTATTTACTCCTTTTTCTTAAGTCCTTTTTAAATTTCCTTTTATATAATTATACGTATCGATATCAAAGCAGGAGTCGTAATCGAAACTATTTGCTCAAATAATAATTAGTGAAATTGAACCAAACCTTAAAAACATCATTGTTTATCATGACAAAATTCCAAAGAAAGTAAGAAAAACTAAATACTGACTAACCAATCTGCTTGATATTACCCAAGTCTGAACCAAAATCTTGTAAAACTGACGATGAAATATATGGCTGACAAGAAAAATACGAAAAAGAATATGAAACAATTAATAATATAAGCAAAATAAATATGAATGAGCAGAAAAAGGCGAGAACAAAATTCAAAGTAAATAAGAAAAATAGGAAAAGTTCGAAAAAAATTTGCATCAAAACTCATTAACACCAATAAAATACGCACTAACGCCGACTGAACAAAATACGATGTTTGCCAAACCTAGAACTGACAGTGAATGACTAAATGCGTAATAATATGAGCCTCGAAGTGAGTAATTTCAAAAAATAGCATATATGTCATCAAGTACTTCCAAATAATAGATCACCAATAAAAATCATTGAGAGAATAGTTCGATCACAACCCTAGCTTCTGATTGGCCATCTCCATTTCTTTTGTTTAAGTTTTACTCCGTTTTCCCATAATTAATCATACACCATTTACTATGTATATATTTATTCATCAAGGGGCAATAAAAATTCCCACATTACTACGTTCATGCATTTTGCCTATATCCAATAATGAACGGAACTAACTTATTCATTGACACGCAATATACGTTTCACCAGATAAACTCCTATATATTTATTTGTGTGTGTGTGTGTATACATGTAATTCCCCATTCTCCTATCTATACAATTCGCCTTGTCGCTGTCTACTATTACGTATCTGTCTTCTCCGTCTACCGCCTCACTAATACTAACACACAACTAAAATAAAATAAACATATGTTTCACCGCCGCCAACTATTCGTTTTGCACCACTACAATAATAAGTTTCTCTGTCTTTTATAATTGTGTGTGCGTGTATACTGACGACAACCAGTATCACGCCGCACAATTATATATATGTATTTTTATTCTCCTCTTTCAATCTTCCTTCTTCTCCGTTCAACTGCTTTTAATAGAGTGAGACAACAATAATCGCCATTTTAGCAGAAGGGTTTTTACACCGTTTACCGCCAATTCTCCGCTCACCTCTTCTAATAAATTCATATACGTCATCTCACCCTTTAGCCATTATTATACACTTGTTTTTTTTATTTTCCAAATTAAAAAGATCGCCATTTTATCTTCATTTTCCAGTTTCAAATAAAGACTTACGACTTAAATAAATAAATTAACTAGACTTTACGCCATCTCCGTTCATCTCCATTCACCTAGAAATTTCTCCATTTAAATATTAAATTAAAAAAAAAACGATCAATTATAGTGTACACCTTTTGATTTACGCCTGTTATTTCGTCACCTGTCATTTAATAAAAATTTACGCCACATATCACCAATTAAAAATTACGCACCACACATTTAAAATTACGCATCATACAATCAAAATTTCACGCCAGACAATAAAATTACACACCACACCATAGACAAAATTACGCACCTCATAATTTGCTGTCGACAGCCTTTTATCACGCCATTTACTTGTACATCACCACTTAATTATCACGCCACTTACGAACACCATTACGAACACCATTAATGAATAAAATAAGTTTTACATACCCATCTTCTTTTTCACGCCTACACCATACTTACAGATCGAATACCATCATGTTTTTCCTTCTTGAACTGTTGTCTTCATATTTTTTGTGAGGTACCCGGCGCCTCCACCATGTTGGACTCTGGGGGCTTGGAGTCCGTTGAAGTATGAAGTAGACGATTAATTAATTTAACACCGGAGAATAAATAAAGTAGAAAAACACAAGTACCGCACTAATAAATGAATTTAATTATGAGAGAGATAATCACATGTACGGACACAACTCAACAACTGAACAGATAGACGACGCAACTGAATAGGAACTGGAGAATGATGATACAGTGTTACCAACTAGTGATTGAACAATAATTAATGTACCGACAATTTTTCATTTCATGATCCAAGGAAACTTTTTTTATTAATATTAATTTAACAAAGAAACATAAAGTTTTACCTGTCTACGTAAAAATTGTCGCTCGAATCTCCCAGCTGGATACAGTTTGAAGGAGTTTTGAATTTGATACTTTGCTAGATCTGAAGAAAGTTCCTTTTTATACCCACTTGAACATTTTACTAAAATATTATTTTTGAAGGCTGGTACGACACCATAGGTATGACTACCTACCAGTTATAGTTATACAAAGTTCAAACTACAACAATGACAAATGAACATCGAAAGGAAATAAGTTGGAAAAATTTGTCCAGCTACTTTTGTTGCTGGCATCGTTATGTTGTCCCAGAGATTGCAAAATTTCGTATTAATAATCTTTCAGTCATCTCGACTTCCTCAATTTTATGAACAGAATAGGGAAAAGTTGCAATAATTTTCTAGAAAATGAGGTGAAAACTTGTGCAGCTGTTCATCTCTCATCTGCATAATACTGCAGAATCAACAGTTGGGCGAAATTAGGCCACTTAAATGATTAGGATTTATAACAAATTTTCTAGTTTTTACGAGTATTACCACCAGATAGACGACAGTAACGAACAAATTACAGTAGTTCATATTCTGGGAATGATCTTGGTCGTAAGCAAGGAATTTGAACTAATCGCATCCTATAATATTTTAAAATTTTAGTGTTTCAAACATTAACGTTTATTGGCTCTTTTTTCGTAATCGAGACGTAGAAAATAATGAAATTTTTACGAAGGCAAAGATAAAAAATTTTCTGAAGAAATGACAAAAAAAAAATTAAAAATACAAGCTTATTTTAAAAGAAAAACTGATTTTTTATTATGGTGTAGGTATTTACATGTAAATTAGAAATTGAGTAATAAAAATAAAATCATTCTTGGGGAACGTTTTTGTCTCTGTTTCGTACGAAGTACAATATTTACCTATAATAATGTTAATACTTATTCTAGTGAAGCTCTCATAACTTTTCTTCTAATAAACGTATATAAGTACGTTTTTGTTTGAAAGAACTGTCAAGGAAGTTCATAATCCTAAAATTTGTCATGATGAAATTATTATAACGCAAGAATGTCTTCAATACAACGCGTTTCATTTGCCGACAGTTAATTAATGAAATTAGTGCTGACCAAATGAAAATAACGGCAAAAATTCTTTCCATTTGGTTATTTCGACACACCTGGAATTTAATTTTTTCCTTTTTCGACAAAATCCCGTTTAGTTTGCAGCAGATTTTTAAAAAACTGATTAACTATTGCCAAACGTTGGCCTACAATTTACTGAAACTCATTCTGTAGCGATATTTCAAGTTCTCATTATTTTTCAAATGAGGTAACTTGAAAAAAATGTGAAAAATAGGGTACCGAGTTCAAATTTCGTTGTACTCTCATTTATAGGGACTAAAAAATTAAGAATAAGGTGGCTTTTGTTAATTTTAATCGTAAAAATAAAAACTCGATGTGAATTGAAAAGATACTATTAACCATACTGATACGTAATAATTATGGGTACCTATCCAAAAATTAATTTTCTAAGGATGGATGATTGTGAATTTGGTGAGCGATGGTACAAATAGGTGTATTGGAGTTATCTTGGTTGCATACCTGAAGGTATATTTATAATTAAACTACCTTTTGAAGTTACAATACATTTACTTGTTTTTTTTTCTTTTTCGACAGTACCTACAACTGTAAAAAAATTGTAAATAACTCGCAGATTTAAAAAATTATTCTTAAAATTGTAGTTCAATATGGAGAAACGTTCGAATATTTCAAATGATCGAATGAATTGATTCGTTTCGTCTAATTACTATACGAGTACCGAAAAGAAATAATTATTTTATTAAGAAAACGAACTAAGAATATCTGCGAGGTTACCTGTATTCATCTCAGTCGAAAATGTGTCAATATAAACCTCAACTCATTTCTTGCAATAAGTTACAACACTACGAATATAAATAGCTATTGTTAATTTCGGGATTGAAAGTAACAAAAAAGGTACGCTTCGTCAAAACCAGACTAATTAAAATTATTCATTAAGATGGTTTTATGGCCTTCGAGGGTGATTTGGGAGCATATTTTCAAAGATAGCAGTCTTCTGGACACCATTCGGTGAGACTTTATTGTGTTTTGAAATGTACATTTTTCCTAATGAAAACGATACTGGCGGTGGAATAATCGATCAAAAACATGAATTATTTGAAGAAAATTATTCATTAACAGAATATTATGATTGAACGTTTTCTTGAATATGTCGAAAAAATTAAACAAGAAATTCTACAAAAAAATTGGACAATTTTTTATTATTCAAATTGAGTGTAAAATCAAATTTTTTTCAATTACTAGAAAAATTATTTTGTTTTTCTTTTTCTTTTTTTTTCTCATAATGGGACAGTTCTAAACAATAAATGTGGATTATTTACATTAAAAAACATTTATGATATGTTTTTAGGCAGTCTAAAATTGTAGAAATTATAACAAATTTATCAATCAAGTAGGTACGTATTTAGCGAATGTATTTAGCATATGCTATAAGTAGATCCTATGCAGTTTTTTATGGGTGCAATTCTTCAACCTGCAAAAAAATATATCATTGGAAATAATGGGATGTACGAACGGAATTTCTACATAACACACAAAAAAATAAGTATCTCACAATAAAAACAAATGTCACCCATAAAAAAAAGTTGAACACAATATAATTCAGTGTAACAGGAGAAAAAAACTAACAATAGGTATATAAATACCTTTTACACAAGAAAAAAAAATTTCCAATAATTACCTATTATCACAAAAAATTAATATATGCACAGAAGAAAAGTCAAATAAATATTTACAATCAGTAATCTGTATAGTAAAATTTTTAGTATTCATTAAACTGGGATAACTTTTTTGCCTTTGATGGTGAAAAGTCCGAGATTTTTTGATGTCAAAATAAAAATAATTTTGAACTCATAATGTGGACATAATATGACGACATCATGAAGACTGTAAAACACAAATCAAGACAATATAATGTCCGAAGCAAATGTATTATGAAGACAATATGTGATGACAAGAACCAAATGAAATTTTCTTTCAGACAATTCTATAATTATTTCGTCAAGTTTACATTACAGAGTCATCATATACATAATTCCACACCTTATGTGAACAACAAGATTTCATTTGATCAACAAATAATTCCAGGAAAAATACGTCGCAATGTATAATTGAATGCATGGTAAAAACCATGCCGATAACACATATGCAGCCAAGGTCTTTTGCTTTATCGCTTCGCTTATTGTATGTCGACTCTTACACTTTTTTATCAGCTTGTGTTTGTATTCATGATGACTAAATGAAGACAATGATTTGGGAAACCTTGCCAACAAGAAAGACTACTTTGTAAAACAAATCCTACTTTTAAAACACTCTTGTTTAAGCAATACCCGGTATACTAGGTTTGTTTTACAAGTAGTTCTTCTCGTACAGGCAGATAGCAGCAAGTCCAAGTCTCAAATCATATGTTAAAGTCTTCGTGTATGCAATTTTATAAAGTGTACCATCTGCAGATGTAGAATACTTTGAACTTACATCTACCTATGCCGACAATTGGACAGTAGTTAAACTTAAGCTAGATTAGGTTGAAGACAAAAAGCAGTTAGGGATTATATTCTTTATATCATGAAGGATCAGTAGTGACGAACAAAGTTTCCCTATCTTGTCATTTAAACTACACTTTAAGGCAATCTTTTTTAGAACACCAGTGGGTGATGTTTAATCATTGACAATAAGATTAAATGTAGTTCTTGTCATTGTTTAAGAGGGAAATTTGATGTGTTGCCAACAAACGTTTTCAACAAGCTTTGTTCAAGATGACTTCATTGCTCTGTCAATAAAGGCCGTGTAGAGCCTTCTTTCACACACAGTGATGTCTCGGTTTTGATCTATCTTCATCTGTGTTGGTAATATTTTCTCACATTATTCACCTTCATTTTACACATGAAAACTCCAAAGCCTAAAGTTTCTAATAGCAGTCTTTCAAACAACAAAACCATTTCTCATGAAGACAAACAACTAGGTGAAGACAAAAGAATTCTCTGGTTCAAACACGTTTTTTTATTTCGTGCAATTTAATACTCACTGTTTTCTATGTAACTCATTGCGAATTGATAATTGCTGTAATTTTTATCGGATATAGCTGAAATTAGGTCCATAGATAAATTCTAAAACTCTTTTATTTGAAAATCAACACTATAATATTTGATTAGCTATCACATTAACTTGTTGTCCATTCATAATGTATGTATAATTTTTGTACTATTATCTGGTTACAATTTTGTTTCAATAGAGGTGAGATTTGATTCATATAGATGTTCTGTACAAGGTGGTTGAATTCAACCAATTTCAACTTTAAATGAAAGGTTCATTGGCGTTTGAGATATTTGTGATTTAGTCTAATTCAGTGAGACTTTTTTGTTAATGATTCTAGGTCCCTTGTTCCATTCCCTCCTCTCCAACAAATCATTTGATTGAAACTCATTTTGACACACATACTTTACTGTTTTTCATAATCATTCAGAAGTACAGTTTAAATTTTGCAATTGAATGTACTGAGGAGCCTATAGTGCCATAAACTAAATATTTCACTAAATTATATGAAATGACAAATAACTGAAGAACAAACATCTCAATTAAAACCAAAATAGACAGAATTTATGTTACACTTTTAACTAGTTTCACTGCCATTGATGAAAAATAATTGCACCTACAGTTATATCAATAAGAAACAGCCAAGCAATGGCATCAAATATTGCTTTTCACAAGCGAACCATCCATTCAGTTAGCATAAATTTTTATAATATCCACTTTTAATCTTGACTTCATTTATTTATCAAATTTCAAGCCTGCTCGGATGAAAGCTATAACCCTTATCATGTTAAAAATAATTTACATTCACACAGTTAGACTAAAAATAGACTAGGAATTACTACTTACTTTAATTAAAATGTCTGAATATCTGAAATACATATCGTATCGGGAGGAGAAATATTGATGGATATATCATATCGGATATAAAATATCCATAGGTACACTAAATATTGATAAACATTAATAATATGGTGAGAATTGAGAAATATTGGTTTTCAACTTTATATATTTATTAATATGTTTAATAGGTACCGTGGGTATGGTACTAATTAATTTTTTTTACATTTACAAAAAATTTTTTCAAAAAAAAAAAAAAGGTTAAAAAGTGAATAAATAAAATTTATTCAGTAAAATCTACTGGAATTAAAATGAAACGAAAAAGCATTGGAGTAAAAAAATAATACTTTTTAAAAAATAGAGTCGAATTAAAAAAAAGAACAATAAAAAATGCACTAAAAGGAGAAAAATAATTCTTTTAAAATTTCTCCAGCAAGATTTATGTTTAGAGACTGGAATTATTGAAGCAGGTGTTCTTTTCCCTTACCGTGTAGACTTTATACATATGTCAATTCTTTCCAATTTTATGCCAAAATACTTTAATTGCCGCTGACATCAATAATTCCAGTCCCTAGATCTAGGTCTTGCTGGAGAAATTTTGAAAGAATTATTTTTCTCTTTTTAGTACTTTTTTTTTTCTGAAGTTTCTTCTATTTTTAAAAAAATTTATTTATTTAACGTAATACTTTTTCGTTGGATTTTAATTCCGGTAGTCTATACTGTAGAAATTTTAAAAAAAAATTATTTTTTTGTTTTGGAGCTTGTTTATTCTCATTTGCTTCTGTTCTTTTATTGAAAAATTGTTTAACTATTTTTCGTTTCTAGCATTAGTGGCAATATTACTTTAAAACCAATAGAATTTTATTTAAAAGTAACTCCAAAACTATCACGTCGATTCTAGAAAAGATTGAATGGGGCAATCATGTGATCATCTTCTATCATTTAAAAAAACAGTTCATCAAAATTGGTGTCCGGGTTGCGAAGTAATGCTGGAATAAACATAATATATATATATGTATATATATATATATATATATGTAAGTACCTTGTGTGTCGCAAATCTAATTTGCACTTCAAAATAAGAATAGTGTGAGAGTTCTAAATTCAAAACTATTTATTCACACATAATTACAATAATGGTGAAATTAGAAAATTCGGATATTTCTTACACACGAAACAAACAAAGATCTATTCTGTTAAACTTGGTCAACGTTGAATGACTGCACGAAAGGATGAATGAAATTATCAATGAAAAATAATCAGAAACGAGCTGCGAAGTCGATGAGGATAACAAAAGAAAATGTACAGGTTAAGATTAGTCGAGAATGTTGTCATCGGATAAGAGAAGGAATGAATTTAATGAATGAAATGACGTTATTATAGATAAGTAAATCGCATGCGGTTCACTAATACATCGTAAC
This sequence comes from Ericerus pela, assembly GCA_011428145.1. Classification (NCBI taxonomy): domain Eukaryota; kingdom Metazoa; phylum Arthropoda; class Insecta; order Hemiptera; family Coccidae; genus Ericerus; species Ericerus pela. Next base: position 1,520,858 of record WOFM01000637.1, on the reverse strand, counting down.
GGCTTAGCCTAGGTCAAACATAAATAAACATGCAAAATAGTCAAAATCTCGCAAGTATGAGCGAGATTTGGTGTGATTTGGGAAAAGACGACATCGTCTTTTACATCCCCACACCGAGAACAAAGCACATACAGAATAAATAGAACAAACAACAAATAAATACATGAATTATAAAAAATAATATTGAGTTTCGTTAAATTTGGTACATTTTTCTTAAATGCTAGGGTAAAGTTTCGAAACATGATACAGATTTGATTCCTGTTTTTGGTAACCAGAGTCAACCTGAAAGATAGAGTTTGATATTCGTTTCAAGATTTTAAATGGTCCAGTCCTGATCTCGTCCAATTTATTTTTATTTAGGGGGTTTCCGTGCAAAACAAATACTTTGTCGCCGATTTGAAAATTGCTTTTTACTTTGTTTTTATCGAATCTTTTTTTGTTAATTTTATGATTTTTGCAAGAATTATCGAAAGCAGTCTATCTGTCTTTATCTAAATTATTTATTTTATCTCCGAATTCTGGAATTATTTCAAACTTTACGTTATTCATTAAATAATTTGGAGAAAATTTTGTGACAGAATGAATGGTATTATTGTATTCTTTTACACATTCTTCCATAAGGACAGACCATGATTTCTTCTTATTTTCTTGATTTTCATTAATTTTACATCTTAATCTGTTTTCTAAAGTTTGATTTAATCTTTCATTTAGTCCAATAGAGGAAGGAAGTCTACTGCCGTAAAAATTAAGTTTATATTATTTTTCTGAATAAAATCTTTAAATTCTTTGGAGTTTATTCCTCCATATTGATTGGTCAGCAGATTAGAAATATTGTGACCGTCTTTTAAAATATCTTCTATTATTTTAATGAAATCTTTGGCGGTTTGAGTTTTTGATGTTAAGATATATGCCAATCTAGAGAAATGGTCGACTAATAAATGGCAGTATCTTTTGTTTGAATTATTACTTGAAAATCCGCCTATGGTATCGAAAGACATGTATTCAAAAGGCCTTGTGGCTGGTCCAAGGTGAGAAAGATAGCTGAATTTAAGAGGAATTTGGGTTTTGTTTTTTATACAAGTGGTGCAACTCTTGAAGAAATCTTTGATGAATTTTCTGAAATTTTCATTGTAAAATTTTGGGAAAAGAGTGAGTTCAATTTGTTTGGATCCGATATGTCCAAATTTGAAGTGAATTTTTTTTATTAATTCTTTAGCGAAATCGTTCGAAATTATTATCTTTTCTTTCGATGCTCTAAATTTTTAAAATATTACGTTACTTTTTTTGGAAAGATTTTATTTTTTTATTTTTTTCAAATCTTTAAGTGCCACTTTTTGATTGTTAATGATATATTTTAATTCAATTAAATTTACAACTCTGAGTTCAGAGGAGGCCTCAAAATTTTCCAAAACTGGATTTCGAGACAAACAATCCGCTTTGTTATTAGTTTCTCCCAGCACGTATTCTATTTCAAAATTAAAATGGGATAGTTGTAACATTAACACTCTCGCTGCCAGACAGGGTTTCACCAAAATCAGTGTAAAAAAGTTTTTGAGCCAAAGTTTGAATCTCATTTAGAAGGGTCTAGATAACATATATTTATCATTTTTTCATTATACCATCCTGTGTAAGGGAGATTTTCACCCGTGTGCAATATAGCACACATGGCCTGAAGAGCTAAAAACATACTTCCACCCATGAGTAATCTAGGTGGTAAATACAATATTAAGAAACTGATAAGACCTTTGGGAATGCCTCAACAATTGAGAAACAATCAATGTACTAAACTGAAAAAGTACTTTTCATATGCTACTCTATGGCATTCTTAAAACACCCATCTTTTATTACAATGTTGCCAAATTTCTCTGCTGTTCCAGAGTTAGATGTATTCAAGCCAGTAGAAACTGAAAATCAAATTTATTTTAATGTAAACTGTGTTCTCTACAGCATGCAATCAGAAATATGTTGGTATGATCCGTGTGCAATACAGCACACATGGCGTGAATGGCAATCAGATTTGTGTGCACAAGTGCACACATGGCAGCGAGAGTGTTAATTCTCTGAGTTCATCATTATATTTTGTATTTATTTTCATATTTTCTAATGGTTTATGATCAGAGAATACTTCAAATTTTAGTCCCAATAGTCTGTGTCTCCAATACATTAAAGCTTCTTTAATAGCCAAATATTCTAAAAAAACTGCTTTTTTTTTGGGCCTTATTTAATTTTTTTGAAAAGAAAGCAGTGGGTTTGAAAGAGCCATCATCTAGTTTCTGTTTCAGAATTGCACCTATTCCTTCTAGGCTGGCGTCAGTCTGTACAATTGTCTCTCTCTTTGGATTGAAAATCGCTAAACGTGGTTCGGAACATAGAATTTTTTTTATTTTATTGAAACTTTCTTCACATTTGTCGTTCCATACAAATGGGGTATTTTTTTTAATAGATTGTGAAGGGGAGCCAGAATTATTGAAGAATTTGGAATATAGGAACGATAAAAGTTTATTTTGCCTAGAAATTGTCTAACATTTTTTTGGGTTTTGGGGGTGGGGAAGTTCCAAACCGGTAGGACATTATCAAATAGCGGGTGAACAGCATTATTCTCAATATAATGACCTAGATATTTTACTTTATTGTGGGCCAGATCGCATTTAGTTAAATTTAATCTAAAACCTTCTTCATAAACGGCTACAAAAAGTTTTTTTAGATGTTCTAGATGGTCTTTGAAGGTTTTTGAAAATATTAAAATATCGTCAGTATAGTTGACACAAAATTCATCTAGGTCTTTTCTTTTTAAAATATTTCATAGGATACGTTGAAAAATGGCAGGGCTGGTTTTCAAAGCAAAGGGCATATTTTTCAAATTGTAGTGTCCAGTCTGAGTCACAAAGGCAGTCTTGTATCTATCTTTCTTTCTTATGGGTATGGACCAGAAGGCACTATTGATGTCTAGGACTGAAAACCATTTGCAATCTCTCGCTTTTACTATCAAATCTTCTATGTGGGGGAAGAGTTGATTCTCAGGAACTATTATTTTATTTAGGGCGGAATAGTCAACGCACATTCTATTTTTGACTTTGATGCCCTCTTCGTTTTTTTTAAATGCTAAAGTTATGGGCTCAGCAAAAGGTGAAGTCGATTCTTCAATCATATCAGCATTAAGAAGCTGAGTAATCTGATTTTCTATCTCTTTTTGGTCGATTATGTTACATCTGTAGGGTTTGCGGGAAATATATCTATGTTCGGTTAATTTTATGAAGGAACAGTAGTCAGTGACCTTACCTACATCATATTAACTTTTAGCAAAAACGTAGTTGTAATCATGTATGACCTTTTTTAACTCTTCTTTCTTTTTGTCATCCAAATGATTTAAGTTTAATTCAGTTTTGGAGACTTTTATATTCAAATTTTCAAGATTATTATTTTTGTTATTTTCGTAATATAAATTTTTATGATTATTTTTTTATGATAAATTTTTAAATTTTCATCTTGGCACAGGCCGAATTTGTGAATCAGATCTAGGCCTATTAAAAAGTCATGATCGAATTCCTTTCTGTCAAGTACAAAGACGAATACATCTTTCTTTTGGGAAAAAATTTTTACTTTAATTTTGGCAATTCCCAATACTTTGCCATGACCACTGATCATCCGAAAAGATTTTTCTATCGGTTTGAATGCCTTAACCTTCATGGAGTTTATCAAGTTTCTATTAATTATCGAAATATTAGAACCGGAATCATAAACTCCTTTACAATAGAATTTGTCATTAAGGCATAAATTAATTTTGATCAGTGGTAAATAAATTAGTTTTTTGTATCCTCGTCTGATAAAGAATTTTCGACTTCTATTTTGTTCACAGTTTTTTTATTAATAGGGGGCTTATCTTTGAACCAACATAGAGCCTCGGGGTGAAACCTCTCCGAGTAACCTCTTTTTTCGCAGTTGGGACAAGGTTTCTTTTCAGAATTATTTTTCTTTTAATTATTATTGGTTGCTTTCTTATTATTATTATTTTGTTCAAATCTATTAGTATTATAAGGTGTTTTATTATTATTATTGTTATTTTTTTGAAAGTTTAAATTTTTACTTTGGTCACTGACTCTGTCTTCTTCCTCGAACTTTTTTAATTTATCGTGTAATATTCTTAGGGAGGTAACAACATTTGTTTTAAGGGAATTTTGTATGTGAACTTGTAGACCGAGTACAACTAAATCCAAAATTACGAAATCGGGTAAATTTCTATCAATTTCTAAAAGTAATTTTTCTTTCTTTACCACAAATTTGATGTAGGAGCCGTTGATGTATCGGAAGTTGTACGCATATCGGATCAATTTCCAGGAAGAGTCACCAAAAGTTGCAATCAAGTCAGCTCTCCAATTGGACCAGGCGGTGTTAAGTCCCAGTTTCCTTTAGTTTATGATGAACCAATCTGCCATTACCGATTCCAAACAGCTCTTGAATACCTCTATCTGTTTTTGTCCGTCCAGCTTGAAGCGTTGTGATTCCCTCTTGAAGGAGTCGCACCATGCTGTGACGTTTTTGTTCTTCGGTGAAAATTTCTCGATGAGGAAGTGTTTAATTATGCTGTTGACCAATTCATCTTTCTCTTTTCTAACTGGGGTGTGGGATTCTGATTCTTCTTTGGGTTTGGCCTGATCCGGAGGCGAATACTCTGGAAGCATAAACTCTTTGAAAACAAAATTGTCGTCACTATCCATGTATAGTCTTGAGATCTCCAGAGGTGTAGAGACGTTGATTGTACTGTATTGGCCTCTGCTTTTCAAAACGGAAGTTGCACTTTTTGGGGGGCCCAATGTCATCAACTCTTTGTGTAATGCGGCCTTCTGCAGCTCCTCGGGAAAGGTGAACCAAATTCCATCTCCAAATAAACGAATTCTTTTTATGTTTAGATTCGTTGTTTTGTCTGCTCCCTCAGCCATCATGAGCAGTTGAATTTTAACACACGACATGTCAATTGAGAATGAAGAAAAAAAAATTTTCACAATTCCGAAACTTTAAAAAAAAAAATTTTGATGAATTTTCTAATTTGTAAGTTCGTTGTGTGTCGCGAATCTAATTTGCACTTCAAAATAAGAATAGTGTGAGAGTTCTAAATTCAAAACTATTTATTCACACATAATTACAATAATGGTGAAATTAGAAAATTCGGATATTTCTTACACACGAAACGAACGAAGATCTATTCTGTTAAACTGGGTCAACGCTGAATGACCACACGAAAGGATGAATGAAATTATCAATGAAAAATAATCAGAAACGAGCTGCGAAGTCTATGACGATAACAAAAGAAAATGTACATATTAAGATTAGTCGAGAATGTTGTCATCGGATAAGAGAAGGAATGAATTTAATGAATGAAATGACGTTATTATAGATAAGTAAATCGCATGTGGTTCATTAATACATCGTAATGGCTTAGCCTAAGTCAAACATAAATAAACATGCAAAATAGTCAAAATCTCGCAAGTATGAGCAAGATTTGGTGTGATTTGGAAAAAGACGACATCGTCTTTTACATATATATATATATTACGGATTACATTGATAACCTCTTCCTTTTTCTGAAGTAGGTTAAAAATGAAAACTTTGGATATTTTCTTAAAAATATCGATAAGGATATCGAAATCACTAATATAGCATCGATAATTTCTTTTGGTCTAACTAAAAAATGTCATATCTATGTAGGTAATTATAAGTACCTTTTCTGTGTATAAAATCCTTAACTTTCGTTTAGTATCATCCAATGTGGTTTTTGTTTTTGCTGTTGATGTTTTTTTTTTTCTTTTTTTCATCTACAGTAGTTATTTGAGAAAGACTTGATGTTACAAACTCTAAATTGGTACCACTTTGGATTTCTTCTCTAAATAGTAAAAACCTGGGCTACGCTAACCTGCTAAACACAACAGAGACAATAGATACAGCTGCAACAAAGATGTACGTAAGAGCTGAGTCCTAAGGCTTTGGACTCCCTCTCAACAAATACAAAGGCCAATTGCATTTATTCGTCAGTTTTGGAGACCTTTTAATTGGGAGGGGGTCAAAAGTGACCACTAAGAGTGTACCCACCCTTCTAAAGATGTACCTATCTACGCCCTTGAGCTGCAAATAAAAATAATTTAATTTTTATCAATTTCTTTTTTAAAAATATGACCATACCATATAATAGACTGCGAATAGATACATCTCACTCTCCGTCCACGACATTAACTTGTAACAATAAAATAATTAACAAATTCCGCATTAAAATGTTGCAAACGTGTAAAATTTTAATATACTATCACATATTTACAATATTCACATAACACAGACAATGTAAATAGATAAATTAAATGCTTAATCAACGACAGAAAGTACGAATGAAGGTAACAAAACCAAAAATAAAACAAAAACCGGCATTTTCAAATGTGAAACTAAAATACCAGCCTATCCTCTCATATTTAATAGGTATCAAAACGCGTCAAACTTTCAAAAATTCACGATTAATCTGGTCTAGCGTTTTACCGGAGACTTCTGGCATGAAGAAACGAATGAAATAGACGGACAAAATACAGACTGCGGTGAACAGCACGTACACGTGCCCACCCACAGAGGCAAACAAAAATGGAAACGCTTTGTTGGTGGTGGCCGCTGCCAAAAAGGAACATACCGACACAACGGATGCGAATCCTTTGGCATCGGCTGGCAGCACATCGCCGAGTACCGAATCTGAGGAGCCGCTGGATAAGCTGTAGAGTACGGCGATTGTTGAAATTGCCATCACACGCCACGTCAGCACTTCTGGAGTTGAGTCACCGATGGTTGTGAACGCCAGCACCAGAAATCCGAACGACGAGCAGAACTGCGACGTTGTCAGAATGTTTCTGATGCCAAAATACGGTAACAGCACACAAGAGGTCAGTGCAGTAATGCACATGAGTACACCTATGATTACGCTGCACATGTTTGCGGCGGTAGGAACATATTTGGGAGTGCTGCTGCCGAGCACTGGACTAGTGATGCCACTGCCAACCGCAGTCGTGAGATTTACATTCGTTGACAACATCAACGCTTCGGCTGGAGGCAGTGGTGAAGAATATGGAGTAAATCTTGGTGGCCCCACATAGTGAGGTACATATGGCACTGGAAAGTTAGGAATTATCACAGAGCTATCATTGTTACTAGTTCCAGGAACATTGTTCTCGATGATGTTGATCATGTATGTGAGCAGTGTGCTGGGACCACTCATGGCCAACAGCATATTTACAGAGGTGAAGATCGCCACCGGCTTGTACACATCTCGTCGACTGAACTTTTTCACTCCTGACTTCAACATTGACCAGTTGATGCTGCTGGATAGGCACACAGTTGGCATCTTCGTCGTAGTTGCATCTGCCAAGAGAACAGGCTGAGCTATGCCCAACTTTCTGGCTGCCCATTCGGCATCTCCTAATCGACCTTTGCAGTACAGCCATGTTGGACTTTCGGGTATAACACGATAGAGTAGGACAAGCAAAGCGATGGAAAGCAGCGTGCAGATGGCAGATATTTGTCGGTAGTTGATGAAGTTGGCCAAGAGCAGGGTAGTTGTTGAGCCGATAGAGCCACCCACCCCATTCCACATGAGGAAACTGTTTCGCATACGCACGTTACCAACCATAATACATTCTCCAGCATACACTTGGGATGCATATCCAACAGTGCCAGTGGTTAGACCATTGAACATTTGACCTAAAAGAATGAGGCTCGGACTGTAATCTGACAGCAGTAATGACCAACCGATGACGCTGGCTGTCAGACTGTACAACAGAACTGCTCTACGTCCAAGTCTATCGATGAGGAAACCGACTAATGCGCAACTTATTGGAGCTGAGAATGCACTTAGTGATCCTGTAACATATTAAACAAAAACATGAATTAATGTTGGTCAACAGGCCTAGTAGTATATTTAAGAAGATTAAACTCCAAAACAGATCTAATGTGTACCATATCTAATGTATCAAAAGTTTCAAAAAATCCTCGCAGACTCATTGAAATTTATCTTGCTCATCAATTTTTAAAAATTTTCAAAAATATTTTTCTTCTGGCTTTTGCATTAAGTAACTAATCCTCACAACCCGATCAAAAATTCAGAAAATTAAATAAAATCTAATGGAAAAATAAATTTTGCAATGCACGCTCCCCTCCCCAAACAAAAAATAAAAAAGAAGGCCCAACATATTTGTTTGTTTTAGAGCCAAACAATAATGAATAATTAATTTTATTTTTGTTTTGACCAAAAAATTTGATTAATAATTTTACCTTAGAAAAAGAAAGAACTGTGAAAGTGAGCAAGAGAGTGATTGAGCCATACGATACAGTCAACTCAAATTTGCGCATGTGCCCAACAATATTGTTTTGCTTTGTATTGAAATTCGCTACTTTTTGTTAGGTAAAAGAGTATTACAAAGCATATTTTTCAGTTGGGTGTTGCAAAAAATAAATTGGAGGCCTATTGAAGAAGAAGGTCAATAATAAAATGTATTTAAAAAGAAAAGAATATCAGCCTTCGTACTTAATTTATAATCTACTAAAAATCACACATAGAATGACACCCATAGTGAATCCTCGTGAGTGGAAGTTGTCACTGATTGGCAGTGGCAACACAAAAATATTACCTTGTGCAGATTTCATACTGCATCACATTGTCTCATTTTTGTTGTCTATACCCTAGATTTCCATTAAGACTGCCCCATGAATTTGCCCAAATATTTGAAAAATGGAAAGATGTGGCTCACACTGTTCAGAGATATTTGTTGGTAAAAATGCACACTTTTACACAGGTTACAGTAGTGGTTATAGTGGTGCCAAAAATATCAATACGTATTGTTATTTGCTCCAAAATATCAATATTTTGTACATCAATGCTAAAAAATATCAAAAAATTATCTATTTGACAAAACTAACACACAATCTACCCGATATATGGCGATATTTCATCTCAAATATTGTTGGGATTACCAATCCTGTTCACTCCACACTCCTCGGAACACTCAATTTTCTTTATACAAACACTTTTATACATTTATACTCGCGGCTACACTGATACTTGTTCCGCCGCCGCTCATTCGTTTATCTTTGTACGTCTCCACCATGTGCATACTTTTCACACTCTGTACTTAACATAATATTCTCATTGCTGCAATTACGCATTTCTGAGACGTAACTTCGTGAACATCTTTTATTTTTCTTCAGTTACATCGGAACAATCTTCCTCAACCTCTATAAATATCGATGCGAAAAAATATCGATATTTTGCACTACTGGTAGTGGTAGTTGCGGTACCTTACACCTCTTTAATTATAGAGAATGCGTGTTTTATTTTATTAATTTTTTTTTGTTTCTTTTATCTATGTGCAAATTTCATATTGTTGGTTTTAGTAAACAATTTTAAAAAATGGAGCGTGCCATGCAAATGTAGCAAAAAAGATCGCCACTGGAATATTTTGGTTATAATTGTCAAATGAATATAATAGCTATACAAACACAACAGAGTAGGTCTGAAAGATGTTTTATTCATTGGCTGCCGGAACATACATTTACATTTCAATGTACTCGTAATATTATAGGCTCTCCATTATAACTAGGAGATGCTTGTCTACATCCTATCCAATGATGAACCAGTTTTCTTATCCTGTCACTTAAAAAAACCTCACTTCGTCATTCTCTTAATCGAAAACATGGTAAAATGAATGCTAGTAAGGTCACTCTTTAAATTTGGAAAAGAATGAAAATTGCGAGGCACAAAATTTACTTTAGAATAAGTTCAAATTAAAATTTCAGAATTCTTCTTTGGCTAGGTGAGAAAACTGGTTCACCGTCAGAGCCCACACTAAAACGTAAACGAATGTTTTTATAGCCAACCAAATTGACTCATTTATATTCCTTTCTTATTTTGCTTCAATAACTACTATTGAACCTCTGTTAAACGAAATTCTATTAAAAAAAATTATGTTTTTATGTAGGTAGGTAACCTACCTATGGTACCTAAGTACTTAACAAATTTATTTTAATGAACCTTGAAATTGGCTTTCAAGACAATTTGAATTAAAAAAAAATACAAAATTATTCGACGAAGTAATATGGATAGTGTTAATGTGGATAATCACGTTTAGAAATATTTATTTTTCAATCATCCATTTAACACGACATTACCAAATGTACTTAAATCGAAAATATCAGTTCCATGAAATTCCAGGAAAAAAAGTGTTGGCAAAAATTTCTCGCTATAGAACAGTCTTCTAGGAAATATTGCTCATCACTTTTGAACTAATGTTTAGATTCGAACCAAAATGGGTGAAATTGAAGGCCATATTATTTCAAAAACACCGCTCATGTTCTGATAGTATTGATTTGGGGGGGGGGGAATCGAGGTGGAACGTTACAACCAATTGCAAAAAATCACACAAAGTAGACAATTACTCGAGAACCATAATGAACGACACAAAAATAAAATCGGTAATATCGCATTCAACTGCATCATACAATCTGGTAGGGGCAAGTGTAAGTTGACACAGCCTAGCTATTTAGAAATACAGTTACACTATCTATCCTCCGTTTCGGTAGTTAATATGTCTTTACATGATAGTACATTGTCGATATAATTGAACTCTCTATGCATATTTCTCTTATCAGAAATCAGGAAAAAGTGTTTTTGGAATATCAAAGTTTTTTTTCTGAGAAGAAGAAAAATCAAAAATTTGTACAACTTTTTCAATGAAAGGTAAGTGAAATTGGTATTAATTTGAGGTGCTATTCATGACAAACACAATTACATATAATAAAGGTGAAAATCAAAAGAATTTTTGCCAGTATTGTTCATTATAGAAAAAAAAAACGTCATGTTGTAAAATGATACAAAATTGGTGTTGTAAGTTGACACAACAAAATTTCAACAAATATTTATAATTTCAGATGAAGAATCAACATGGCCATGTTTGGAAGACCCAAAATGGGTTGTAATCAGCTGAAAAAATGAATACAGCGGTAGATTTAGTGTTGAAGAATGGACACAGCATCAGATCAGCAGCACAAATTCATGATTTGAATCATAAGACTTTGGGAAGGCGAATATTTTCATTTTTTAGATGATTTATTACCTTTATGTTCAATATTCTAAATCTGATTTGGCTTTAGTTCTGTAGGCTACTGTAATTTGAAATTTAGTTACTTATATTTGTTTTGTTTCTAGACAAGAAAGTGACCTACTTTGCTGTGTACAACCTATGAAAAGAAGTGGAACAACAACACATCAGAATCAAATTTTCACTTTCAATTTTAAAAGGGAAATTCAAAATTTATGTTGATTTGTTTACATACCTACCTATCTATTTTTTTGATTTTTTTTTGGAATTCTGAATTTTTTAATTTTTTAATCTTAGACATGCTGTTTAGGCTAAGTCGTTTTGAATACAAAATATATTTTTACTGATTACTTTTATATTATTTCTATGTCAACTCACACCCTCATCTCATGTGTCAATTTACACTCCTCTTGTGTCAACATATAATACCTTCTGTGTCAACTTACAACACCAAAGTTGTAAGTTGACACAAAAATATGTGTTCAAATAAACAATCATAATGTTTGATAGAAACTCCCTAGGGAAATGGTTTTCTGGCTAAATTATGCATCAAGGTTTACTTTTTTAAACTATGAAAAAAAAATTAGAAAAAAAATATAATTGATCATTTTATAGGGAAAAGTGTGTTTTTTGTGTCAATTTACAACCCTTGCCCCTACCTATATATTATTTAGGTACTGAATTTCAGCCCCGTTGAAATGAAACAGAACTCCTTTGTGGCGATAGCAAGACGGTGCAAAAAAAAAAAATTACTTAGTTCTTTAAGGTGCGTTTTTGTAGTAATCTCTACGCAGGTAGAATAACGAAATTTCAATTCAGCCAATTTTTTTGCAAGGACTATCGAATTCGTTATACAGTGGTCCTACTGGATTTCCGTTCGCCAATTTATGACAAAGTGTGCTATTCTTCTGAGCCAACCCTCGTATATTGTCTCCAATAGCGACGAAGGGTAAGTTATAACCTTCCGGAACATGGCTGAAGGCTATTCCAACATCGTTTCTAACGTCGCACTTTGAACAAAATTTTGACGAGAAAACAAGTCGCAAGCATAACCAAACCTAGGCCTACATCTTTCTACTACGACCTTATAATCCATCCGTATGAATATTTAGCTTAATTTAACTAGCGAATGCGCATTTAACTGATAAGCTACGAGAATTTTTTTTGCCTCTCAAATTTCGATTTTATCATATTTTTTTGGAAATTCTGTTTTGTTTTTTTTTTCTGCTTAATTAAGAAAGGATTGTAAACATCCTCTGTGGAATTAACTACAAATATATTTGTAGTATATTATGAAAATGTATGGAGAATAGCGGGAAATCAAGAAAACTTGCCTCATAATTATACGAATTGGGTTTTGTGCGAGAAATCCAATAATTACTTGGGCATGCGAATTTAATTAATTTCGGTTTCATCAATGCCATCGAAAAGGTAAACCTGGTTAATTACTTCGGCGTTATTTCGATTAGATGATAATTTATTTGAGACGATGGTAAGTATTGTTAGAACGCAGTGTCATTGTGTCAATTCGGTGGAATGAATATTTTCTTCTACGCGGGTTCTTTTATAGGCTGTTATGATAAAAAATGCATTTAGTTGCTCGGACATAACATGAAATGACTCGACTCATTTCTTTCTCTACCTACTTTAATTTAGCTGATAAAACACTTTTGTATAATTTTATGAAAGCAAATTTATACATTTTTACTTTCACTCATAAAATCTATCGGAATTTGGACGGAGATAGCAATGCCTCCACATTTCTCCCTGTCCAGAGACTTTATTGTATAGTTTAGTATTTTCAAATTTAGCCTATGTTTGGATGAAAATATATAAATTTGTTGGAAACTGAGTAGCCAGCTGTGGCTTGCGGTGGTCGCCGTAAATACTTCATGAAATTTAAATTGTGAGCAAGTAGCGTAAAAGCGTATAAAAATAATTAAAGGTATGATTAGCTGAATCAAGACACGTTGGGTAAATGTACCGATTATGCGGTAGGTATATGTTCCAAATGTGGGTTACCATTGCTCCTCAGGACCAATTAACGCAGTCTGCTGAAAAACAATTGAGGATAGTTAGTAAGACTTTTCTGTAGTACCAATCCACAAAAACAGTCGTAAGAAGATGCCTTAAATGAGTTTTTTTCTTAAATTTTTTGAAATTTTTCATAACTTTTCGACAAAATACTAATTGAATATCAATGTCAAACGGAAAATTTGAACATTTCGATTCTATTTCCAAGTATGTATTTTCAATCTTGTAAGTTGATTCATTCAATTTTGGGAATTTTTTATTTTCATAATATCATAATTTAGAGAGCGAACGTAACGTGGGGTACCAATTATTTATATTTAATTTTAAATGACTAGAAAATACGTCATACCAACCCTGTTTTTACTTTAGAAATTGCTCATTTAATATTCAGATTCATGCTACAGTATTAACGAAGATAAACTAAAGTGGAAAACAAACATTTTCTGTTCTAGTTTTTTTTAGCACCTGTGTCAACCAAAGTACTGATTTCCAATGAAGGTAAACAGAAGTGGAAAACAAAAATTTTCTGCTGTATCTAGTTGTTTTCCTTGCCTGTATCAAACAAATTTGGAGTTTTTTCTCAATTTTTTTTTCTATTAATGTAAAAAAAAAAAAAAAAAAAAAAAAGCTGAATTAAAGACTATGAAACATTTATGATGAGAAGACTATTGCTTAAATGGTAACTTTTCTAGGTACCTTTAATTGTAGCATAACTATGAGCTAAGCCACAGTTTAAAGCTAGTCTCATCAAAAATTAAAATAGTATATACAACAGGGTTGATCAGTGTGCAATCAACTTACTCTTGTTGTGAGAAGTATTCACACATAGAAGGTAACCTACAGCTTTACATACTCTGTCACTTAATACACAAATGTATGGGAGAGCCAAATACAAGGCAAACACTGGCGATTTTGTAGTCAGTTTCGAGAGTTTATACAGTGGATTTGGCCCATGCACACAGATACACATATGCACATATACATAGGGTATTAAATCATACTTTACGTCTCCTACCTCCTTAAGGTGATAAGAAACAACGCAGTGCATTTGGTACTGGCCTGTGACATCACTAAGATCCTTATCAGGTAATTTGTCATGGTCCATATAATCTATCTTACTTGTACAAATGTACAGGTACAAACATACAAACGTACGTGCATGTAATTGTTTAATGTCATAGAGATGAAAATATGCCAGCCTTTTAGCGGCAACTGTCATCAAGGGGTACAAACCCCTGTACTTCCTAATTTTAATGTTTTGCATAAATTTTTGGGTACCCTATATCAGACAAAAGTAGTACCGCATATTAGGTATATGGAATATATTTAGAATATATATACTGCTTATTAAAAAAGAGGGGTACCCCATATTGGGAACACCTTTTGTGAAGTCATTATTTTGAGTCATATGACAAGAAAATTCATGTAAAATCAAAGCATGGTTCTGTAGACTTTTTAATGTTACAAACAATAACATCAAGAACTATTGATCCTGATTCCTCCATAAATTTTAATTTAGATTGATTTTTCTAATTTATATACAATTTTAAAGTTATGTACCTAGGTAAATTTACCTTACTCTTAAGTAAATAAAAACCTTATACAAGACTTCAAATTTTCAAAAATTCAACCAGATATGTGAAAAAAGACTGTTTTTAAATATTCAATGGATATAGGCCAAGAATTAGAGTAGGCTACACGTCATTAGGTATCTAGATTTTTCGATTTTGATCAAATTTAACACTTTCAGATTAATTTATATATTAAAGCCACTTCTGCAAAGCTATCGTGTAACCATAGTTACATACATAAATTTGAATATGCGTATATTTCAGTTTCAGTTTAAGTCATTTTAAAGTAGATTTTAAAAAAAAAATCTACTTATTAAAATTGTCTTAGTATTTAGACTCAATGGTGGGAGTGGGTACGTTTTAATTTCATGATCTTCTGAGCACTTCAGCACTATTTTTGTGAATTCATTTTGGGTTTGAGTCCATTTACAGGCATAATTTTGATTTGATGGTTTTGAAATTTGAAACACAAACTCGGATCCACCTAAGAAAGAACCGTATTGTTTTTGATCAGGATCAGGTACATATCCACCTAGTAGGTCAGTTTATATACATTTTTTATTTAACAGTGTAAGGAAAAGAGGATTAAGAGTACGTACTTCAGTTTTTACTCTCTGGCTGCACTAATCTGAAATATGTCAAATGTATAATAAACAACATCGTATACGGACCTTGTGTACTAAATACTATGATATTAGGTTGACTGTATGAGTTTCAGTATGATAAAAACTGTTTTAGTAGGTCTCCTTACTATTTTCTGTAATGACATTGCAAGACACTGAAAGAATTTTTTTTTCAAATTAACCACAAAAAAATCAATAATATCTACTGTGTATGTATCAAAAAACATACCCAGGAGATATATTTTGAAAAATTTCAATGCGTAGTTTAAGAGACTTTTTTACCAAACAAGTGTTAGTCAGTTAAGAGTACGCACATAGCCTAAAAGCAGGATATCAATGCTTAACGCATGGTATTTTGTAAAGAAAAGAAATGAAAGGTTAAAACTGGTTAATTTCACAAAGATATTTTCATGCGTCCTGCTCATGAAGAATATTTCTGAGTTAGAGGAAAATTCAGGGAATTATAATGCACATTTTGTAGAAATTGGTGGTGTAAAGATTCAAAAGGATATAATGGGAAAGAGAAATTTTTACCAGTCTTTGTTAATATTCAGATTTTACTATAAAAATTATACTTTTTCATACTTGATTTCACATTTTATAATTTTTTTGAGTTTCAGTGTTTTTTTTTTGTTTTTTTTTCCAAGTGCATACTTTTAGAACCTCTACTTGGGTGAGTTAGAGTACGCAAATGAATTTTTTTTATGAAAGTTAAATTGTGAAATTACAGATCAAGTTACAGAACTCAAATAAGCAACAAACTGTAGCTAATAGAATATGATAGTATTTCACAGGAAAATTTGAGGTAGTGGGATTTCCAGGGGCTGCAAGGTTGACAGTATAACAGTAAGTGAGTAGGTACTCTTACCAGCCTTTCCCTTACAAATCGCTATTTTCAATCGATAGGTCCAAAATTCGGTATACATATTCGTTTTAGATCAAGGATAATACTTATCAATTTTGGTGCGCGTAGCCCTTACAGTACGTCTGGTAGGGGTGATTATGTTACATTTTTGGCAGATTAATGGCTCTAAAAAAAGTAATTTTTAAGCTATGGTCACAAAATTTTGTACCGGTATTGACCTGAAATATATCTAACATTCTTTCAAATTTAGTTTCTATTGGTATTATAGTTCATTCGTTGGGGCTGTTGTAGCTGCTAATTTTTTATGTTATCTCAATAAAAGTTGCAATTCTCTTTCAATAGTCACAAAAGTTGGTACAGACAGTACCTCTCATACAAGAATTAGACCTATCCATTTTGTTTTTGATTAGTCAATTTATTCCCAACGTATCATCTATTCGGTGTGATTTTCCCTCTTTTACCCTTCCGATAATGGTCCTGAAAAATTCGTTTTCTAGGCTTCGACTACCGAATACAACTACCTATAATTTAATGCATAATTTGCATCAATTGGCATAATACTAATTAATGCCGTCGATACGCAGAATTAATAAAATGTTAAAAACACAGAAAAATACGTCATCGCATACTTGCATAAATAGATAAATCGCATTACAATTATGGAAAAATAACATTTCGAATGTTTCCAACAAAATAGGTATCGGTATCTATTATCTGGTAGCTACATTATAAAGTTGAGAAATGGTAATTTTCAAAACCGTCGGTCAAGTACCTGCATTACTTGAAGTAAAAAGTATAAACAAAATCGCATATGATTATGCAGATTCCTGTATATTATACGTTAATAAACAAACTTATCAAAGATAAGAAATTTGTACTCGTCAAGTCATACACTGCTAGGTACAGAGAATACGATTAAAACGAGGAAATTTTTCTGCTTTATATAATTACGTACGTAGGGAAAAATTGTTTTTAATTTGGATTAGGTTTGTTCTGCATAATAGGTACATTACTAATATCTGAGATACCGACAGAAAATTTATACTTTTTATGGATGGTTTTCCCGCCACAACAAACAAATTAATTACCAATTAATTATTCACATTTTATACGTTGATGACGTAATAAACGCGCTCGACTTAATTGTGCCCAAAAAAAAAAAAAAAACAAAAACAAAAAACAAAAATTCCAAAGTGAAAGAAAAAAATACCGCAATATGTAGTTAAATGATAACGGTACCTGAAGAATTCGCGCGAACTTGTTTTGTTCGTGAATTTTTAACTAATGGGTATCGATAGGCCTACCTACATTTGGGTAAATTCGTGACTGCCCACATAGGTGATCGAAGCGTAACAAACGAACGGACGAGCGCTGCGTATTTTTCCGCACAAGACCAAAAAAAAAACCAGCCGCCACTTACCAAACCACGATGCGTCGGTCAGATTTAATTTCATTTGTGGCAAAGCAATCGCTACGTACATCTGATTGAGTCCGGCTAGAAATGCTGGCGAAATCAGCACCAATCCGAGAAAAACCTTAAAAAAAGGAAAAGAAAAAAAAATAAAAGAAATAATACTTCGATTAAAATAAAAAATGAAATCGGACCAAGGTCGGAACTATAGCTGAATTGATATAAATTTATTAAAATTGTAAAAATTCGAAGCTATTATTTTGCGTAACCGAACTGATTTTTAAGCAGGTTTTCTATAGAAAATCTACTTATTACGCTTGGTGCGGTATTAGCCACCAAGGGTTGGGAGTGGGTACGTTTTTCGTTTCACTATCTCAGGGAAATGTTGGCATTAATAAATCATATATATATATATATATATATAAATGATCGTATACGTATTCTGTTTTCTTGTTCCCTTGGTACAGGTTGCAATTTTTGTCCGATAATCATTAAATTTGGTACAAATATTCGTACTAAGCTAAGAACCAAACCTACCGATTTTGGTACGGTTAGGCCGGACGGTACTTCCTGTACTGATATTTTTGCTTTTATATTAGTCATAAAACGTGGAGTTTTAGGACAGTATGTACGAAATTTAACACAAATATTTAATATATTTGATTGAAGCATAGGTACTATTAATTTTGATGCGGATCGGCCGGATAGTATTTCCGGTAGAGCTGTTTCTTCCTCTTTATAATTTGCATGAACTTTTCTTTTTATAAAAATTATCCACATGTTAATATTTTCCTTTTTTTATAGTATTTCTTTGATTTTATTTGAAATTATATGATTATTTACCATACTTTATCAATTTAATCAATTTTTCGCTACAAGAAATAATGCTTTTAAATTTCACATCGTCCAATATTTAGTCAGCAGCTGACAAATTTCGTACAATCATAAAATACGATATACGCGTATGAACTTAAAGACAATTAATGCGACCATCAAAATTCCGTATGCTTTTTTCTCGAAAAACTACTTTTTCTAGCGACGCTTGCTGCGCTAAAGTTTTTTTCTTTATCTGATATCTGGCGCTGACGTCCTTAATAAGAGTTGGTATAATATCATTAAGTCATGATAAAAATAGCTTATTTCTGTTTCTTAACCTGCTAGGGCTGTAACAACGTTGCGATATATTCGTAAAAGAAAAAAATAAAATAAAATTATAAAAATTAAAGATCATAAAATTCACTTTCATTCCGCTTTACACCGACGATCACTCCTCTGGGTATGGATATGTAGTATAATAGGGAACTAGTTGTCCTTCCTCATCTCTATTGGCTTATCGAATCTTCGGCCAATTCGTTTCGAAAACGGCGAATTTTGTGTTTTTGCTCTTGAAATACGATATAACCTACGAACGTGAACACGAAACTGACCAGTTTCATGTAGGACAAGGTGTGTTATAGGTAGCTTTTCGTGTTTCTTGCGAAGGTTAAGGACCCGATATTATTATTATTATTATTATTATTATTATTATTATTATTATTCGTGTTCCTTGTACGCAGAGAGTAGTCTTCCTGAGTGTTTATCAGCCTCACTTTTACATCCTGCCCCGACCAGTAGCCCAGCCAAGAAGGGATATGGGTGTTCAAACCACTCCTCACCAAAAAGAAATAAAAACTCGTACCTATAATGCCTTTTCTCAGCGATGACTAACGAATGAGAATTTGAAGATTTAAATGACTAACCCACCAAAAATTTTGATTTCCTGAACAAACGATAATGGTATTTTGGTAAAAGATACGAGTTCGGTATGTCTTTGCAGAAATAATTTTTACTCGACCTTCGCATAATATTGAATTTCATTCGGTGAATGGAGAATATTATTTTGAAAAAATTGTGGAAATGAAATTAAAAACACATTGAGCATGGTTGGGTAAGTTTGAGAAGATGCAGCTTCCATTACGTGGAATACCTTTTTGTGAAAAAGATATTCTCACCAGAAGGTAATCAATAGATTTTGCGTGTTCTGCCACTTCATATGTAAACATATGGGTAAGCCAAAGCCTGGACGAACACTGGTGATTTTAGAGCCAGTCCGGACAGTTTATATATGGACTTATTCACACGCACACAGACACTCATATGTAGTAATTATGTAAGTTCGTGTTAGGACTTGTAACCGAAACATTTTTAGGGTTATTGGTTACTGGGAACCAATGACAATCTATATTGTGTTCTGGTTACTGATTATTGGTTAAAAATGTAATTGTTTGGATACTGGTTATTGTTCTGGTTAAACAAAATAACTTTTCTGGTTATTGGTTGTGGTCACTGGTTATTGGTTAAGTCAAAATTTGTAGTAAAATAGATGAAAAAAATTTTCTCCAGGTCAAATTATCTATAATTAATAATTTTCCAGGAAATGATTAGTAATTTTTCAAAAAAAAAAAATCAATAATTTTGATATTTCATGAAAATCAATAAAAACCTATTCTTTCTGGTTATCATTCTGGTTAATGGTTTCAGCATTTTATGGGAATTGGTTAGGAGAAATTTTTTTGTTTTAGTTATCAGTTCCCAAATCAATGTTGTCAATTTATTTCGGCTTTTAGTGGTTATTGTTCTGGTTATGGTTGTGGTTATAAGCCCTACTTTGTGTGAGCAGATCGATGCATCATTTCTTATATTGATAAGAAATAGCGGACTGGTTCATGTACAAAATTGTGACAACATTGTTTTTGTTACATTGGTCACAATTTGGTACTCGTACATTACTCACATGTATGTACAAGTAATTATGATCGAATTTAATTTGTGCAATTTGTTTAACGTCATAAAGACAAATATTTGTCAGCATAGTGGTGGCAACTGTCATCGGGGGTCCAAGTTCCATCATCTCATACGAGTAATGTCTCCACAGGCTATATCATCAATGAAATATTTTCTAACTTGAATAAAAAAGTCATCAATAGGTTCTAGAGGAATTTTCATTAATTTCTGTTAGAAAATAAAAAAATAAAAAAAAAGAAGAAAAAAAAGAAGAAAATCTTAATTTATTAAACAAAGTATACATAATAATGACGTTGAATTTTTTTCTTCCTTTTTTTTTTGTTTTTCTGCTCCTCTTTTTAGCTGGTTTCTCGTTTTCTTTTATTTATTTTTGAAGGTTTTGGTGGTATTTTTCCAGTGTTAATTTCCTTCCCTCCAACGCAAATGTACGAAGAAATTAGAAAGAATATTGTATAATTACTAACCTACCATATTTTTTTTATAATTTTGTGACAACATACAAAAATGGTGGAGGAGATCTCGAAGTGACAGAAATCACTCAAGTTATACGCGAATTATATGGTATTAGGTACGTACCTTTAATTCTTTCAAATTTTCCAGTTTTTACTTTCATTCATAGCTTAAAATAGTAGGCCTAAATGAAATGATATGAGTTCGAATACTTTAGCAATAATTACAGTTTTTCTATGGTATCTATATTAACGTTTAATCATTTTTTCAATAATTCCTTCTATTTTCTCAGCGCTCTAATAAAAAAAAAAAAAATATTATTACACTTAAGATATCTGACCATCATTATAGATTTTAATAGATTTCCACAACCACGGTGGAGATCATGTAATTTTTTCAGTTGAAAAGGAGTTTACAAAATTTAAATAATATAGCAATAAAAAGAGTGACAGAAAAAACAGGAGTGGAGCACTCCATGCTTTGTCAACTGTTTTATGGTAAGACGAAACAAAAACGGAAAGAAATAGTGATTTAACTGTTACAGTTTTTTTCAGAAAATTAATTTATAAGCCAAATGCAATAAACGAAATGGGATTTTCATGGCTTGGTACATCTACAGTGGCGTACCAAAGGAGGGAGACTTATGTGATAGTAGCACTCTCGAGAGCCCAAAATGAGAGAAAAAACCATTATACAATGTATATTTACAAAGTAGTATGATGTTCGAATTGTGTTCTAATTTTTGTAAGCTTATCAACATCATTCACGTACTTCGGATTGTATATTCGGGGGGGGGGACTTATTTACAAAATAATTTTTTGTTCACTCCGCTCCAAACACATTTTTACTATTTAGTCGTTTTTGAGGCTTTTTCATGCTCCTATTTCTTACACCAGCTACTACAGTAGGTATTTAAATAGTAGGCTACTACTTGCGACAACAAAATACATTCTTAAAACAAAAAAAAAGTTTTTCTTTTTTCAAAACTGCTAACAAAATCTAACTGCTTGACTATTCGACATAAGGAAAACGAAATCATGTGAAGAAGACGACTTTCTTGTCGGCTGAATGACATGGAAATAGATGATAGATATCCGGCAAGAAATTTGGCGCAGAACATTTTTTTTTTTTTTTGTTGTTGTCTTGTCTGCAAATGTTCGTACAAAATGAACAGTTTTTCAATTTTTACAAAAAATTAGTCGACATAAACGGGGAAACACTCACCATACGTGAAACCGGAGCTTTCGTTTTGCCATAATCGAACTGCATAATCGAAAATTTACGAACTTTCGTATATTCGGCGCAGAAAAGGTTGTTGTTCTTTTGTTTCCAATCTCAAGTTTTAGAAAATACCATTTTTTTTTTGTCTAATTGATTTGTCGACCCAAATATGTATTTAAATAAAACGATTATATTTTAATGCCGAGCCTCGTTAATTAACAAAAGACATACAATATAATTGCTTATAAAAATTAACGAATACTCGCGAACCAAGAGACACGCACGCACACGCATACACACGAACCAACCCGTTCGTATAGCGTACTAACTCGATGATACTAGGATTTTGATTGAAAAATTAAAAAACCCAACGAAGGTGGAAAAACTTTTTCATCCAGTAAAACGAGAACTTACGCTATAACCATTGTGTGTGTGTAGGTACTTGCGGTTAACGAAATGGTAAAAAACAACAACAACAACAACAACAACAACCAAACCGGTTTGTTAATTCGATCGCACTGAAATGAGTTCGAGGATATCATTGTTTTTAAATAAAAATTGGACTATATTATCGTATATTTGTTTTTTTGATTTGGTTTTTTTGTTTTCCTATCGTATAATACGTAACTATCTTCCGGAAAATTATGGCGAATATCGAATGGATGAGGAAAAACCGGAAGTATCGTCTGCATAATGCGCACGCTGGTAAAACCCTCCTTCATTCAACACAAAGAAACGATCAAGCTACGTACATACCTATCATGCGTTGGGGAAAAAAACAAAAAAAACAACAAAAACGAAACGAAAATGGGTAGGGGTCAGCGAAATACAGATCCAAGGTTATCGGTCTGCGAGTCTTCAATCGTAAGTATTAATATTGTAATGATAATTAATTATATTAAAAGTACTCTAGTCTATTGGTTATATGATCAGTTATCAGTATTCAGGGTTCTTTGAAACCGGCGAATGCTCATACTCGAACTTTATTTGTTCGTATTTTTCGACCAAATTTTACGAAAAGTCTTCAACTGGGAGTGACCTACGTCCAGTAGTTACTACGATTAGTAGTAGAAACTGAGTTTCTTTTACTACCTATGGTCTCAGCTCCTACCTATGCTTCTGTAGGTATGCGGTTTTGGAGTGAAGTGATAGGTACTTAATACCGAACAGAGAGTCAAACCTTTTTCGAAAAATTGATTTTGAAAGAACTACCTATATCCTACGTCATTGTACTTAAATTTGTTAAACAGCAGCATAGCAAAGATTTTCTGAAGGGGGGGATTGGATGAGGAACCATTTCTCCTCTTTTCTCTCACCTCTAATCACTGATTTCCAAATTTGTTTTGTTATTAGTGGAGGAGGGACCACAGGCGTACATTTGTCAAAACATCTGAATGGACCAAAAAATTTGAATCAAAGTAAGTCGACCTTCACCTTTCGAATCAGTGGCGATATGAATTTCTGATTTTCATGCCAATTGTCATTATTTGTCATGAAATTGAAAGTCGTAATGGTCTCACTCTGTGAAGTAATGTTTTAAAAAGATCCGAAGAAGAATTCATCCAGAGACGTATAGCTAAAGAGATGTTCAACTCTTTATGCTGCTCCGGAGCTGTATGGTTTGAAAAACCAGATTTTTTAAAAGAGCTGATTCCTGAAACTGCTCCGGTGTGATAAAGTCTGCTCCTTTCTGCTATGATGCTCCAAAGACGGGAAATAATTTTTTTCAATTTTTTCTAACCCTGATTGTGGTTACTAGCAGCTAAATTGAGTTCGGTTCATATTATTTGCTGTTGAAATCTCATATAATCAAGGATAACGAGAGGAATTTAGAAAGAAATGTTTGTTGTGGAGAGCTGAAATTTTTATGAGTTAATATTGTAGTTTGAAATTGTGTGAAAATTTCAGCTCAATCGCATCATTTTCGAGATATTGCTGAAATTCCGCCAACTCCTCAACTAGATTGAATCCTCATTTCAATTATTCAATTTGAATAGAATTTCAGCGATATCGAAATTACGTTAACTAAGTATCCGGTGAAAATTTGGCTAAAATCGTACTCTTGGTTTTCGAAATATCGCTGAAATTCAGCGACTAGATTTAGGTCATATTATTTGCATAGGTATTCCATATAATGAAAGATATTGAGAAGAATTATGATAGAACTGTTAGTTGTAGACAGCTGAAATTTTCAGAGAATCTTCAGCTAATATATATAACAATATCATGTGAAAATTTCAGCTCTCTACAATTAACAGTTCTGTAACGGCCTAACTTTTCCCTAAGCGAAATGAGAAAACCAAGTAACGATAATAAGTGCACTTTATTGCTAAAGTATGAAACATCAAATGGTTGTATGGCAAAACTGAGGAAGTCTGCGCCCAAGATGGGTTGGTCGATGTCAGTGATTGCAAAGTTCCAGCTGTATTGTTTTGGCATACCAAGGTCGATGGTGAGTTCCTTGTCGCCGTAGGTCGAGATTGCACCGCCGTTTGCCGCAAATAAATTGTAGTCGCGATTGTTTCGCTGTGTTGGCGCATACCATCATGGAAGGGTGGAGATGTTGGAACCGGTGTGGACGAGAAATGGATCATTTTGATTTTACAGTTTGATGAAGAGATGCGGCGAAGTCACAGTTACTGAAGGCTGGGCAGCCGTACATACCTCCTTCATTTTTCGTTTCCCTGATTACTGCGCTTGCAACCAGGTGCGCAGTTGCACGCTCTGTCGCCGTAAGTGAAATGATACCAGCACTGGCCATCGATCATCTCTGTGCCAGCCTCTTGTCCTGGCATTTGCAAGCGTGGTTGGCTGCGTTGTTGGTACTGTGAGTAGGTGCGCTTGCGGCTAGAGTCTCCCAATAGTCGTGTCGGTCAGCCCGTAAGGCGGAAATTTCCGGCGTGAGTAAATGTAGGGCGACTGCGAGACATTTATCTGTACGCATAGTACGCTGACAAGCCAAAGCCTGAAAATAAAATAATTGTATAACTCTTACGAGGTGCGATGAACTTAACCTGCATTAGATTTGTCGTTAGATAAGAGTACGCTACAGTTCTCTCATAATTCTTCACGATAACTTTCATTGAATAGAATGGCAAATAATACAATGTCAGCAATGTTTTGCAAACAAAACATACAAATTTAGTCAAATTTTCATTGAATCATTCGCTAACATATTAGGTACATACTTCGATGTCTTCATTCTTATCCAATTTCACTTGATAACTTTGATCGTATTGAAGGGAAGTGGGAATGAGGAATAGGTACTGCTTCTTCATAGCAAGAATATTAATGACAGATATTGCTCAATTCAACATGGTTAGGGTTAGATTCATCCTTGGTTCAATGGTTTCCATTTTAAATGTGATTGGAGCAGTTTTGAAGCAAGGAGCAGATTGAAAAACAAAGTTGTTTTTTAAAAAACCCGGAGCAGGCAAACCAGGTTCTGCAAATCACAGTTTTGGCCATCACTATCTATATGCGCCATGGTACAAAAATGTGACGAATATCTTTGACCATCATCATCAATGAAAAGTCAGTTTTGTTTAACATTCTGTGCAGCCAAAGTTGCGCATATTTCATAATGAAAACAGACATCTCTTCATCAATATACACACACCCTATCAAGCTATGACATATGCGCAGTAAAGTAAATGAAGTTGAGAAATAATTTATGATGATGATGACAGTTGAGGTGTTTGTCACATTTTTGATCACCTGTTGGAGATCTCTTTAGCTATATGTCTCTGGATTCACCCTACTAATCTCCCTGACAAGGCCACTTTTCTTAAGAAGATATATTTCAGGAAATCAAAGCAGCCTGAATAAATTTAAGCTTGTTATTTTTTCATATTCCAAGTACTAACTTCAGTCATCAGTATTAATGAAGCTTGAGAGAGCAAATGCCTCCTGTTCACCTAATTCTTTGAGTATATATAGGTAATTAAGATCTTCTACTTAGATACTCATTGGTGGTTCCATATAGAGATAACAAAATCATCAGTTTTCTAAACTAAAAGGTGGTGTACTACTCAATAAATCAGAATTAAGACTGGTATTAGAAAGATATTTGGGGTATAGTCCTCAATGCCAAAAAAAAAAGATCAATTTAAAAAACATTTTTCCATTTTTCAAGTTTTACATTTATAAAATATGTAAAAAATTGTCGATTCCTCCCAAAAAAATTTGTGAATATTATAAAATTTGATGCGTTAAACGAATTCAGAAGGATTTAAGAAGACACGTTTAGGGCATATTGATAGCTGTTGTTGAAATAAAGTGTGATATATTTGTGGTGTGCAAAAGTCCCACAAGGAACACACAACCACTGGAGTAAAAGGTAAGTCTGAATAATAAACAATTTTAAGATTCAGAACTTCCAAGATTGACTAGGTATTAATGTAAATAAAGAAAGAAGAACATCTGATGAGTATCACACAGGTCAAATTTACCCCAAAAATCAAATGATTATCACATTTAAATTGAACAGAAAAGTCAGTTATTGTATACTTAATTAAACTTCTTGAGAGACTCAAGTACCATGATACAATGTACCATACACAAAACTAACTTTCCTTCAATTTTTGAATAATCTGGACCCATAACATTAGGCATCATACTAACATTAAACTTTTGTCTGATATTGTCATGCAGTTTTTTGTTCAAAATTTATTGCAATATTTCTTATAATTTTGCTAGAAGTAGAAATCTGATAACTCACAAAAAATGTAACTGATGTAACGAATATATTCGTAATATAAAAATGCAAACGTAGGTACACATTTGGGTACACGAAGAAACGTATTTTATTCTGTATATTTGTTTCTATTAAAATTATACAGTAACCTGGAAAAAGTAGCCACTAATACTTCAAGCAAGCGCTTACACTTTCTAATGGGATATTTGGTAATCTCAATGTACTGGTCCCTCTAGTATACTCGAATAAACAAATTCCTTTAATCAGAAAATCCCTGCTTCCAAGGGCGTAACTAGAAAATTTTCCAGGGAGGGCAAAGTAAGTTTCATAAAGTAAATTCCAGTCAGGTGGTGGATGTAGGGGGAGGTAGGCAAACTCAAATCTCATCCAGTCAATACCAAAAAGAAGTCTTCAAAGCTTTTAATTTTATTAATAAGAAAAAAATGATTATATTTAACTAGGTATTTAATCTACTAAAACCTTATCATTAAATACAAATTTTAGATGCCGATGTTTTTGCGCAAAAATGTTTATAACTTCATCAGGAAATTCTTTTGTTATGTGGTTCCTTTGGATGCTTAATAAGGTTAACCCATTCAAGCACTCTTCTTTCATGGTGGCTCTTAGCCATGTTTTTATCCGACGTAGACTTGAAAACAATCTTTCTATGCTACATGTTATGACTGGCATACTTATTCTGTTATTGTCATTTACATGTGTAGTGGTAGACTACAACGTTCACGACAGCAAAGAGAATCAAGTGTCTTGTATAGTATTTCATATTTGGTGTATCGTTGAATTTGTGTTAGTATTTTTGCGTATTGCATTCACACGGCTACGTGTAAATTATTGTTTTTTTCTTTTCAGTTGTTTTTTTTTTTTTTGAAAATCCATGGGGTGAATTGCCCCCCAGCACCATGCTGGATACGCCCTTGCCTGCTTCATATCTAATACCACATATAAAACCATATACCCTGTATACTCACAATTACAGAAAAATATTCATTGTAGTTCACTATGTTCATTATAAATCAGGGTAAATAATTGTATAGGATTGTACTGTACAGTCTTCTTTCAGTCCTAACTTATTAAGTAGTCTTAAACTATCTTGAACACTTTACTGTACTATTTATTGTATGTACAAAAATATTATCATAATAGATTATTGAATTTTACTTTGTGTTTGAATTTTATTCAAAGTCCTCCTTGATATTAAGGTCCACAATAATTGTGGATTACAAATTAATTAATTGAATATTATTCTCGAGTAATAATAATATTCTTTCGAATATTGTTTTACTTTAAGGAAGTGTAATCATCCCAAAAGAGGTTTATTTCTAGTACTTTTAAACCTCTTTTGGCCGTTGTAACTGAGCTTTTGAAATTGGAATTGCATTTCAAAAAAGTTTAACTCTGAGTTATCATCATTCAAAAACACTTAGATTAAAATACCCTACCCAAATGAAATGTTATTAGTTCCTGTCATGTTTGCTGTGTGTATGCACATAAAATATGATCTATATGAACTACAGCTGCAGTTCATTATTAATTTCCAGTACAGTTTCTCAAAAACCAACATTTTTATCCTTTCATTCAGTGGTTATAGGGTGAGGTAACTTAGGATAAAGCTTCTGTCATAATTATGCTCCACTGACTTTTTTTCCCCGTAATTATGGTGTAATCCAGCCATTGTAGTGAAAAAGTGGTTAATTATTCGACAAAATTCACTATGGAGGCCAAATTTTTCTCCATATAGATAGATGGAAATGATTTTTGAAAATTACAAATCTCACCCCCTAAAAATGAGATAAATAAATATTTTATCAATTGGCAAAAATACGAACACAAACTATCATCTCCTACTCAACGGTGCTAACTTATTACAGTGAGATGTCAGTGATTCGTATCTCTGAAGTACAGAAACTTTTATGAAATTATAAAAAAATAATTTATATTTACAAGCCCTGAAGCGCCGCTTTACGGTGATTTTGCATGTGCCAGCCACAGAAATAAAGAAAGAATACTAGAATGCTCACTATATGAAAATACCCAAGCAAACGTGTTAAAAAGGGACAGAAAATTAAATGACTAATGCTATCCTTGTCTTTTTCATTTCCTATATGGCTATATGAGGATTTCTCCTTGAGTATTTCTTCTTTTTGCCATAAAAATTGCTTTCCTTTGTTGAAGTGATCAACTTTTAAGTAGGTATTCTTCAGAAAATTTACTTATTAAAATTGGTGTAGTATTAGTTCATGACGTCACAAAAATTTTGGTCCTAATAACTCAAATTCATATATATTCTTTTTTCTTGATCCCACTGTACAGGTTTCAATTTTTGTCTGATAATCACAAATTTTGGTATGAACATAGTACGTACTAAATTAAGGAATAGACCTATTGATTTTGGTGCGAATTGGCCAGATGGTACTTCTGGTATCGCCATTTTTGTTTTTATTTTGGCTCTTAAATGCTTAATTTTGCAACAATAGCTACGAAATTCAGAATAGTAAATTGTTTTTTTATTTATCAAGTGCGAAGAATTTGCAGATGAACCAAAGGCCAGTGCTCCAAACTTGACACGAATTAAAATAGCCCACAAGCACTTATCACACACCATAATTTTTGTAACTAATGCACAAAAGAAAAGTTTAGCAACAACTCTCACTCCCAATAAAAAAAAACTCATAAAGGGAATAAATTTTGGAAATTATAACTAACAAAACACAAAAATGGAAAATTTTCCATTATTTTTCATTTTGTTTGTTTGTTTGTGTTCAAACAGCTAAGAACAATTAACAAATTATAAGGAAAGTAGTTTCAAGTAAATCTTTTTTCTCTTTCTAGCAGTACTAATCTCAAATTTCTAGCTTAAACAGGATGAGGAATCATCGAGTGAATGAGGAGAGGTTTCTGGATTTCAAAAAAAAAGTTTTTCCATAAATTTCGTTGTTTTTCATTTCTTTATTTTCAAATTGTTAAAGATGATTAAAAAATTAAACGACAACTAAATTCGCATAAATTTTCTCCTCTTTTCAGAGATACCATTTTCAGCTCTCTAGCTTCAATAGCTACTGAGGAATCATTGAGGGAGAGAGGCTAAATTCCAAAATACTGCAAATATCTCATTAATTTGTATTTTTTTCATATATTTGTTATCAAATAGCTAAAGATAATTTTAATTAAAAAATTATATGAAAATTTTTTAAATTTTATCCTCTTTCGATCATTACAAAACCCCAGTTCTCCAACTTAATTAGAGGCTAAGGAATCGTTTGATATGTTTTGTTTTTTGAAAATTGAAATGTTGTGTTTGATTGGATTTGCAACTTGACGAATAGTTTTCCACAAAATAACGAAATAATAATATCAAAATGATTATATGTTCAATTATTTTACACTCTGTTGCGCAGGATTGAGATGCATGGGATATTGTAAAATTATCGTCTACTTCACAGGGTAAAACTTTGTTTGTTTACATTCGCTGCACCTGCATGTAAAACTCATTCTTTTATGCATGTGTTGCAAAATAAATATTTATTATAATTTATTTTAGTATGGTATCAATTTTGGCAAGGATCAACGAGATGGTAGGTATATTCAGTACCACTATGTTTGTTTTTATATTGGTTATAAAATGTAGAATTTTGGAACAATATGTACAAAATTTGAAAACAATATTTACTACAATTTATTGCAGCCTAGCATGCTATTAATTTTGTTGAGGATAAACTGGATGCCACTTCCCGTAAAGCTATTTTTTCTTCTTTAGTTTGGGTGTAAAATACTTAATTTTAAACAAGTATTAACTTCAAAATTAACAAAAAAAAAAAAAAAAAAAAAACACGCTCAGCAATAGCTTTACTGGAAAAAGTAGGCTTTCAAAGTGAAATTATAAAATTATATGGTGAGATATGTGTGTAAATTCACGTACATAGATCATATTTTATGATTGTATCAAATTTTTCAGCTGCTGACAAAATTTTAGGCAACCTGCAATGTAACAGCATTATTTTTTGAAGTGGAAAATCAATTAAAATGATAAATTTTAGTTTTAATAGGTAGTGAATAAATAATGGACTTTACCAAACTACCATCTTGTCCATCTACACAAAAGTTATTCGTAGCATATTACAATCAATTATAATGAATATTTTTTTGAAAATTTCTAAACTATTTGTACAAAATTAAGCACAAAAAAATATCTTTACTGGAAGTATTGTCAGTTTGATCTGCACCAAAAATTAGTAGCATGCTAAAATAAATTATAATAAATACTTTTTCCAAATTTGGTACATATTGTTCCAAAATTTTGCATTTTATGACCAATATAAAAACAAACATAGCAATACCGGAAGTATTGTCAGGCTTATCCGCACCAAAATGAATATGTCTGGTCTTGGGCTTAGTATAAATATTTGTCCCAAATTTTGTGATTATTGTACAAAAATTGCAACCTGTATCCTGAGAATAAGAAAACATAACATATATGAATTTGAGTTATTGGAGCCAAAATTTTCTTCAGTTCATGAAATGAAAAATGTACCTATCCCTAGGCCTGGGAGCCAGTAATGCACCGAGTGTAATAAGTAGATTTTCTAAAGAAAACCTATCTACTTAAAACATATTTATTATAATTATTTGAAAAAAAATAATTCAATAAATTTAACAAAGACGAACATTTTTTTTGGCAAACACAGTACACAAAATGTGAAAAACAAGGATAGTACTAGTTGATTTATTTCCCGTCTCTTTTTAACAAGTTTACTTGATTTGTTTACATTGGCTACATAAATCATATGTATTCCGTATTCTTTCTTTATTTTTGTGGTGCCAGCACTGGATTTTTTTTGGTAACACTGTAGAATTCGTCGTTGAAGAAGACAAAAAACTTTTGTTTGTATCTATGTGGCTGTGTATGTAGTAGCGCATGTGCACCTAATATGAAGGAATAATTGGTAAAATAATATTAGGAAATAATTTTGTGAAATAATTAAAGGCTTGTACGTTTAATATAGTGATTAAAGAAAATGGCGACGTAGGCTATGTGCTTCTAAGGACCAGTGTATAAAGTGACGCATGCGTCCAAGACAACGTACAAAGTCTTACTTAGTACATCCATTCTTAATTAATGGTTCTAAAATCACCATCTTTATACATCCTCAAGGTGTGTATAAAACTGTGGTTTATCAGCAGTGGTTGCAAAAAATTACTTTTCTTGTTAAAATCTGTTTTAAGGTACATAATAAAAATTATCTGAAGCTACAATCATCAAGCCAGTGGCATAAAAATGGGGGTTTGCGGTCAACCCTCCTAAAATTTTTTGATTACTTCATATGCCATCAAAAATAATCGTCAATTGGGCTACAGCTTAAAACATTTTTTTCAAACCCCCCCACTAATGGAAAAAATTTTACCTCGGCTACGCTACTGCATCATGCTGCCTCAAAAGTAATGAGTTCACAATATAAGATAATGTGTTTTAGTTTTCCTTCAGAGTTTTCTTTTTCATTACCCGTAAAATAAATAAATCAGCATCGTATTATGAATTTTTTTTTTCACTGTTTTGCAAGCATGAATTTAGCTACATGAAAGTGATACCAGTAGCCTAAGATATTCCGCGAACGAATTCAAAAGCAATCTGATTGAAAGAATTCTCTACAAAAATGAATAAATTCATTTCGAAGAGAAAGAGCGTTATAAATTCTTCGATTTTTGAATTCGTTTGGATTTTCATAAATCTTTTATTAATACTGAAACAGGTTGGAACCAATAACTCATAATATTTTAGTTTCGTTGAGAAAATTTTCGCCTTATATTTTTTAGTTAGGCTACCTAATTACTGTAGAAACCTGCACGATATGAACTGCCTATCGAATTATTCTCATCGTAGAATGTCACGGACAAATCCCAAACCAATGTCAACCACTTCTAGTTCCAGAGCAACGAACATCACATAAATTGTATGAGAACAGACGACCTAACACAATGTGAATACGAGATTTATATCACAAAGTCAAGCTATGCTACGTTATTAAATGCACTCATTTTTTGCAAAAAATTTATATTTCCTGCTATTCCGTATCATTTAAAATGTTACTCAGCTGTAGAATTTGTACAATGTACCTACGTTTTCTTCCGCATAAGTTAATAAATGTGTCTGCGTTTCCAGTTAAAGATAACTATTATGGCATTCTGAGTACCTACTTCTCAAACCTAGACGTGATTATACTAGAACTATTCTCGATTAGAACTTCATAGTAATTCATATAGCTCATAAAAAGAAGATTTAAAATTTGGTTTAAGTGAAATTAATAGTTACGAAAGGTTATAGGCTGAAATCAGTGACCTAACTGGCTTCTTCTTGGAGAGTTCTAGGGAGGCTGACGAGAACAACCATTATTCATTGATTAGTCCTACATCTTACTTAGATATGCATTTTATTTTCTCACTCTTAAATACGGTCAATAGTTACGATTTTTTTCAATTTTTGTTAGTTTTTTAGGTGTTATATAGTTACGCATTCTTCAGGGCTCCAGCCATCCCTTAATTACGATACTGGCTTAAATACGATGGTTAGAAGGATATTGTGAATAAGTGATCAAAATGCTCCATCCTCATTCCCTAAACTTTCTCGAAAGAAGACCATTTTTAATTTTTTCAGCTTTCCTGATAGGTACTATAAAATTAAAGTACGTTGGTATAAAATTCACGAAGGCCATAAAACTTGAGACAAAAAAGTTTCTACTTACTTTTTTCGTGGATAACTTTCATAGGTAATGCGATACACGATTGTCCAGAGGATATATATTATTTTTTAATCCTAATAATCTGAATTATTTTCTTATTTGGTAAGCCGAAGGAGGTACCTACTATCACTTTCCACCGTATGTAGTCTATTCGTCATATTTCATGACTGTAGCCTGCATGCATGTTGTCCCAGATAATAGAAATGAACAAACAGACAAATAATGAAAAAAATTACAATACTTACCTACGCATGTACAGGAATGAAAAAATGTATATACCTAAAAGTACTCTTTGACTTTTTTGTACAAACACGCCAAAATACATTTTTGAATGATGCCAGCGTGCCAGCAAACCATAAAGGTACCAAAACTTTTATGCAACAGTGCCTTATGCAAGATTTACGTCATTGGGGGTTTGCTATTTGAGAGAACAATGGATATGACCCTAATCAGCATGATACAAAATTTAAGTTTGATCATTGGCTTTCAATTTAAAAATTTAAATTTTCAAACAATGTGTGTAAAAACTATTTATCATTACATCATATTATACATACAAAAATGAAAATTTAATATTTTCCATTTGTAAGTTCTTTCGAGGGACATAACACAAAAAATCATGTCGCGGGCCATTTGTGTCACTGGTCAGTAAGACACCATAAGCTAAATGTACTTCCTACCATAAAGACATGCCACTTTAAAAGGAGGCAACTATCTGTACTTTGATGTTTCGATTGAGTTCACTGATTGAGAATACAACTAATAAGGATCATCCATTCAATTCACAAGGAAAGCGTACATATAAAAGTAGTTTAGAGTACATTAAGTGATACACCGTGGTTGTCGATTTGCACCAGCATACGCATATAAATAGTAATCATTGTTCTTTACTGGTCCAGTATTATGTAATTATATAATCAAAGATAGTTCCTATGCCTACTAATGAACAACCGCAGTATGGAAATTTCTTTGGCAATATTAATTAGGTAACTTATTTCATTTTCTGCTTCCCATTGGGAAAAAAGGTAGGTAGTTCAAATAATTCTGTTACCTTCAGATATTTCTGAAACTTAATTTTTTTGACTTTCTTCATCAATTGCAAAATTTGGCTACCAAAAATTCTTGATTTAGTGATAGAATATCAGTTGTCCAAAATCCAGTCGGTTCTATCTAAATGAGGTCATTTTTAGTCAATTTTTAGTTCCTTTCGGAAGAAATCCAGTTCCTGTGTTACAGATTTGTGGAACCAAATAAATGAAAACAAGTTACACTATAGGTACATAATAATTCTCTATAGAAATTTACTTGAAGGTAAGATTTACTACATTTATGTTGGTTATTATTAAATTTGAGGTTTTCTGATAAAATATATTAAATTATTTCCAAAATGGATTGAATCCCTAAATATTAGATGAATTTCTGATGACATAGAGTGAGAGTAGGCACGTGAGGATAAGGTAGGTACCTAATATTTAAAATAATATAGTGTTGAAAAGTGGATATGAGGACGATGACTGGTTGGCAAAATTGTGAGAGGCCTCATCCCAGTCACAAACATTTTGCTTATCCGGCCACTTCAAACTCTTTACTTTTTCCGATAAGAGTTTTGGTTAAAATTTGTATGAACATGAAGAGTATTTTGTCTTAGGCGCATGAATTCCTTTTGAATGAAACCACCTCATTAAAATACCGCATGATAACTTATTTCAAACTTCAATGTGCGGTATCTAACAGGGATGGTTACGTATTTTTATAAACCATAAAAATCGCGTATTGAGAGTTTAAAAAGAGAGACATATTTTACAGACTATGAATTAGTTTGAGAAAGAGATGATATAGATGAACACAAGGTATTGTTTACTTGTCTATTTCATCATTGTTTACAAATAAAAATTTTAACACATGATTTTAAACAAAACAAACGATTGAAAAAGAGGAAAATTTATTTTAAAAAACATACTGGATAAAACACCTATAAACTTTGGAATACTGTAGACAGGATCCATAGACAACCAACACCAATCAGATTTTTGAAGATTGACCTTTGAACCTCAAGATATGGAGTCCAATGTTGATTTCTATTTCTGGAGTAGACTTGATATACAAAGTATTGGAAGAATTTAATGAACCATCGGTATGATATGGTATCAGAATCAAAAATGGAGGACCGTTTGGAACCCAGTGACAATACAATTTGTATATTCTGTACTTAACTTTTTCATCAAAATTGGTTAGAATCCAGGAATATAGGTGTACATGATCAGAATTTGGTTGTGAAGAAGCGTAAACAATTCCCTTCTTTCATAATGACAAACCAGAATTTTGATGTTTTTGTCATATTATCACAAAAAGGTGTAATATTTCCAATTTCAATCACGATCAGTTTAAAATTTGCCATAAATAATGGTTGATCAAAAATGAATAAATTAATTTCATGAAAAAGCGGAATTATTTTATTAGAAATTTTAAAGTAACAAAAATCTAAAAATTATTGTTGAAATTTTCTATCAACAGAAAAACTTTGAACAATGATAAAATCCAATAAACAATTAATGTTGAAAAATTGTATGAGAATCATACAATTAATGAAGAAAAAATGATTTAGGTACATGTGGTTATATAGGCAAGTTTCTAAGAATATTTTTCCCCCGACAGGTTTCCAGAGTGAGCGAGTAACACCTCCAAAAGGATTTCTGATTGGTTTTCAAAGTAGTGTGAGTCTAATGAAAAATAGAGGAAAATGGTGGTCAGTCACTCTTTTTAGACTTTTTACAATTTGTGGAATGTGATATGGGTAGGCTTAAATAGTTTCTAGACATATTTGACAGATTTATTAATTTTATAAAGTTATACAGAGAACAAAAGAATTCGTTGATGAAGATTTTTTTTTATACAGTAGTTTTACCAAAACAGTAGCCTTATCAATTTTGTATTTCCTTTATCTCCTTGTAATTTTTTGGTTCATCAAGTAGCATACAATCGGAAATTGAAGATATCGATTGTTTAAAGGAATTTAATTTTTTGAAAAAGTAATAATTCATGTCAGATTATAAGTCCTGTCATTTTGGAGAGTACATATTTATTTATTGTTTATTATCCTGGTTTTTATGGTTTCTCATTAAGAAAAATTTGTTTAGCTTGTATGTATATAAGGTGGTTTTGTTGTATACAGGGTGTTCAAGGTTTTAAATTCAGATTTTAAGGACTCTACAATCGTTATACTTTTCTTCCTGTCTGATCATATCATGTATCTTGAAAATTGTTCAGACATGATTTTCAGATTGAAAATAAATTTGGTGAACTAGTAGTGTGTTGCTCACTTTAATATTATGATTTTTAAAATGATATTATCCTTCTACATTAACCTTCATCTCAGCCTATGTGATGATATTATAAAAACAATGTAAGTCAAGTACAGAAAATTTTTTGTTAATATAAGGTAAAGGAAGTGAATATGCCGTACCTTTTCAATACTTACTCCAAATAGATTTTAATAGAAAAACTAAAAAGAGACTATATCTGACACAAGTGTACTTCAAGGCCTTATGCATCATTTGCTACCACTCAATCAAATGAATATTCAAAAATAACCCAAGTATTCAAAAAAATAAAAAAATCTAATTTTGGCCATCTTACCTGATGTGGTGGGTAAGATGCCACATAGTGGCGGCGAGGATGGCTAATGGAAATTTAGATGTATTTAAAAAAAAAAAATTGAAATCCAAAATTGTTAAAATGTCTGAAAAAAATCTATAAAATTAAAGAACAACTAACTACTAGAATCATTTTTCTTGCTTTGGAAAACAAAAAAAATCAGTTCGAATTGTTTTCTAAAAAATGTTATTCATTATTTGAAATCACAATGTTTTTTTAATATATTTTCCTAAAATGCAACTAGAAATAAAAAGGAAATGATACAAGATGGTACCTATTTTAACTATTCATTAAATTTAATCAGTTAAATATCATTCTGCAATGGGTAATTTCAATATTGGTCTAGAATCTTCATCGCTATGTATGTTGGCTATATAAGCAGATTTGAATTTTTTGTTGTTTCACATTTTTCAAATTAAATAATGACAGTCACATCAGTAGAATTAAATACTACCACAACCTACATAAAATTTGCTGATAATTACATAAATTTTCGGAGGAAATAGGACATTTTCATTCCCACTATAAATAGATTCAAAATTCAAGTTAATTATTTTTAAGCTTTTCATCAAACACACAATTCACTTAAAAATAAAATGGAAGGAGGGACCAAGTTTCCTTTTCACAAAAACTTGAACAGAAGGTCTGTTGACTACCCTGCTCATACCAGTGATGTCATTTTTCCCTCAACAATGCTGCAAACATGCCTTTGTAAAAGTGCGGCATCTTTTCCACCTTTACCTTACATTTTAGGCATAATAAGTAGGTATCTTCATATTATTATGAAGGCACTTTTAATACGGATATCGCCTAGGAAAATTAAAAATATTAAAAATATTCACACTTTGATCCCGCCTCTCTCCGTGATGGAAACTTAGATTAGACCTATGTGGTGAAGAATTTTTATGGTTTGTTAAAGATTCCACCTTCACCGTACTTCAGTAATAAAAATTTCACTAACAGTGTATTTGGTTGATAAATACCTTATTAGTAAAATTATTGGACTTCAAAATTTTTCCAATTCATTTTTCTCTGGATGCTGGTAAGTACACATTTTCCATTTTTCCAAATTAGGTCGCTAAACTGAAGACATTTTTGTAGTTTTTAATAGTTAGCAAGTTACCTTTTTCACTAAAGTTCCGTACAGAAAACTTTTTCTATTTTCACATTTATATGCTAATTCTAAATCAAAAATCTTCTCAAAGTAATGTCTTGGTCGTAAATAGGTTAGTAAATTAGCGCTGCCCTCTGCATTTATAAGTAAAGATAGAAATTTTTCCGTTATAATTTCTCTTCAGTTAGATAGATAATTATAGAATGGACAAAATCAAGCCAGTTTTTCATAATAAAACGTATATGGTAAAAAGTCTTATGTGTACTTGGGACTTATATACCTAGCTGAAATTTTTGTTTTTCAAAATTAAATTATGCTAAATTAAAAAATTTTGAGAAAATGTTTTAGTATACTTAATAAAACTTTTTTTCAAACAAGTCGAACCGTTTGCTTAAAAAAAAATCACTAAAACGGAGAAAATAATTTCTGAAGATATTATAACTCCATCTCTTTTTGATCTAGGATATTATGATACCATCTACTTCTTTTTTTAACATAAGTTTTCAAGTTGGCACCAAATTTTCAGCAATTATCAAGTAGGTAAATTGATTATTTGCTTCAAATTTGACGAAAACCTAAAAAGTTTCACCCCAAAAAGAAGAAGATGGTGTCATAACATCCTCAATTAAAAAGAGATGGTGTTGTAATATCTTCAGAAATTATTTTTTTACTTTTAGTGCTTTTATTAGTTCTTTTTTTATGTAGGATTTTCATTTTTCAAGTCGCATTTACTTTTTTCCGAAAATTTTTATTATTTTTTAATTTTTAGTTTCAATTTTTCTCATAATGCAAAAAAAAGGAACGCAAGATAAAATCCAACATTGTGACCACGTATTCACGAACTTTCGCTCAGATTGGTTAAATTCAGAATTTCAAATCCACCAGGTATATCGGATCTGCAATTTACAATCTGACAGTGTATTCGTAATCAATAACTACAAAAACGTCGAGATACCAATTTCCAAAGAAATAAGTTCAATTTTTATCCGAATTTAAAAGAAAGTGGAGGTTATCAATATTCAATCTGTAGGTATATATTATACGTATAAAATTATACATAATATATACCTATGTATTTTTATGTTTGTTCCAGTATAAATTCTTAACCGATTTTGATGAACTTCTCTTTCAATGATAGAGGGTGATCCTATATGATGGTTTTAAAAAATTTTCTATAGAATTAATGAAATAGTTTTTGAGTTATCATTAACAAAAATATTTTTAGCTTAAAAAAATAATATTTTCAGTAAAATGCAAGAAACGAAAATCATTAAAATGAATTCATTCACCAAAAAATCTCACCAACATTAAACGGACAAAACAAAAATAATAAATTTCTCCAAAGAATTAAGTAACATAATTCTTATAAAATTTTTTCTACAAGATCTACTAGAATTAAAATAAAATAAAAAAGAATTATGGTGAATTAATAATTTTTTTTGAAAAACACAACCAACTTAAAAAAAATAAAAATTAAAAAATCCGCAAAAAAGAAAAAAAAATAATACTTTTTAAATTTCGCCAGTAAGATTTAGGTTTAATGACTGAAATTATTGAAGCCAGCGTTAAAAAAAAAAATTTTGTCATAAGATTCGACGAAATTTACGTATAAAGGTTTCATGGCAAAGGAAAAGAGCGGTTACTTTAATAATTCCAGTTTATGGACCTAGATTTTACTGAAAAAATTTTCAAAATAATATTTTACTCTTATTAGCGAATTTTTTTTTTATGAAGTCGGTTCTATTTTTTAAAAACAATCATAAATTTACCATAATTCTTTTTCGTTTCATTTTAATTCCAGAAGACCTTATTGGACACATTTTGAAAGAATTATTTTACTCTTTTCAGAGTATTTTACTTTATTTACTTATTAAATTTTAAATTCAAATTTTCCGATTCATTACGGATCCGATATTAATTCGATCGTAACAAAAATTCAATGAGACCACGTCTAGTCTATTAATTTTCAAATGGATTCTGAATCATCAAAATCAGTTCTGCCGTTGCCGAGTTATGATAATACGTATGCTCGTATAAGAACAATGTGTGATATATACACCTATTTGAGGAACATAGAACTTCCTCCTTTTTTTATGTCGGTTAAAAATATTGAAAACTCTTGTTAATGGTAGACTAACTACCAAATTTTTTTCTGATGACGTTCACTTTTTGAAAATTATCAGAAATTCTCATTTTATATTTTAACGTCAAGTTTACATTACAGAAAAACAACTTAATGTTAATATTGCTTGAATTTAAGCCAAACTATCAATGATATTTTCACTGGAATAGGTAGGTAGATATTTAGCAGTAAAATCATAGGTACCAACTACTCACTTTCTTTCTGTATAGTGTACTATATGTAACGATTATTATGAAAAGTTTAATGAAAGCAAATTCGACAAAATGAGAACGAAAAATCAGGTGGGTACCCAATTAAAATATTAGATTTTACTGTCTTCTTGAAAAAGTTGTGAAAATACAGCCATTGTCGAAAAATAAATACTGCCTTCCAACCGAGATTAATAAATTGATAAAATCATATTAAAGGCTTTAGTGAAGTATATATTACCGTATCCAACAATATGATGTGATAATTTCAAAGTTCGGATGCCTACTTAATAAGGCACAAGTGCTTATGTTTGACTATTTATTTATAAAATTAGCCAATAATATAGGAACCACCTTGGCAGTAGGTAACTAGAGATGTACGTATATATATATATATATATATATATATATATATGTATATATATATATATATATGTATATAACTTGAAAACCTCGAAAATCTGTAATCAAAGCTCACCTTTGATATTTATAAGTTAGAAGCAAACATTCTTGAATTTTTGACATACGGCCTTCTTTTGAGATTATCAATATTCTGAAAAATAAACGTAGGTAGTCATAATTTTTTATTTTTATGTTTTTCGAATCATCCAGAACTCCTATTTATAACATGAAGCAATAGAATTACCAAAAATAATAAATTTATCTACTAAAACTTTGAAAGAATTTTAATTTAAATGACAAATTTTTTATTCAGCACTAATTATGTTTCTTTTCGAATTCAATTACCAGCAGCTAATAGTTAACTATCGTTATTTTGGCTCCAAATAAAAAATAAGGCATAAAAAGTTAGACAAATCTAGTTAGAATGTAGTTAAATAGAGTTTTATTCCTTCTCATTGTTTATTGTTCTTTCTATTATTTTTACTTCTATTACCTACATATTTCTGAAATTTTTAATTTCTAACGATTCATAAAATTTCTGTTTAATCACAATTTGGAAGGTAAAAAAAGTATGAATCTATCTACTGGGGGTCCTACAAGTACACTTTTATTGGGTAAAAAGAAGATTATATAAAATTCAAGTTGTACTGATTTATGAAAATTCATTAATTAAGTATTCCAATAATAATAATAATAATAATAATAATAAGGATGATAATAATAATATCGAATAATTCATAATGTGATTATTTTTCCTTCGATTTAAAACAAATTATATCCATAAAATTTTCCTGAAATTTGACTCTACCTTACCAGTAAAATTTTCTAAATTTATATTTTTATCTATGTATATCCGAAGAATAAGATCGATAATAATGAAGTATCCCAGTTAATGAGAAAAAATATCACAAAACACATTAAGTACCCACGTAGGTAGGGTACCTTGATCTACTTTCAATAACTTTTTTTTTTGTACAATTTACCTATAAAAAGAATACAGTACCAAGTTTTTCAGCTCACTTAGGACATTCTCGAACAAGTCTTGTACTCCACTTAAGTTCATTTCAGGAAGAAAGTGCATTTTGTAAAGACGATATTGCTCCATAAGAAACATACTTTCAACATTTAGTTGAAAACTTGTGGTTTTTATTTGTGCTTGTTGTTTGATACAGAAGCTCTGCAAAAAAAAAAAAAATAAATAAGTAGATTGTCGGCTACTTCATCGAACTTCGATCAGTATAAAAATTGAGTGAAAAGTACCTACCTTTACCTACTATATTGGAAAAATTATTTGTCTGACCCGAACCAAACTTTAATTTGATAAAAAACGTAACAAATGAAACAATTCGGTAATAAATTGTCGGTATAAAAGTAACAATAAGTAAACTTAAAAAAATAATAAGGAATTTTCAAAATTGCAGAAATCATATCATAGACCTATGAGATTACAATAAAAATTTAAATGATTTCGAAAATACCTACATCATGGGTTAAAATCGTGGACCTTTTTCTGCTACAATATAGTTTGGTACCTTTAAAGGCATATAGGTAAATAGTTAGTTGGTAACATTATTCAATTTTAGTGTAGCAAAAATAAAAATTTTAATTCGAAACCGTCAAATTTTGTGATGAATTTAACAGTAATTTGCCCTCAGATCGTGTATAGGCTTTATAACGAGTTAAAATTAACAAAAAACTGCAGTATTTATTATCAGATAAAAGCGAATTTGTTGAATGTTCGAATGATGAATCGTAAATATTTCATAATTTTCGCATCACAATATTGTGAAAGTGTGGAATTTGGTGTGAAAAATTTTCGGGAATAAACTACAGTACATATTTGAATAGGTTGTTACGGGAGGGTGGTACACAGTCGGATATTGTTTGCTTTTTTGGTTGTAACTTCCCAAAATTTACTTGTATCGAAATTTATAATATACTGTTGGAAAACTCTAATCTTTCTGCATTGATCAAGCTGATTGAAACCTAAAATGCATTAGTTAACAATATTAGAGACACGTGATTAAAAAATAAGTCAAAAATTGTTCCACTGGGTACCATGTATGATGGAATCCAGTGGAACATGAACATAAATGATACAAATTAGGTACCTAAAAAATATGTTATATTAGAGAAAAAGTACGTGAATAGACTTCTATTTTTGACAAATCATAATTAAAACTAATGAATTCAAATGTTTTTCTACGAGTTTATATAGAATTGCCAAATTTATAAAATATTAGGTGAAATTTAATTTAAAAATATTTTAATAAAATTTAAAACTATAAGCTGGTGGATTAGTCGGTATATTAAATTATTCAATAAATATTTGAATCTGAATTCACATTAATAACTCCTGAAAATCTTCAAAATACCAAAAAAGTTAGCGTTCCACTGTCAAAATATAATAGGGTTTTATATAAATCCACTGTGTATCTATAGAAGTATTTTCATAGATTCAATTTTCAGAATACTCTCTACCCATCATCATTTTGGGCTAAAATCGCACATGTAAATAGAAGAATAAATAGTAACTAAAGATGACTATAATGATTTCCCATTCGAAACATTCTACTTAAATTCTATATGAATTGAAAA
Organism: Ericerus pela; assembly: GCA_011428145.1. NCBI lineage: Eukaryota > Metazoa > Arthropoda > Insecta > Hemiptera > Coccidae > Ericerus > Ericerus pela. Next base: position 1,477,238 of record WOFM01000637.1, on the reverse strand, counting down.
TGTTTGAAAAAATAAATTAAAACAGATAAAAACAATATTACTTGATAAAAAAGGTAGAATGCTAATTGTATAAAAACTATATGGGTTTAAGTATATGTAATAATGACGTATTTAATCATTATTAGTAATATTCTGGACTAAAAAAAAAAAAAAAAAAAAAAAAAAAAGTTGCTCATCCTCATTTTATTTAAAAGATTCCACTGTGTACCACCATCTCCTACACTATAAGATGGACAATCTACGTGCGAAAAAATGGTGAACAGCCAAATTTCGAAGGAAAGGAAGCAAATTTTCATTAATGCGATAGGTAAGTTATACGTATAAAATTGTAAGACGTAAGCGTGTGTGCGTGACTTCGTAATTAAAGGTGCACAGTCTCGCAATTAAAATCAAAAGTCAGGACTAACGAAAATAGGAAGGGTATTTCCCTCACAACAGATTTTTAGAAGATGAGAATTTAAAAAATAAATATACAAATAAAGAAGAAAAATAAGTAGATTTTTATAGAAGAACTACATAAAAATTGACATTCTTAATATTTTGAAGAGTCCATAAATATTTTTCTCTCGAGTCCAAATTTCCTCTCGACAGCCTTGTAAAAATTTTAAAGTTAGTGTCACCAAATTTTACTGCCGATTCAAAATATGGGGGTATTTTTTTTTTTTGGTTTCTATAGTGCATCCTCACGTTTTTTTCATTTTCTCCTGTTGTGCTTTGTGTTATAATAAAGCAAGAGATACGAAAGAAAACTCTACGTTGGACAACTTGTAATTGAGAGAATAACTGTAACAATAAAAAGGGGAGTATGGACTCGCTGGTTGTGTCTGCGGTCAAAATTTATAATTTTTAGGCTGGTTTTTATGACTATAGTCAACTTGTTTTTCATAAAATCACGTTTTCTGAGGAAGAAATGGAGCAGCAGTTAGATTTGAAACTGGGATATTTGGATGTATGGAGCAATAATTAGAGATAAGCTTATTTCTAATGTCATGTTTGAATTTTCCATGGGCACTCAAGTTATTAATTTAGTTCCAAAATGTTTCCTTTACCATGTAGGCTTTAAACATCAATTCCTGTCAAATTTTATGACAAACCTTTATAATTATTACCAACTTCTATGATTCCAGTCTTTAGACCTAGATCTTGCTGGAGAAATTTTAACAGAATTGTTTTTCTCTTTTTAACTCTTTTTTTTCCTTTTTTTTAAATTTTTTTAGTCGGTTCTGTTTTTTAAAAGAAATAATTAATTTACCATAATGCTTTTTTGTATCATTTTAATTCCAATAAATTTTTTATTGTGTGCGTGTTTTATTGAAATATATTTTTAAATTATTTTTCATTTCTATTGATAGTGGAAATATTTCTTTAAAATTAACAGTTTTTTATTCAAAAATAACTAAAAAACTATTTCATTGATTCTGAAAAAAATTTTAAGGGACCTTTATGGGATCAATCTCTATTATTTAAATAAAAGTTTATCAAAGTCGATGCCTAGGTTGAGAAGTTATGCTGGAATAAAAATGAAAGCAAAATAATGATCTAATTGATGACTGAAATACTTTGTCATGAAGAGGATTCTCAACAAAAAGGTAGCCAGCAGCTATTTGTGCGTTCTCTCTTTTCGTACATGCACACAGACACACACCTATATAATATACGTATACATACTATGTCACAGCAAAGGCGTTCTTTTTTATTAGTAACTGACAAGAAACAACATGCGAATTCGTAAACCAATCTGTGATATCACCAAGATCATTGTCTATCGATTAGTTATGGTTCGAACATTGTAAATTACCTGCCTGACCTGCCTGAATTTACAGGTAATTACAAACGAACGAAAGTGTGTTGTTTACAGTGCTAGGCACTAATATTTTCCAGCCTTTTGGTGGCGACTATCATCGAGGAGGCTGAGCCCCTCGCCTCATTCAGAGTCGATAATCCCCACAATGACCTCCTCCTTTTTTCGAAGTCGATTGAAAATCTTAAAATTTTATTATTCTTCGGGCTTGTAAATGGTGAACAATTTTGTTCGATCGTAGTTCAAAAACTCTTCAGATTCAAAAATTTTATCGCTGGTTCATTTTGAAAATTGAACGTCCCAAATTAACTTACGGACGGCCGTTCGTTTATTCTCGATAACAAATCACCTCCCAAATTTCTCAATTCTACGCAAAAAATTCCTTGTTTATTTGATTCAACGTTTTTCCAACAACCTCTGGCAACAAAAAGTAAACATAAAGAGCACCAAGTGCGCTTACGAAAGCATACACACAGTACGCATATCCGCCTAGTGCCAAATACAAATATGGAAAAATTTTGTTCGCCGTAGCACTCGATAGGCTGGCCAAAACGATCGGTACCGCTGCGAAACCTTTCCCATCTACCGGAAACATATCGCCAGCAACGACCATAGATGGACCAATAACGACGCCCACAATAAACTGCAACAGGCATATGGCGCCCACCCGCAGCACCAGCACGTTGACTGCCGCATCCAGCGTGCAATACGTCAACGTAACCAAACCAAAAATGGCCGAAATATTCGACGTTATCAGAACACTCTTCATGCCGGCAACCGGCAGCAGTAAACTGGAGGTGAAACCGCCGGCAATCATAAAGACGGAGCAAAGCAGCCCGTACAGATTCGCGTCAACTGGTACATCTGACAACGCTGTCGACGGTCTTAATAACGTCCCATTCGTGCGGCCAGCTAACTGCGTCGCCTGGCCTGGAATCTCGTCCGCGATTATATTTATCATGTACAACACGACGGTGACCGGACCCGAAGTCGGCTGCAGTATACTTCCGGCCGAGAGGATGAGCATCGGTTTGTACACGTCCGGACGTGTCAGCGTGTTCAGGCTTCGCCGGAAAGGGCTGGAACGACGCTCGCTGGAAACGGTCGTCGACTCTGGTCGCCCACCGAGAATCGGCGGCGCAACGCCCAGCTGCTTCTCCGACCAATCGGCATCGCCGTGTCGCCCTTTCAGACGAAGCCACGGCGGACTCTCCGGAATGACCAGCAGGAAGACGGCCAGCAAGGTGGCGGCGACGGCGAAGGCCACTTGGCATATTTCGTAGTAGTTGAGGAAGTTCGACAAGCCGATCATGGTGAAGGTGCCGAGCGACGTGCAGATTCCAATCCACACCATGAAACTGTTTCGAAGACGTACGTTGCCCACCATGAGGCACTCGCCGGCGTACACCTGCATCGGATACAAGACGGCGCCGATGGTCAGACCATTCAGCATTTGACCCGACAGCAGAACGTAGTCGTTGTAGTTCCAGTAGAGTAGCGCCCATCCGGCGAAACTGGGCAGTATGCTGTAGACGAGAACCGTTTTTCTGCCAAACTTATCGATTATGACGCCAGCCAAAATGCTGCTGACTGGGGCCACGTATACGGCGATAGATACTGGAATAGAATGTGTAAAAAATATATTACGGGAGAGTGGTGACACATTCGGCCTATCCTATTTTATCTTTTTTAAAAAAAAAAATCTGTTCACAAAAATACGTGAACACTTTCAAAATTGATCGTAACTTTTCTCGGCCATGTAATTTCTTGAATACGTACCATCCACGGACATTCCCTTTTTTGAAACATTAGTTTTGTCTTTCCTTGATACTTCACAAATTCTTATCGTATACGTTTTCCCAGTTCCATGTTTTGTTCACTGAATCTCTCCTTTTTTCACTTCTCCCTTACCTAACAAAAGTTTGTCCGTGAATTTAGATAATAAAATTATATGTATTGTAAATCTTTTACCACCTCTCGTTTTCAACTGACAGATAAATAATTTTGTACTCGATCTCCGTTCTTCTCTGTCAGTCTTCAAACTTATTTCAATTTTAGTGCTCGAGACGAAAAAATGTTCCTCTATTTAGTTTCTCGTAATGTGTTTTTCTTTAATAATATATGACATGTGTTTTTACATAAAAATGTGTTAATCTTTTTTCTAATGGGCAATGGGAGAAATTTGACGGTGTTATGAAATGGTCCATGGTTAATTGCTGATCCGGTAAGTTTAATCATGGAATTAAATACAAGTGTGGTGAAAAAGGTATATTAAAATTGCCTACACATGGCATAAATTCAAGTCCAAGGATACCTGGCAGAGCTATCTGACCAGGCAGTGGTAATTCTGTGGCCACTGTCCTGTACAGGTAAATTTACCAAAGTCTGTGATTTTGTGGAATTTTAAATTGTGAAATTTTGTAGGGACTGATGGGGGATTGCTATAGAGGCCCCCCTGGCATACCACAGTGGTAGGTACACAGCCGAACATATTAAATAAAAGAATCGCATCATTACACGTAGGCTGTTAGCAAAAAAAAAAAATTCAGAAGATGTACATTCTTCCTTTGTTACCAAAGATGTATTGTTTTCGTAGTAACTATGTCTGAAGTTATTTTTTCAATTACTTTTCAGTTCATTTGGAATTTCAAAAAGAATTTCAAATGGCAAGTCATTTTATTATGTATAATTATTTTTAGTTGATATTTCTTCTGTGTACATGGAAATTTTAGCCCAAAATAATTGTAGAGTATTCTCAAAATTGACTATATGAAAATACTTGTATGGGTACACAGTGGAACTATGTAAAACTCCATTAGTACGCAATCCAACTCAAATTTTTGTTATTCTGAAGGTTTTCTGGAGTTATTAAGGTAAATTATGATTAAAATATTTATGTTAATAATTTAGTTTACAGTTTTGAGTTTTATTCGAATATTTTAAATTTAATTTTTTTTTCTATAGGTATAGTTTATTAAATTGACAATTCTATTAACATGCAGGAAAACAGTTCTATTCCTAAATTTTAAATATTATTTGTCAAATAGAAGTTCATCGATGTACCCCTAATTACTTTTCTCGGTTACAGCATATTTTTTACATAATTTTTATCATTTATGTTTGTGTTTCACTGCATACCACATAATTTCTCACCGTGTACCATATGTTTTATAATCATGTCTCTCTAATATTGTTGAGTAATTCATTTTGGGTTTTAAGCAGCTCCATCAATGCAGAAAGATGAGCTCTTTCCAACAGTATATTTTTAACTTAGATAAGAGTAGAATTTGGGAAGTTACTGCCAAAAAAGCAAAATTATCTCACTGTGTACCAACCTACCCTACCTACTGAATTAAAAAAGAGGGGCGAGTGCGAGTTTAATCTCACAAATTTCAAGTCTTAGATTATTCACAAATGGTGTATGATACAAAGAGGAAGAGGTAATGTTGAGATTTTTTAGTAATTAAGAATTATCAATTTATTTTCAAAAAAAAAAAAAAAAAAAAAACTCCAAGGCAGCAATAGTTTGCTAGAATATCCAGTTTATAGTTTTCACCCATAATTAAAAAAAAAAAAAAACTGAATTTTAATTTTAACTTTCCAAAGTCCACTTTAAAACAATACAAGAGAAGACCAGGATAGCCACCATGTGGTTTGAATGTACAATAAAGCCCTGTTATAATGTTGTGAGATGAATGTAGGACTTGTCTGAAAATTCTTCATACTCTTTAAAAAAAAGCCTACATTACACACTTGTCAAACAGTAGGGTAAAGGCATTAATTCATGACACTGCATATGTTTCTGACTCTTTTCACATAGATATATAAAAATTAAAATTACTGCTGTAGTAACGTAGGTTATTCAGCATATGTTAAAACACCCTCATCTTCTTATTTTGAAAACATCACATACACAATTAAAATATTCATCATCAAGGTATAAAAAAACATTAAATATTCATTCTTTTAAAGAGTAAAAAATTATTATTGTTTCTAATTGCCTACCTCTGTTGATCATTTCCCAAAAATTGTTAAATTATAGTTCAGCAATTGATTTGAAAGAGTGAATTACTGTTATACAAAGAGCAACCCTGATATTGATAAAAATGTGGATTTTATATGAATTAATAATAAATTTCCATTTATTATTTTGATCCAAACCTAACTAATGCCTGAAATTTGTCATTTCATTAGTTTGCAACACTTCTCTTCAAAATAGTGTAAGAACAAAAATTCAATGTATTAGATTATGACAGCTGAGTTTTTAGCCATTCTCAGGCATATGTATTGTGGTTAGATATGATCTTTAATGTCTGTTAAATTTTAGATGAAACCAGAGGTGGCAGCTTAGATTTTTTTGGTATATCACAAAATCAAATTCTCAGACTAGCAGGCAAAAAGGCAGTGGGTTAAAAAAATTTTTTATTTATATTTGACAACAAACAAATACCAAATATAAAATGAAAATCATTTCAACTTGCATTTCAGTGAGAGTGTTGCAATTGTCACAGCAAAAAATTCTAGCATGTTGTAAATATTTGCCACCACTGGATAAAACAAAACCTCAGAATTCCCAATTTTCTATGACTTATTATTTTGTAAAGAGAAGTTGATGTAAGTATGTTTTTTTTAACAAAAGTATGGCAAACTAATCAATGGGGAGCATGCAGAGCTGTAACTAGAGTACAAGGGTGTCATACTATCAAAAAAAAAAAAAACTTAATATAATACATCGTTCCTATCCAACACATCGTCTGGACAATGACAAAGAATATCATTCTGATAAAACTGGCAAAAAAATTAGTGTTTTTTTTTCACTTAGAACATATAATTAAATTTTGAACATAATCAGTACATGTGAGGCGGCATTTGCTTTTGAGAAATTCTTGGAGGTGTCAAAAAGTTTGTTCACACAGGGTAGGAAAAAAAGCTAGGTATGGCCCTGGGACCATGTTCCTCTTCTCCTTTGGGGCTTAGCCATAGTCAATAGACTGTGGACTTGGTCCATCACCAAGTACACACACTTAAAAAACATAAACGCATGTTTGTAGCACATAGGCTAATGGACAAACTACAAAATATACGTATGGCGGTTAAACACTAGGCTAAGTAACAAACACGCTCCTATCTTTACCAATACTCGCAGATTATGCGTGTTTGTAGCCTAATCTATACCCCGACGATGTCTATCATTAGTCGCCAATTTCCAATGTTATAAAAGGTTGGCTGCCTTACCAAAATGGTATAATAAAGAACACGCAAATCCATATTAAATGCCTGTGGGTATCGAGGTTTACCCACATAATATAACAACTGTTACTATCTAATCAATTAGTATTACAAACTAAGGATTTTGATGTTTTTTAGTTTCTTTGTTGTCAGTTATGAACATAATAAAATTTAATTCAATACTATATTTAAAATTAATAATAGATAGATTTTTGTTTCCAAGAAGCCATAAAACAATGAGTTAACTTTAAAACTAATTTTACAGTTGAGCTCCAAAATTGAAATTTCTCTTAAAGTGGTGCAAACTACTGCCTTTACCCTATGTACTATTGTGTCATTAAACAAAAAACATACCTACCCTATGCCCAGGTCCTTTCATGAGAACATAATTAATACGTCGATTTTCATCGAAACCTACTTAAAAAGGAATGCCAGAAACATAATTTGCATTTTGGCTTCTGTTCATAACATCATCTTTCTTTATTATATAAGGTAAAATTCAGACAAACTGTTTTTCAACCGGTTTTCAGACGAGAAGAAAATTACTACGTTAGTTGATCCAAAAGGTGGTCGAACAGCTGATTTAACGTATTTTATGTCTGGACATTGAAACCAAAAACTGATGGACTGATACACGTTCAGGTGAACGATTAGATGAAAGAACGAGATTTCCCATTAGTTTCGAAAGTGTTATCGTAAAACGTAACTTCGTTTCAATGATTCCAAAATTCTGCATTAGCATATTAACCAGATATGAGCAATTAGGCACCTGAGTGAAGCGCATAATTTTACACGTTGTAATAAGATAATTAGACGTAATAAAAGAAAATGGAATATGTATATTATAGGTCATTTTCATGAAATAAAATTTCAAAGTATTCGAAGAATATTAGGGAAATCGCAGATAATACCTTGAAATCTTCATTTGAATGAAAGATTCGATATTTCTTTCAATCAATATTGAGTAAAACTTACAGATGGTTCGATTTTCCCTTTTTTTTTTTTTTTTTTTTATCGAATAATATGTCAGACATTTTGAAATGCATTTTAAGTGGTGGACAGGGCGTAGGCCTTAAGGACTTAGCTTTTTAATAGAAAAGTTGCGAGTTTGAAACCGGCCGAAGCAACATTCCCTACACAAATTGTCGGTGCATTCGAATTCTCGTTTCTGTTGATGCTCCAGTTAGTGATTGAAAAATTCATCCATGGTACATAATTGACCATCGCATCCCCAACCATCCTCTCCCTCATACCGATATCAGATTTATTGCCTAGAAATGCTTCTGGCTACAGGCTAATAAATAGAGATGAATATTAAATAAACCTTCTTCTCTTCTCTTTTTTTTTTTTTTTTTTTTTTTTCTAAACAATATAATAATGACATACTTATAGAAGAATAGTGAAATTTATACATCTTTCGACTTCTTAAATTTTTCTTAGATACTGTACCCACGAGCGGAGTCAAGGGGAGGAGAATGCCCCGATGACCTAATTTTTGTCCAATTTCAGGGAATAAAAATTGACCTCGCAAAGGGGTTGGGTTGGGGATGATGAAAATTATTCGTTTCGTGAGAAAAGAAAACGATTGGTACCATTTTTCATTTTGACCCTATTTTATTTATATACATATACATACGTATAATTATAAATCACCAAAAATGTTGTGTTCACGGTTCTGAGAAAACTACAGTGTGGATAGGACTAAAATTTTCACGAAAGATTGTTCTCATATTGAGTCAAGTCTAAAAGAAGTTTTCTGCCTATCGGTTAATTAGTTTCTGAGAAAACTGGAAAACAAAAAATTCCTTTAAATGTCATTTCTGGGCAACTCTGAAAAAATAACACAAGAGATCGAGCAGAAATTTTCACGACAGACTTTCCTTATGTTGGTGCAAGTTTCTTAGAAGTTTGGTGCCTATTAATTCAATAGTTTCCGAGAAAGCTGGAAATGGAAAATTTATGGAAAAAATTTTATGTTCATAGTTTTGAGAAAAATACCTAACAGATAGGGCCGAAATTTATAAGAAACATAGCTATTGCATAGGAGCAGTTCTGAAAGGAGTTTCGTGCTCAGCGGTTCAGTAGTTCTCGAGAAAACTAGAAACAAAAAATCTCTGGAAAAGCGATTTTCAGGGATAAAACATCGATAGATCTATACTGTTACTTGTTCTGCCACTCATTCTTTCGTCTTGGTAAATATTTGTATACTTCATACACAGTTCATACTTTGAACTTTACATATTTGACCCGCTGCAACTGCACACCCCTGAGATGTAATTTTCCAAACATCTTTATTATTTCTACAATAATCGTGAACATCCGATCCACAACCTTTATTTATTTTTGTTAAAGATATGGATAATTGTCGATAGTTTTTTGTTATTTCTTAACCTGAAACTGGCAATGAAATATCGATATATCAATTGCTATCGATATAAATATAAATTAATATCAATATAAATACAAATTACTATTGATATTATTTTGCAATTTTTTCAAGCAAGCTCTTTCTCTCCATCTCCATCTATATCTACATCTTATCTCTATCTATCTCCATCTCCAAATGCAAACTGGGTTTTCTAGCAAATCATTGCTGGGCTAGAGTTTTTTTACTTATGTTTGATTTACATATTTAAATTTGAAAAAAATTTTAATAATGAATATGAGACGGTGAATTCCATAAATACTAAATTTCTTAAATTTTGAATTTTCAAAAGTAAGGAGCAAAAAGAAGAAAAGTCATAAATAGTTATTTGTGTTACAAGCATATAAAGTAGGTGAATTTGACCCAAGTGTGATTTGCAGTACGAGCCAACTGTAAATCACACGATTATCAATCACCCATGGCTGGCAAAACCGCCGGTGCATGCAAGCGCAAGCACCACTTGAGCACTACTTCGAAAATTATCATTGTACCTATTTATTCCATAACAATTCATTTTCTTGGATTTGGCTCGAACATTCCCCTTTCATATTGTAATCTCACAAAAATGACCTTCTGGAAAAAGTACCTCATTACTTCAAAATTTTTTGCACCACTTGGGAAAATAAAAGTCTACCAGCCATGCAATCACCTACTATATACACCTGTGTCACACACTATTTATTTCAACACCCCCATCCTATAAAAAAGAAAAATATTAAGGGAAACATATATAAGCGCAGTCTATCCTCTGACTTCCAACTAGACATTGTGAGGTAGCGATTACAGTGCTGGCTCTCTTCTGTAGATGTTAGAGGTTCAAATCCTCATGGCGCAGAAAGTTTTATGAAAAAAAAAAATATAAGAAAATGACGATGAAAGCTATGGGCAGTAAACAGGACCAGTGTATAAGATAATGTAAGCACCTAAGACAGACTTTATGCTACATTTAGATTTTGTACAACATTTAGACTTTGTACTCCTCCCGATAGTTGAAGGAGGAAATCAGTAATCTAACTTGACTTCCACAAAATTTGAAAAAAATTAACAAAACTTAGATATGGGTGTAAGTATTTTGGTGTTTATGTTCTTTGTTTTCACCAAACCTTCAATTTCAACAACGTTGGAACTACCTCAATCAATATGTGGGACAAGGTTATTGTAATTGCCACGTGACAAGAATCCAGTTGAGAGTGTTAAAAAATTATTCGCAACTTTCAGGATGTTTCAAGTCGAAAAAAATAAAAAACTTCTCATTGGAAAAAGCTGAGAACCACATCCTTTTTGAGATCACTTAAACTGGGAAAAAAAAAAGTTTTATTTAACTTCCTTAAAAATTGATAAAAGTGAACGAAATTTGGTTCAGGGGAGAATATCTTAGTTTTATTTTCACTTAGTCGGTCTTTTGATGTTTTACTAGCATGTGGGAAAAAAGAGAAGGAGTTGCCTATTTTGAAATGGATATGTTTTTTCAAGCCTTCCTTGCATCGAAAAATGAGTCCCACAATTTTATGCGGAAGGAAAACGCATTCACAAAAAAGATGTACTATACCTTTTAGTGAAAACTCAATACTTAGTTTTCGAAAAAAACAAAGAAGATAATTAAAAAATTTGTTGGCAAGATGAAGCAAAATTTTCTCTTTTCGTGCATTCGACCACGCCCCGTCCATTATCCGGTATCAGACGTACCTAACATTAAGAAACAATTTTAATTAAATTTTAATCATTTTTAATACCTACCGTTTTTTCGAAAATTTTTAACTTTTCGAAAGAAAAATAGAGAATAACGTTTTTGCGTATGTTTTTTATCCGAAAAAAATAGTGTAACGAAATTTTCTACACAACAAAGGCTTAAAAAGACATAGCTATACTGAAAAAGGCACCCCTTTCTCTTTTTCTTTCAAATAGGAGTAAAATACTGCTATCATTGTTTTTTTGTCAAATTTCTTAGTTAAAAATCAAAATATTTAAGACGAATTCGTAAAACGTATTTGGAGTACATACCGAACCAGGAAGCGGCAGATAAACTAAGGTTTAACTGAGGCATAGCCACGGTTGGCAAAGAAATATTCAATCCATAAATTAAGGCTGGTGAGACCAACACCAACGATAATAACAGCTGCAAAAAAGAGAAAATCAAAATTACTCTTAAAAATCGCCGCTATCAGTCCGATTAATGAGTATAAAATGATATTAATCACATCGAGAAAAACTGACGATAAATTTTTTATGGTTTCGTGTAATTTTTTGGACTTTTTTATTCCCAAATTTTACTTTAAATTCCAAAAAAAAAAAATGAAAAAATAATAATCTATCTATTAACTTTTTTTATTCAAACTAAATTTTTCGTATATTCTATTAGAAAGTTTTGGTGAAAATTACACAAAAAAATTGAAATAAAAACCATTAGAAAAACTGAACGTCCAAGAACCGCCCAAATCCATGAAAAATTTACGTTTTTTCCATTAACGACAAAATTTACGAATGTTAGACTAAAAAATAGGTCTCAATAACAGGATTAATTTATAATGGCAAAAAAAAAAAAAAAATATATATATATATATACTTCAAAGAAATCCAATAAATTTATAATTTGTTTACCAAAAACTTATAAACATCGAAACGGATTCTTTTATCAGTCAATATATTAATCGTGATCCTATAATTACCAGTCTGAAACGAGATGTCGATTGTAATTCATCGATATTAGCAGCGGTGGTAGGATTCATTTTGAATTCGTTTGGCCAACACAGTAAATGATTACGTTCACAATGTTTCACATGAAGCTTCGCTTACAATAAATTTATTAATCGTTCAACATTTTCGATGGGGCACCCGACAGTTAGCAAATTATTTAAAATAGACCTGAATTTATAAAAGCTAAAAAAAAACAAAAAAAAACACGTTACGATGCATCGTTGTAATACCGTCGAATTAGTTGAAATGAAACAATGTTGAGCGATATTGTTCGATAGTAGTTACTATCAAATTATAGATAGTTTTTTCACGACTATCGATAGTATTCGATAGTTTTGAAAACTTTACAAACGCTCATGTTTATGGATTTCACTTTTTTTGCGAATTCTCGGACAGCCATCTTTAAAACATTATTTTTTTCATATAACGAGTAGATTTAACGTTTTTCAGCAGCCCCAGCCCGTATAGTCTCAAATTATTATCATTTTTTTTAATGAAAGATGCACACTTTATGTTCTATACTTGTTTGTTTATCAAATGCTTACATAGTATTCGATCGATTTTGATGCAACTTCTAGCATTTTTACAATTCATCATCGGGTTAAAGATTAAGAACGATTAAATTTTTTCAAAAAAAAAGTCGACTTGGCTTCAGAAGGGGCAGCCAACGTCTGAAAAAAATTATCAAGTATAAAAAAAAAAAGTTTATTCAATCTTACTTATACGAAACAGTATTTTTGGATATTTGCCCAAGGTCCAGTTGTCTCTTAATTCGCCGTTGCAATTGGAATTGAAGTGAGGCGCACAAAGCGCTGCATATATTAACATAATTCTTTTTTGAAATTTGATTGTACAATTATTTCCCGAGATTTTTCCACTTGATTCGGTGTTAAAAGTTAAAACAAAACTATAAAACCGGTTTCATCATCGACGTATTAGTTCTTGAATAAATACTTAGCAAAAAATACCTCTAAAAAAAAACAAAAAAAAAAAATAAAAAAAACAGAATTTATAATTTTTTCATTCACGATTGAATTTGTTTCCGCAAAATAATAATTCTAATAAGAAAACATTTAAAAAAACTATCGATGGTAGTGTCGAACCATCGATAGTGTTTATTTCCACTATCGCACAACACTCAAATACAATATCATTTCATGATCTCTTAGCTGCTTCGTGAGTTAGAAGTGAACGAAAAAACGGTTCGTTTCTGCCTGAATTAAAATCGTTCACCAGCGTCAGATAAATCAAAAATTAATAAACTAAGTGTGTACCGTAATTATATAATTCAGTGGCCACCAAATAAACATAAAATCAGCTGGCACGTTGACAGATTAACCAGTCGCAGCAAGCGTGAATGAGCGAATAGGCTACCTACTGTATTCTTTAATTAAAAGCAGTTTTCTTTCGACAGTTGCCTGTAACATTTCAATATTTATTCAATGAAAAGTTTGTTAAGAACCTAGCATAAGTACCTGCCTTTAGGGAATTATTCCTGATATTTTGGTATATAACGGCCTATAAACCTTCGAAAATTCATTAGGCTTACATTCAACCACACCGTGAAAACTTCTTCGTTGCTCTCCTCGGTCCAACAACATGATCTCCGATAATCTTCCATATCTACCATTAAAAGGCGACCAATTCAAATTCCTGTATGCGATTTCATATTTTCCAGCTTTTCTCGTTGCGACCCCTTCTTAGCGAAGCCTTTATTTTTATAATGTTTTACCCACAGATTTGATTGCGGACTCCTTCCATCAGGTAACATCTGTAAGAGTGGATGACTCAGTCACAAAGTTATTTCATCACCTTAGTCATTCAGTTGTCATGCTCGGTTTAACCTTTAACTTACGAAGGTCGTAGAAAAAACTATTTCAGGCAATTGAGACTGGAAATGTGGCTGAAAATTTCAAATAATTATAAATGCTTGAGTAAAAAAACACTAATCGTAATGCGCGAGAAAATCAAAAAATATTAATTCTGATAAGGGCTCCATTGAGAGTTTTCTGACCAGCTACAAATGCCACTTTTTTCATACTGATGCTGTTAGCAAATATTGGATTACAGAATAAATAGAATAATTATTTAATACAATTCCGGTCCATAATAGCACGTTTTCTGGCCTCATTTTAGGACTGAAAGTTCATCTTTTTACATCGGAGGGCTGTTTTTTGTAGAAGGAACAAAAATTTGTTTTTAAGTCGTGAGTTCCGCTGAGGCTATACTCGTGAAGGATTGATGTGTAAACATAATGATGTGGTTGTAGCGCATGCGCAATGCTCATGCGCACGATCGTAATTCTCCCCTACCGTAGACTGAACACCAAAATGTTTACCCATCAAAAGTGACGACATTTAACAATTTTCTGGTTCAAAGACTGAAAAGTAAAATTTACAAGTTGGAAAAGTTTGTTATTTGGTCCTAGGACTGAAAAATTATCATAAAAATCTTGCTTCGAGTAACAACATTTTATTCTGAGAAAAACCTATTGTCTTTCACTCGATGATTTCTTAGCCGGTACTGAATCAAAAAATCCGAAGTTGGCATGGCTGGAAAGAAGTGAAAATTTTCTCAAATTTACCACCAATATGTTTTGTTTATTTATATTGTTAATAACGTTTTCATAATTAAGGAATAAAAATAGCTAATTAGTGGAAAATTTGCCATTATTTAAATCTGTATAGGTACACGTTTTAAAAACTAATAATTGTAGAAAAAAATTTACAGTGAGAACTACCCTATTTTTTCACGACAAATTAATTTCATTTATCGGAGTTCACTAAAAACAAAGTTATTTTCAGTTAACGTTGAGTGAAAATATTGAAAGAAAACTAAAACCCATTTTTCGACGATAATTTTTATTCTTTCAACTTTACAGTACAAACTGATCTCTACAAAAATAAAGCCCATAAATTTTCCTACAAAAAAGACATCATACAATTTTCTCATTTAGTCAACAGTAACATCCTCGTTGCATAAAGTATGGTATGCATCAAAGAGGGAATATTTTTTTTACCTCACCTGTTTTCAACCCTTGTCTGTGGCTTGCTACACCAGAGCCAGCTAAAGAAATCTCCAACAAGTTGATCAAAAACATATCAATGATAAACAGTTTCTACTAAAGATATTTATTACTGCGCATGCGTCATATGGCTCTAATGACGTGAAAATCGGCATCCTCAAAGAATTCAATGATGAATTTTATGACGTGTGCGAGACTTTGGATGTGCAGAATATAAAACTCTGATAGCTCTGTTTTCATCTTTGACACATTTTAGTACCACATGGTGTATAAGACATTGGACATCTCTGTAGCTGTATGTCTCAGCTGCGCTACACTCGCCTATAATGCATCCTGAAAACTGAGACTCGGCCAAAGAAAAAACTTTCCCTCCTTCATACACATTGTACTGTTCCCAGAGGCATACAGCTACAGAGATCTTCAATGAGCTGATCAAAAACATGTTCGAGATGAAAGGTTTCCTATCAGAATATTATTTGTTATTGCGCACGCGTCATGTGGTTATCCACAAAAAATTCAATGATAAATTTCATGAAATATGCGCAGCTTTAAATGTGCAGAATGTAAAAGTCTAATAGGTCTGTTTTCATCTACCTTTGACGTATTTTTGTACGGCAGTATGTGTAAAGAATTGGACATCTCTTCAGCTGCGTGTCTCCGACTATTCGTGTAACTTTTACCACGTGCAAAACTTCAAGCTGATTGAATCAAAGTTGTAAGAAACTTTTGGCCACTTCCCTCATTCCTGCGCAGAGCTGTACATCACAAACGAAGTTATCTAATTTTTTTGAAAAATCACAACAATATAATATTATTTATTTTTTCTAATAACAAAAAAAAAAAATGTATAATATAAATTGTATTTCTATAATTTTTACAAAAATAGAAATTCGCCAAAGTTTGAAAGAAAAAAAAATGAACGACTAGCTAAAATGGAATTTTTCAAAACATCGTAAATTTACATCACAGCAATGGTTTTTTTCATGAAGAACACATTTTTGATGGACCACCAGCATCACTATAATAAACACGCGATAATTATTATATATATATATATATATATATAGGTAGGTAGGTAGATATAATAAGTAAAACAATAATCGTTTTTAATCCTCGTCTTTTTTGAAAGCCTTATTAATTTCGTCGAGCGTTCTTCCGACCACCTCCGGCAAAAAGAAGTGAATATAAAAGACGCCCAGCAGACTGGCGCCGGCGTAAAACAGATACGCGTAGCCACCGAAAACCACCCTTAGATAGGGAAATATTTTGTTGGCGGTGGCGGTTGCAATGCTACCTGTCAGCGACGGTATGCTGGCAAAGCCTTTGGCATCCACCGGAAACACGTCGCCTGCAAACGCCTGACGAGGGCCCAACTCCAGGCCCATGAGAAACGACAGCAGCGAAACGCCAGCGGCGCGAGTGGACGCGTTGCTCTCGGCATGCACCACTGTGCTGTAGGTCAATGTGACCAGCCCGGCAATAATGAACAATTTGGAGGTGATGAACATTTTCTTCATCCCCATCACTGGCAGCAGGAATATCGACACGAAACTGCCGATGCACATGCAAATGCCGCTAATCAGACTGTACTGATAGGACTTGGTGAGCACCACCAATGGCAAGCCAGCAGCAGCTCCAACATCCTTGCTGTCCAGCTGGCTGCTGGGCACATCCACACCCGGAATAGTGTTGTCGATGATGTTGATCATGTAGCTGACGACAGTGACAGTGCCGCAGAAAGACAACAGCACCGATGAGAAGCCCAAAATCAGTATCGGCTTGTAGACATCCGGCCGAGTAAGAATGCGCAGCTGCTTGACGATGGTCGATCTGCTGCATAGCCGCTTCTGTTGGGCCTGATCAGCCCTTGTATTTGGTGACAAATTGGCACATTCGCCACTGTCGCCGCTACTGTCACAGCTACCGCTGAATTTGGTGCGCAGAATTGGCTGGACAATGCCGAGTTTTTTTTGCGACCATTCGGCATCGCCAATGCGACCCTGGCGGTACAGCCACGACGGACTCTCTGGTATGGCCAACCAGAAGACAACAAGCAAAAATGCGCACAACGTTGTGGATATAGCGCATATTTGTGTGTAGTTGAAAAGATTAGCCATCAGCAGCATGCAGGTGCTGCCCAGTGAAGAGCTGACGCTGATCCAGGTCATGAAAACGTTGCGCATGCGCACATTATCGACCATAATGCATTCGCCGGCATACACCTGCACCGGATAGAAACCAGCGCCCATGGTCAGCCCGTTGAACATCTGGCCCAGCAGCACCATGTATATGTTGCGATTCCACAACAACAGTGACCAGCCCACAATGCTGGGAGCCAGACTGAACAGCAGCGCTGTCTTGCGGCCAAATTTGTCAATGATCAAACCGACGATTATTAGGCTGAGTGAAGCCGCATAAATGGATACCGACGCTGAAATGGTGGAGAAACAAAAAATGTAAAGGTAGGCCCAAAATTTGGATAGCTACAGGTATCCAAAATTTTTGAAGTGAATTCTTCAGACATACTGAGCGTGGAAGTGAATTGCTTTTAAATCAAAGTAGACGTAAAACAATTATTTCACACGATTCTGGTCCATAGTAGGGTAGATGCACCAGTTTGAAACAGTTTGAAGTTTAAGGTTTAAAAATAAGAATAATAAGTAGATTTATTAGTTGGTAGTATTTTTATCACAAATATCAAAGCATACTTTTTGATTTCCATCGATTTTCAACACTTTATCTGTGACATAGACGAAATCATTAATCAAAGAAAATTCCAACTGCTATGAAAATTGCTAAAAGTGCTTTCTCTTAAAAGAAATCTGCACAGTAAGTGACGAATACTCAGTTAAATGGGAATAACTGTTTTAGTATGAATATTTTAGTGTTCGAAGATGGTAAGTACTCTTCAGTATTGATGAAAATCAGTGTTTTAGATTAATTTAGTTAAAATTATTAGTATTACACACTTGTTATAAAATGGTTCATTGAATGTCAACATTTCAAGTTTGCAACAGATCATTGAAAATTTGCATAGTGGAGGAAAAATGATGACATCAGTTAGCAACAGGCACTTTTTTCATCAGTTTGATTGAGAAAATTCAAATTATTTTAATCATTTGGGTGTGATAACTTGAATTACCATCTCTGAATTTATGTTCCTTTGTCAAATATTAAATTTCTCAAAAAATTATTGTTTTGTGACTCTTATACAAAAATACCGTTTGCCCCAGTTTGCAACCATTATGCCCCAGTTGTGCTTCACTCATGTTCTAGTATTAATTTAAATATGTTTATCAGCTTTATTTTCACACAATAAAATCTTTGTCAAGTCGCCCCAATCTTATGGAAGGGGAATATTAAAATTTTTGGTTGATATTACCAGTTTATGAAATAAAATACACGTTTTTTCCCCTGTTTTGTTCTTTTATTATTTTTTTGTTACAAACTTGAACATAAATGTTGCAAACTAGAGCAGAAGTGTTGCAAACTGTGGAAAATGGTATGTTCACATAAAAGTAATAAAAAAATAATATTCAGAGCAATATAGTAAAAAAATAAAAGGAAATATTAATAATTTGGAGACTATAATTCATGTAATGAAGCTTTCACATAACGAATACCTTTCATTCTGCGCTGAATTATGCCACTTCAAACTCAATATTTCCCTTAAACTGTTGCAAACTCGTGCATCTACCCTACCAGGATTTCTACTCTAATTTTAGCACTGAAAGTTCATCTTTTTGGATCAGAAGACTTCTGTTGGGTAGAGGACCAAAAAATTTAAAAAAATCGCCACATTTAAATCTTTTCTGGGAAAAGACTGAAGTGAAATTTAAAAGTCCAAAAAGCTAATTTTTTGTTCATTGGACCAAAATATCAGTGTTGCCAATGAAACACCATGAAAATCTCATTTGAAATAACAACATTTTTATTTGGAAACAACATTTTTGTTTTAAGAAAAACCTACTGTCTTTTACCGGATGATTTCTCAACTGCTATTGAAGCTAAAAACTGAAGTTGGTATTGCTGAATAGAGAAGAAAATTTACTCAAATTTACCAGTAATAATTTTTTTTTACCGTCAATGACTTCTTTATAACTAAGGAATAAAAAATATCTAATTAATGGAGAATTTTTCGTTTTTGAAATTGTTATTTATTTCAAAAAAACTAATAATTGTAGAAAACAATTTTCAGTAATAATCTTCCCAATTTTTTAATAGAAAATTATTTTTATCACAGGTTTTACCAAAAACGAATTCATTTCAGGGTAATGGTAAATTGGTGAACAGAAATATTAGAAAAAAAACTCAAACTCATTTTTTCACAATACGATTTTTTCTTCAATAATTTTATTAAGTCTGTACAAACATAAAACCCATGAATTTCTCAAAAATAAAGGGTCTTTACAATTTTTTTATAAGGTCAAGAGTAACATTGTCGTAGCCAGTGGTGGCAAATTTTAATGTAATATACAGAAATTTTTGCAACACACGGAATTTTCACGAATGACTAAACCTAAAAATTAAAGTAAGATATTGTTTTGAAATTTCAATATTCCACTTTCTGAGTGTGTAACTGCAAGACATGGAAAAAATCTAAATTGCCACAAGAAATTTGGAACCAATTAATTTGAAAGAATTCAAACCTACATCTACAAAACAAAATCAAAAGAAATAATTAACATGTGATGGTTTTTTTCTAATTCTATTTCAAAAGGGGTAGCATTTTTTGTTCCATGGTATACTACACCAATGTATCATGGAACTGAGGGTGGTATACCATTGTACATGTTACCTAAATTCCATGAGAAAAAAATATTTTTAATTCAAAAAATTTATTTTGTATCTAATTAATACAATCAAAGGCGGCAACTTAGATTTTTTTGGCATGTTGTAAACTCAAATTCTTAGACTTGCAGGGGAAAAGGGAAGGGGGTTAAGATTCTTTTTAAATTTATATTTGATAACAAAAAAACAAAAATATTGTCTAGTATGTTACACATGCGACACCCACAAAATGGAAGTTGCCGCCCCTGAATACAATATGAAGT
Source organism: Ericerus pela (assembly GCA_011428145.1). Lineage (NCBI taxonomy): Eukaryota > Metazoa > Arthropoda > Insecta > Hemiptera > Coccidae > Ericerus > Ericerus pela. Next base: position 1,457,010 of record WOFM01000637.1, on the reverse strand, counting down.
ACCTTGTGTCTAAAAGTGATTATATTTAGACAACAGATGATTTATGCTATTTGAATAGTAATAATATAATTATTATTAGAAAAATTGATTGTTTTTCAATTGTGACACTTTCCTCGCTAATTTAAGATGTTTCTCACAGTATCCTAAACTTTCTCAAGATCCAATGTTTCATGTTGGGCAGTTTTAATTAAGAAAATTATTTTCAAGAAATTGTAAGGTATTTTTAGTATGTTCCATGGTACACCAGAAAATTTACACCATGGTACACTAGATTTACCTTCCTACCAGAAATTAACATTATATTTAATCAAGTGTTTTTGAATATTGGTAACTCTGAATAATTAATTATACTGACTATTAAACTTCTATGAAACATTTCCAAAAGTTTGAATGCTCAACTTCTCTCCCATTAGTAACACTTTTTTGTGAGTTATCAAAATTTTACTTTTGGTATAATTTTGATAAATATTGCAATTACTTTTAAACAACAAACTGGATAACAGTAGTATAGAAATGAAGTATTTACCAGGTGTATAATGCATAATGCTATAGGACTAGTTTATCCAAAAATTAAAGGGAATTCAGTTTTTTCCATGATACACTTATTCCATGGTACCCTGACCTCCACTACTCAGTTTGCCAATTCATCCATACTACAAAATCCTAAAATCACAAAAATTTCAATAATATAGGGAAAATAAAAGTACTTCAAAAAATAACAATATTCAAATTATATTCAACAAACAAATAAACTAATAAACCCCGGCTACAATTTTAATCAGTTTCCAGAATTCCCTCTATCTTGGTCACCTGGTCTCCTGGAATACAATTAAAAAGAATCACCCATTGACATCACAGCCCATATTACGTCTTACGTTCAAAACTACTACTAAATGCAATGTAGAAAAGATGCTCCTAACTACCTACGATGTAATTATAAAAAGAGATACTTCAAGTAACACAAGGCTGAGCTGCTTATCTCCAGTAATTTTTTGTTTTACATTTTTCTCAGAAAAGACTGTACCAATAGGCATCAAACTCCTCACAAACCTGCTATTTGCTACCTTATAACGATCGTCTCCCATAAAAATTTCAGCCCTATACTTTTGGTAGTTTTCTCAAAATCCTAGATAAGTAAAAATTGTTCCAGCAATCATTTTTCTTTCTGCTTTCCCAGAAACTACTACACTAATAAGCACCAAACATTAATCAGACCTGGTTCTACATGAGAATTAGCTTCTGTTAAAATTTTAGGCTGATCCCTTTTACGGTTTTCTCAGAATATTGAAAAGCCACTCTTCTATGAATTTGAGGCGCTGAATTTGAATTTAAAATAAATTTTTAACTATAGTAGGTATTGATAATTTATTGTAATTGAGAACAAAAGAATGTTGAAAATGACCGCATATTAGGCTACCTATGCTAAAACCCTACTGTCAATAAGATTATTTCCTACCCAATTTTCAAAGCATGTCATAAAAACCCAAATCATTTTTATGTACAATAGGCCTAGTTTGGAGCGTTATTTGTAGCCCAGTGTGAATTATTGATCATGAGGTTTCAATTCAACAAAACTGAAATTTTCCACCGAATTGAAATTTAAAACTGTCAGTAAAGGTTGTTAATCGAATTACTTATTCGAATTTGTCAACGTAATATTTATTGTTGGTTGCACGAGTGGATCAAAAGTAAATTAATTTACTCTAAAACAATAGGCCTATACCCTATGATTTATGAACATTTATTTTACATACCGAACCATGATGCTTCGCTTATACTGAGATTCATTTGAGGTAAAGCAACTGTCGGATAAGATAAATTCAGTCCATACAGAAAGGTTGGTGTCACCAGGACAAATCCTAAGATTATCTGGAACATATAATATGGCGAAAATATTATTAACTATACTATAATTTATCAAATCTATAAATGAATTTTATTTTATTTTATTTTTTTAAAAAAAGGTTTAAAATAACAACAATTAAATTTCCATCTGATCATGAGAAGGTATACATATATTATACTACATAAAGTACAATTTTTCTAATATTGACGAAGCTTTGATTTTTTTTTTTTTTGGCCTAAATTATACCGTGAATATGATCGTTAATTAAGTAGAAATAATAATTATGTGTCAGCTATCCAACACTTTATAGTTATCTTTATTATTATTTTATACGAAAGGCTTAACGAATTATTTGTGTTGTTTGATGAGTCGAGAACGAAGAAGGTGAAAATTTTTTCAACTATGTCACCTTGTTAAGATTATAATTTGAAAAATTTGAATCTGTTTCAAAATGTCAAAAATGGTCGTTCTAAGCTTCTAGAGGAAGGCACAGGAATTTCATATTTTTTCACCATAACAAGAAGAACAGTTTGTTCCTCTTAGCTTACTTAATAAGTTGTAGTTTTTGCAAGTTCTCAAAATTCACAAAAATAACGAATTTTTGCTATTGAGGATTTGTTGTATGTACTTCTTTCCTTAAAAAATGTAATTTAAAAGTGCTGAACAGAATTTTGTGGTATCTGAATATCTACATGTAAAATAAATTACCCGATCTTCAGATCATGTTTTTCAGATATTTCAAATATGGTCCAAAAGATTATTCAAATTAAATTCATGAAATGATCAGAAAAAAAATTTTGAGTCCGGATAAGTCAAGTATCCTGTACTCTATTTCAAGTTCACCTCACAATCACCCCACTAGGACTATTAACCAAGTCGATACATTTTTAAGAGAAATTTAATTTCACCTAATGCTTACATCCAGCCTCCCATATCCCATCATTTCACACCACAACTCAACCCATATTGTTAGAAGTGAGCACATATTAAAGAAAATAATACTAAATGCACATAAAACCATTATATTTAATAGCCTACTAAAATCCAAGACGTAACTTTAAAACTTACCTCTGCTTCTAGCAGTAATATCTTATACAAAACGCACGAACTTCTAAATTTTAAGTTTAAAGAAAGGTTAGTCTTCCAATAGGTTAGTCAAGTTCTAGATCCAGGATGATGAAACCAACAGCCAGCAACCAAGGTGTGATGTTAATGCAAAAATTTTGATCTCCAACTTCTCTGGAAAATGGAACCAAGTCGAGCACCGAAAAATAATTTTGTTATCTCCAGGAAGAAGAACTTTGAATGAATTTTGATTTTAGTACCCATTGAAAATTTTAGTCCTTAGGAAAGAATAAATTTTTACTTTCTACTTGATGAGATTTGTGGAAATTATAGCTGATTATTTTAAGATAGCTTCACCATAAAATTATTTATTCCAAAGAAATACAATTTAAATTTTATCTTGAATAGCCAAAGCTTCCAAAAAATAAACTTTTAAATTGAAAAATTCACAACTTTGAAAAACAGGCTACTTCTGCTAAGCCCAATTCAAGTGTAATTTAACAAACTTGATGAAATAAGTTCCTCGAGTGACTCATTTTTAGTCACGATGTAATTAGATACTCAAAACTAACGTCAAGAAAATTTTCAGCATCTGCCTCTACGCAGAAAGATGCGAAAAAGAACAAGTGAAAAACAGTAAGGAAATTATGTGATTACACAGGCAATCAATCAGAGTTTACCAATGGCAAATACAATGGGGTGCCACTTTTTTACACCTCATCCAATATGCGTTAAGATCAGAATTTAAACGGTGAAGAAAGGGAGAACATTCTTCATTAAATTGTTTAAAACGAGACAGATATAGGAAGTCTAATGATTAGAAAGAGATGCAGATAAAAGCTTCCTAAAAAAATGAAGGTGCGAAAAAAAATTTAAGACAAGAAGTGTATTTGAATATATAGGAGATAAATGGAAGAAGATTCTCTACCGTATGCATGTGCCGAAAAATTAATGAAATGCTGAAGCCTACACCTGCATCGATAGATTTCCCATACTCTATATATTCCTCTATGTATAAAAACTTTTAGTGCCAGGGCAATGTACCCATAAGGAATGCGTACGTTTTTGTCTTTATATACATAATAACGTTGCTGTACCAACCAGAAATATCTCCAAATTCCTCGTTTGGCACATATCCTTGTGGTGTCAATAACCATTTGAAAATAGGATGTACAGTTGCTAATTGAGGTGCCCTGAAAAGGAGAATAATTCTAGAAGTAGATGCAGCAAAAGTACCTACATGGAAATGTAGATGACGAACCAATATCAAACCTCTGAGAACTGAATCCAAAATTTCGCCAATTTGAAATGGGTGTCATTTAATCGCCCGATAAAATAGAGTGTACGAACGATGGGAAAAGAAAATCGAACAATTGAAAAATGAAGTAGCCGAGAAAAGAAGTAATGAACGATTAAAAAAATGGATGCACATTAAAAAATTTAATTTGAGTAAGAAAAATGTTTAGCCTAATTAAAAAATAATTTGAACAACGGAAATTGTTTAGAAGCGGTATACAGCGCAAGTTAAAATAATTGCGGGTAGCTTTTAAGAAATAGTTACATCACGGTAAGTAATGCTTGATTGAAAAAAAGTTGAGCACGAGTAAAATTTAATTATTAACGTATTACTGTATCAAAAGCGCTCTTGGCGATTTTGAAGGCCGTCCCCTCTTCCTTTTCTGACCCAGAGGTACCACTCTTGCCTCTGGTGGTACAGTAACATGTTTCAGACGTATCTGCAACCCGAGAGCGTGTTTACATTGCAGATGTTTAAGGAAACAGGGACACGTACATTTCACTTCTTCACCATGCACGGAAATAGTATAAATCCTAGAATTTATGAAAGCGTCAACGTATCCCACGTAAGCCCCTTATAGGTGGCTACGAGTTCTTTTGTAATCTTTGTAGAATTTGTCGTGGAACATACATCGAATAGCTCATATTCACAACTTCGAACATCATCTTCTAAGCTCAGAACAGGAACGTTAAGGAGAGCCCACTGGTAGGCGTTAGTCCAGTGCCGTAATGTTGTCGGTGGTGTCTTATGGTATGGTCCATGGTTCACGGATGTAGGAGATCTCACTTCTGACCACTTTCGCACAAGATCGGAGAGATTATTGAGGAATTGGCTGGTAGGTAATTGCTCACGAAGTGTATGTTCAGCCTTGATCACCGCGTTTGTACCTTCGATAGCATTGTTTGTTGATGGGTATCCCTCAGCAAAACCCTCATACCAATTGCAGTTCTGCTCCAACCATTGAGAATTGAAGTAATCAATGCACTCCTTCACGCGTACATCATCTTCCATGCGCCATTTCTCCAAGAACAGTGCAGATGCTTTTCGGAAAACTTCAGAGTCGCCGCACACTTGCAAATTGCAAATGTCAGATTTCAGCTGTGCATACAGACGCTTTGGTAACAGTTTCATATACTTTTCAAGATTTTTCAGTACATGAAAGAAGCAGTTAATTTGGATTCCTGGGTTACCGAAAACTTTTTGAAAACCTGCCGTTATAGCAGCACTTGCGTCAGCGAGAAGAACTGTCAGCTTCCAAGCTAGGTTATAAGTCTTCAAAGCTTCAAAGATAAATTGAAAATCTGCCTCAGACTCTGTACTGCAGACAGCGACGACAAAAGGGTGAAATGCGTGGCTCTGGTCACTGGTACCTACAAGCATGACGGGGTACCCCTGCCATACTAACTTGTACGTAGCATCATTTGGACCATGCTTGAATTCTCTAAATTTTGAAGTAAACGAACTGTAGACAATACTACTTTCAGATCTTGTTTGTCGGGGATAAGCGTTTCTGCATGCACACGATACCTCAAGACAAAAGGTTCGTCTTCACAGGATGGCGTACTGAGTCTCTCTTCACACCACTGCGTTATGTTGTGAGCAGAAACAGTCGCCTGCCTGTACTTTTCCGTACGTACCTGCTGCAAGAAGCATACCAATTTACTTTTAGAAGGCTCAGCAAATTTCTTGCTACACTTTATTGCGTGTAAAATGGCATTGGGTTTCCTGATACCTTCTTCAAATTTCTCTCGAATGAATGTCTTCAGATCGTGAGGTAAACCACGAGATGGATGAGCGTCGTGATTTGCGTGTTTGCAATCAGCTTTGAAGAAGGATACTTTTGCGCTATCACTATGATACAGGAGGTATACACCAACCAGGCATTCAGCCACCCTATACTTACCTGCTGAACAACAAAATATGACTCTCACCATCGGAAGTATTTTGGACTGATGATTTCTTCCACACCTCTTTCAGCGCTACTGCTTTTTCCGTATCTTCTTTTGTTTCAAATTCCTTTATCTTCACCCACTGGGGTAATTTGTCTCCTCTTCATTTTTGGTTCCTCAACATCACTTTCACTCGACTCCTCGTCACAAAAAATGGGTAGAATACGCGACATACTATCGTTAATGACAATAAACGTCTACATCCGACATTACATGTTCGTGAATGAAGCAGTGAATATTCCGATGTTGTGAAATCATTATTAGTCATAGGTACTGTATGCCTACTTTTCAGATGAGCAATGTTTTTCTTATAACATGCATTCCTATTTCTGATGTAATGTACTAATATATTACTGCGGGACCGAAAATAATATCGTAAATAAAAAATAAATGTAGTGTAACGTATTTTCCTGTTGTTCGCATCATATTCCAATAATGTTATTTTACTGTAAATAAGCAGCCTTCAACTTACTTAGTGCACTTCCTATCGATCGTACACTCGATTTTATCGTTCTTTTTCTATCGTTCATTCGCTTTTTTTTAACGGGCAATTAAAGTTTCCCCATTTGAAATAGGTGAATTTTGTACAGAATTGACCAAAAATTTTTAAGCAATAAAATAATACTTGAAGAAAGAAATTTACTCTCTTAAGTTTAGTTCTACCAAAAATTTTGGTTCCGTTCATGCAAAATTCATCGAAAAGAAGGATGGCGCTTGGAGAAATTTTAATATGAATTAAATGGAATCAAGGAAGATCTTAAATTTTAAGTTGGATATTTTGTGATAGTGAAAGCAGAAACTAAAAGTAGATACTTAAATTCACTCTGACTATATATATATGACAAAATGAAAAGTAGCTTAAATAGAGTCTTGCCTATTCGGGGTAATATTGTAGTCAAAAATATTCTATGTCAATCTGATTAGAAAAGTTTAAATACCACAATGTTGGTTGAAAATATGAATTTCTGTTCCTCTCCTTCCTGTTAAAATAAAGGAATACTTTTGAATTGAAAATTAATTTTACTTGATTTTTCATTTTGAATTTTTATAAAATCGTTGGTTACGACATTAAGAATTCAAAAGAGTATGTCTCTTAGGTCTGACAAATATTTTGAAAATTTTCAACCTTCATTGAGAATACGTAGGTAATTACATACCTACTACCTATCACACACTGTTTCTGTTTCTTTTTATTTTTTGACGTGTAAACATCTTAACATTTGGTCTATAGTAGGTGTTAAATGAAAACTACTATTGTCAGATTTGTGTAACTTGTAAGTTATATATAATATTTTAACTCTCATTTGTGTGTGTTAGTTAATGTGTAGGTGTGATTGAGTTCATGCGCAACGCACACGTTCACAATCACACTATTATTTTTACACATCAATCCTTCGTGGAACTCACACCTTTTTTTTTCTCTTTTTATTTTTTTTTTTACCGGTTGTGTACTGTTAAGTGTGACCAGAAACACTGATTAGGAATATTAGAAAGAAAAAAAAAAGATTAAATCAAGAACAAGGGTCCAGAGTGCTAAAAGTTTTAGTAACGCCAGTTACCTACCTATGAATTCTTCATTTAAAAACCTTACATTTTAATACAATTTTTCTTCATAGTGATCCTAGATCGCATAGAATCAGTGATACATAATTATTACAAATTCCATATTCTTGTTATCGCGGCGCAAATTAAAATTTTTATGCGATAATATTAGTAGATTCTAAACCAGGTACCTACAGACGTATTAATTTTGGTATGAATAGGCTGGATGGTACTTTTATCAAGTCCAATTCCCAGTATGGCAGAGAGAATTTTGAAAACAAAAATATTGAATAAATTTAAATAAAAGAAAATAAACCATTTGAAGGTGTGTGAAAAACTGAGGAACCAATTAGGCATGAGAAAAAAAATTAAGAGATCAGAATAGTGTACTATGCAACTAGGGAGGAAAGTGATGAATTTCTCAACAAGTGCAAGGTTCGCAAGCGCGTGCGGTAATTTCACGAGTTGATAAATTTTATTATTCACTCAGACCGAGTATTGTCCAAAATCTCTTGCGTAGAGGGCACAGAATGCAGCATTTGAGCCAGCGGCCATAAGACCTCCAGATTGCTGGGTCAAATCCCAGTTATGGCAGAGAAAATTTTTGAGAAAAAAAAATTTATGCCAAAGTAAGACTTGTAAAGGTGTGGGAAAACTGAAGAACTAATTGGCCGCGAGAAAAAACTTGAGTCGTGAGAAAAGTAGTTAGTGAGTGAGAAAAGTAAGAAGTATAAAACTAGCCACTTCCATCACGCCATACATGCCTCGAAAATTCTGAATTTCGTGCACACGTTACAAAAAAACGAATAAAGGAGGTACCTAGAAAAATAATTTAGATGTGAGAAAAATAATTAAAGAGTAAATCTGCCGACTCAAAAATCACTTTTTATAGATTTTTTTTTTTAAATTTCGTACCTAAACCTATGAAAACTGTTGGCAGGAGCCACCTCATATAATATTCAGTTCTACGTATTTTTTAGCGCAGAATCAAATGAAATCAATCGCAGATCGGTAGAAATAGTAATTTATGAGTTATTACCACTTTTATACCAAAGAATGTGAATTTCACCAGCATAAACAACAGGATAATAACTTTATACAATATCCACGATATATTAACTATGCTGCATTAATTATATTGACTATATTTGGAGAGAATACTTTTATACTATGAGCTCATTAAACCTTCGGTCTCAAATTTTTCATATCGTAATATTTTAGTTCACGATGATATAGTTTTTTGAAATAAAACCTCTATTATTGTTTTGCAATACTGTTTCAGAAAAAATCGTGTTTTTACATTGATTATTAGTGTCACTTCCTGAAATTAATTCAAACCGATTTATTTGTTTAAACGACATGCTTCATTAGCAACAAAAAGTTATTCAATAGTATATAGAAACTTGAGTGCATAATAATTTTTTCTGTCCTTGTAATAGGACACTGTCGTAAGTATTATCAACGAAAGAAATAAAAAAATGCATACAAGTATTTCCACTATACACTGTTGCAGGAAGTCAAATTAATTTATTTTTAATTATTTTTGAAAATGATTATCCCCAATTCTTTTGAAATGTCCCCCTCCCCTAAACATCTCGATGAGATTTTGGAAATCGATAGATGATACATTTTTTCCTGATTAATCAATGGTCAATGTATATCCATTTCTGAGACAAAAACATCAGGCTAAATTATCTACCTAAGCTATTATAAATTTCAATTTGGCCTTCCAGAGTAATACAGAAATCTGCACCAAAATTATTAGGCTACTATGTATACCTATATGAAACGGATCAATTTTAAATTTGTGACTTTTCTTTCAAAGATTATAGCCTACATATTGAATTTTTAATTTTTTTAAGAATTTCAGACTACATTTTCTCAAAGGTAAGAAAATTCTTTAAGTATTGACAGTGTTCTTTCAATAAAGGAATATTAGGCAATATTTTGGTGAAAAATTAAAATGTTGATTCCTGTATTTTTTTGTCGAACAAGTAAGTACCTGCCTATATCACTGATAAACAAAGAACACTAAATAGACTATCTCAGAAACTCAAGAGTTCATATAAAATCTGTGATTCTCCTTATGAACATAGTTGTACGCAGGTATGTTTTTTGTGAAATACATGATCAGAAAGGCAATGTTTACGCCGGTATTTTGCAATTGAAAAGAAGTTCTTATCATTGATTAATGTAATGTCGACATAAAATGAGAGTGCCTCCATGTAAACACATGAATAAGATCTTTTTACATGGAAGCACATTCACTTTACATCGAGGTAGAGGTTATACTTTCTGAATAAATCATTAAATTTTCCATAAAGAAAAGATTGATATTTTGTCCCATTTTTTAATAATTTTCATGAAAGAATCATCATTATAAAAAAATTTTAACGTTTCATTGTTTTCTGATCATCAATTACATAAAATATCTTCCTCAACAAGGTTCAAAAGTGAGTTTACATGACTCTGGCGTTGCTTACTCACTGCACTCATTTCAAAAACTTTCCTCGCTTGTAAATGCTCACTTTGGAACCTTAGAGTGTAATATACTCGTAATATTTTTTAATTGTCATTATACCAATGCCAAGAACCTTTAAGTTGGTATGATTTAAAGTGCTAAGCCCTTTACTGCCAATTTTCATCTTGAACCCTTTCTTGCACCACCTTTGAGACACAAAAAGGGAGTTGGGATAATATTTCTCATATTACTGAGTGACACATCAGTATATATGTTTTTTTGAGTCCTTCAATTCAAATTTACCATCAATTTTTGGATTGAATCACTTGTTGGCCCTCTGTGGACTCACAAAGGAGCCTAGGATACTATTTTCACAAACCTACTAATAATTAAGTGATACATCATATAATAATATTGTTGTGGGGAAATGAATCTATAAATGTCCATTCCTCACAAGGCTATCAGTAAAGGCGTAACCACATGAACAGACTCGTCACTATTTTCCCATCTGCTGGTTGCCAATTTGATTCCTCACACTGGTAACCTACAATACATTTTAAGGTATACAAGTTTCACTTGGACCATAAATTTTAATCGTAATTACAATTATCAGATCTCAAAACAAAATTTTCCAAAAACCCTGAAAATGAAACCTTTTAAAGAAAGCTAAAACATTGTGAAGTTCAACTTTTCATTTATATTATATGACATTATGGAAACCATTGAGCTTCATTATAAATTTCAGGGTGGAACTTTGGAACTAAACTTCCTAAACTATCTTCATAATTAAACTTCTCAAAACTTAATGAAAATTTTCAAATTCAAACATTGATTCTTCCATAATATGATGCCATTTAAATTTCTGAACTTGATTATAGCTTTCAGAGTGAAGCTTTAAAAATCCAAAAAACTTTGAATACACAACCTTTTAGAGTAAAAATTAAATTTTTAAAAGTGAAACTAATTTTTTCATACTTGATATTACTGTAAGTATTAAGCTTAATTACAGTTTTCAGGATGGAGCTTTCAAAAACAAACTTCCAAAAAGACCCTGAAAATGAAGCCATTTGAAGCAAAACTGAAACTTACACCCTGCAAATGGAACCTTTCAAAGTAAACATGAAACTTTTCAAAGAGAAACTTTTATTCTTTCTTAATGCTTCATATCGTTGAAACTTTTAAGCATGATTAAAGATCTTTAGGTGGAACTTTTGAAACCAAACTTCCCAGAATAGGCTGAAAAGTAAAATTTTTGTGGCATAAATTGAACTTTTATCATTAATACATTATATAATAGGCATAAAAGCTCTGTCCGTAATGTAATATCCATAATGATATGAAGACCAAGAAAAGGAAATTGAAAAAAATTTTTCCCTCTTCTCCCACTTCCATACTTATTTATTTCATTTCACACGTCAAAAATTAACATATTAAATAAATAAATGGATAATATAGGTTTTGCCTGTTTAGGGAATCAAACCTGGGACCTACACATTTGCAAGCTAAAAACAGTGAACTTGACTGCATGGCCATCTGACCACCTACTATAACTGGCAAATGTATTTTATATACAGCAAGGTATGGAAGTTCCCACACACTCCCCTTTGGAGAGACTCAACACAAGTTGAACAATATTGGATGCTGTGAGATGTTGGGTGAAGCCAGAAACACCTCTTATACCTATCCACACTGGCTTACAATACGTATATGGGTTCTATTTCCTCTATATAGGGTGCAATCTATGGGTGACTCAAGTTAGGAAAGAGAATTGTGGGTTCCACCATGCACCACTAGTGTGTATGCATGTCCAGCACACATTGAGGGTCACCAGATGTAGGTTTAGTAGGTTTGAGGAATGAAACCTAGGACCTACATATTTGCCAGTTAAAAGTGGTGAACTTAAGCGCATGACCATCTCACTGCTGGCTATAACAGATGAATGTATTTTATATACAGCTAGGTATAGCAGTTCTCACAGACAACAATATCTGTGAATTAAAATACTTCCTACTTCTCTCTCTCTCTCTCTATCTATCTATTTCTTTTTTCACAGTTTTCAAAAAACTGAGAAAGAGGTAGGGTTTAAATTTTATTGAAGAGTAGTTATTATATAAGGGTATGATACAGAAAAAATTTTGGTTCTTATTAAACAGTAGTTTAAAAAAAAAAAACAAACTGAAAACTAAAAATTTCTGGAAAAGTGGTTTTCCCACGATTCTGTAAAAACAACAAAAGTGATATGGCTGAAACGTTTACGATAATTATCCATATATAGGTGTAAGTCTGATGGAAGTTTGATGTCTACCAATTTGTCAGTTTCTTAGAAAACTCAAAAAAAAATTTTTTTTATAGTTTTGAGGAAATACTAAACAGATAAAACTAAAATTTATTCCTTATAATATGAGGTCTGGTCTGATAGGACTTTGATGACTTTTGGCACAGTAATTTCTGAGAAAACTAGAAAACAATAAATTCCAGGAAAATTAGTTTTTAGCAATAAAACAATGATAGATCAATATTTTTTTCAAAGATATTGATAACAATCAATAGTTTTTGGTACTTTTTTAACCTGAAACTAACTAGGAAATATCATAAAATAGAGCAGCCAATCTTCAAAAAGCATTAATAGTTCCAGACACTTCCCATTAGTTGACTAGGACTAGTGGCCTAGTTTTATAAAATAGATATCACTGAAACTTTCAAATTCAATTATAGCTTTCAGGGAGAAACTTTTAGAATCATAAACTATATATTTTCAGATTTTTATGTCTTAAGTCTATTTTATTTTGATTCACACTAGTCTTACTTAAATATTATAAAAATTAAAGCTGACTTTATCAACTAACACCGGATGGTATGATTTATGCAACTATTTTCCTAAATCGTACATATAGTTTTTTCATTTTGGTGGCTTGTTTTATTGTTTTTGGTGTTAGTCTATTTTATTTTTATTTGTTACCGTATTTTTAGAGATCTTTTTAATAAATAAATTGCAAAGGACTTGTAACAATTTTTTGAAACACAACAACAAAAAATGGTATGATTTAAGAAACTCATCAGTGGCATAATTTAGAAAACGGTGTTTACTACCAGTACTTAAATTCCATCTTCAAACTATAATTTGAAATAAAATTTTCTGAAAATATAATGGAAAAGGTTTTAAATTCAAATAAATTAACAATTTTGAGAGCTGAAACATTTTTTTCGAGCCTAAGCTTACTAAAAGAACATGACTTTATTTTTCCATAGGTATGCTTTTTTTCTTAAGCTTATAAAGAAGGGGAAAATGAGTATATTTAGAATTTTTAGTTTCCTAGCGGTTATTTGTATTTAATTTCATTATTCATCACATGGATCAGTAATTTACTCTCCCATTCTTTAAATATCAGCAGTGATACAAATTAGGAAACAGTACAATTTTGATAACCTTACCCTAAATCTATTATATGTATGAATGGAAGTGCCTTTTTTTTACCTCATCATTATCTTTGTATCTCATGAATCGAGATAATATTTTGCATATAAACTTGCATTAATACATCTTAAGATAATAGTGAAAAAAAATCTAGAAAATTCCGTTGTTCAGTCATGAGTTAACTTAAAACTGTTATGACATCAATAAGTGTTTTGAACATTGAATGACATCACACAACTTGAGGAACCTTAGAAGTGGAGTAACTGATTGGCCGTAGGAGGAAGTTTCACTTTCAAACCCCATTTAATATTTCATTTTTAATTTTTTTTTTTTATCAAACTAAAAAGGTACTAAGTATAGGTTTATGCCTTTATGTAACATGGGAAAAGAAGATTTTTTTTAGGACATATTCTAATTAAAGTTATTTTCCTATAAAAATTATGTTCTGAACAAAACATCGATATGTGATATTATCAATATCACAAATTAACTACTAATGGAATACAGCTGAAATTTTGGTCGAGGTAATTTTCATCCTATAGGATCAGGTTTAGTAAAAATTTTATGATGATTACTTTAGTAGTTCTAAAATAAACCTACAAAAAACCATTTAACTTCAACATAAAGCACCGATACATGTTTATCAAAGATATCTGTAACTACCGATCATTTTTAACAATTTTCTAAGTATTTTAAATTCATCCAATAAAACATCGACTGGTTGATATTTTTGGAAAAAATTTCGATAACTATTAATTTGTTTTTCAATTTTTTCATGTTTTGAATTCAGATTTGTTGGATACTGGGTAAAATTGCAAACAGAGTTATCTAGGGAGTTTTACTCCATTGAAATTTTTTTTTAAATTTGATCTTTTGGCTTGAGCTTTAAACTTTTAGTGATGTCAGTTGGTGTTTCAAACATTAGATGATGTCATGAGACTTATTGGGCATTTACTCAACACTTGGGGTCGTCTATATGTTGTTATTATTGCTGTTATAACAGTATACTATCTCTATTTTAACAGTATAGGTATTAGTTTTTTCATTTCATAAATTTATTTTGTTAAAAATCTTAATTACATATTAGTAGATATTTTTACAAAATTAATTAATTAATTGATTGGAACATTTAAAAATTATAACATACGTAGTCAATGTATTGATAATTCTTTGTGTAGTTTACATTGTCATTCTAACAGTGTTTAACTTCAATACCCAATCAAGTTGATATTATTGTTATATAGGTATGTTTAAAAGGTGATCTCTTAATTATTGAAAATTAACTTTTACAGTGCTTAGCCTAAAAATTTACATATGGATTGTCCAAACATTATATGAAATAATATTGCCATTAATTAAAACATCAGGTAATGTAATATCATCACATGACATGTATCTGAGTTATTAGTACCAATACCTGCAACATGTGTAGAATAAACTGTAGGCCAACATTTCATTTCAGATACGAGTATTACAAAGATTGAGAACTTGAAACCAGGGCTAGTAGGCTGGATCATCATAGTATGTGTACATGAACAATGTGAACTAACTGATTGTGCAAATAAGAATTATGATAAATGGTTTGACTGCAAAATGTTAAATGATACTAACAAACAGAGATTAGTCTGCTAGCAATATTTCTGTGATAAATTTTAGAAATTGTTGGAAGGAAATAGATGTTACAAAATTTCTAATGACACCGTTATAAAAAACACATTTAAAGGTATAGATCAATAATAAAAGTTATACTTAGGGAGCATAGTTCTATCATTCCAGAAAAAAGTCATTGTATCTCTATATCAGCAAATTATATTTCCCTTATCGAAATTCGAACAACATTCAAGAAGGCAGCTGATGTAATGAATATTTTAATTGAAAAAAGTGAACATGTTGAATTTGTCAGTATTTGATTTTGGTTTCTTTTTTTAGGTTGAAAAATAAAGTTACCTGTATTATATAGGTTACATATTGAGCCGTGGAGTCAAAATAAATGTTACCAACGAAGGTTAAATCTTAATATTATCATTCAATAAAATTGGAATGTGGAGCATAAATACCCAATGTTAAACATAATGAAAACTGGTATAGATTTTAATAAAAACTGGTCCAGCGGTTCAGCCAGAAGGAGAGGTCTGAAGAAAATTTAACTCGAACAACTTAGAATTATAAACATAATTATGATGTTTAAATGCGACAAGTGGCAGGGATGCAATGCTAAAGTCTAAAGTAAAAGAAAGAAAATTCAATATGTAATATTATTCTATAGAAAGAAAAGATGAAGACAAAAAAACATGATTTCATCGCCTACAAACCATGTATCAGAATATTTTTTTTTTTTTAAATTTGAAACATAATATTGAATAATTTATGATTAAAATTTTTGTTTACAACTGTTTATACTGCATGTCCCGCCCATAGGGCTGGTATATTATGCTAGTAGTATATATATTAATATAAATATATCATTGAAGCTTTTGAGTTCAATCACAGCTTTTAGGGTGAAGCTTTTGAAATCAATGGCGTAGCGAGAGAGATGACGCGGCTGCAGGGGGCCGACCGAATTGGGGGCGTCATCAGAGAAAAAAAATTAAAATGAAGAATTTTTTATGTAATTTTATTCATTTTTTTCAACTGAAGGAGTCGCCCTGAAAATTTGGCAGTCAGGCTCAAAATTTATAGTTACGCAACAGTTTGAAATCAAACTTCACCAAACACATAGGTAGATAAGAAGATGCTGCTGCAGAGGGAGCTAAGGTCAATGATGTCGCCACCTACAGATTAACCTATCAGTACTTTATCGACAAAAAATCGGTTTGTCGAAGTTTCGCGAAACAAAAATTCAAATTTAAATCGATACCTAATCAACTTACCATTCGAAGACGAGACGTCTTCGACTCCCCCTCGTAGAGATTCGTCTGACTTGTAGCGCCCATGGCTTGGGCCTGCGCTAATAAACTGAATAAATAAACTGATGAAAGTCAGTTACGATCAATTTTCAGCATTGATCCATGGAAAAACGTACCTAGGTAACAATTTTCACGACGAGAAAACGTATAGTTATATGTTATAAAATTATCCGATTAACGTCAAAAACGTGAGAAAATAATAAAACATTTTAAAAATAAGAAACTAAAAAGTACGAACTATGCCTACGAAAACTTCTTCGCTGATGATTCGTCTACACATTGCCAGTGGTTGGCGAATGAAAATAAATTTTTTGCGCGACACTGCACGAAATACCGAGAATCAACTTTTTAACGTTCATTTGAACGCAACAAGGTCATTTATAGTTTACCTATGGCGATTACAAATCGCATTCAGTGGTCAGTAAAATACGTTGTGTTTGTGGGTCATGGTGTATTTCCTACGTTTCATTGGCTGCAGTTTGTATGCGGTTGTAGTGGGTGGCTATTCGTAATTGGAGATTTTCGATTATTTTGATTCCTACAATTTTTTACACTTGGGTACCTATACTAATTATTGGCGGATATTAGCTGTAATTTAAACTGACATAAACCGAGGGGAAAAATTCGTACGTTTTTCGAAGAATTTCGTATTTCAGTGTTTATAATGAATTTTTATAGGTGTACCTGTACCTGTACCTGTACCTGTACCTACCTACGATGGGAATATAATCCGTCTCGATAATTTTCGATACTCATTTCAAAAATTCCGAAAATATGTACCTACTTCTCGACATATCGTTTACTTGTTTGATTTTTTTCGTAAAAAAAAAAATAATGAAGTGACTTTTCAGCGGGCTCTTTAAACCTGCTATTTCAGATCGCCTGAGTTGGCGAATTTTGGGCTGAGAGTAGAATAGTTTTTCATTTTAAGAAAAATAATAAATTTTGGCATAAAATTCAAAAATTATGTATCTTTATACATTTATGCATATTATATTACAACCGTATGTTTGTACGTGTGTACGAGCCTTTGGCTTATGCTAACCTTGGATTTTTTCTGGCATACCTAGGGAAGACTCGGGCATAAGGACTCACTTTAGTTTGGAATATCATTAAAAAAAAAACTATTGGCTCAAATCTCTCAAAAATACATCATCAGCGAGGGTGAACATTTGGCTTTAGCATATATTTTTTTCAGAATTTTAAAAACATTTTAAAGGGTCAGAATTTTGAATTTAGAAAATGTCTATTTTTTAGATACACTCAAAATCACCTAGGCAAAAGGAATCTCTATCTAGGGCAAAAGGAATCATAACCTAAAAACGTCATTTTTATACATGAAAAGATGAAAAATTAGGATTGGAGTTTTATTTTCAGCTGAAGAATACAAAAAGAAGAAAATTAATTATTTTTTCAAATTTAAAGACTTTCTGCCTGAATCGATGCAGAAATCACAAACATAAAATCTAATAGAATCATAGTTTGTACATTCTTCATGGACCCATTAGGAACAAATGTTGCACTGGAGCCACTCCTCACCATCCTGCAAAATGAAGGAGTTGCATATAAGACATGGATAATCTGAATCGTCTGTACTATATTGTTCATGTTTTTTTTTTTTTTAATTTTTGTTCATTATTAAACGTCGATTTACAGCGTTTTTTTCCCTTTTTCTTTTTTAGAAACACTCTTTTTCAGACGTTTTGATTTTATTGGCTTTTTATTCTCTCGGATTTGATTTTTCCTTTTATAACTGTACACTATTTTCAGCTGTAAAAGATTCCAAGTTACTGAAAATTTTGTATAGAAGCACAGTATGGGCAAAAGAAATCAGTGATTCATTTTGCCTGGTTCTTTTTTCCCAGAAGTTGGTTGTTTGAAAAAATGAAAAATAAAGTTTACTTACTCAATAATACCATTAATATAATGAACACTGGTGAAAACTACATAAAATTTGATGTAACTCAGAATCTTCAAGAAGTTCAATAACTGCAAAAATTTTTAAATCATTTCAATTTTCATTTTCTTGATTCAACGAATCTGACATCATGTTTTCACATTTTTGCTTATCACAAGAATAAGAATAATCAGATTGGAGATCTTAATGTTGCCAATTATGCAGAATATAAACCTCTATGGAATGGCTGTGTTGACAATTTTCTGCAACAATTTGATAAGAAAATATTAAGAAGATTATTTTTGCCCGGGTGAGTCCTTATACCCAAGTCTCCCCTATGGGTAACACTATAGAATTTGTGGTTTCTGAAAAAGCAACAAACATTTTTTTTCATATCTGTGAGGGTAGTGTAATGGCCAAAAGAGGTGGTAATGTACCTAATTAGAACTACTTTCAGTGTTACACCATACACAAGATATTGAACACTGGATAAACATTAATACCTCTATAATAATTTAAATATTCAATTTATCATCCACAACTATTGTGGACCATAACTTATTTGAGAGACTCAATAATATTTAAAACACAAGTTTGAATTACCACATTTAATAAAATAATAAATTGTACGACAACCATACACCAATTAATACGTTAACATTATACAATAAGTTCAACATATGGGATTACAACCCTTTAGACAAGACTGTCTGTGTACTAGTAGCTCTATAGGAGAGGCTCTAGGAACTGAATGAATATTCCTTTCGAATCGAGGGTTTATAGACTTGTTTGGGATATGTAAGTGTATGTGTTGGATAGGCTTATTGAGGTAGGGTGTTGTTATTATAGGGTTTTGCTGATTTGCGATTTACTCGAGGTACAGGCACAATTAGATCATGAATATACAGACATTATATCTATATTCATAAAATCAAATACAGGTAAATTAGTGGTTGTTTAGAAAGAGTTATAGGATGTTTTATTGTTGATGAATACCTATGTTTTTGGTATTCAAAAATGTGTAGACGAATATGTTCGTCATATCTAAAAATAGACGAAAATATACGTTACAAGTAATGGCACATGCATATCAAATATGAGTGAATAATTGGCAAAATAATTTTGTGAAATAATTTTAACGAATGAATCCACAGCTTGTACATTTATTACAGTTGTGCGTGTATGCATCTATGTATGTATATTGTGTTATCGTCAAAACTAGAAGGGATTTTCCTTATCTAATTTTAACTAGTCAGTTCTACATTGGTCAAAGTTTATTTTCCGATTCTAGTTTTGATGGTAACATATGTATGTATCAGATTTTATTATAAACATGATAGAGACGGCAATTTCCATCAAATATGGGAGAAATTTGGTATAGGCTTAGTTTTAGATGGGAACTCAAATAGAATTGTATTTGGTGCAAATTGGTTGAGGGATTGAGCTGCAAGCAGCCACAATGTATTCCACTAATGAGGGTTAAGATGTAGTTATCATTTGATAGAACTTAAATGTAGTTGGTAATTAGCTTAGAATTTAATAGTAACTGATACGAAGTTTGATGAAAATTAGTTAATTAGTTTAGTAATGGGGGCTGGTGAAAGTTACACCTATGGGGTTTAAGAAATAATTATCATTCGATAAGGTTAAAATTTTGTAAGTAATTTGTTCTAAAACTAATGAAAACTCTTATGAAGTTTTATGAGAATCAGTTAAGTAGTTTAGGAATGGGGGCAGACGAAAGTTCTACCAATTGGGGTTAAGAAATGATTATCATTCGATAGGGCTGAAATTTGGTGAATAGTTTGTTCTAAAGTTTAAATCTGATGAAAACTGGTAACGAATATTATGAAATAAATAAGAATAGGTCCAACAATTTAGCCATGGGTGCTTACAAAAGTTCCATCCATAGAGACTGAGACATAATTATCATATTTTGATAGGGATAAATTTAGTAAGTGGTTGTAATTATCTGAACATAATAAAAACTGCTATCGAATTTGATGAAAATTGGTCAAGTGGTTTAGCCACTGGAGCAGCCAAGATTTTCTCCACATATTATGTTAAAACGTAATCATCATTTTATATGGTTGAAATTTAGTAAATAGATGGCTATAAACATACAAAATGGTTACAAGATTTTTATCAGAATCAATGTTGATAAAAAAAACTAGGAGCTGCAACTTTAAATAAAAGATCAATGTAACTATCTACAGAAATATAATTATATAAAAAGAGATGTAAAGGAAACGTAAAAATAGCAGATTTTAAAAACTTGCTGAAGAGAGGTGAAAAAAAAAAGAGATTTAAAAGGCGACGTAAAAAGAGATGTATAAAGAGATGTTGAAAACAAAAAATATTTAAAAAAATGTTAGAGATAAAAAGTAGGATGTTAAAAGAGATTTAAAATAAGATGTAAAAAAATATCTGAAAAGATATGTAAAAATTAATGTATGAGTTTTTTGATGCCCTGCTTTTCTAGCGTAACTCGCTGCGCTAGATGTTTGTTTCTCTACTCTTCCCATCGACTGGGTGATTTTCTTTTTTAACCAGTTTAATATGCAATATTCTTTCTTTCTTTTATCAGTCGCTTATTCTATTCTGTACATCGAAAATGGTAATGAGTTTGAAACAAGATACACGGTAAAACTTGGCATTAATATTGCACTTTTTCGCATTATGAGCAGCAAAATTATTACACAACTGTTACAAACCTTGACTTCGGATTGTCAATAATTCATGTGTTTTTTTTTATTTTTTTATTTTTTCAAGTATATTCTTGTTATCAATCTATTTATACATTAAATATTGTGGGCGTCGATTTGTGTTAGAGGATACATATTATAGCTAATAAATAATGCAGCTCTTTGTGAACGATGTAGGTAGTATTTTCCACCAGCTGTTACATTCGATCTTACCCAGATCTCCAAGACCGTGATTCAAAAATCGGCTGGTTATTTTTGTCACTACTTATCCTAAATTCAAGTATTATTTGCGAATTATTTTAAAATAATTTAATGGTTCGGTTTTCAATAATTACGGTTGTTCATTCTTAAAAATTGTATTTTCACAAATATTTTCTATGTACCACGGATCATTCGCAACACTTAATTATAATAGGGCGTCCGTCGAAATGATCCTATATCTTCGAATAGATGGCAGAAAAGATTTGGACCCCTTCCACTCTTACAGTGAAATTATCTACGCCCTTAACCAATAATCTAAAATTCCTCTTCAAAATTAAAATTCAATTCAGTCCCGAAATTTATGGAATGACAGATCTCACTCGCATCTGAAATTCCTCAATAAATTAGTAACTTCCTTGGAAATTTAATAATTAATCATTCAGAAGAGGGAATATTATTCACACTCGTCTCCAAATAAACCATACCGAATTACTATACTGTTATTTACTCCAGTAACTTGAATCTTTAGACAAGGTGATGGTTAAATTTCGGCAATACTTTACTGGTAGATATAGTTCGTGATGAAACAAGTAAAAAATGTTATCTCAACGTGTTATCTAAGCTCCATATTGAAAAAAATTTTGGATTTACAGTTTTGAAAAAATTACTATAGAAATATGGCTAAAATTTTTATGAAAGTTAGTTCTTATATTGCACAGGACCAGATCTGATAGAAGTTTGCTGCCTATTGATTGAGTAGTTTCTAAGAAAACTGAAGAGAAAAACGTTCTTGGAAATGTGATTTTTCCAAGAACTATAGGATTTTGAAGAAATTTAAAAAAGGATCAGGCTGAAATTTTAAAGATAGATTTTTCTCATTTAGATGCAAGTCTGATTGAAGTTAAGAGCCCATCAGTTCAGTAGATTCTAAGAAAACCAGATATTGAGAAAAAATTGTTAGAAAAATAATTTTCCCTGGATTTTGAGAAAATTACAAAAAGGATAATGTTGAAATTTTTTCAAAATATAGTTCTTATGTTGGAAGCGTTCTGAGAGGAGTTTGGAGCCTATTGATGTAGTAGTTTCTGAGAAAAATTTAGAACAGAAAAAAATTTCTGAAGAGAAACAAGTCACCTATGCTGCTTGAAAAATTGACGGGTATGACCTTGCATGATGTAATAATAATTAATAATAATAACAATAACACTCCTAATAGTTTTGGTGCTCCCTCGGACTCTTTATTTTTTCAAGAATAAATTTACAAAAAATCTTCCCCAATAATAAATTTTGTCGTGAGCACCTTGGTTAGGTTAACTGCCTTGTCATAGGTTTACTCACAATGAGCATTTTTTCCACATCCATCTTAAAATTATTATTTTTTTTTACTTTTCATCACCATATCAGTTTGGTCCTTGGTGGTTATAATAATAATTGTTACTGTGATTGTACCTCTGTACATCACAGATTAAATTGATTAACATTTCCCTTTAATCTATCTTTTTCTCACAGAGCAGACAATTTCTTCACGTTCATGCAGACTTTTTTCTACTGCTTGTTCAACCATTGTTTTTCACTCGATCGATAAACACCGCAATATTTTACTCTCCCATCTTTTTCATGTTTGTTCATAATTTTTACTAAATTATGTATTCTGTTATAGGTACTGTGGAATACCTTATGTTGTGGAAAGCATACCAACAACAGAAGGTGTTCAACAGAACAATTTATATGTTTGTAGCCAAAATACCAAAAAGGTATGAGGGAGCCAAGACTTTGGCAAACACTGGTGATTTAGCATAAGATTTTCTGGTCTTATATACTCAGCTCCCAACACATACACATACACACCTACGTACTAATTACATAGGCTACGTGTAGATAATTCATCGTACTTTACAGTCGCTATGGCATTGGTAGAATACGGAGAATGCATCTCTGTATCAGTTTGTAACATCGCAGAGATGGTTATCTCTCAATTTGTCAGGGACCAAGATTTTTAACTTGTCTACTTGCGAAGATAGACAAATACAAACAAACATACATTTTTGTTTAACGTGCAATGCACTATTATTTGTCACCAAAGGTGACAACTGTCGTCGATATGTGGGGCCTATAACCTCATACGAGTATTGACTAATCCCCACAGGTGCCTAAGGGACTAGATTTTTCAACTGGCAATAGGGTACATCGGATTAAAAGTTGTAGGCCAACTTTTTCTACTTGTGAGCTCCTCCTTGAGTGCTTGGCCATTTTGAGGATTTTTGAATTTTAATTTACATGGTATAAAATTGGTAAAATACTATAACTTGATTTTGTGGGTTGATAAGTTTTTTTTGTGGCTGTCAGATAATAGCTGACAGTCTGCCATCTTTGTATTATTTTAATTGAGAGGGTTTTGGAGAAGTGTGTTTGTGTTTTTATATCACTGGAATTTTTCCTACCAGGTCACTTACTATAGAATCTTTTTCATAGTTGTGGGGTGAAGTGTTACAAGTTTCTTTTCTGCATTTCATTATTAATTTAGGTTATCTACAGGTTTTTGATTTGAATTGTAAATGAAAACTGCCAAACATGGTTTTCTAGAGAAATATTGCGGCTCTAGAATTTTTTATTACCGACTTCCTACTTTTTTTTTCAATGATTTTTTATTTACATTTTCTATTTTTTTATTTTGTATTATTTTATATATTTTTTATTGTTTTTATTTATTTTTGTTGTATATTAATTATTATTATTTTTTTCAAATTTTAATTGTTACAAAAAATTTACAGCGTTACATCCTGAAAATAATGATATAGAATCTGTACCTATGCAAAATTTATTCAAATTGATTTGGGTGGTTTTGGAAGGTAATTTATTTCAAATATTTTCAAAAAAGCTGCGAAAGAAGAGTTCGCCTTTCAAACTCCAACCAATTAAATATTCTTCAGAGAATTAATTAGTACAGGTACTTAAAAAATTAATATTCAATAATTTCCATTATGCTTTGGTCTACTTTACTCTATATAGGCTACCTACTGTATATGTACTATGTATAAATTAGGTAACCACCAGATTTGGTAAAAAAGAAATATAGGAACAAGTCACTATATTATGATATTAGCTGGTATACTTTGTATTACTATATTTTATGGTAGGTACCCATATATAATTATTGCTTGAAAATTGGAAGAACAAAAAACACAAACACTCTTGATTATATTAAGAAAGTGACTATAGTATTTGCATTGCAACACAATATTACTCACAAAGTGAAACAGTTTTAATGAAATAAATAAATAAAGTTGTCTGCTCCCAGCTTATCATGATTATATAAGGGCTATCATAATCATATTTTGTTGTTATTAATGTTTTTTTATTTTTTTTTTATTTTTTTTTGTTTGTTTGTTTAAACTGAATAAAAAAATTAGAAACTTAGTTTTCACGCTGAAAAAGTATCGACTCGACGTAACTTTTAGAAGTTAATTTAATTCTGACAAGTTTGAGAAACTTAATAAATTGTCTTTGAAACAGAAGTAGGTCTAATGCTTGAAAAGAAGTAAAATTTCAAATACCCAGTGTAGTTTCTCTTGAAAGGATTTGAGTGTTGCTTCAGGGTATTTTTTCAAAGAAATATCTTCTCATCTCAAATTAAAATGTCGTCTCTTCACATATTGACGATATTGTCATTATTTCAGATCCATATGCCTACTGATGTGCACGAAATTTTGTTCAGAGCATAATTAGATATGAGACGAGAAGAAGAATAAAGTTGACAGTTTGCTCTTTCGAAACTAATTTTATTCCTACAAAGCCTTTAGATCGAACTTGTACCCTATTAAAACAGTTGATTCATTTATGAATTTTTTATTGAAAATAATACAAAGATCAGTAAAGTTGAAGTACCTTTTTAAAGCAACGTAATTTCATGATTTTGGGCGATTTATTTTTTCACAATTTTTAAATTCAAATTATGTATTTAAAAATCATTAGCTATAGCATGTAACGGCGATGATTTCATAATAATTAATTGAATCATAACGTTTGAGGTTTTGAATAATTTACATTATTTGATTGAACTATTCGGCGTAATTTTACCATAAAAATTGAAGGTTTTTTATTCAAGTATACTTATGTAAGTATCTACCTAAGAAAATATAAAAAATAAAAATGTTTTCCATAAATAAAAATTATTTTTGATATCCATGCAATGAGAAACTGACTATCATTCGTTGAAACAATCTTGAAAATAAATTATGATAGTAAAAATTAAAAGATGTTCAGGTATGATTATAATAAACTTATTGTTTTATTGATTCAACTGAAGAAGCTAAAATTGAATTTCTTTAAGAAAAATAAAAGGAAGAAAAGAGCATTAAGTAAAATGGATAATATTTTTATCATGAGATTTGTGGAATACCTTACATCGTGGAAGATATTCCGATAACAGAAGGTTTTCGGCAGTTTTGTGTGTTCAATATATATCATACACAAGGAATGGGCGAGCCAAGACCTCAGTGAACATTAGGAATTTTGTACTCAGTTTGTGACCTTATATACTGGCTCCTTACAAGCACACATGGACACATAATATGTACGAAATAATGTGTGTGTGTGATGACTAATTGCTACATATTTTACCGTTGCTTTGGTTATGTATAAAATACAGCAAGTGCATTGATCAGACAGATTGTGATATCATTCAAAATATAATTAAACGATTCATCACAGTCCAAATATTATATCATATTTGCCATGTTTTGCAAGTACATACATACAAATGAATAATGTGTTTTACATGTAGTGCACAAATTTGGTCATCTTGCAATGACAACTGTCGTTAAGAGGCCAAGCCTCTAACTCTTACAAATGGTCTAATCCCCACAGAGTTATTTTAGTTTGTCGGAAAAAAGCTATAAGTATTTTCTTTTTTTTTTGTCATTATAAATGTAGATAAGTGCCATACCTATGACTTACCTATTTAAATATAATCAACTTAGGTCTGTGAATGATGTAATTTAAATGCCATGGAAAAATTAAATGTTATGAATGTTTTTGTTGGTCAAAATAGTTGTGCCATAAACACATATTGTGCAAATAACGTAATTATTGTCTGTTGACTGAAATTTGCTTCTCCCTGAGGCCTACCTGACTTTTCCCTTTAATGTTAATCCTCATGTGAACAAGATGGTCCATTTATTGAGGACCACTTTTTTTTTCCAAGATAGGTTATAAAAAATCATCTGCCATTACTCACCATGCTTTTTAGTATAGATTTTGAATTTATTATCAGAAATTATTTGCGACCCTTGATTATACTCAAAACTGGAGCTAACTTAGTTTTTTTTTAATGAGAATCGCCAAGTTTTTTTTTAAATTTTAAAACTAAAGAAAATTTTTATGAAGATTTGACTACTCAAACATGAAAATCAGTGAATATTGAAGACGATAAGACAGTTGGACCTATCTTTTAAATTATTCAAATTTTTATACCTATTGCTGAAGCGGCAGTGAAAGCAGTAATTTAATGTAATTAAGTAGATATATACTGCTGCCCTTACCTACTCTTGGAAAATTGTGCAGACGTAAGTGATTTTCCAACTATCATATTATCTTCTTCAATATTTCACTGATTTTCATATTTGACTAGTCAAATCTTCATAAAAATTTTCTCCAGTTTTAAAATCGAGAGAAAAACGGAGATTCTCATTAAAATAATAAAAAAAACAGAGTATGGTCCACTTTTTAGTGTTAGCAAGAGTTCCAAATAATTTCTAATGATAAATTCAAAATCTACGCTCAATTTTACTCACCAAGGAGAAGTAAACTCGGATTACTTTTTTCTGTCTTCAAAAACAAAGGAAAAACTCTAGGATGCAGCAATACAATACTTCGCTAAAAAACTCAATTTAAAAATTTTCATCAATAATTCACAAAAAAAACCTTTATTCCAAATATTTTGAATAATTTCAAAATTATATCGATCATAGTGATGATCGATGTCTGCATCGACAGTAATCGATATATGACAGGTAAAAAATTACAAAAAACTATCGATAGTAATCGACAACTATAACAAAAACACACTTTCACATAATTTTTTGTTTTCCAGTTTTCTTGAAAACTATAGAACCAATAAGTACTAAACTCTTATCAGATTTGGTCACATTACGAAGAATACCTTTTGTGAAAATTTGAGCCCTATCCGTTTTCTAGTTTTCTTAACACACACGTACATATTATGGAAACCGACCCTTTCACTGAGTGTCTTTTCACCGACGGATATTTCATCTATGAAATTCTCTTAGCGGACAAATGACCAACAGACTTTTTCACCTATAGGCTATTTCACCTATTGCATAATTTCACCTGGGAGTCCTTTCACCAATTTGATCAATTTTTTTTTATTATAAACAGTCAACCAGGTCACTAGTAAGTTAAACAAAAGCTTATAATAATTTTATTTAGGTACTAATGAAAATATGAAAACATTGAAATGAAAAAACGAAAATTTTCACTTTGAAAATTTGCCTTAAAAACTTAAATTCTATAAATTTGGTAACTTTTGGTAAAATTTTATTTTTAGGGAATTATAAAAAATAATAAAATTTAATATATAAATTATAAGAATGGGGAAAAAGGGAAGACAAAAAAAAATTAAAATGAAAAAGTGACAATACTTGAAAGTGTATTACTTAGTTTTTATTGTGATTTTATTTATAATTAATAAAATTTTTTATTAAATATAATTAAATAATAAATAAAAAATAATTAAAGTTTAAAAATTGAAAGAAAATTTATGTTTTGTCAAATATACAGTGGACCAGATCACACAAAAGGTAAGGAAGAAAAATTTGTCGGTGAATGTGTAGTCGATGAAATAGTCATTAGGTGAAAATACTAATCGGTAAATTGTCCGCTAGGTGAATTCCCTTCGGTGAAATGACCTAGACCCACAAATTGTATATTATAGGTATATACATATATTCATTTAAAAAAATTATTTAAAAAAGGGAAAATGGCACCAATCTTTTTTTTTTCTTATGAAACAGATAATTTTCATCTTTGAGCATAAAATTATGTATGTCATGAAGAGCCAATCCATATGTGTTTTCGGGGAACGAAATCACCTAAAACATTAATCGATATAGGTATTCATAAATAGGTGTATGACTGTATAATGTAATATAGGTATAGAAATATAAGGTGCTAAAAAGTAATTTTGTTACCGAAAACGCTGTCCATGTCTGGGAGTGAATATGTACAGAAATGTTACACGAATTAGCCCTCCATAATATATAATATTATACTCAAAGATTTTCATCATCCCAACCGCTAACCCTTTTGTGAAATCAATTTTAAGACCACGTTTGCAAGCTAACTAAGTAATAAAAAATGTTTGTGTAATGAATGGACCACCCTGTAGGTATAAACACAAAAGTATAGGAAGAAAGAGAACAGACCTATTTATAAACACAAAGGTAAAGAAGTAAAAAAGAGTAAAATGATCAGATATACCATAAAAATAGTTAGTGCACAATCGATTGACAGGCGTCAAAATCTTAAGTGGCTGATCTGAATAGTAGTCGTTTTATCCAGACTTGTATCGAATAAATTTTATTCAAATTAAATTTCCTAAATTTGAAGAGCCATTTTCTAGGTAAAAGTGCTGATGATGTTTTTATTTTCTTAAACATATTTCCTTGGTCTTTGACTTTTTTGAGGTCAATTATGTTCCTTAAAGGAAAAGAACCGTAGATGAAACATAAATTCGTAGCATCTTTAAGGTTTGACTGTTTTTGAAAAACAAAACAAAAACATAAAATGTGGTAGGGTCAAAGACACTACCGATGTTTCCTTAAAACATCATTAATATATCCATATCAATATGCAATAAATACATTGGTACCTTAAACCTCAACAGGACCCCCTTAAACCATTGACAATGCCCCCAAATTTGAAAGTCAAAAATTATGACGTCATCCGCTCCTTTAGCTACCTCTCAGATAGTGCCCATCACCCTACATTTTAACATATTCTAATCAATATGTAATATATCTATTAATTTTTAGGTATAATCATTTTATTTATTTATTTATTTACCTTCTATTCATTTCGAGGGCAGTCTGAGGATATTACGAGGCTCGTCAAGAAAAATACAATACACTGGTCATCATTTTGGATTTGGAAATTTCAGCAGTCAGAAGGGTTGATGACGTCATAATTTTGAACATAGAAGCTTTGGCAGAAAGAGAGGCTGATGACGTCATAATTTTGTTAGCAGCTGGAAGGGACGATCACATCATAATTTTGAACATAGAAACTTTGGCAGGAGGAGGTACTGATGACGTCATAATTTTGGCTGTTACATTTTTTCGGTAACGATTTTTCTACGAGGAACTCCTTTTTGAAAGACGTTTTGCGCCAAAAATTGCGAGAAATTTCCGATGAAGAATTTCTCGAATCAAAATTTGGGAAATTTTTTATCAAGACCTAAAAACTATGTTGTGTATGTTTTTTGGGAATTTAACGACAGACTCGTTGGTCTATCTTTTGCGAATCTTTGTCAATTAACTAATACTTCGGAAAACGGCACGTTCGATGCGCCGAAAAATATTATATTTACGCAAAATCAAAAATTAAACTTAATCTTTATCCTCGTCGGCGTATTCGTTGGTAATGTCCTCCAATGTTCTACCCACCACTTCCGGCACGAACAGGTGAATGTATCCGGCGCCCAAAAAGCAAATGCCGGCGAAAATGGAATAGGCGAAGCCTCCGAAGGCGACCCTCAGGTATGGGAAGATTTTGTTTTCCGTCGCTATCGACAGACTGCCGGCCAGCGCCGGTAAACTCGCGAATCCTTTGGCGTCGACCGGAAACACGTCTCCGGCGAATGACAGGCGCGGCCCAATCTCCAGGCCCACCAAAAACGCCACTATGGTCACGCCCACCAAACGCACCACCATATTGTTGACCGGCTGGACGACGCTGCCGTAGGTCACGGTCAGGAAGGCAGCGACTAGGCAAAATTTCGACGAAATCAGCATTTTCTTCAAACCCAGTCGGGGAAACACCCACACCGACACCAAGCTGCCGACGCACATGAATATGCCGCAGTACAGGCTGAGCCGGTACGAAGTTATCAGCTGCAGCTGTTGGGCGGACGTGGCATTAGTGGCAGCCGCCAGATGGATATTGGCGGCAATACCGGCCGGTCGCCGGTTAACGTCACTTTGCCCCAAGCTGTTTTCGACTCCGGGTATGGTGTTGTCTATCACATTTATCATATACGATATGATGGTCGAGGTGCCGCACAGTGACAGCAGCGTGGCAGCCAACGTCAGAATGATGGTCGGCTTGTAGACGTCTGGCCGCGTTATCAACTGCACCTTTCGAAGAATGGTTGTTTCACGCACTTCCGGGTTGATCGGCTCGTAGGTGGGACGTTGGCTCAGACTGCGCAGAATTGGCTGCGCTATGCCCAGCCTACGTTCCGACCATTCGGCATCGCCGATACGACCCTGCGTGTACAGCCACACCGGACTCTCTGGCACGACAACGCAATACGTGACAAACATGATGGCGCTTAGCACCACCGATATTAGGCAGATTTGTTGGTAGTCGAAGAAATTGCCCAACAGCAGCATGGCAGTGGTGCCGACTGATGTGCTAAGGCTGATCCATGTCATGAATACGTTGCGAAAGCGAACGTCGTCGACCATGACGCACTCGCCGGCGTACACCTGAACCGGATAGAAGCCGGCTCCGATACTCAGACCATTCAATGCCTGGCCGAGTAAAATGGTTAGCAGGCTGTGGTTCCAGTAGAGTAACAGCCAGCCAAACATGCTCGGTATGATCGCGTAGAGGAGGGCCGCCTTTCTGCCAAATTTATCGATAAGAACGCCGATTACGAGGACACTGATCGGGGAGGCGTAAATGGCCACCGATGCTGAAACGATGGAAAAATAATAACTGAAAACCGTGTCGGTATTGATATTTTATAAAATGCGACTAAATAAAATTAAGACCTTACGAACAATATTTAGCAAACCTATAATGACACTCAACTTGAAGGAATATTCTGTTCGAACTTCCGATGAAAACGATTCAAGAATTTTTTACCCTAGAGAAAGTATGAAACCTGAACTGATAAACAAAAGTATAATCGACACATTGTTGGCCTAATTAGCGTTGTGTCAAATTCCATTTTTCCCTAATCACAGTAATTCGATATTTTTTCATCAATTGAACATAGGTAGGGGAGACCTTGGTTACCATAGGAAAAACTGACTTCCTTTTAATTTTTGAACAAACTGGTCCCATATCATTATATATTACAAGAGTTGGAGGGCTTTGGATTGTGCAGGCCCTGGATATTTGCTGACATACGTATAGGTGACATTGTAGAATTTGTTGTTTCGGTGGAAGCAACATATATTTTTTTTTCGTGTCTGTGTGTGGCTGTGTGGGTAGTGGCGCATGCGCATCGAATATGAGGAAATAATTGGCAGAATAATATGGAGGAAATAATTTTAAAGAACGAATTAATAGCTTGTACGTTTATTGTAGTGATACACCTGATAATATCTCATTTATCTACTATCTTTGTCCAGTTTGCTGTTTAAAAGTTATTGTCATTATCAAAATTATACCAGAAGTAAAATTTTTATAACTCACAAAAAGTGTGACCAGAGGAAGAGAAATTGAGCATTCAAATTTTCAAATGTGTTTCAAATAAGTTTAATTGTCAGTAATTAATTGTTCAGAGTTACCAACACTCAGAAACACTTGGATTAAATATAATGGTAATTTATAAAATGAAGGTGAACTTATTGTATCATGGTGTAAATTTCCTGTGTACCATAGAAAATACTAAAAATACTTTTTAATTTTTTGACAATATTTATCCTTTCCTTCACTCCCTAAACATAAACACATTATTCCGCACCTGATGTCACTTCCAGTTCTAATGTGACTTCATACTCTATAGGTACTTAACAGCAATTTACTTTCTTGTTCTTTACATTTCTTCGACTAGGTACCTACAACATTCTCAGTTCTTTTTTTCACTCAGCACTACTCTACTCAGCCAGACCTACTCTAAAGTTCTTTTTGAGTTCAATCACGATAGTTCGAGCAGTATTTTCAAGTATTAGGTTCAAAAATTTTTTCCATTATAAAACATTACTACATGATATGATTAGAAATGTTTCATCTGAGATAATGTTACTTTTTAGTTCCATTAAATTTTAATTAAAAATAAAATAAAAACAATTCAGTCCAAATAAATACGCGTTCATGAATTTCACAGATATGTTAATTTGATTGTAGGAACTTATGGAGTTGGAATAAATAATAAATGGAGGAACACAATTTTCCACCCACACCTGATTTATTATAATCAATCAGTTAATTGTGCTTTGGCATTTTTCTAAAATTAATGTCCTTATTGTATTATAGATGAGGGACATTTTTCCAAAATGGCTTGTCACTTTTTCGAAAAACTGATTTTTTTTATCGATCGTCACTCTATGATAAGAGACGCATAACGACAATCAACAAATTCCACTATCTACCTTCGTTTCTACACTACTGATTGAGAGGTTGCTCAGAAATTTTCAATTTTTTTTCAGAAAAGCTCAAGTCATGTTTTTCTATTTTTCTAAATGGCTTAAGTCATGTTCTAGCGATGACGTAAGTCTTATATTAATGTGATACTACTGATAGTGGCATTTTAATGCAAATATTGTGTGACTATCACTATTAATAAATTTATAATACCGAGATTTGAAGTGGTTGGACTTTTTTAGAATTACTGGAGTTACTTAAATTGAATGTTGAAGAAGTAAGCAGAGTAGGTATAAGACAGAACAATGTATTTTTTTTTTTTTTAATGTTGTCAATTTTCATGATATAAAAACGTCTTTAGCATTCTTTTCTATAAGTTTTAATAAGTTTTATTGTTTTTTCAATGTTGTTAAACCACCCAATAGAGAAAAAATAATCAAAAATAGTTATACTCACGTAGTTTTTCGATATGATAATTATTTGAGCGAATAATCGAGATTTTTGACGACAACATTTTTTTCCAAAATGGCTTTAGTCACTGTTTTTTTTTTATTAATCAATGCCTACTATAGATCTACAGATGAGGTTATGATGAAAACTTGAATGAGGAATGTTATATAAAGGTTCAGTCATACCAACACTACCAACTCAATTTATCTATCTGCTTTAATACTCGGATAAGAATGTTTTTTGTTTATTCCAAAAAATTTTAAAAAAAAATGGTCAAAGCCATTTTGGATAAATGTTTCTCAGATAGGTAGGTACCGATACCTACATTTTAAATAATATGGAAATCTACCTCCATTCTATTTTCTCCTTTAAAGAACATGACTTATAATATTGAGTCAGGAGACCTTCAAGCGGGGAGGAGGTTGGAGGTATCTCACTCTCTGGCTCGAGATCTCAGTTGGTGAAATCGTCATACAGATGGATAGATCGGTCTTTTAATAATTCTTTTTGTGTCATTTTGCTTGATTATTTTTCCATACTTTCCAAAAATTGATAGTTTTGTTTTAAAAAAGTTGGCGAAAATGGCTTGGAAGAGCTAGCTACTGTACCGAGTGACACAAATGTGTTAAAATTCATCAAATAACGACAAGTTGAAAATTTTAGTTACCAAACCACGAAGAATCGTTTATATCGAGATTCATCTGTGGCAATGAAACAGCTGCGTATGAAGTATTGAATCCGGATAAAAATGTTGGCATGACTAGCACAAAACCGAAGAAGACCTGCAAAGAGAAAATTAATTTATCAAGACAATATTTTAATGAGATTAACTAATAAAAAACTTGACTGCTTTCAAAAAACATTGATCCATTGATTTTCTACGTTTTTAGTTATACGTGGAGGCTCTCAAAAGCGAGATTTAGGATTATGAGGGCATCCCATATAGAACAAATTTTTCATCTTTATTTTTTTTCACTAGGATTGGCGCTTTGATGCAAATGAGTAAAAAAAAAACAAAAATTTTCTCTCATTACTGGAGAAAGGGTGTTTACGCATTTATTTCGTCGTTGTAAGCATTTAAGATTAGTAAAATATGCATTTATACCTATGCACTTACCAATTCTCCGATCATTTTTCTATAAATGAGGCCAATACTTGGTAAAAAAAAATACAGTAGTTACTGGACTGCCACAAAATATCGGCCCGTATTAATTATAGATGGCACTAATCCTCTAGTAAATGTTCATTATCCTAAGGGCCCATTATAAGTTATGGCAAAGACACGTTTCTCTACTACATTTCTCAGCTAAAATATTTTAAATTCATACCTTTACTGTAGTTTAATTTTACAACTAAGCTAGGTACGTTTTTTCTAAAGATTTGATACAGTTTATGATGTGACCTTAGATTAGTGTCATCTATATGAATACCGCCCATAGTGTCAATAACGTGTTATGCTTTTATTCCATTTTATGCAATACAAAATTTGTATTTTTGGAATAAAGAAGTCGCAGTTTGCGAAGTCATTTTATCACCATTTATGTAAGTCTTAGCAAACAAAATGTGCATTTGCATAAAAATCCTTTCCCTACTCATTATACAATGATTTTTTCAAAAATTAATGAAAAATTCAACTTAATAAGTAGGTATTATTTAAAAAAAAATAAAAATCTAAATTAGTATTAAGTACTTTCGTAGAATCTAAAAACAATTTTTTTGTTTCACGTTTCTTGTTAGATTACTATCATGTACAAGAATAGATGCGGCCTAATAGAATGATAGATATAATAGGATCAATCACTTTGTTGCATCAAGACGTACGTAGGTACCGCGAACATGCTATATCTAAATGTATTGAAACAAATTTGGTTATTGGAATCAACATTTCGCTCATCTGGATTAAATTGCCATTGACAGACCATTTTTTATTACAAATTAAACCCTTATCAAACAGAGAGTTATCGGAAGCTATTGGAACTTTAAACTGAGATATGCATCACAGAGCCAACTATTCTGAATAACGCGGTAGATACAAAGTAGTTTTCTAGAAAAACTAAAAATGTAAATGAAAATTTTCAATTTCTTTGAGTAATGATGAATAATGTCACCTCAACTCTTCCTAAATAGGAAAAGTAGGTATTTAACGAACTGCAAGTAACAAGGTAGGAGGTACCTATTGATTGCAAGTTTTTAAGTAAGTTTTCTATTGAAAATCTACTTATTAATCTTAGTATCATGGAACGATCTGCGGATGGATGTAGGTACGTTTTTGTTTCATAACTCAAGGAAAATTTTGCCACTAATAACTCAAATTCGTATATATATATATATATATATATATATAAGCCAATTTCTTGTTACCACGGTACAGGTCGCAATTTTTATCCGATAGGCACAAAATTTAGAACGAATATTAGCGCTATTCCAGGGACCTTACCTACTGATTTTGTAACGGATCGGTCGTACGGTACAACTAGAATAGCTATTTTCGTTTTTGTTTTGGTAATAAAATTTCTAATTTTCAACCAATAGCTACGAAATTCAAAACAAATATTCACTGTGATATATTATAATTTGTTATAAATTTTGGTTTAGATTGGTCATACGGTACTTCCGGTATAGCTATTTTAGTTTTTGTTGTGGCTATAAAACTATCAATTTTCGATCAATAGCCACAAAATTCGTAACAAATATTACAACTTGATATAAATTTTGGTACAGATCGGTCGCATATGGTACTTTTGGAAACACTATTTTCGTTCTTATTTCGTCCATAAAATACCTAATTTTGGACCAATAGGAACGTAATTCGGAACAAATATTTATTACGATCTATCAATAACTTTTTAGTGACTACCAAATTTTACATTTTTTGAAAACCTTCCTTTTCTAACGGAGCTGCTGCCGCGTTAGTTTTTTTTTTTTTTTTTTTCAAAAACATTCTACCGATAAAGGGTGATTAAGAATTAGGAAGAAGATAGCGTCTTTTCTCTCGAAAAATTCCGAAGTGATACTGCATAAATGAAAATCATAAATTCAATGAGAAAGTTTAATTTTAAATCTCAATAAAAAAAGCATTAAGCAGGTAACTGAACTGAAATTAAAAAATTAAATACTTTTAATTAGTAATTACCAAAGTTTCTACCTACCTACCAACCCAAAATTATTGCGAGATTTCGTTTTTTCAGAAGGCCAGTAGCCTTGAAAATGCGCATTGAATTAAATGTATGTGCATCTTAAGAGCAAAAATTTATTGTCTCAAAATAAACTTTACGATTTGTCTAAACCAGATCTTTACATAAAATTTGTGTTGGTAATAGATTTCCTCGAGGAAATGGTTCACCTATAAAATAATATAATTTGGATTCCTTCCTGAATTTTTTTTTTTAGGTAACCTTCCTTACAGTCTCCTCATATATAGGAATTCTCACTCCGTTTTCCACCTCTTCTGTTATTACAAAATAATTTCATTCCTAGTTTGAACCCTACGTTTCCTTCTTTTTTCGGGCAAGGAGGGTGTGTGAATGGGTGCTGAATCATTAAATATTTCCGCAGCAAATAATATGAAAAGAAATTAATTAGTCCAGGTATTATAGACATTTAGTATATGAATAATTCTTCATAAGCCGAATTTTGTTTTAAAATGCAAGGAATACTACCTGCAGAACATACTAAAAGTCCCCACCCCCAGGTAGTGAGCATAAAAAAAATTAATCTTCGTTAAATTTTCTATAAAAAAGGAGCTTATAAATTTTTACGTACGACGAACATTTCAACCCGATCCTTTTTGCCCGTTTCTCAAAACGACTTTTCCAAACAATTTTTTTTCTAATTTTTTCCAAACTACCGAACCAATAGGCATAAGTCTTCTTTCATACTTGTTCGTATATGAGAACGATCTCACGTGAAAATTTCAGCTTCATCCGTTTGGTAGTTTTCTCTAAAAAGTGAACATGAAATTTTCGCCAGTCAATGTTTCTTTTCCACTTTTCTTGGAAATCACAGAACCAATTGATACGTATAACTCCTATCAGATTTATTCTTTTTTATGAAACAACTTTTGTGAGAATTTCAGCCCTAACTTTCGTGGTTTTTCCAAAACTATGAACACAAAACTTTTTCAGTCATGTTTCTTTTCCAATTTTCTCGGAAACTACTGAACTAATAGGCGCCAAACTTATATTAAACTCGAAATTATATGAGAAAAATCTACCGTGAAAATTTCAGCTTAATCCTTTTGTTGTTTCTTCAAACACATTTTTCTAGAAAAATTTTATGTTTTTGGTTTTGAGAAAAACCACAAAAGTGAGAGGGCTGAAATTTTCAAAAAAAGTATTTCCTACGTGGGACTAGATTTGATAGAAGTTCTGTCTTTATTGGTTCAGTGGTTTCCAAGAAAACTGGAATAGAAAAATTAATTGGAAAAAATTTTGTATTTACGATTTAGAGAAAACTACCAAACGGATGAGCCTGAAATTTTCACGAGAGATTTTCCTTATACAGAAGCAAAGATGAAAGAAGTTAAATGTTTATTGGTTCAGTAATTTTGGAGAAAACTGGAAAACCAAAAATTCCTGGAAAAGTGGTTTCAAAGAAATGACAAAAGGTATCGGGCTGAAGTGTTTGTCTCGTGTGAAAATTGATAAACACATTTTTTTTTTATAGATTCTCTGTTTTGAATGTTTTCTTAATATACTGAACAAAATTTTTCAAAATTCATACCACATATAAAGAATATCCTACAGGTGGTTTATAGACTTCAAAAAGTAAAATCCGTTCAGCCAAACTGCTGAAATTAAAGATTAAATTTGTCTTCCATAAGTGTCTATGGGTGAGTGCATGTGTGAAAATAATCTTAACATTAGTGTGTGTGTGAGTGATATTGAAAATTACTTATCAAATGAATATGCCAACAAGAGGCGCAGCTATTGGGAGTTTCCATAGCCGCTAGGAGTGCTACAATCAACAAAAAATAGAGGTGATGGTGTATGTTATCAACAATAGGTCTGTTTGTTTATAAAGAATTCTGTTAATAAGTTATTCACAGAATCTGTTGCAAACAAATAAGCCTCCCCAAATTTTTGAATTAATTCTTGGCATTTTGGTGTTTTAATATTGTTTCTGCACTCTAAAAGGTCATGTGTCTGTTTCCACACCAATATATTCAATAATTTGTTGATAAATAAGTTATAACACTTATTCCTTCAAGACAAAACTAAAAAAAGTCAAAAAAAAATTGAACTTACATAAGATTTACATTGTT
This sequence comes from Ericerus pela, assembly GCA_011428145.1. Classification (NCBI taxonomy): domain Eukaryota; kingdom Metazoa; phylum Arthropoda; class Insecta; order Hemiptera; family Coccidae; genus Ericerus; species Ericerus pela. The sequence continues at coordinate 1,418,460 of WOFM01000637.1, read as the reverse complement.
GATAACATACACCATCACCTCTACTTTAGTTTCATAAAAATCTACTAGATGTCAGCCACTTTGAAGGAAACTCCCAATACATCTGCCAACTGGTGACTTTGTTTATGTTAATGTCAGCAGTTTCATTCTAGACATTCATTTTTTTTCCTATTGAGAGAAATAAGATGAAAAACCTCTAGCGCTGCAAGCCTCGCTAGAAAAAGTAGGTTTTTGAAAGAAAGAATTATGAATTTTGATGGTCACATTAATTGTCTGTAAGTTTATATATGTCAATGGTATGTTATGATTGTATGAAATGTGTAGACTTTTGACAAAATATTAGACAATGTGAAATATAACAGCATTTTTTCTTGAAAAAATGAAAAATAAATTAAGATGATGAAGTGCGTGGTACACATCATATAATTTAAAATAAAACCAATGAAATATAATAAAGTTATGAAATAAAAAAATTTTAAAACAAAGTGAAAACATGAGCATGTGGTTAATTTTTGTAAAAAAGGAAAGTTCATTCAAATTAGAAAAAAGAGGGGAAAAAAGCTTTACTGGAAGTACCTTAAAGTCGATCTGCACCAAAATTGATAGCATGCTAAAATAAATTAAAATGAATATTTATTTCAAATTTGGTACATATGGTTTCAAAATTCTGCATTTTATAAGCAATATAAAAACAAAAATAGTGGTACTGGAAATACCCCTAGCTGATCACCACCAAAATTGGAAGCGTACTACAACGAATCAAAATAAATATTTATTGCAAATTTCGTGGCTATTATTGCAAAATTGAGCCTTTAATAGCCAAAATAAAAACAAAAATGGTGGTACCGGAAGTACCATCTGGACAATCCATACTAAAATCAGTAGGTCAGTTCCTTTGCTCAGTAAAAGTGTTCGTACCAAATTTCGTGATTATGGGACAAAAATTGCAACCTGTACTGTGAGAACAAGAAATTTTTTTATATATATACATATGAATTTGAGTTATTGGTTCCAAAATTTTCCTGATGTTGTGAAACAAAAAAATTATTCACCCCAACCCTCGGGGCTAACCACACCAAGCGTAATAAGAGGATTTTATATAGAAATCCTACTTAAAAATATTTGTTCTGAATTTCAAAATTACACATTTTTAAACCATTAAAAACAAAAATTGAGTTGAAGGAGATACTATCCTGTCAATTTACATGGAAACTGATAGAATGTTACAATCAATTGCAATAAATATTTGTTCAAAATTAAGCATTTTATAGCCAGACTAAAAACAAAAAGAAATGTCTATACTGGAAGTACCATCAAGTAAGTCCACACCAAAATGGATAGTATGTTAGAATAAATTATAATGGATATTTGTTTCAAATTTCAGACATATTGTTCCAAATTTCCACATTTTATGACCAATATAAAAACAAAAATAGCGGTACAGTAAGTACCAACCCGTTGATGCATACTAAAATTAGCAGTATGATATAATAAAATGCAACAAATATATGTTTCAAATTTTGTACATATTGTTCCGAAAATGCGCATTTTGTGACCAATATAAAAAAAAGTGGTACTGGAAGTACCATCCAGCCAATCCACGCCAAAATTGGTAGTATACTAGAATAAATAATAATAAATAATTTTTCCAAATTTCGTGGATATTGATGCCAAATTGAGCATTTTATAGTTTTTTTGTTTTTTTGCATAATAATAATAATAATAATAAAAAAATCCATACTAGAAGTACTGTATGACCAATCCGCACCAAAATTTATATTAAGTTATAATAAATCATAACGAATATTTGTTTCAAATTTCATAGCTGTTGGTCAAAAATTTAAAATTTTGTAGCCAATACAAAAACAAAAATAACTTTATCGAAATTACCGTACAACCAATTCGCACCAAAATTTATAGCAAGTTATAATATATCATAATAAATATCTGTTTTAAATTTCATAGCTATTGGTTCAAAATTAAAAATTTTATAGCCAAAACAAAAGCAAAAATTTTCATACCAGAAGATTTGGGAATAAAAATATTAAGTATAAAGGAAAACTTGAAAATTTTCATTTCAAAATTTTAACCTTTTCAGCTGGGAATTTTTGATTTTCTCCCTCCCAAAAAATGCCTTCGGTATGTCACTGTTGTCTATTAGTATTTTTATTGAATGACAATAGTGATCCATAGCCTTCAAATTTTGTAATCATTAGATGAAATGTTTCAGTATATATGCCCAATTATGTCATATGACGAAAACTATTAAATATAGGTGCTTCATTTAACCTCTGCTTTTAGTCTTTTTTCAAGCTTATTTCCACGTTTTAAAACCAAGAAGTACAATCAATTCATAAAAATTATCACGTATTGACAATAAAGTACAAATACATCCGCAAATATATTTGTGAAGGCATATCTTTTGAAGAAATAATACGGTTAAAAAACTGAAATTTTCTTGAATTACAGAATGGTTTCTTACTCAATTAAGAAAACTTAAAAAATAAGTCAGATATTTGGTGATATTTTGTGGTATTATTGTCTAACCGTCTGTTAGATGGGTACTTCAGCTTGTACAATTTATTATAATCATAGTTACCTAATTCAAACGGTATCGACTTAGGTATATGATATAATTTAAGAAACTTTATTCCACAAACTTCACCCTAAAAACGGTGGTGTAATTAACAATCATCTGACCCCAAAATTTGGGTGAATGTGAGCAAAAAAAGACCCCTGCAGTTGCACCATGAAGAGGAAACTTAGAAAATAATTAGGCAGCGTCAAGAAGAAATAAAACGAAAAATTGACTACCTACCGAGAAAAATTCCTTTTGTTCCAGTAAGTAACTTCCTCTAACTTAAAATGAAAATATTACCTATCTAAAAGAATCTAACTTATTGTCTACACTTAATTCAGTCATAATTTTGATTGTACCGATGTAATACACGTTTATTATTTTTCGTGCTCTTGTTTTATCTGGCATAAGACAATCAGGCCTACACTTTATAATTCCAAGTTACCTATACAAATATTACCTAATAGACACAGTGACATGACTGTGTTCACACTGACTTGAGTCGTGAATTCGAGTCTGATAAAATAGGTATAATTTAAAAGAAATTTGCAAAATGTAGTTTTAAGTAGGTACCTACACCGAAAAGCGATGAATTTTACTTTTGCTGTCTGTACGAAAGCTTCGCATCACGTTGTGCAATAGTCATCTTTGCCAGCGCATGCAGCAGCTGTACGGCGAATCGATTATCTTAGTATTGCACAATATTCGAATCATATTTAAATATTATAGGTATTAATTGCTCACCATTTTCTTGTACGATGTTCTTGTTTTTTCACTGTCCACCTGTACTGTGATCGACTCAACTTCATCATTTGACACTTTTTGTTCTTCACCGTCCATGTTTACGGTCGTGTTGGATTTATTGGTATAAAGCTGCACAATATAATCCGCAACTCAGCCAACCGTAAACAAACCGCTAAAATAAAGATTATTTATTTATTTGAATTAAAAAAAAAAAAAAAAAAAAAAAACTTGGCCAAATTCCAGAAAATTTTACACGCTTTATTTTATAAATAAGTTAGGTAAATAGGTAGGTAAGTTGTAATTTCACTTAAATTACAAAAAAACAAAAACAAAAAACAAAAAAAAAGCCTCAGTCAACATATGAAATTACGTGCACCTGACTTGAAAAACTATCGACACATTGTCGATGAATTCGAAAGAAAATGATTATATATTTGACCGGTTTTACCAAGGGCGGTGAATTGTAACTGAATAGTAACCGTTTTTCTGTCTCCTTCTTTTTTTTTTTTTGTTCACGTTTATGTGAATTTGCTAAGCCAGTTTATTCGCCTATTAGGTACAGGATATCAATAGAATGATGCGTTAAAAATTTTTGAACCCTATATTTTATGGGAAATAAAGTGCTATCTTTCTAGTAGCATCATCTGTTTAGAAAAAGCCCGGTTTTGGGTAGGAAAATTGGAATATAATCCCTCCAGACCAAAAAAAAAATATAAGGCAGCAAACTATGCTAGAGTGGTAGGTTTTAAAAAATGATCAAAAACCATTCGTCAATTTTTAATCGACTTCATTACGTATTATTTTTCAGATCGATTTTTACATTTCTCTGGATAATATTTAATTTTTAATCGACTTCAAAAAATGGAGGACGTTATCAATTTTACATTTATTCCAACATAACTACTTCGTAACATGGGTACCAATTTTGATGAACTTTTTTTTTAAATGATAGAGGTGTCGTGGCTCCACCCACAGGTCCCAGCGCATAGCCTGTGCTCTGGTTCTCCCACTACACTCCTAACAGAGTTATGTGGGGATACTGGTGTTGAGGCAAGGCAGTTGTGAGTTACAAGGCGTGCGATGCAGGTGTGTGACTCCAACCAACTTTATATGGTCCGCTGGACCTTAAACCACTTAATTATAAGCTTCTACCCACTACAAGAGGATGATCCCATAATAGCACCATTTAACTTTTTTTTAGAATTGATGAGTTCTACTGTGAGAAACGCTATTCAAGAATATCACTCCAGATGCCACAATACTTGAGCACATATATGGCAAGAACTGTCACAGAAGTTGAAAAGATATCTGTAGTATCTAGAGTAGATGACCAGAGCTGTTCATAGATGAGCTAGGAAGGACCTTGCCACCACAACTCTTAACTTGGAAGAAATTCAGCCTGAATTCCTTGAGAGGCAATGTCTGCTAAGTTACAATATGATGGAATATACCAGATAGTAAAATCTGGAGCTGATTTAATTTTCACATTACAATTGTGGACTCATTTTGGGAGAGTCAAGCTTGCATTCAACCACTGTGTAAGACTTGTATCATCAGTCCATATAACTAAGTTTTGTTCTAAAGAAATATTAACATTTTTGGATATTAAGCCAGCAGTTTTTTACCAATGAGAACAACTAAGAGCTCCAAACAAAGTATGGTTGTTTCCTTGATGGGAGCCAAATGGATTTCACTGTTTATTAGGACACTGCTCACCTTACCAGTTTTGTGATTACTACTGTTGTATCCTTAATAAATTCCTATATATTTATGTAGACAAATTAGGCAACACTGACTCGTGAGTTGCCACCGTTTTATCTTATATTCTTGACAATGTAGACGAGTAAATGTTTTCCTATTGACAGTACAATACAAAATGTTACGTGAATAACTGCCTTCTTTTTATTACAAATAGTTGCAAGTATTAGAATATAAAAGTGGCGACGTGGATGTCTAATCATACAAGTAATTTGTTTCAGGAATATAACCCTGATAATGAAGACATTACTTCATATCTCGATTTCTTGTTTTACTTTAGTGAATGAAATTAATGCAAATAAAATTCCAAAATTATTTATTGCTAGTGTTGGTGTGATTGTGTATCAAAAGTTGCTGTTACTTGCTATCCCAAAAAAACCTACTGAATTATCCTATGTGGAAATTGAAAAACTGCTGAGAAATGAATACACAAAGAAACCTTTAACTCATGTTGCTCGTCATATCTTCTGTTTACAAAAGTAGAAATTAGGTGAATCTTTTAACAATTTTTACAATGGCCTGAAAGAATTATCTCACGATTGTTCGTTCAAAAATGCAGAAACATTGAAAGAGGAGCTGAAAAGTCAAATCATCTCCGGTATTTGTGACCCAAAAACTCAGTTTCTACTTTATGCAATTGAAATTAATGCTGGAAGACGTCCTCAAGAAAGCTGAGATTGATGAGCAAGCTGTTGTCAGCATTCAACATTTCCGTTCAGACACGCAAATATGTGAAACCTCATCCAGTAATGATGTGAACAAAGTCAACGACAGTTACACAAGAAGCAACAATATTCGAAAAATAAAAATTTCTCACATTGAAACCAGTCATCAAAACCCAAAAGTGAAAATAAATCTAGTAATTCTAATCATATGTATATTTGTTACCATTTTTCTCGTGAAGGGCATAAAGCTGACATCTGTTATAATAAAAATGCAAATTGCAACAAATGCAAAAAAGTGGGTCATATTGCTGTTTCCTGCGGAAAACCTCGCGATGCTTTTCAAAAACAAGAAAAAGCTAAAGTTAACCAACTTGATGATTTGTACAAAATTGCACTCATATCATCGATCGCTAATACTAACTTAGATAACTTTGAAATAGTACCTGTTTCTACCATTAATGATCGCAATCTTAAAGAAAAAGTATTTGTTGAACTATGTATTGATGGCAAGTGCATTGTTTTTGAAGCTGATAGTGGTTCGAGGTTTGCGATCATGTTGTCATTGAAATTTGCGCGAATGAATTTATGTAAAAACATATTGCCATGCAAAGTTATTCTTAAAAGCTACAACGGTAATTTTATATTTCCCCGTGGTTATGTAAACGTTGATGTAGCGTATAAATTGAAAATAGTCAAAGACCTAAAATTATTAATTGTCAATCAGGAATAAGATACAGTTTTTGGTAGAGAATGTTGGTTTGCATTGCGTTTTGATATTTTTGATCGACCATCGGAAACTATTCATAAATTAGATGTACCTTAGATAATTTAGTAATTAAATTCGACGATATTTCTAAAGAAGTCACTGGTAAATTAAAAAATATTCTCGTAGACATTAAACTTAGAAATGATGTAAAACCTATCTTTTGTCGACATCAAAATGTTGTATATGCGCTTCGCAATGAACTGAATAATGAAATCAATCGTTTAGTTTCTGCAGGTATATATGAACCGATTAATTCGTCTGAGTGAGCAACGCCTCTGGTTGTGCTGCAAAAATCAAATGGTACAGTACTATTGGTTAGTGATTATAGTGTCACAGTGAATACAGAGATGATCCCGGAGGATTACCCAATTCCAAAAATCAAAGAAATTCTATACGACTTTGGCTGCTGTAAATATTACTCAAAATTTGACATCCGAGAAGCGTTTCTGCACATACTACTTACTGAAGAAACTACAAAACTTCTAAAGGTAAACACAACTAAAGGTTTGTTCAAAGTTAAACATTTACATTATGGTATTCAGTGTGCTCCAGCCAGATGGCAGCGTTATGTTGAAACTATCTTTAAACCATTAAAAGGTTGTCAATGCCTTCATGAGTACATCATAATTTCTACAGATAATGCTCATAATCATTTAAGTAGCATTAAACAATTTTTTGAAATTTGTAGAGAAAATAAAGTACAATTGCGTAAGACCAAATGCCAAATATTAACTGATGAACTAATTTATCTGGGATTCAAAATAAATAAAAAAGGTATCCATAAGGCATCTGAAAAAGTGGATGCTATACTGAAAGCTCCACCACCAAAAAATGTTACCAAACCTAAGTCATTTATTGGTCTTGTTGTGTTTTATAACCATTTCTTGCCTAACCTTAGCACAGTTTTACATCTTATCAACAATTTACTGCGAAAGGATGTGATCTTTTATTGAGATGAAAAGTGCCAAACTGCATTTGACAGAATAAAACAAGAAATTGCATCACCAAGAATCATGTGCCATTTTGACTTTTAAAAAGGATTCATCTAAATCTTTGACCGAAGATACTTTCATTCCTATTGTCTTTAGAGATCACAAGTTCTCAAGCTGAGATAGATCAAAAAGAGACAAGCTGACTATAGTGGGTTCAATGTCTATCGATTTACTTGGACTAGCAATAGTTGAAATCGAATGATTTTGCAATGGAACTTCAGGATTAGCCATATTAGCGGCGTCTGAATGAATCCAACCAAAGATTAATTGCAACAGAACAAGACCATTTTTAAAGTCATTTCTAGTTTTGTAGCACTATAGATCATTCATGGTTGACATTATAACGTTGTTATCAATTAGAAATATGTCCAAACAAACATAATTTGATCCATCTAATTTGTACTGTAAGAAAAGTGAAAGAATATTTTTAAAGGCTGAGGATCATAGAGAAAATATATATTTTATTATATTGATAGCTTTTGACTCTGAATTGTACGATTAATTTTCTACCTTATTGTTCTTCAAAAATTTGTGGTTGCTTTACATTTTTCATACCTAATCATATGGGAATTTACATTGGTTATTTGTGATAATGATATAAGTTTATTTGGACCTTTGACTTTATAATATTTGATCAGTAAAGAAAGATGATTTCTAGTTAGACATGCTGGTGCTAAACAAACGACCAGAGCATACTTTTTGTAGCACTTTGTTTCATGTTTTTGTACCCTATCATTACGAATTTGAGGGATGTATTTATTGGATGTATTCTAAATTTCTGAACTCAAGCAAAATGTCAAAAATATGTAGGATGTACGCTAGTGTTGCCTACTTTTTTACTGGCATGTTTTCATATTAAACCTTTGACTACATAGTACTGGACCAGTAAGGAAGAAAGCAGATGGACAGAAAATTTTTTTTAGTACAATTATGTCATGAATCATTGGATTAAAATTTAATGAGAAGTGATTTTATGTCAGTGATAAACCAGATTCCACATCTGCCACTCTGACTTAGTGGAAGTAAGGGATGGCATTGTAGGAGTCTTAAATTCAAATCTGCAGTTAGAAAATTTTTTTTGAATTTTTTTTGTCAACTTTCACACTTTAGTGTATTGGAATGCTGGGAGGAATATTTTTTCATTTTTTTTTTTTTGGATTTTTCACATACAGTTAAAAAAAAAAGAAAAATTGCCAAAGCCAGTCCATGATGTCACTGTGTCAAATAAATTTTGCTATCCATCCACTTTCTTATTTTATAGAGCATTTTCATTTGTTTCACTGGAAATCTACTTTTGCACAACGGATTTAAGGGCCAAAGAGACATACCTCTTATCATACACAATTTTATTGGAACAAACTATACAATCAAAATTATCAAACGCAATTGTAAGAGAACCTTTGCTTGTAGAAACCTAAAACTATATTTACACATTAACATATGTTTGTTGAAGATTTGGTGAAAATTTCACTCTAATTGTACCATTGGTTCTTGAGATATAGTTGAATTTCTGAAAGAATTATGTGAAATATATTGTGGATTTAAAATGGCGTATTACTGTACTTGTATGTACAGAATTCTAGCTGCTATTTTACAATGGGATCGAGTGATCGACTATTGGTAAAATCTACACCAAGCACATGTACACTGGCATACAAATTACTCCAGATCAATTAACATGGAATAGTCAAAATAATTAAATTCTCTGGAATAAGGTAATTAGTACCCCAATGTTTTTAAATAAACATATGTGGAAATTTTATCCTCCAATGAGATTATTAGGAAGCATAACATGTGGTGTCAGTAGCACTATCCTTGGTTGCAACACCAAAACCAGTATTATGTCGTTTCCATAATTATATGTATATTCTCAAAGGTTTAGAGAATTTTTGTGATTATATACTTGTGTTTTATTTTTCAAAAATGACGACACTTGATGACACTGAGTGAAGCTATCCTGCTACTGTCGAGTGTGAATTTGATAATTTGATTTCATTCTTCAGTTGGTGCATTCATTTTGTCAAGAATAGAATAGCACCTCTCAGTGATAACCTGTTGACAACACCATATAGAAAATAAAAAAAACCTAGTCGCTCTCATGATTATTTTATAATCTATTCCAACTAGCATATGAATTAATACTAGAAGCACAATATATTGAGGTGAGTTCTGATCACTTTACACAGAAAAGATAAGCACAGACTTCCATCTTAGAAAAGATTTATTATCGACGTTAGTACAACGACTGACAAACGGAGAACATTCTCCGTCGAGCAGTGGTGGTAAGAATATTATGTTGGCGATCAGTGTCGCCACATGTAAAACAAATAAATGTAATAACATGTTACATACAGTGTTAGTCAATGTAATGTTATGTGTTCGTGAGGTAGTGAGGGAATTGTATCCCAACACCCCCCTGCAATTCAAAACGGACGAACGAACATATAAGTAAAAAATGTGTCACACAATGTATCTATTTAAAAATAAAATAAAAAATGAAAATAAGCAATAGCAGTCAAAATTGTTACATATAAATGTCATATAAAATTGCTATATATATAAAATGGTAATAAATATTAAGTATGTCGTTGACTAGTATTATGATGTACAATTAAAATGTGTGTGAATTTATAAATCAATTGTTTTATCTTAAATATATCGTGTAATTATTAACATGAGGTATCCATTTAACCTTCTGTTATAGTGTCAAGTCTTATAAATATTGTGTGATTTTAATTTGAAAATATATTTATAAAAGACAGGTCGGAAAGATCAATATCCCCTCATCGTCATCTGTGGAGAGATAATATCATTATGTATATGTCCTTATAATTAGTTGTGTGGGGTTTAGGTAAATATGCTATTGTGGGAATCAATTGTATTTGTTGGGGAATGCTGATGCCAGTAAGAGAGGCAGAGCAGCGACGGGGAACCTATTGAATATTGTGATGTGAATTGTGAAACAACATCAATTTATTTGATTCGTTATTATAAGGACATATTTTATTTAAGTCGTCTCCATTTTCTATAATATTAACAGTGGACTCCGGTACAATTTTGTACTTCACCATGTATACACCTCTTATTTTTGGGGCTGAAAAAATTACCTCATCTGTTCCCCGGACGTATATGTGCGCCGCAGAGAAATTTTGGTCTATGCCGAGTGCCCTATTTTCTGTTATTTTAATCCCTGACATTAGGTCTACGTTTAGGGATGGTACATATTGTACGTTTTTTAATCTTATTACTGTTTGATTTCTCTCTGAATTTTCCACCCTGATGAACATAGTTCCTATATGTGTGGCAATAAGTAGAGTATCTTGGATGGCACATTCTAACTCGATAGGCTTTTCCAGCATTATAGGGTTAGACAGTTTTGACAAATCTGATATAACGTGGGCAACATCTCCACCATCTAACATTGTTCTTTTAGTAAGAGGGACATAATCTGAATCTGACTCTTGCTTCGTGTCTTTAGATGTGATTAAGTTTATTAATTTATTATTATCTGTGTTTTTGTTCGAATCATGACCCTTATACCTGATCATCATTGACCACTGGACATCATTTTCTTTTTTCTTTTTATTATTATTATTTGGATTGTTTCGTCCGTATCTTGTATTTTGTGCAGGACCATCTAATTTATCTTGGGGTTTTGCACCCTCTTTATTTGACGGACATACTTTAGCTATGTGCCCTTTGCCATGGCACTTGAAACATACTAAGTTATTCGAATTTGGCAAATTATTTTGATTTTGATTATTATTATATTTTCTATTTTTGTAATTATTATTATTATTATTATTTTGAGGCATTTCTGACTTTTGGTTATTATTATATGTCATTTTCCCCTGATCTACATTTTGACTATAGTTTTGATTTCTATTTGTGTTATTATATCTATTGTAATTTCCTCCATATTGAAATCTTTGATTTTTATTATTTTGGTTGAAATTACGAAATTTATTGTTATAATATCTTGACTTTTTCTCGTCATATAACCTATCTGATCTTTCAATCAACATGGCATGGAGTGTTTCGATCGTTTTTTGATCCTAACTTAAGGTATTGAACTCCAGCCTTGTCATGTCATAGTCCATGTTCAGTGATATTAGGAGTTGTTCTATCTCCTCCTGTTTGTCTAAATTTTTGCCACAGTCCCTTATTTTTTGGGCTGATCTAGAAAACACGTCTAAATAACTTCTCATATTACCATCACTGTTAAATTTTAATCTCTGAAAGGCCTGCTTCGCATTAATATATGTAACTTGCATGCAGCTTTTGTACCTTTCATCTAAAACTTTTAAGATTTGATTTATTGTTTTTAAGTCTTTTACTCTTTCGATTAATTTGTTTTTTAATCACTGATAAATTAGAGCCTTTCCTTTTTCTTGGTTACCGAAATATGCCATCCTACTGGCTGAACTGGCATTGCCCGATTCAGGGTTTAAAAAATTATTTAGTTCCAGTCCCAAAAATAACACTTTGGTCTCAACATCGTGCATAATCGGATATAATCCCTCTGCATAGAGTGTTGAGACCATCGTGGTCCTCCAGGCATCATAATTCCTCCCATCGAATACCTTCTTTGTGTCAAATCGTGACATTTTATTATTAAATTTTGGGTGTTTGGGAATTTAGATCCTACCTCAGAAACACGAGAACATAAATCTAGAGGGTAACACGGTCTCAACCGCACGATAATACACAACACGGTCTTAGCCGCTTGATAGGGAATGCAAGTCAAATATATTATACTATAATATTCTGTAATTAATTAATATTCTAAATTAAATCTCACGAAATATGTGTTGCCAACGATGAGGTGATCTCTCCGCCGTTGTTTCTACTTCTTGAGCGATCGAATTACTCTGACTTTATCGTCGAAAATGTTCGAAATTGAATTAATCAAAGTCTTAAGTCTTGTTTCAGAACACAGATGATTCTATTAAACACGTTAAAATTTGAATTAATACATAGTGCAAAATTATTTAACAAAATATGGAAGAGATTACTGCTGAAAAGAAAATAATCTATCAGTTTTCATCAATTGAATCGATCTTTTATTGTATGTGAACAGGAAAAAATCTGTCACTAATGTCAATGTTCATAGATGTAGGTTTTCTATTGTTGGATTCGATGAAGCTCATCCAACAAAGATTTCCTTTTTCTACAATTCTCGACCAACAAGATAAAGTTTGAAGGCTATTAATATCACCTTTCAAGTTTCAACTTTACTTGGGATTTGGTTGAGAATTTACATGAAAATATATTAAAATTTAACTTTATTTTACTGAAATTTTTGATTTTTTCTAATTAATTTTGAGCAAAATCACACAAATTACTGGTTAATTAATCTAAACTTTTTACTTATCTTTAATTTTTCCGTTCTTTTTTTGTATTTTTTCGATGTTTTTCTTCTGCTACCTTGCCCAAATGACACCAAACTCCGACGATTTTTATTCTGCAACTTTTAAATTTTTGATTTTCTTCCTTTGTTTCACTCCCTGGAACACAGCATGAACAATTGCCAACCGTTTTTGATTGTATGCACTGGTCTACCAAACCACAAAATCCTCTCGTATTTTATCTGCTTTCTCCAGACTTTTGACTTTGACGTTTTCACAGGTGCCCAAGATTTTACCGTTGTTTTCATCAAATTTCACTTTTATATTATTGATTTACATGAATTAAAACTTTAAACTTTTTCAGGATAGTTACTTTAATCACTGAATCGAACTTTTCGTTCACGAATTATTCACTTTTCCTACCACTTTGCATGGAGGTATCACACGGCACTAAGCCTTTTCACTTTGCGTGAAACACGAACTTTTAATTTTTAACAAATTACACGATTATCACATTTTATTTACCGCACTTATTTTTCTGATCTGCAGCTCTGCTACCATATTGAGGTGAGTTCTGATCACTTTACACAGAAAAGATAAGCACGGACTTCCATCTTAGAAAAGATTTATTATCGAAGTTAGTACAACGACTGACAAACTGAGAACATTCTCCATTGAGCATTATGTTGGCGATCAGTGTTGCCACATGTAAAACAAATAAATGAAATAACATGTTACATACAGTGTTAGTCAATGTAATGTTATGTGTTTGTAAGGTAGTGAGGGAATTGTATCCCAACACAATATGTTACATTTACATGATGTTCAGTGAAGTCAGCTACCCCCACTTCATTAAACCTATATGCCTTATTTAAAATACATAAGATATATGTGTTTTTACCTGAATTTTTGGTCATATATCTCATATTTAATGAGATAGCTACTTTTTTGTAATAAATGAAATTTTAGAGGTTTTAAAAAATAAAATGAGCCCAAAAACTAGAAGTTAAGGCACTGAGAAGCCAGGAAAATTGGAAAGGAAGATGAAATCGTGGGTCAAATTGGCTTAATTTAATGTTATCATTAAATTTAATCCTAAGGAGAACTAATTATAACAACTCATTTTCATGAGATCACTGTTTTTGAGCCTTATTATCAGTTTTCTTTAAAGTTAAGTTTACTGAGAACATTAAATTAAGCCAATTTGATGTCATATTTCTTGTTCTTTTTCAATTTTCTCAGGTTCTAAGGGCTTAAACTTCTTTTTTCTAGGCTCATTTTCTGAAATCTTTAAAATTTCATTCATTACAAAAAAGTAGTTATCTCATTAATGAGAGAATTATGGCCAAAAATATGGGTAAAAACATATATTTCCTATATATTTAAAATTAGAGCCTTATAGATACAAGTATGGCAATATGCCATTTTGCATCCACAGTGTAATTTACATAACCCTTTCAGATTTTCAACTAAGTCTCAAGAACAAAAGGTATAATTTGAACAAAATTCTCACAAAATCTATAGCAAATATATGTTAGTGTTTCACTAAAATTTCAGCTTTCTACAGCAATGGTTTTCTTGCAATTGCATTCTATAACTTTGATTGGATAGTTTGTTCCCCTAAAATTATATTATACGAGACTTGTTTCCTTAACCCTTTAGTCTATTTGGTAAAAGTAAATTTCAAGTGAAACAATGATAAAGATTTATAAAATTAATAAAATAATCTAAAACTATAAAATATCTCAAATCTAACATAAATATCAATAAATTCCTTATGAGCTTAGAATACATAATGGCGTACTATCAGACTCATATCTGTACAGCTTATTTTATACGGGACGTATACAATTAGTGTAATGGGGGTAGCTGGTCTCACTGAAAACAAACAATTTGTGCCTCTCTTTACCTCTAGTATTAATTCATATGATTATGGAGTAATAACTCAATGGCTTGTAACCACAACGTATCATCATCTTGAATTTCCAGTTCTACTGTAAAATCATCCCATTCATCATCTATATTTTGAGTGACTGGGGTACATATTATATTTTTAGCATTCCTATTACTATTTTCTATTAGTGTTTTATTATTATTTTCGATATTGTAATATATATAAAAAATTCCTTCCTCCTTTTTTGCAGTCAAAATTATTTCTGCATTTTCAATGAAGTAAATATTTGCAATATCTTTTTGTTGATCGATATTGATTATTCCAGTGTTTGTTATTTTTATTGCTGAAATAATATCTAGGTTCAGATCTGGCACATAATGGACATCATTCAATTCTATCAATGACTGAATTTTATTAAAATTTTCGACTTTGATCACCATCCTACCTGTATGAGTGGCGTATAAAAAAGTATTTTTTCCCGCACATTGCAATTTTATTGGAGTTACAAATTTTTTAACATCTACTAATTTATTAAAATCAGATGTTAGATGTACCTCTGCAGCCCCGCCCAAAATTGCTTTGTGGTTCAACATTGTATAATTTTCATTATTATAATATTTATTATTATTAATTAGTTCATTCAATAACCATTTGTTATTATTCTGATTGAATTTTTTGATCATGCAAGACATTTTTACTTGCTGTTCCACATTATCTTTTTTGTTATTACTAGGTTGATTTACATTTGTTTTTGGGGGATAATTTCCTAGATTATTATTAGTATTATCATTATTATTATTTGGTTGTGGATTATTATTACCACAATTTTGTGCTATGTGCCCAAATTGCCCACATTTGTAACATTTTGTATTATTTTGATTGTTATTTCTACCATTTCCTCTATAGTTATTACCTCTATAATTCGAGTTACCCCTATAATTATTTCCTCTATAATTTCCATGACTATTATTCCCATTATTATTCGTATTATTATTTTGGTTTTGGTTTATTTCATTACCATTACCATTACTATTACCACCATTATTATTAAAATTATTTCTATTACCATTTCTATAATTATTATGACCATTGCCGTTACCTCTATAATTATTCCTACCTCTATAATTATTATATCTTCCACTATAATTATATCTATTGTTATCTCCATTGTTTCTAAAATTATTGTTTGATTGATTATTATTATTATTATTATTCTGTTTCTTTAAAGTCTGATCCCTAAATTTTTGGTCAGAGTCCTCTCTCAATATTCTTTTAAAGTTATCTATATTTTTTTCATTTGAAGGAAAATTTTCAAATTGCATTTTTGCAATTGCTTGTTCGTAGCATAAAGCTAATTGCAAATTTTCCAATTCCTCTACTTCAGTAACTTCTTTACCACTATCTCTTACATCAGTTACTAATTCATCCCATTTTTTCAAAAAACCTTTCATATTTCCACCGGGTTGAAATCTGAATTCCATCCACTTTGCTTTCGCCATATTAGCTGTGACCGAAGTTTTAGTGCCATAAATATTATCCAATTTTTTTAACATTAAAATTGCAGTATTATAGTCCCTTATTTGTTTGGTAATTTCGTTTGACACTCTTTCTAATACAAATGCTTTAGCATTATCTTGCATTTTGCAATAATTCATCATATCCTTATCAAATCTAAAATTTAGATCATCTATGTGATTAATATATGATTGCAAAAATTCATGTTCTCCGAAAATATTGTAGTACCCAGCTCCCCTTATGGCTGAAATAATCATCCTACGCCAGTCTAAGTAATATTTCCCATTAAATACTTTTCCCAACGGTGCTTGTATGGGTTTGATTTCATTGGGGAATGCCATATTTTCTTTGATTTTTCGAAAACCTAACACACTATTTTCACTATTAACTATAGCTATATATTTTTTATTTTCAATAGACTCTTTTTCAATTTCCTTTATTAAATTTTCTTCTATTTTATTCGTTTTTTCTAGTTCCTTTTCACTATTCCTTTTTATATTTATTTCATTACCATCCAGTTTTTATTATTTAATTAATTAAAGAATCTGTTCATAAATTTATCTTTCGATTTTTCAGAACTATAAATCCTGTTCGAAAAATAATTTACTGAGGATTCCAAAATTTTAATATACTTTAAACTGCTAATATCTTCAATTCTTCACGATATATCTATTACAAACGATTTTAATATTATCTCGCCTGTGAAGTATTTAACGTAGGGTAAATTATAAGTTTCAATTTTTACATCAATCACTTTTTCACCATCAAACTTTTTTATCGATTCCTTTAAATCTTCTTTTTCAATATTATACTCTCCAATTTTTCCTTCAAACAAATTTATTGTAGGGGACATAAATATGTATTAAAAAATTTTACTCTTCTCGCCTCAGTTCAAACACAATAATTGCATAAACACAAAAAATAATTAACTTCAACAAATATTATCTTTACAAAGAAATTTTCTACCTTATTATTTCTGTTGTGTCGACGAATGATTTGTTTTCTCTGCTCCGCTGACTACCGCTGTACTTCCTGCTTGAATTTTGTTTTGAGTTGGCCGAAAAATTAGGGTCTTCGATGTGTGGATCTACGATGAGTCCTCAATGACGGAAGCAGGTTTCCTTTGGCTGTTCACACGATCTCTTTGGCAGTCCTTACTGGATTTAGCGTTTGATGACTTTCAGGATTGGCCATTATTAAGTCCGGAACTTCAGCTTCAAATTTGTTGGGATACGATTCCCTCACTACCTCACGAACACGTAACTGTACAATAATCAACACTGCATGTAACACATTATTACATTTATTCTTTCTACATGTGGCGACACTGATCGCCAACATAATAGTCTTTCCGCCACTGCTCGAAGGAGAATGTTCTCCGCTCGTCAGTCGTTGTACTAACGTAATCAATAAACTTTTTTAAAGATGAATGTCCGTACTTAGTTTTTCTTGGATGAAACGATCAAAACTCACCTCAACATGGTAGCCAGAGCTGCGTACCAACGAAAATAAGTGCGGAAATCGAAATATGTTCGTATTAATCGTGTAATTTGTTAAATGTAAAAAAGTTTGTGTTTCACGCAAAGTGAAAAACTTAGTGCTGTGTGATACCTCCACGCAAAGTGGAAGGATAGTTAAAAGTTTGTGAACGCAAAGTTCGGTTCCAGCGATTAAAGGAATTATCCTGGAGAAATTGAAAAAGTCGTAAACCAAATAAATCAAAGGTAAAAGTTAAAATTAATGAAAACTTCAGTGAAATCTTGGGCGCTGGTTAAAACATCGAAATCGAGAGTTTGGTGTAAGCAGATCGGGTACGAGAGAATCCTGTGGTTTGGAAAACCAGCTTGCAGAGTCAAAAACGGCTGGCAGTTGTTCGTACTGTATTCCGAAAAGGAAATCGAAGTAAAAAAGTCGAAAGTCCGAAAGTTGCAGCGTCAAAAGTCCAAGTCAACATCACAGAGAAGCAGTAGAAGAACAAAAAATACAAAAAGGAAATCAAGATAAGTAAAAATTTAAAACAATTAGTAAATAATCGGTGTGATTTTGTTCAAAATTAATAGTAAAAGTCGGAAATTTCAGTGAAACAAAGTAAAACGTTCGAAATATTTTCATGTTAACTCTCATCCAAAATTAGAGGAAAGTTGAAACTTGAAAGGTATCATTGGTAACCTTTCAAACTTTATCTTGTTGGTCGAGAGTGGTCAAAAAAGGGAAATATTTGTTGAATGAGATACATCTTGTATAACAAAAGAAAAATAATTGTATAACTATTGACTTGAGTGACAGATTTTTCCTGCTCACGATCTGAAAAGAGTATTTTCAATTGATAAAAGATAATGAATTATTTTCCTTTCAGCATTAACCTTTTGTATTTCTGTTGAATAATTTTTGCCTTGAGATTTAACTTATGTTTTAACGTGTTCAACAGAATTATTTTTGTTCTGGAACAAGATCAAAAACTTAGACCAATTCGATTCAAAAACATTTTGGCGATAAAGTACTAGAAATTCGGTCAACTGAAAAGAAGTAGAAACAACGGCGGAGAGATCAAATCATCGTCAGTGGCAGATTACGTGAGATCTAATTAAAACGTTAATTAATTATTAAGAATTATAATATAATATTTGACTTGCATTCCCGATTGAGCGGCTAAGACCGTGTTGTGCATAATCATGCGGTTGAGACCGTGTTACCCCCTAGAATTAAGTTCTCGTGTTTCTGAGGTAGGAATAATAAGCCCCCGATAGACAAAAAATTTAATAATATGTCACGATTTGACACTAAGAAGGTATTTGACGGGAGAAATTATGACACCTGGAGGACCATGATGGTCTCCACACTTTATGCAGAGGGATTATACCCGATCATGCAGGATACAGAAACGGAGGTACTATTTTTGGGATTAGACTTAAACAGTTTTTTGAACCCTGAGTCTAGTAACACCAAGCCAGCGACTCGAATGACATATTTCCGAAATCAGGAAAAGGGAAAGGCACTCATATATCAGGGATTGAATAACGAACTAATCGAAAGAACTAAAGACCTCAAGACCATAAACCAAATTCTAAAAGTACTCGATGAGAGGTATAAAAGCTGTACACAGGTCACATACATTAATGCAAAACAGGCATTACAAAGGTTGAAATTTAACAGTGAAGGGAATATGAGGAGTTACTTAGACGTCTTCTCGAGGTCGGCCCAGAAAATAAGGGACTGTGGGAAAAATTTGGACAAGCAGGAGGAGATAGAACAGCTCCTAATCTTATTAAACATGGACTACGATATGACTAGGCTGGAGTTTAATATCTTAAGTCAGGACCAGAAAACAATTGAAACACTCCATGCCAGGTTAATTGAAAGATCGGATAGGTTATATGACGAGAAAAAGTCAAGAAATAATAATAATAATAGATTTCGTAATTTCACCAATAATAATAAAAATCAGAGATTTCAATATGGAGGAAATTACAATAGATATAACTATATAAACAGAAATCAAAACCATAGTCAAAACCTAGATCAGGGGAAAACAAAATATGATAATAAGCAACAAACAGAAACGTCTCAATACAATAATAATAGCTATGAAAATAAAAAATATGATAACAACCAAAATCAAAATACTTTGCCAAATTCGAGTACACTAGTTTGTTTTAAGTGTCATGGCAAAGGGCACATAGCAAAGGTATGTCCGTCAAATAAAGAGGGTGCAAGACCCCAAAATAAATTAGACGGTCCTGCACAAAATACGAGATACGGACGAAACAATACTAATAATAATAATAATAAAAACAAAAAAGAGAATGACGTTCAGTGGTCAATGATGATCAGATATAGGGATCAAAGACCGAATAATAATAAAAACAATAAATTAATAAACCTAATAACATCGAAAGATACAAAACAGGAGTCAGATCCTAACTATATTCCCCTAACGAAAATAATCATGTTAGATGGTGGAGCTGTTGCTCACGTCATATCAGACCTGTCAAAATTGTCCAATCCAATAATGTTAGAAAAACCCATTGAACTGGATGCGCCATCCAAGACACACTCTTGATAGCAACCCATAATGGTACAATGTTTATTAGAGTGAAAAACTCAGAACGTAACCAGAAAGTCATAAGACTAAAAAACGTACACTATGTACCGTCCCTCAACGTAGACCTGATGTCAGGAATTAAAATAACAGAAAATAGGGCACTAGGTATAGACCAAAATTTCTCTGCGGCACATATATATGTCAGAGGAATGAATGAAGTGGTCTTCTCAGCCCCAAAAATAAGGGGTGTATTCATGGTCAAATACGAGATTGTGCCGGAATCCAAAGTCAATATAATAGAAGATGAAAATGAGCTAAAAAAAATATTTCCTTATAAAAATGAATCGAATAAATTGGCATGTATGCCTAACCTAAATTCCCAAGACGAATGGATGGAATATGAAATAGAAGAGGAAATTGTTGAGGACAGTCAGGAGGAAAGTGAAGATAATAGAGAGAACACAATTATTAATAATGAAAATGACAAAATAATAATAAGTCATAATGACGAACAAAATGATAACCAAACCCAAAATAGGGAAACCAGCAAAGATGGTAGAGAAACAAATGAGGATGTAGGCATAAATACTAATAATAACACTATAGATAACGATATAATAAATAATAATCAAGAAACTAATGAAAATATAGGGGAGTTGAAAATAGAAAAAAAAATGATATGGCACAGAAGACTAGGACACTTATCCGGAAAGAATTTAAGATTCTTAATTAAAGTCTCAAGAGGCATTCCTAATGGAATGATATTCCGAGATGATGAGTTTAGTTTGTGCGAGATATGTGTGAAAGCCAATTCAAAAAGGTTAGGGCACAATAGCACCAGGACCAGACCTGAAAGGAAACTAGAACTCGTTTCATAGGATATAATGGGCCCCTTTTCACCGGGTATATATGGTGAGAAGTACGTGTTAATATTTGTTGACCACGCCACAAAATACACCTTCGTCTCCACCATAGAAAAAAAGTCAATGGTGTGTGAAGAGTTTAAAAAACTTTATATGAAACTAAAATCAAAATTTCCAGATCATCCCATTGCCACCCTAAGGTGTGAAAATGCCAAAGAATATTTAGATTCACACATGAGGACATTTTGTGAGGAAAACGGCGTAAGTCTCGAGCCTGTCGTTCTGTATTCACCGGAGTTGAATGCGATGGCCGAAAGGCAAAATCAAACGATTATGGCTAGAACTAGAGCTATGCTGTTTGACTCTGAATTGGACTTCAAATTTTGGTCATTGGCCGTTCTGACGGCGGTTTATGTCATAAATAGGAGCCCAACCAGGGCAAACAAAGATAACCAAACCCCTTTCAAAATGTTTTACGGCATAAAGCCAGATTTGTCAAATATGAGAGTTTTTGGGTCTCTCGCCTATAGACATATTCCTATGGAAGTTCGCCAACAACAGGCCACAAAAAATAAAAAAAAGAAAACAAATAGTGAACACCCAAAACTTACACAAAGAGCTGATAAGGGGGTATTTGTGGGTTATACAAATAGTGGGTACTGTATAAGGGACCCATTAATTGACAAATCACACGTTACTTGTGATGTCAGATTCGATGAAACGAGGAACATAATAAATATAAATAACGGAGATAATAATAACGAAAATAAACAAAATGATAATAATATAATAGAAACCCCTGTAATATTAAACCTATGTAAATTGAGATATAAAAATTACATCGAGGACCACATCCCTCAAAAATGGGAAAATGTGGGAAACAACCCTTTTAGGGTGGAATGGCAACAAGCCATCACTGACGAGCTGAAGTCATTATCTGATATGGGCTTGTGGGAAGTCGTTCCCAGGGAAAGAAATGTGAGACTAGTAGATACGAAGTGGTGTTTCACCACGAAACCCGACAATCAAGTCATTCACATACTGAAAGCCAGGTTGGTTGCAAGGGGTTTTAAGGACCTTACCCACTATTCTCTAACTGAAACATATGCCCCGGTGGTCCAGTATTGGCTTATAAGATGGATACTGTCAATCACAAATAAATATAATTTAAATATAATACAATTTGACATAAGAACAGCCTTCCTTAATTCAAAAATAAGATACCCTATTTATATATCAAATCCCAGGGGATGCCAACTAGGCAAAAATAATTGCCTGAGACTAATTAAGTCAATATATGGACTGAAAACGTCTTCTAAAAGTTGGTACAACTTATTAAACTCGACAATAATTCAAGCTGGATTTGTTCAATCAAAAATAGATAGATGCTTATATACAAAACAAAATAATAATGGTGCAATGGCACTTCTAATAGTCTATGTGGATGACATGTTGTTGGCTAGCAACCACAACGAGTGGACACAAGACCTAATAAATACATTCCATAAGAACCTCACATTGAAGATAGAAAAAGATCCAACTTTCTTTGTCGGTTTTGAAATAAGTCGGGACATCCCGAGGAAACAAATAATATTGACTCCGAATAGGTACATAGATAAAATCCTGTGTAAGTTTGGTATGACGGAATGTAATCCGACAACCACGCCTATGGAAACGGGACTTAAAATAAGGAAGCCAGCTAATGGAATAGACGACACTGAATATAGGGCTATGATTGGGAATCTGCTATATGTGGCAAGACTAACCCGCCCAGACATTGCCTTCGCCGTCAATTACCTATCACGGTTTCAGGCATCCTCAAATAGCGAAATTAAGAACTATGTTCGTCGCATTATTAGGTACCTTAAAACAACAAGGGACTTCTCTCTTGTATTTCACTCTGACCAGACTCAGATTAAAGCATTTGTCGATGCGTCGTATGCACCCGACATAGACAATTCACCCATAGAAATAGAAAATTTGGAGAAAGGGTGCTCCACAACAGGCTATATGATTTTTGTTAACGGAGACTTGTTAAATTGGGCCATTCACCGGCAGAACTCGGTTGCAACATCGTCAACTGCAGCCGAATTAATTGCGTTAAATGACGCACTGGACGATATATACGTGATCTGGAGACTCACTGAAAGCGTTTTCTCTGCAACCGACTCAGTGCAGGTGTATGAGGATAACATATCTGCATCACGCATTGCATCTGGGGGAGGCCAGAAACGCTCCAGGTCCCTAGCGATCAAATGTTATGCAGTTTTGGAAGCTTTTCAAAATAAATTGATAATGTTTAACGATATTAGGTCTTCCGATCAAGTTGCTGATATTTTAACAAAAGCACTTGATCAAAAAACGTACCAAAATATTGTTATGAGAATACTCCGAACAAGTCAACCTTTCGGCCAATAGTCTTAATTGACTCAACCCGCAAAATTTTTTGATAATTGGTTTTGGACTGCGGATGGGCGTCGGTCTTGTAGCGCCTATCGTAAACCGAGTGGTCCATATGTCGTTTCATAATTAATTTCACTAAGTTCAATAGGTTCCCCGTCGCTGCTCTGCCTCTCTTATTGTTATCAGCATTCCCTAATATATACCATTGATTCCCACAATAGTAAATTTATATTGAAAACACACACGATTAATTATAAGGATATATATATAATAACATTATCTCTCTACAGCTGACGATGAGAGGATATTGATCTCTCTGACCTGCCATATTATTTATAAATTGTCCGACGGGTTTTTATATATGTTAATTCAAAAAATCACACAATATTTATAAGACGTGACACTATAACATAAGGTTAAGTATATACCTCATGTTAACATTTACACGATATATTTAAGATAAAACAATATGACAATATATGAACTCATACACATTTATTATATAACATTATACTAGTCAACGACACACCTAATTTTTTATTCTTTACTTTTGCCATTTTTTTTATATATATAGCAATTTTATATGACACCTATATGTAATAATTTTTGACTGCTATTGCTTATTCCTTGTTTATATGTTTGTTTTAAATACATGCGATATGTGACACATTTTCACTTATATGTTCGTTCGTCCGTTTTGAATCGCAGGGGGGTGTTGGGATACAATTCCCTCACTACCTCACAAACATGTAACTGTACATTAATCAACACTGCATGTAACACATTATTACATTTATTCTTTCTACATGTGGCGACACTGATCGCCAACATAATATTCTTACCGCCACTGCTCGACGGAGAATGTTCTCCGCTCGTCAGTCGTTGTACTAACATTATCAATAAACCTTTTTAAAGATGAATGTCCGTACTTAGTTTTTCTTGGATGAAACGATCAAAACTCACCTCAACAAAATTTTCGATTTAATTTTGAATTTTTCAAAAATTAAAAATAAATTAAATTCGAGTTCAATATTTTCGAAAAACACGGTAAATACTTCGTGTATTACTCAACAGAAAACATGAAAAAATTTTCGCACAACAGTAAATTAATTCAAAAAATTATTTATCCATCAATTCAGGATTTTTCAAGTCTCTCCTCAAAGTTCTACCTCAGCGATGGCTACCATGATGTGAGGCGTACAGAACGAGGATTGAAAGAACTTGAGACTTTTTACTTTAACGACATTTTATTGCGGACTAAAATACATTTCACAAATGAAATACGAAATTGCGAAGCAACAGCGTTATCGGATCGAGAATAGTAGGGGAAGCACTTCGTGATGAGAGTGTACGTGTGACATATATATATAATGTGTTGATGATGATGAAGAAAGAGAGAAGGTGGGATTTCCGTTACAACAGATGTATCAATCACCAAAATTTCTTCTTTGTATTAAATTTAATCCCAGAAGTCAACAATCAATGAACACACTTATATGTGGGGAATAAAACTCGACAATGTCTGATTTCATGGCCTCTTTTTTTTTTTACCAAATTAATGAATTCGTACCCTGATATTCTGATACAACAAACTTATAAAAATTTTATGGGCGCTGGTTCGACAACTTCCCAATGTCAAGCTAACTCAAGCAGAAAAATAAACTAGGAAAGAAATGGAAAAAACAAATGAATATAAAAAATACACCGACAAAAAAAAGTGTACGAATGGAAAAACAGAATTTTCCTTCTTATAATCAGCATTAATTGTGGTGCAGTGAACAGACTAAACCATACAGAACTGTTTGTGTGATTGAAAAAAAATTTAAAAATTCAATAATTGTAATTTCTTTTAAAAAATAGAAAAAAGTTAATTTGTCAAATTTCTGCATATCTACAAGACTTTTGAATTTTTATACCGCCTCCTTTATTTTGGATACTCAGGTCTTAAGAAGATTTATTTACTTATACATTTGAAAAAAGTCTCTGCACTTCACGGGAAGAAGAAAAGATGCAAGCCGTGTTCCTTTTTACTCAGAAAAATTCGACCTGTACTGGAATTATCAGCTGATATTTCAAGTTATACCCAATTTTGGCGTGTGTTTTGCAGCTGAGGTTTTAAAAAAATTCATCGCAGGAAAAATAATTTGAAAAATTTTTTAATTTTCAAATATGAATAGCCTCAGACATTTTCTGGATGGTCAGAAACATTTTTAGCCTACTTTCATTGAAATCTATAAAGTAAGCCACTTGTTCTGAGCAAACAAAATTACGTTAGTTCCGGAGATAGGACATACTAAACATATAACCTCTTCAATACGCAGTTAGTAACAAGACAATTTATTATGACCATTGAAACTTCACAGATATATGTAACTTGCCCAAACTCTTCGGCTCTGGTAATATCAAACAAAAGAAGAACGATAAAAGAATAAATTTAATAAATTCTATCACACTGCTTATCAAAAGAAGAAAAAACACTAGTTAAATTTTAGCTAACCAGGATCAACATTTTCATTCCTCATTTTCAGTTTTACAGCTTCAGAACACCTTTTTTAATCATTCTTAAATATTTTTGTATCTCTTCAGATATTTCCTCTGGAGGCTCAGCTGTATCCTCATTCTCTTCATTGTTAATTATTTCTACTTCTGAGTTTTCTTTCATATTATTTCCCTACAATCCATCATCAAGATTAATTACACATAAAATTCAGATAGGCAACGATTGTAGTTCCATACCGACCTCGGATTCATTAACATAATATTATTAATATTATTTTCTGATTGCGTTGTGAGTGCAACTTTCGAAGAAGATATCCTTTTGCCAGATTCCGGAATGAAATTCAACTTTAAAAATAACTAAATTGTTAAAATGAGCATAGTTATGAGGCATAAATGATTTGCTGTGATAGGGGAAACAAATTTACCTTTACTTCTAATAATTTAAGCGTAGTTTCCAATTTTCTCATTCTCTTGTCTAACTTCCACAATGTATTTTCAGATGCATTGATGAATGTATTCAGAAAAGAAACTGTATCAATAATAAAATAATTTACAAATGTAACAATTCGCTTTTGTTGGATTGGTGGAATCTAGAAAAAAAAGTTTTTAACTGTCAAGAAATAATACATTATTATAGTCTGAAATGTTGTGCACAAAGAAATTTAGCAATTCAACAACCTACGAAACAGAAATTAGATTGCAATTGACCAAAAAATTTGAAAGTTTTGAAGAAGATGCTCCCTCCAAATGAGTAGACTGTTGCAGTTTTCTGTTGAAGTTTCAACAACACTTTGGTTCACAGGTGACTTGATAGCATTCTAATATTTCACTAGTACCTGCTTATATATCTTGGTTATAAAAAAAAAAGTAATAATTACAACGAAATAATTAGGTCTCAATATAAAATTAATTCACGAATATTCTAACTGAATAGCAAGATCAGTTGTCAAACAACCGACAGTTACAGAAATTGTTTCAGCAAATGAACCACAAGCAGAGCGTTTCAATTCTGACATATTTGATGTGAGGCGTACAGAACGAGGATCGAAAGAACTTGAGACTTTCTACATTTGAGAGGTTTATTTCGCGACTGAAAAAATACATTACAAGTGAAATATGAAATGGCGAAGCAACAGCAATATCGTATTGAAAGTAGTAGGGGGAAAAACACTTCGTGGTGAGAGTGTACGTATGACATATATATATATAGTGTGGTCGTGATGATGATGAAGAAGGAGAGGAGGTGAGATTTCCGTTACAACACCCCCCTGAAATTTTACCGTTCGTATTCTTCATCATGTTCGACGCTGAAAGTAAACGAATTATTATTATTTCAAAAAAAAATTTAAGTACAAAATGACATATGCGTAATAAAAAATAAAATATTAACATCGTATTATTTAAATATTATTATGGTAACTTTGGGTTTCAAAAAAAATTTTTGTTGTGCTGTGCTTCGAGAATAAATAAAATAATTGAATAAAATAAATAAATATGGTAACATGCATAGAATATGATATATATATAAATGAATAATATGGTATGGTATATATGTAAAAAAATATTAAAAATACAAAATTGGTAACATGCAAAAATATTAATTTTTATTATAGGTAACATATTATTTATTCGTTATATCTTTCGATTAGAAAAAAGTCAGAAAAGGAATTCGAAAAAGAAAAAAAATATTCATGTATACATATTACATTAAAGAAAAAGAAAGAAAAAATATACGAAGGTATTTCCGATTACGAGTTCACTGAATTCAAAAGAACGTTACGTTTCGTATTTTATCTTAAACGTGTGACATGAAAAAGATTGTAGAATAATATACATTGCATCGCTTATTATCTTTCGTGTATTGCTATTGTATTTGAACTGGCGCTTAAAATGTTTTCGATAAGACAACCTTCTTTCGATTTATCATAATTGCGATCATGTAATGGGTTTAATCTTTATTGTGTTTATTGTTCGAGCTTTTCCTTTCATTACATCGTGTGGGAATATTTCGTGTATTTCTCTCATGCTTGTTTGGAAATTTTTATTATTCCAATTGTAGGGTTTTTTCTTGCTCGATTTTCTTGCTTTTTTCTTTGTTGCAATTTTCAAGAAGTCGAGCATTTATCTCCTGCAAGTATTTTCTAGTAAATGATATTGTTAAGTACTAATTTTGCAATAATTGAAGGTTATTTTTTCAGCACTTATTTTCATGTTACAACCTATATTTTGGACTTGAGACGACTTGTATTTTGAAATAGAAAATTATGAAACATATTATGACTTTGAAATAAACGAATTTTTATATTATATTATGTATAGATGTTCGTTTCGTTTAATATTTTGACAACTATATTTTCAAATTTCGAACGATTCAATGATTTTGTCAAAATATCCACTAACTGATTCTCAGAGCTTACAGTTCTAAAAAATATTATTTTCTCTTCAAATGCCTCCAAAATTGAATAGCACTTGATCATTAGGGCTCTCGATTTTTTCTGACTACCCCCTGAACATATTTTTTGGGTTGAAATATTATCTTCCATTACATCTACACTCAACTTTTCTCCTAAAATTTCGTAATTCATATATTGTATTACTTTTATGGTATCAAGGGTATCGAAGACTGCAATTATTTCTGCTGCAGTACTTGATGATGCATGAATGGTTTGCTTACAGCAATTCCATTCCACCAAGTCTGCATAAGAAAATAACATGAATCCAGTTATCGATTTTCCCTTTCCTAAATTATTTATATCTATATTGTTTTCATCAACTTGGGGTGCATATGAGGCATCGACATAGGCATTATAATTTTTCGTAGTATTAATATATCTGAAAATTCTTTTAACATAATTCTTCATATTGTTATTGGAATTATTTTGAAAACGAGAGAAAAAATTTACTGGAAACAATATATCCGGTCTTGTAAGTCTCGCTAAATACAGCAGTCCACCTATCATTGACCTATATTCCGTATCATCTATTCCGTTTTCAATTTTAACTATTTTCAGACCTGTCTCCATAGGAGTATTAGTATTTTTTAGCTCTGAAATTCTAAACTTTTTCAACATTTTATCTATATGTTTATATTGTGAAAGTATCATTGTGTTATTTTCGATGTCTCTAGTTATTTCCAAACCCACAAAAAATCTAGGGTTATTTATTATAGTGATCATAAAATCTTTTTGTAGCTCCTCATTTATTTTTGTAATGGACGATTGCGAATTCGACGCAATTAATATATCATCCACATAAGTCAAAAAATATATTTTTTCATCATTATTAATTATAGTATAAAAACATCTATCACTTTTTGTTTTAGTAAAGCCCATATCCCTTACTTTTGTATCTAATAGGTCATACCATGACTTGCTGGATGTCTTCAATCCATAAATCGATTTCTTTAATTCTAATACCTGATTCGAGTTGATATTTACACCCTCAGGTTTTTTTACAAAAATAGGTTTAATAATTGGTGAATTAAAATATGCAGTTTTCACATCATACTGCACCATTATCAATTTTTCTTTATTAACTATAGATAGTAATGATCTTATAGTTCCTACTGATGCTACTGGTCCATGGGTTTCAGCAATATTATATTCTGTTCTGTCCTTAAAACCTCTCGCTACAAGTCTTGCCTTTGGTTTTGGATTTCCAAATTCATCAAATTTAATTGTGAAAATCCATCTTGTGTCTATAAGTTTTTGGCGATCATAGTCGACTATTTCCCACACCTTCATATCATCGAGAGAATTAAATTTGTCATTTATGGCCTTGATCCAATCTTCCCTAAATGGGTTCAATTCTATTTCAGAAAAAGTTTTCGGAATATTATCCTCTATATATGTTTTATTATATTTTACGTTAATATTCATAACTATGGGGTTAATTATCCCCAAATCATATTCATAGTCTGATGATTTTATCATTAATGGTTTATTATTTATTAATAATGATTTAATATTTTGGGTTTCATCCACCTTAACATCACATGAAATGTACGATTTTGTGTTATAAGGGTCTTTAAGACAGTATCCCGTATTTGTATAGCCCATCATTATACTTTTTTCTGCTCTATGTGCTAACTTCGGGTCGATTTTGTTTTTTGATTTTGCTTTGGCTTTTGTGGCATTTTGCTTTCTGACTTCCATAGGAATATGCCTGTAAGTTAATGCTCCAAAGACTTTAAGGTTTTTTAGATTTGGTTTTATCCCATAAAATAATTCATAGGGTGTTTTAAATCCCTCATTCGCCTTTGTAGGTGATCTATTAATTAAGTAGGCCGCTGTCACTACAGCATAAGACCAATATTTTATGTCAAGGTTGGCATCAATTAACATAAAAAGGTATTTTTTCCAGCACATTGCAATTTGACTGGAGTCACAAATTTTTTAACATCTACTAATTTATCCAAGTCAGATGTCAAATGTACCTCTGCAGCTCCATCCAAAATTGCTCTGTGATTTAATATATCGTAATTTTCATTCTTATTATGTTTATTATTATTAATTAATTCGTTCAACAACCATTCATTATTATTTTTGTTGAATTTTTTGACCATGCAAGACATCTTCACCTGCTGTTCTGAATTCTCTTTTTTATTAGTATTTTGTGAATTTGCATTTGTTTTAGGGGGATAATTCCCTTGATTATTATTAAAATTATCACTACTATTATTTACTTGTGGATTATTATTATTACAGTTTTGTGCTATATGCCTAAATTGCTCACATTTGTAACATTTTGGATTATTTTGATTATAAATTCTGTTATTACCTCTATAGTTATTGCCCCTATAGTTATTGCCTCTATAATTCGAGTTACTTCTATAATTATTTCCTCTATAATTTCCATTACCATTATTCCCATTATTATTTGAATTATTATTCTGGTTCTGGTTTGATTCATTATTATTACCATTACCATTACTATTAAAATTGTTTCGATTACCATTTGTATAACCATTACGACCATTGTCATTTCCTCTATAATTATTTCTACCTCTATAATTATTATATCTACCCCTGTAATTATTCCTATTGTAATTATTATTATTATTTCTATAATTATTATTTATTTGGTTATTATTACCGTTTTGCTTTTTTAATGTTTGATCCCTGAATTTCTGGTCAGAGTCTTCCCTTAATATTCTTTTAAAATTATCAAAATTTTTTTCGTTTGAAGGTATACTGAATTTTTGCAATTGCTTGTTCATAGCATAAGGCTAATTGCAAATTCTCTAATTCCTCTGATTCTGTAACTTCTTTACCGCTATCTCTTACGTCGGTTACTAATTTGTCCCATTTTTTTAGGAAACCCTTCATATTTCCACCAGGTTGAAATCTAAACTCCATCCATTTTGCCTTTGCTATATTGGCTGTGACAGAAGTTTTTGTACCGTAAATATTATCCAATTTTTTTAACATTAATATTGCTGTATTGCAATCCCTTATTTGTTTTGTTATATCATTCGACACTCTTTCTAGTATGAATGCTTTCGCATTATCTTGCATTTTGCAATAGTTCAACATATCTTTATCTGGTCGAAAATTAAGATCATCTATATTATCGATATATGTTTGTAAAAATTCGTGTTCCCCAAAAATATCGTAATATCCAGCTCCCCTGATGGCTGAGATAATCATTCTACGCCAGTCTAGGTAGTATTTCCCGTTAAAAACTTTTCCAAGAGGTGCTTGTATGGGTTTAATTTCATTTGGGGATGCCATATTTTCCTTCGTTTTACAAAATCCTAATAGATTATTTTCTTTATTAATAACTGATGTGTATTTTTTATTTTCAATTGTCTCTTTTTCAATTCTTTCACTTAAATTTTGTTCCTCACTATTTCCTTGATTATCCAGTTTATATAATTTATTTAATTAAAGAATCTGTTCATAAATTTCTCTTCCGATTTATCAGAACTATAAATTCTGCTCGAAAAATAATTTACTGAAGATTCTGAAATTCTAATATATTTTAAGCTACTAATATTTTCTATTCTTCCTGATATATCTACTACAAAAGATTCCAATATTATTTCCCCTGTGAAATACGTAACGTAGGGTAAATTATAAGTTTCAATTTTTATATCTATAACTCTCTCACCTTCAAAATTATTAATCAATTCCTTTAATTCTTCCTTTTCAATATTATACTCTCCTAATTTTCCTTCACACAAACTTATTATAGGGGGCATAAAAATTTTACAATTTCCTATTTTTCTCTTTTTGATTCAGTTCAAAAATACAATTATACAAACACGAAAAATAATCAGCCTCAATGAATATTACCTTTACAAAAAATAAAAATTTTTACTTTATTATTTCTGTTGCACCGACGAATAATTCCAGTTTTTCTCCACTCTGCTGTCTACCGCTGTACTACCTGCCTGAATTTGGTTTGGAGTTGGCCGAAAAGTTGGGTCTTCGATGTGTGGATCTACGATGAGTCCTCGATGACGGGAGCAGGTTTCCTTTGGCTGTTCACTCGATCTCTTTGGCGGTCCTTCCTGGATTTAGCGTTCGATGACTTCCAGGATCAGCCGTTATTAAGTCGGGAATTTCAGCTTCAAACTTTTGATTTAATTTTGAATTTTTCAAAAATTAAAAATAAATTAAATTTCGAGTTTAAACTTCTCGAAAAAAAAAAAAAAAACACGGTAATTATTTCGTGTATTATTCAACAGAAAACATAGAAAGATTTTTGCGCAACAGTAAATAAATTCAAAATATTATTCCATCGATTTAAATTTCTAAGTCTCTCCTCATAGTTCTACCACAGCGATGGCTACCATGATGTGAGGTGTACAGAACAAGGATCGAAAGAACTTGAGACTTTCTACATTTGAGAGGTTTATTTTGCGACTGAAAAAATACATTACAAGTGAAATATGAAATGGCGAAGCAACAGCAATATCGTATCAAAAGTAGTAGGGGGAAAAACACTTCGTGGTGAGAGTGTACGTATTACATATATATATATAGTGTGATCGTGATGATGATGAAGAAGGAGAGGAGGTGAGATTTCCGTTACAACAATATTGTTAGGAGTCACGAAAATATAACTCAATACAAATTCAGTTTTCACACAAAATACCTTTTTTGAAAAGTAACGCCTGGATTATTTGGCTTCAAGATTTTATCAGTTCTAGCAGTCCATTAAGCTATATAGTCAAAGATCCAAACCCTATCAGCTGACAAAACAGGTAACGGAAAAAAGTTACAAGTTACGCATCTATATACGAAGTATATTATCTATTTATCTATGCATATGATCGTTGGTCTGTTCTATCAAAGTGTATACTATTACTCATTAATGGACTTTGTATTCTATTAATTTATTCTTTCGGTTATGCTTTTTGAAATAAGTACTGGTAAATGGTAATTTCATTAATTTATCAAATTGATAAAATTAGTAAGGCATTTTGGACATTCTAATGATTCACGACCACTGCGGTAAGTTCGGTTCTGTTGCCAATTTTATTGTATTTGCCGATGTGTTTTTGTTGTATAGTATATATCTACCGCGTGTAATTAAGTTGATAAAAATTTAAAATGTCAGTTACGTATTTGCTGAATACTCTATAATTCTTACCTTATTTTAATAACAT
The DNA here is from genome assembly GCA_011428145.1 of Ericerus pela. NCBI lineage: Eukaryota > Metazoa > Arthropoda > Insecta > Hemiptera > Coccidae > Ericerus > Ericerus pela. The sequence continues at coordinate 1,384,799 of WOFM01000637.1, read as the reverse complement.
TATTTTACGTTACTTTTGGACGAGTAAACTGCCGGACTTCTTTCGCTTTATTTTTGATAAGTCAATATTTTTGCCATGTTTTCTGTCGTTCATCCATGATGAGAATGGCTGATGTAGTGTTTATCAGTGCACCATGAGCTATCGATCGAACTAACTTGTCCTGAGTGATGGTTGAATGGGCTCTTTCTTTGTAACGTTCCATTTCATTTGTTTGACTTTTCCCATGCTTTACTTTTTCAAATTTCATTTCTCGAATATTTGATCCCTCAAAGCAGCCAATTTTTAGCCTCGTTTTCTTTCTCCAATTTTCTCCATTAGAAAGATGTTTTTAAAATTCATTGTGATAAGAAAACTTAATACTAATCTTGTGACAAAGATAGGTTGGTTAGGAGTAGGATTTTATAGATCAACCATGGATGGAATTTTGTATCGATTTATGATGTGGTCATCTTGCGAGGCGATTGAAAATCTTATTCTCATTTCTGTAAGCGGTTGAAGTTTCATTTCTGTAAGCGGTTGAAGTTTCATTTCTGTAAGCGGTTGAAGTTTCATTTCAAACACGAAACATCCTGTAAAGTAGTATTTGAGACAAAAATAATTAAAGTATCGGTAATTTTTCAGCATGCGAATGAGGATGTGGAAACAACATTCTGAGCATTTAAGTGGCAGTGTCCAACCCCAGCAACGAAGCCAGCTTGGACAGTATTGATCTCGTTTGAAAGAATTACCAAAGTATGCTAGAAATATCAGTTTTATAATGTTTGTTTTTATGGTACATTTATCCACTTTTATTTCTATGTTGTGCATGACTGAAGTGATCAAATGGGCTGGTTTGCTGAACATTGGGCACTGCTACACGTACATACGATTTTTTAGATCTTTTGAATTATTATAAAATTCGATTGGTTCAAAATGTAAAATTTCATTCTCGAGTGTATGGTATTGCATACTTCATTCACGTTTGCTACGTATGTTCTATATTACCAAACTGCAAGCTAAATGGTTGTCCGCTTTTTTGAAAATAGACAAAAATGTTGAGGGAAGTGAACTGAAAACGAGTGTAGTTCAACCCTTGAAAATGTTTCTCATAAAGAACACTTCGAATACGATTGTTGCTCAATCTTCTAATTTCGAAGAAATATATGAAGGTGTTTGTAATAAGAAAGAAATGATCGTTAAAGTTTTCATCTTTCTGTGTGGTGTTCTCAGAGTAAATTTCCTAGGTTCTGGTTTTATGCCTCAGGTTAATTTCCTTCTATTTTTTTTTTTTTTTAGTTTCTATTGCATATCAACTTAAACTCTGGATTGTTTTTGAGGAATGAGAGAATTCTGCATGTAGAAATTAAAGCAGGTACTTAACGTTTTAGTGATATCCAAGAGAAGAGTGAAGTGTTCCTCCTACCTTTTAGTATAAATTCTACGTCACATATAATGTGATACGTTAGTACTAGGTGATAAATACATCGGTTGGAAACATCATAATTCTCCACCACCACCAATAAACGATAAATTTTTTGTTGGCTGCTGAACTTTTTTTTTTTTTTTGTAAAACTTGATGGTGTTGCCTTTAAGGCTATAACTTTTTGGGTTGAGAAGATTATTCATATTTCAAGAAATCAGAAATAGAAACTAACAATGAAATGGAAAAATTAGGGGCAATGAAGTTTTCTTGATCAAGTATCGATAAATGAATCCATTTTAATTATAATTGTGTTTATCTCAATTTCTGCTCGATTGTTTCAGTGCTGTTTTTAAGTGTCGAGAGTGGATGGTGTAAATTTGAGTTTTACTATAAAGTGTTTGTCGGTTATCATGAAGGCAGGCTTTAATTGTGAGTACACGTTCAAAATCATCCCTTTTTTTTCGTCGAATACTTTTTGAGTTTGTAATATTATTATGTCTTATGTTTCAGCAATTCTGGTCAAATTTAACGAAAATCGCTGCGTACCTCATCAGATTTTCTACAAGCAGCACAAAGTGAGAGAAGAGTCTACTGACAGGCCTTCCGATCTGACATTATTTGTATGCAACATTCCACCGTATTTTACTGAGGTAACCCTCTTGAGTGTGATAATCTTCAAATCTGAATTCCATGTTTACCTTAACCAACTATTATTTGATTGTAGGAATGTATGAAAAATGTATTTGGATCCTGTGGCCAAGTGCAGTCTGTATATTTCGCACCCGTTGATTCTCCCTCAGAAATTCACCAGAAGCTGAAGCAGTCCGTATTCGATAAGGTCCAAGAAATTGCGGTGAATATCATGTTTTTCTGGCTTGTTTATTTAATTTCTCGTTGTTTTCATTGAAGACATCTCCTTTCATTGCAGGGATATAAGGTCGCCTATGTCATTTTTGCGTCCGCCAGTGCTCTGCAAAATGCTTTATCCTGGAAACCCACAGAACTTGTGACAATTCGTAATGACGAGTCTCGTGTAATAACCGGCCTAAAAAGTAGGTGTAAATATTGTATACAGGAAATTCCCGGTCATTTTCCAAAAAAACCTTGTTACATGGTCATTACTCTGAACTGTTATTTCCTTCATTTTCACTACGGGATTTTTTTCTTTCGAATGATTAGTTCCTCGAAAAGATGAATAAAATATGTTGGAAAATATAGAGTATGCAGGTCCAAAATTTTCATTTTTGAGAATTTTGCTGTATCGTTATTCGTGCAGACTTGAAATTTGCTGAAGAAAAAAATGTCGGAGGTCCAAATTTGGACATTTTTATTTTTGGCATGTTTTTGAGATTCTCTACACTTGTTTATTAGTATTTTAATTAATGTAGTATAGACAAGGTGAGATTCAATGGCCTATTTTTTTGTCATTTGTATGCGTATTCTATTAAAGTTGGAAAAAATTTAAATAAACCAGATGGTAGAAGACAAATACCTTTATGGCACTCTTCAAAAATTATCGGGAAGAATATATCTGAAATCGTTCAATCTCACCCCATTTGGTGGTATTTATATTTCCTACCTCTCTGAAATAGTTCATAAATGTAACGTCTGGTAAACAGCTTCATTTATTCAACGATTTGTGGACAATCCTTTACTGTATAAATGGTAAATAAGAATAGATAAATAATTTGTTATAGTATACTGATAAATGCGTAATGTATGCTTAAGGTCTTTTCATTCACGTCCGTAACGTATCCGTAATGTATCGGTGATGAAAGCGCAGCACACACATCAATGTTAATTGATGAAAGTCCGTTTGTATTTAAGACGAATGTTTATATTCTGCCGGTTTTTTCAAATTTCTCGGATGTGAAATGATAAAAATATCGTCCAGTACTTTTCTAAAAATCACTTCATATCGCCATTGCTTAGAACTATGTCACATTGCCGGACATAACTAAATACACTTATTCCATTTTCATTAGAAAAATATTTTTCCAGTCACCACAGGAATACTTTGTGAATACGTTACGTATTTGTGCGAAGAGACCTTTAAAGGTGAATTTGGAAAATTTGTATCTGGGAAAAAGATTCAAGCGAAATATAGTCATATGGATAAATTGTCGTGGGGGGGTGAAAGTCGGTTAGGTTAATAGTCATTCAGGAAAATTGATTTGTCAATCGAGAAAATGACTTATTTGGGAAATGGTATTCGGGGAAATAGTCAAGAACGATACAGGGTGTCCTGCAAGTGTTGATCATACCTCCAGTGAAAGATGAGTTCTGATGAGTGTCTGCGTCAGATAACTTTCAGTTCAAATAGGACTGATTTTTAAAAGTAAGAGAAAACAAATTGACTTGTAATTTGATCACCTTTCATCAAATGTGGCTTCCTTGTATTTTAAAACAAGCCCTGAAATGTTGCGAATTGGTTCGTGTCGGCCCACAACTTCTGCCAGCCCAAAAAAAAAAAATTGAAGTAAAAAAAAATCTCGTCTTTCTTTTTTTCTGTTCTTTCGTCTACATTTGGTTTCTTTCGTTGCTCGGTAGTTGGCGCATGCCCATCAAATTTAGGGAAATTTTCGGCGAACAAATTTCTGTCGTCTTTACGTTTATTATAGTGATAGGAAAGTGCCATGGAACATTTTTTGGAGTTAACAGCAGTTCCGCGCGAGTCTAAAAAAAAGTAATCCATACACATGACAGTTCCGCACTAGCTGAAAATTATCGGTGTTGTAGTTCCCCACCGCAGATACTTGTAACACAATTCTTCAAACCCTCCACATTTTCATAATGATAAGTCATGTAAATCAAAAGATTGTTTCCAGAAATTTATATGGTAGTTAGAGACTAGTAAGGATTGGTATGGTATTGAATTTTAGTAAAATTGGTCAACTGGTTTTCGAATGGTAACCAATACAAAATTTGATACTTGTAGAAAATAGATGGGATTTCTGCGCGGTACTGTGTGATTGGAAATATACCCTCGGTGCAGAACTGTCCAATTTTTTGCCCATTTGCACAGAACTGTTCTACAGCCCATTTTTTGGACGAAAATAGTGAGTAGGATAATATTTTCGTGGACTTTATAATTTTGGTAATTGATTAAAAGTTTGAAGATTAACCATCCCCTATTTTATCGTAATCAATGATTTTGGGGTGTAATTGTTTTTTTAATCAAAAATAAATGTGTACCCACAGTAGGTACGCTCTTACCAAGTGTAAACCCTATTTTTGTGGCTATTCATTAAGCACTTATATACTTGGTTTACTCCCCCTTAAAAATTGCAACCATGGATTCTTAAAGTCATTGGATGTACTTCCATTGATATTATGTTCACCACTCAGGGACACTCTGTATTCCCAGTCGGCTTAGTTTTTTTCCGCTATTTTTTTTATTTTTTATTTTTCAAATGTTTAACTAAAATTTGGAATTTTTTTCTGCTTCAGAGTGGTGTCAACAGTATAATGATTCGTTCCCTGATATAACCAATATGGATAAGGAAATTATCACATTTATGTCTAATTATGATAAGAAAATTAAGGAAAGCGAAATTTCACAAAAGCAAAATTCCGAACCTACTGAGGATGGTTGGGTCACTGTGTCCAAAAGGTTTGTCTGTTATTCACTTTTTAATTCGTTTTAGTATTGTTCGTTGTTATTTCACTAGTAGTAATTAATAATTTCATGTTTAGAGGAAGAAACCCAGGATTTTCCCGAAAACAGAGTGTGAAAAATAATTTAATGAAGACGATGCAGCGTAAAAAGCGAAAGAAGACCCTTCTCAACTTTTACACTTTTCAAGTTAAAGAATCTAAAATGAATCGTATGTATTCAGAGTTGTTAATCAGTTCGGAATCAATTCCGAGATGATCATTAACTTTTCTTTTTTTTCTTCTTTTTTTTCAGACCTGACAAAATTAAGGGAAAAATTCGAAGAGGATAAGAAGAAAATTGAAACTTTAAAATCTAAAAGAAAATTCAAGCCATTTTGATGTTTGAACTGTTATTCATTAAATTTTTATACATCTTTAAATTTTTAATATTTTTTTCTATAACAAAGAAAGTCTGAGAATTATTCTACTTACTTTAGCGTCTTTGGGTCATCATACAGTCAGGTTGTTTTGCGATTTTTCATATTAGCGTTTCCTAACGCAGTTGTAATTTATTTTGCGAACTTCGTAGTGGGTATAAGTTTTGTTATCTATAATTATCATTAAGGACAGTGAATTTGAAATTGAATTGATCTAATCTACGTAAAATTTTCTATTCCATTAAGAACCGATTTTTTCTTGAAAATGATGAATAATCGAGTTATTCGTATTAGGTTTAGATGTTGATAGTATTTTTATATATATTGATTTCCTATTGAAAAGCTCTTAAGAAATAAATTTAAAAATGAGTGTTGTTGAAATTGTGATTGAAGAAGACATGCGAGGTTTGAAAAGTACAGTTGGTGTCTCTTCGTCTGAAAGGTGATTTGTCCTAGCTACAATCTTCAAAAATTCGCTTTAGTTTTGTAAAACAGTATAAAAAATTCCGGTTGCCATTAGTCGAGTGAGCCACGTGAAGCATAATATAAGTAATATTTTCTCCATATTTTTGTTGGATATAACGGCCAAATCTTCATTGCCAATTTATTTGAAATTTTTTTTTTTTTTTTTTTTTCAGGAATTTGAAATTAATTAACTATGTAAGAGAAATATTATGAAATTTTTAGATCTAATTACTCGAATCATCCACTTCTTCACGTATGTTCTCAGTTTAATTAATTGTCTTTCTCAGCCTAATTTTAGGCAATAACTAAATCATTTGACCTGACTCCAGTTAATGAGGCCTCTGTTTAATTGAATCGGAAAAAGAAAATTGTGTTATCATATCGATTTAATCGCTTACCTATGTTTGTCACCAGTGTTTGTTTTCAAATAATATTTTTAACAACTTGCCACGATTACAAAGCTGAACTGAGAATATCTTTACCATTGAGTTTTAGATCATACTTAATTATCATGTAGCACGGGTATGTTTTTGGCCTCATTTGTTCCGTTAAAATTATGAGTTACTTAGTTCAAAATACAGCGATAGAGAAGGGCTTGTATGGGAGTTACTTCCGAAAAGGCGGTTCACTCCATTAATTTCGCTTAACGTGTGTGTAAATATATTTACGTAATGATGAAGGGGCTGATCAAGAAAGTTAAAATTAGCGAAGCCTCCAGTAAGGTATAGAGAGCAAAGCTTTTTGTTATTTTGTTGGCTGGTTGTATAGTCATTGGATGAGCGATAGCATATTATACTAACACAAAACGTGATACCTTCGAAATTTATTTTTCGTCTATTTTAGTGTCTCATCCGTCGTCTTGTTAATGAATTTTTGCCTAAAAATGATTAAAATTCTCGATTTTGTTAATAAATGTAATTATTTAAAATTTTATTCCCAAGTGGACCGGTTCCTTGTATCAGATAACAGTTAAATGAGTAGGTAGTTGTTGATTACGTAGGTACCTACTATTATTTCTTATGCAATTGTATTCAGTCTGCAGTTTTCTTGTGGCTTTCATAAATTTATGTTTATTAGTTCTTCCTTCCTCAAGATCGTAATTAATATTCACTCGTAATAGAACGTCCCATCTTCAACTAATTCAATCAGATATATCTCTGGAACTTCTTTTATACAGAATTTTATTATTTTATTTTGTCACTTCTTTGGTAGGATGTTATTTATTTTTCTCATTTTATCCTACAGTTTCCATTTCAGTTTCATTCTAGACTTTTGCAGGTATAAATGGTTCTGTGGAATACCTTCCGTCGTGGAAAGTAAAACCAACGAAGAAGGTGTTCAACCGAACAATTTGCGTGTTTATGCCAAAATACCAAAAAGGTATAGGGGAGCCAAGACCTCGGCAAACACTGGCGATTTAGTCCATGATTTTCTGGTCTTATATACCCGGCTCCCTACACGCACACATACACACCTATGTAATATTTACATAGGTATCACAGGTTCCATCTTGATAATTTTTATCCCGGGTGAGATGATAAAGACAGTTGTTTTTAATGAAAATCAGTAGAAATTAACTTATCGAAGCTCCTACGACGAAATTTACATAAATAATAATATATTATTATTCACATTGTTACAAGATTTATTTTTCCAGTAGGTATTTAAACTTACATAATTTTCAACGTGAACTAACACCTTTGTCTATAGTTTTTCCTTTGTCTGAACTCATTTTGGAAAAACTTTGCAACTGTTTCAACTTTCTTATTCAGTTCATCATTACATTTGTCATATAAAAAGCAAGTCCAATGATAAGTTAAAATCTCATGTTTCCATTTGAATACCAGTATGAAAGTTCCTTTAAAGGCTAATTGATATTCTGAAATGTTCAATGTTACTGAATCATCTAGGAATAATTTTTGAATACATATCATGCTCGAGAACAAGTACCTAATAGTGCAACTGATGGTTTTATTACTTTACATTGATGACTGATGATTACAATTAGTCAAACTAGGAAGCCTACAGTTTTCCAATTGAAGCTTTATTCAGAGTTTTTAATTTTTAAGAATTTAGAAGTCAATTATTTTCAAAATTTCACGTAGGCTAAATTTAAATTGGTGCTAGGTATTTTGTTTTGCAAAACATAAATACAATTTGTGTAGGTAATAATCAACATGAAGCTTGATCGCTTCAATCTCTTTCATATCAATGTCGCTACTTTACGTATTATTTTTATGATTTTTTTGTATTGCACCTTGTTCAACTTAAAATTTAATTTTCAGATTTGAAAATTATACATACATTTGAGATGTGCCATGGAGAACAGTGAAATGAAGTCTGCTGAAAATATGAGCCCTAACGATGGTAAAATAGAAAACAAGGTAGAATCTCAATTGAATTTCCATTTCAGCTGCAAATTCAAGTCTACATCTCGATCAAATTCCAAAGATGAGTGCAAAGTCGATATCAAATCTGAATTGGAACCAGAGCTCGAACTTGAAATGGAGCCTGAAACAGAGGGAACACGATTCGATGTGCTGGATATGGTTGAAGAGCCAATGTACAAGCTGGTTGATTATTACTCTAGTGATGGAGACGTTGCCGAAGCAATGAAATTTAAGCAAGACAGCTCCGGCAGTGGTTACAGTGAGGATGGAAAACAAGTGATAGCCGGTAGCAGTGCGAATGCTGCAGCGAATCAAATTGTATGCGACGACATTGAAATAGAGCAAGTATTTGAAACAAATGAAGGCAATTCTAGCGACCGAAAAGAATGTTTTGTGGCTGAACGACCAGTATTTGCTGCCAGTCATCCCCTTCCAGAGGGCTGGAAGGAAGTGTATCACGAAAGTGGTGCCACAATATATGTGAACCTTGAGACCAACGTATGCTCACTGTCAAGACCATACTTTTTGGGCCCTAATAGTATCAAGAATCATGTCTTAGTGGCCTCAGCCGTACCATGCTTCAGTAGCCACTTGGGCAAGCGAAGCAATGTCAGAGATAATGTTAATGGTACTACTACTGATGGTAATGCTGCTGCTGTTACTGATGGTGGTGCTAATTCTGTTGATACTGTGGGCAATGGAACCGTGTCCCATAATGCTGGTAATACTACTATTCAAGATGATTTTATCGACTCTACTATTTCTGGTGTGTCCTCAGATTCCACTGTTGCTGACACTTATGAGAATGATATTGTAGCTGCAGCCAATACTGCTAGTAATACTGTCATCACTGGTATTCCTTTTAATATTACTGATGCAACCATTGACAATACTACAATTTGTGCCACTACTAAAAATGCTAATGCAGATGATGATGTGACTATTGCGGATGCTGCCAGAACTTCATGTGTGACTGCATCTGATGGTATTACTGCTGCTGATGCTGCCCAAGCTGCATCAGAAAAATCATCCAGAGCTCAGGAGAAGGAATTGGTAGAATACTGTAAGAGACTGTTCAAATTCAAAACAATCAAATACCTTAAATTTCGTTCTTGGGATGTGAGGCGAACATATTTGCGAACACTGCGAAATGAACGCAATCGTCGTAAAGGCCCATTCTCGGGCAATCAATTCATGACCTTACCCATTAAGCTGAAAGATGAAGAGGGCAATGTGGTGTCAACCAAAAAATGGATGATAAATCCACGTGGCCGTAGCTATGTGGCCATTCTGCACGAGTATTTGCAGCAGTCACAGAAAACACAGCCGGATTATAAATTCAGCGAGGTGGATAATGCTCGAACGCCATATGCAGCCACAGTTGTTGTAAATGGTACAGAGTATAGCTCAGGTGTTGGAATGAGCAAGAAGGAGGCAAAATTTGAGGCGGCTAAAGCAACATTGCAGGTTAGAATGATTTGAATTTACATCTTATGATATTTTTTCATAAAAATGTGTTAGAACATATGTGGCTTCCTGATGTTGTATTAACCATCTTTAAGTGATGCGTATTCACTGAATGTATGAATTTTGTGTTAATCCGATAACTGTAAAAATTTTCACCTGATGAAACTGAAATTTAGTAGGTATGTAGATAGTTAGATACATTCTATGCTACAGATTTACCCTATTGAATTTGGTGCAAATTGTATGTTTGCCCCTAATGCAACATCTAATTTCTTGTTATTTCTTCAACTATTTCTCAACAGAATTGGGGAGGAATTTTTTTTCAGTCCAGGGAAAATGTGATATATGTGTATATTGTATATGAGTATTAACGTGTGGTGTCTAATGTCTCAAAGACCACACATAAGGCCACCTAGTGTTAGATTGAAAAACATAGTCACAATGCCAAAAATAAAAATTTAATAAGTTATGGAATTCAGTTGATAAAAAAAATAGGTAGCTGGTTCTAGAATGAAACCAGGGTGTGAGGCCAAAATTAAAAGAAGACAGCCATATCCCCTCTGGAAAATTAAGAACAACTATCACATCATACTGAAGGCAAAAAAAGGAAAATAAAGTGGGCTCACATCACATCATATCATCAAAATTACTAAACTCCCATTTCAACTTCCCCCTTACATCACCCCTATCCTGATCTTAGTTACTTGACATGGTCTCTGAATCAGTCATCACTAGTAGAAATAAAAGATATTATACTTATAAATGACTCAGCTTTTCAGGAGAAACATTTTAACATTGGAAATGTTTAACCTGAGGTACATATTAAAAATATGGTGTCATGTGCAACAAAAAGTGAAAAATGTAAACAAAATGTAAAAACCATGATTGTTTTGTTGGTGTGCTTGTGTATTTGACTGTATTCATAATTCAACACATGCACATTAACACAAAACCAAATTTGTTGTTTCCCTTGACTCAACAAATTCAGCAGTGTTATCCTAATATGAAAAATGATTTTAGTAGTGTTACCTTTGTATGAAAATTGAAACGTGTACATTTATTTAACAAAATAAAAATTAAACACAAAAAACCCTAATGCAGCAACAGCTTTATTGTAAAAAGTAGGTTTTAAAAAATTATAAAATTAGGTAGTCACTAAAAAGTTATAAATATTTGTTTCAAATTATGTTCCTAATGGTCCAAAATTAGGCATTTTATAGCCAAAATAAAACTAAAAATAGTGTTACTGGATGTACCATATATGATCGATCTGCACCAAAATTTATAGAAATTTATAATAGATCATAATTAATGTTTGTTTCAAATTTCATAGCTATTGGTCAAAAATTGAAAATGTTATAGATAAAAAACAAAAAAGTTATTGTAAGTTTGATGTGGCCAATCCACACCAAAATTTATAGCTAGTTATAATGAGTCATAGTGAATATATGTTTCAAATTTTGTAGCTTTTAGTGGAAAATTGAAAATTTTATATCTAAAACAAAAATGAAAATAGCCATACCAGAAGTGCCTTTTGACAGATTCTCAATAAAATCAGTAAGTCAGATTCTTAGTTTAGTTCTAATGTTCATTTCAAATTTTGTGACTATCAGATAAAATTGCAGCCTGTACCATGGTAACATGAAATTAGCTTATATATATACATGAATTTGAATTATTAATGCCAAAATTTTGCTTGCATTATGAAACAAAAAACCTATCCACCCCCACCCCAAGATTTTTCCATGAGACCAAGTTTAATAAGTAGATTTTCAATAGAAAACTTACTTAAAAATCATTTCCAATGTATCCTCAACTGTGCAATAAATGAAAATTGTTTAAATTTTTATTTAAAAAAGCAATCAGACAGCTTTGTGGTTCAGAAACTCAGCAAAATTAGGAAAATCAATCAAGATTGTTTTAATAAATTTAAAAATATTACATTTTTGATAGAAAACGAACTTTTTTTTACAAAAAATCGATAAATTTGATTTTTCTTGATCATTGAACAATTGATAAAAAACAAACTTATTAATTTTAAATCATTCTAGAAAACTATTTTCAATTTGAACTTTGAAATTTTTCACTGTGAGCTTAGAAAAAATGAGAACTTAGAAGATGTGCTTCTGTCAACTTCTAGGACAGAACTAAAAGTAAAGCCAAAAATTAAAAAATGAAGTTGCCAACTTCAACAAAAGAAAAGATGAAAAAACAAAAATGACAGAGCACATGAAATTTTGTCTGAGTTCTCCAAGTTGTTGAAATATAAAGGAACACAGAAAAAGGTAAAAATAACAAAGGAAGATAGGGAAGATAAGGATAGATAGAAATTTCGTATCAGCCGGAGAACAAAAGATAAGCTTCTAGTCTTGATCAATGTGGAACTTCCCCAAGTGGTGACAGCAAAAGAAAATTAAAAACTCCAAAAAAATTGATATTGCTATTGAGGTTGATAAAAGATTGATGTTAGAAAAATAAGCGGTGAGTATAGGAAATTAATTATTTTATTGGATAAGTCGAGAGATAAAGGAAGTGAAAGAAGAGTGGTGTGTGTAGAACAACGAAGAAAAGAAGATAAGAAAAAGAGCTAATCAAGAGAAATGATAGGGGGAAGCGTTTAAGGTAAGAAATAATAGTGAAAATTGTGATAAAATAAAATAAATGTGTCATCTTATCTCCTTTCACGTTTTTACTCGAAAGAAAAAAAAGAAGGGATATTATCAACCAATCTCATCTCACTTGCTTTTGACTGTAAATGAAATAATTCGCATGTTTTCTCTCGACTGGAAGAAAAAATGTGTAAATAAAATGTGTGATTTTGGGATACTCTGTACTCATCAAGTTCGAAACTTGTTACTTAGAAGAAGAACTCATAACTCGTCAACGTGAGTAAACTAAAAAATAAAATGAAAATTCAATTAGGGTACCAGTACCTAGACTCCACAAAAGGGTAGAGGGACTCCATTGATTTTGGTTTCGGTAGCGTTATTTCTTCTCAAGTTATTAACTATTTTATTTTCAGTTTGATTTATGGTCTGGGCAAATAAGAAAATAAATGAAAATCTTAATTTTTGAGATTTTTTCTAATGAAAAATTTGTAGGAAGGATGTGTGAAAAAGTCGCTCATCAGATGGAGGGTGGAATTTTTAATATGACAATGTTGTGCCTAAAAAATAGTTTTTTGTTTGTTCGGACTAAATTTCAATAAATAGCTTATAACTCGAGAACATATAAAACAATCAAAATGTGTTTCTGAGTTAGATCATAATAACTGTAACGCATCCTGAGAAAACATAACTACTTGTAGTAAAAATTTTCAAACTTGTGTTTATTATGCTTATTTTTATAGGGAATTTAACGTCAAATCGAATGGTCAAAATCACAGCTTTGTATCTTCAAAACTAACGGAGATGTTACCATTTAAAGTTGAAAATTTAAAACAGTACCTAGTTTTTGAGAAAATAGCAGATGAGAACTAGTATTTATGAATGGTTGTATACTGTGTGTGACTGTGTGAGTACGTGTGTCTACGAATAGGAATGAATAACTCTCTTGATCTTCTGAGAAATTAATAATTATGTTCACGTTAAGTCGTGTTTTCTCAGAACGCTTCTCAATATTAGCCCCACAAAGTGTATCGTACGAACCGATAATTTTTAGAATGATCTTATTGCCTCGTATGTAAGCTACGGCTATATACGGCCTTGAAAGTACGTTTATATTGAATGTCTGTATTTGATAGGAACTTTTCGCATTTACACTTGTGTTCTCAAAAAAAAAAAAAAAAGGTTTAAAACTGAAGGCATCCATCGCCCTTCAAGAGGATGATGAAAAAATGTATGCTATGTCGATCGATAAACCATAAAATTTAATATCATTCGAACTTACATGTTGCATAAAATTTGCTATTAAAACTGAAAAAGTTCAGAGTTCATATGCGATTAAGAAACATTGGACTTCCTGATGTGTTTGTCGTGCGACTATTATTCTGAATGATTTTACCAGTATACCGCAGTGAATTGACCTGAAGTATATTAAAAGTTATTCGTGATAAAGGGAGTCATGGCTCCCCATACATATCAGATATACGACATATAACTGTAATCTTCATGGACCGATGACGTCAGAGGTTCCATATTATTACATCAAAGTAGACTTACCTGAAGTAATTTTAAAGACTTTGGTGTCTTGCGAAATTTAAGTGTTATTTTTCTCTTTTTCGCGGACTTTAATGCATTTATATTCTTTTTTTTTTATCGATTAGTATCATTATAAGCTTTTATTCTATTCACTACTGCGATTTATAAAATATACCAATACTCCTGCCAACCTTCCGCCGCGAAATAATGATTATTTCGCATGAAGCTAAAGCCAAAAATGAATAAATAAATAAAAGTTTATCTTTTAAAAACTCGTTCTTAACCTAAACTTATTTTTACTTTAAAACGAACAATTGTTTTTAAATAGTAACTCGAAAAATGGATTAACATTTTCCATTTTCGAAAACAAGTTCAGTAAAATCATTACTCTCGGTGAAAATTTATACTGGAACAAACATGAAAAAGAATAAAGGATTAAAACAAACATAACCTCCTTTTGTTTTTTTTTTTCTTTTCTTTTCTTTTAAATTAGTTGAAAAACAACAAAAATTATTCTCGAAAATATACCCAAATGATTTTTTGTACATTTGTCGAGAACAGTCTGTTGTTCCTAAGTGAAAAAGATACGAATAAAAATTATTTCAGCTATTATTATATTTACAAAAATCACGAACAAAGGGTGAAATGTTGATCATTCCCTGTAAAAATTTTGCACCGAGTCGTGTCTAATAAAAATATAAAAATAATGAGCCAGTAATTAGTACTGCATAAATACTTCTTCGTGAAAAAATTCCTTACTTCGGACGGAATTTGTGCGAGATGTTGCGGTTTAATGCAAAAATGATAAGAACTTTTTTGTGCAAAATTACTAACGAAATAAATTATATTAGAATTTTTTTTATGTATAAACGTCTATTTTTGACGAATGTACGAACAAAAAATAATTTTTTGGAGATTTTTAGAGGTTGTTCTTAGCGTCCAGAAAATTTATCGCAAGGTACCGGACGGGGGTTTGTCGAAAGACTTTTCTTTCGGTGGGGGGGGGGGGAAAGGCTTTGATTATATCGTACTGGACCAGTAAAGAAAGATGATTTATTGTTTGACATACCGGCGCTAAATAGGCAACCAGAGTAAACCTTTTGACATTCTTTGCTTTGTGTTTATACACTATCCTTGTGAATTTAAGGGACGTCTTTATCGGATGTATTCTAAATTGGTGAATTCAAGCAAAACGTCGAAAATATGTAGAAGGTACGCTAGGGTTGCCTACTTTTTCGCCGACATGTCTTGACATTAAAAAGTACATTGGTCTTGAGCCGCGTTTGCACCAAACGAACAAGCAAACAACGAACTTTTTTTTCACTTGTTTGGTGTAAACGATCATCGAACAAACCAATAAGAACGAACGTAATTCCCTACCCGAGCGAACAACCACGAACATCCTGTAACCTTGTGAATATAGGAAAAGATCGAACGAACAGCGAATGTTCGTTTGGTGTAAACTCAGCTTTATGGAGCTTTACTGGTCCAGTATTATATAATCAAAGCGGGGCGGGGGAGAAAAACGAAAATTTCTGACTGAAATTGATCAAATAAAATTTTCCTCAGTGACCATTTTAGACGTAATTTACGTGGACTAGATTAGTAAACGAAAACTATTATAATTGGTATTGTTCGTCAGGTACTGCTGCCAAAAATGATGAAACACGTGCTCAACGTTGGCTCCAATAAAAAGTCAGGTGGAAAAAAGTTCGAAGACTGTAGTGAAGGTGGTGGTGGTGGTGATGGCGGCGGGGCTGTTGGTGGTGGTGGTGGTGGTGGTGGTGGCGGTGGCGTCGGCGGCGAGGATGATGAAGGGGAGAATGTGGCATCGGTGTTCGACGACATCGAAATCACCGATTCACGTATCTCCGAGCTGTCGACACAGACCACTGAGCTGAAGCCATACGAACTCCTGCTGAACTGTCTGCAGAAAAAGGGCAGCGGCGGCGGCGGCGGCGGCGGCGGTACTGGTGGTGGTGAACATTCGATGGCCGAATTGAAGTTCGACTTCCAGGATGAGTCGGAGGAGTGCACGATGAGCGTGGCCGAGCACAAGGTGACGATGAAGTGCGCTAACAAACGGGAAGGCAAGCAGCTGGCTGCCCAGGCGCTGCTGCAGGCGTTGCATCCGCACATCAACAATTGGGGCTCGTTGCTGCGGCTATACGGCCACGAAACGGCCGCCCAATACCGACAGGTTAGCGAAGAAGATAGAGAGGTGGAGGAGCTGAAATGCAAACCTCCGAATGTGGCGCTGCTGCAGCAGCTGAAGCGTCGTATGACCCCTTTACGAGGGGATGGTGGCCAGAGTTCATCGTCGTTGTGAGATAGCTGTGGTTTGTGTATAACTTTGTACATAAATTACGTTCATAACGTTAATTTGTTTGGATAAAATGGGTTTTATTTTATAACCTTTGGCTGTGGGAAAAGGGGATGGTTGTCGTTTGAATATCGTATAAAGTTTATTTTGGTGTCTTTTTCGCATAATATTGAGTAATGGCCTTACATTTCTATGAAAAGCTGTGATATCGTTTTATTAGATATCATATGTCTTTACATGTTAAATGATATTTCTATTATAATTTCAAACGTTTTCAACTACGAGAGTATTGACGTATAGCCATAAGGCCGTGTAATATTTACTCTTGTAAGATTTTAATTGTTGGCTGTTAGTCAAATACATTTTCAAGCTTCACGTGCGTTTATTTACATTAATTTTGCGTACAATCTGAATGATCCATTGCTTGAGAAACTGGGCTACAAGGGAAGACTGATTGGTAGCTGTATTTTCAAACGATACTTGATTTTTTCAAGTGTCTTTAACGTGTAAAATTCTTTTAGGAGAGATACCTAATCAACTTTTTGTATTTTTAAATATTACTTCAGAGTTTTGAGTGAAATATATTAACTCAAGATGGTTAGTCCAAATTAACTGAAGAATGAAATTACCCCAGAAGGACATCCAAGTGAATTATTATTCACATAACTTAAAATTATGTATTTATTAAGTATTGTTTGAAAATATGGCTGTAAGTGATGGGTGCTTATAAGAAAATAACCAACTTGCACTGGCGTATAATTTTGGATAAAATTTAACGAGTACTTCTTTATTCGTATTTGACTTTGGAAATTCTTACCAGATAATATCTCATACTCATTTTTTTTTTTTGCCATCAAGACACAGCTCCACTTATCCCGATGAAATATTGATTTATATCCGTTTTATGGTCATCAAAAATTGAATCCGTCGTACACTCCAATTTGTTTTTCCATTTCCTTGTATGCGTATAGGCTAATAATAGGCCTATATCTGTTTTTTGAAAACATTACTAAAAACAATCACTTGACATCTATCAGAAAATATTCGAAACTCTCGAATTAGTAATATATTTTTTCTTCTGCTATGCTGTCAATGACTACCCATATAATTCTTCCTGTTCGTTTCCATTGAATTTTAATGCAAACAAATAATTATATCAAACCCAATTGAGAAGAAACCATCGATTGTGGAGAACTGAAATTTTGAGGAGGCATCGGCATATGTTAGCTGAAAATTCTATGACAATTTGGCTGGAATAATACGTTTTATTCTCGAGATATAGCTGAACCTCCCAATTTAGTTGAAGTCTTATCATTAAAGTAAAAAAATCTGAACAGAATTTCAGCGATATCTCGAGAGCAATATGTAATTTAAGACAAACTTTTACAGAATCTTCATCTAACATATACCGATATCACTTTTGAATTTAAACTCTTCACAATCAGTGGTTTTCCTGTAATTGCGTTCGATATTTTTGACTGTACAAAAAAAGGAAATGATATCGAAAACACACGGTGGCAATTTGTAGAATTAATTTTGAAGTTCATTTTTTTCTCAGTGGTTTGACTTGTATTTCGATAAGGCTTTGGTTTGAAAATGAATACCTTGAGTAAATCTTTCATTTTTATCAGGTATATCCATTTTCAATGATAACAGTTCTATAAAAACGGAGTATCTGTGAATTCTGTCAGCTTTAACATTGGAATTATACTTTTTTTTTTAGGTGTTTTGGCTTGAATCGTGATCAGAAGCTGGTACAAGGAATTATTATTGAGATCAAGTATGTCTGGCATTTTGTACCACAAATTTTTAAATTTTTATGAAAACAAAAAAAGAAAATAGAATGAAAACACCAAATGTAATTCATGAAACCACATTATATGGTGATTTATTGCTACAAAAAATGGACTGCAATAACTTAATTACCTACATCACATATAGTTATTTGACTTCAATTCCAACAAATACCTATGAAATAATTACCTAGGGCTGATATAACATATACCAAATTATTGAGTATATAAAACAATGAATTAAAAATCAAAACGTTGCAACATTTTGAGAAGTCCGAGATCTGGACCTTAAAATAAAAATTATTTTCGACAAAAATAATGACGTCACGATTTAAGACAATTTTCGAGAGACAAAATTCAAATTCGGATACTATATTATCCGAATTCGAACTCATATTCAGATGAAGACATGAAGACAGAAATAAAATCTGATTCTCTTTCAGGCAATTATAATGCATTTTATTTCAGTAACGACTCTTCCAAATTCAGACAACTTTAGACAGATAACTTGGTTCGATCCGACAGACTGGCGCCATGAGATATATGGGGATGAACTCAAATTGAATGGAAGTAAAAACCCATCGACGAACATGAATGCAGCCAACCTTTTTTATCTATCGCTTCTCTACGCTTTGCTTGCGGTTTGCAGTCATTTTATTATATTTTATTTTATCAGTCATCCACGTGCGTTTAGCCTATTATATGTCGACGTATATATATTTGTGCTATCTGTAATCTTATTGGCTGTATACATATAATAATTTCTCTCGCTTTTTATATTATCGACATGGCATGTTTGAAGGCAATTAAGCAGACAATAAGTGGGGAAATTTCCTTAACAAGAAGAACTGATTTGTGAAGACGAATTCTAATTTAAATTCACTTTCTTGCTTTCTGCTTTGCATTAACGACACCCGGTACTAGGTTCGTCTTTGCAAATGAGTCCTTCTTGTGTAGGCGGATAGTAGCAGGTCCAAGTCACAAGTCGTACGTTGAAGTCCTCATGTTAGGCAATTTTATAAGTGTACCATCCTCGAGATGTAGATAAACTTCAACCTGGTCTACCTTGAAGACAACTAGGATGGTAGTTGGAATTCCAGATAGGTTCAGTTGAAGACAAAAGGCAAATTAGGGATGTTCTTTTGTCATGAAGGATCAGTAGTGACGACACACAAGTCATTACTAATTTCGCCAGTTTCCATATTACACTTCAAGGCGATCTTTTGAAAACACCTGTGAGGTGAAGTATCAGTCATCAATACGAACAGATGGAGTTCCTGGCATCTGTTAGGAGGGAAATTTGTTGTATTGAAGACAATTTTAAGACAAGCTTAGTTCGAGATGACTGCCTTGCTCTGTCAATTAAAGGCCGCATTGAGCCTTCCTTTTGCGCATAGTGGATTTGACTCCATCTATGTTAGTTATTTTTTCTCACCTCACCCTCACTTTAAAAACCAAAAGCTCCGAGACCTAAAGTTTCATATTAGGAGTCTTTTACACAACATAACCATCATTCATGAAGACACACAATTAGGTGAAGACACAACAGCTTTCTGATGGTTTCCGCTACACACTTTGCTTTGTTCCACTTTGTTGACACTGTGGTTCTTTTGTAATTATAGTCTTTAACAAAATAATTCTGCTGTTTGTTTTTGTAAGTTTCGAACCTTGTATGGATCGAAAACTTTGTTAGGCTCTTCTGTCTGCACAGCTTAGCTTATAGCTGATTTGTCATATTAATTTGCTGAGGTATGAAGACAAATGTAAGCTGCATTTCACCGTGTCCGAAGAAGTTTAATTCAAGTCAAGAAGAATTCAGCTGTAGGACATAGTTAAAGTAAAAAAAATAAAATGTCTTGAAAACACAATTCAAGACCCCTCAATTCAGTGTTTCGGCTGCATGATGCCCTAACTTTAGGACATTGTGACGTCATTAGCATTTAAACACCACTATACATTAAAGGTTGACTTTATGAGTTCTCGATTTGAAATTGCCTTTTAAACCAAGGCAACCAATTTCAGATGCCTCAATTTATAAAACAATGACCTATGACACATAGAAAAAGTGCTGCATGAATTGCCAGCACTTTCAAACAAACACCACATAAAATTAACTAGAAAATGAGCCTAATTAATGAGTATTCACAAATTACTGAACACAATTAATTAAGAATCTTATTTAACAATTAATTAGAAAAAAATATGTATTGAATACTTCATTCAATTTCATGAAGATGCAACCAATTTTATTGTGGGTGGGTGTGTGTGTGTAGATGTATACAGCACACCACACAATAGCAGAAGGTGGAGCGTGTTCTTCTCGTATGTGTACATGTGTGAGCCAAGCTCAGTATCAAATTTGGTAGTACAGACAAAATTTAAAGCTGTTAGCGTAAAAAGGTAGTTTGTGGACAATAAGTCCACTGGCCAACTAGGTGATCAATGAGTGTGTAATACACCCATTTGTCTTCAATCACCCGTTGCCACAATTATTGTGAATTAAAACCACACAGCTAATGTAATATTTCAAAATAGGTAGCAAGAAACAAAACAGAAAAAAATAATTTTATCGAGACAGAAAATTTCAAACAGTAGCTAGTAATTTTTTTAATGTTCCTCGTGTCAGTCAGTGAGCCAGTACACAGCAGCACAGTACCAGCCAAGGGATCTTTTAGATGATTTGAGGGACCTTAGCAGAGGCATGCCACTTTGTATGTCTGTGATGACAGAGTGTCCTCCAGGAGGTAAGGCTTCTTCACCCCATCCACTTTCCCATTCATTATCATTTACCTCCAAGTGGCATACTATGGACCAGACCCCTCACATTTTCCTTAAAGATCTCACCATGTATGAAATAATTGAACCAGTACTAATCTATTCACCTAGTATCATCAAAAACTAAAAAAGAAAAAAAAGCTCACCCAATCTCCCACTAAAAGTGCACCTAGCCCATATCACATTTGTTAGAAGCTGAACATTTGTTTTTAATAAACATATCTGAGGATTTATTGCGGTATGCTAAGGGAGATGCAAACATCCACTACATAAGCCTGTAAAAACCATATATATTTTCCATCAAATGGTACATAGTTAATAAAACATCAGATAAAAATCACCTACACTGAATAATACCCAGCTTAGTATTATCAATACCCAACCTAAATACCCTGCAAGGTATTTGTATTTGACCCAATGTTCACCTATGCTAGATCCAAAATCAAAATGTCCACATCACCATCGCAGAACAAAATTTTCCTGAATGTAATTACAGCCTTATAATTGACTTGCTACCACAGTAAAATGTTTCCCAAATTCATCCCATTGCTAAAAGAATTCAACACATCTTAAAATTTGAAGTCTCGTATTAAGAAATATAACCCACAGTTGAGAACCAGATATACAAAGTAATGTTATTTTACTCAATTATTTAGCAAAATGAGTGATTATCAGGAGTAGCTGACTAGTTGAGTATGATATTGTTTTCAACAAATCCACCAAAAAGAGGTTATTATTTGATTAAACAAGTGAACTTCATTCATGAATAGAATTTTAAATAATTAAATGTTATCGAAAAGTGAACTTGGTTGTTTGTCTAAGCATCACCATGTAAAATGGCCCTTTTTCATTGTGACATTTTGTAACTTGCGTACGTGTAAACATTGCTGTGAAAAAATAAACAACAAACAGTCAAGAAAAAACCCTTTCCTACACTCGGTAAAGAAATAAAAATCATTTTTGATATTCCAAACTGATTTTGAAATGTCGTATTTTGCTAATGAAAATCGATTTAATAATAAACTCTTTTTGGTGTATGAGTTGAGAAATAGTGTTTTCTGTTATTAGAGAAAACTGTTGATGAGCAGAGTGCAAAAAATTTACAAAGTATGCATTGAAGTTGACTGTCTGCTTGAGAGAGAGGAGAAAAATGGGAAAACAGAATTAATTCAAAATTTGAAGTAGGGGTGTAGGCGTACAGAAGCAATTGTTCAATCTAATGTGGCAGCGATTGAAGCAACATTCTATGTGATGGCAGCAAAAAGAAGATGAAAAACAAGAAAAACAAAAAAGAAGAGAAGACGATAGTCAGCAGTGGAGCAACAATGTGGGTAGAAGCCTTGTGAGAAAAATGATGGCATCGTCTTGAGAAGATATAAGAGAATGTAAAAAAATAATAGGAGTACTGAGGTAGGGAGAAAGAAGGTAATTTTACCTTGGGAAAAGGAGAAAGAAGAAAGGAAGAAAGAAGCTAACTGTGGTCTTTAGTTGTGTTAAACGGATAGATATGCATAGAAAATAAATAAACCAGGTGAAATTCCTTGTAGACCCAATTGCATATTTTTTATTTAATTACTGTTAAGTCTCTAGCCCAGATCGTAGAGCCTAACAAAATAAGTAGAAGTAATATATCTACTGTTTATTCAGAAATGAACATGTCACAATTATCATATCACAAAATCTTATACTTAGTCTTATCATTTAATTATGTTATTCCTATTTGTGTCTCGCCTCCACTAGAGTGGACTACTAACTTGGATGTATAGGAATGTCTACAGACTATGAGATCAGACAGAGTGGTACTGTACTGACACTCAAAAGAAAGGCAAGTGAAATCCCAGTGTAATACAAATTACAAGGTCACTTCTTTTAGTGCCTAAATGTTTATATCAACAGAAAATGTACCTAAGGTACTTACCTAAATAGTGCTGACAGATATGCTGACTAGTTGTTTGTCTGCATATTCGTTAGCGCCATTGATTAGGTTAGTGATCAGAGGTAACGGTGAACATTTAGTAGAAATATTCGCCGTTGTTTATAACAAAGTATTTAGGTCAGTAAATGTGTTTGTTTGTCTAAATACGACGGAACAATTACCTAATTCTTTTAGTTTTATAATTTAAAAAATTAAAAAAAAAACACCGTACACATCAGTATTGCATGCAAAAAAAAGTGAAAAACTTGTGTAACCAACCTTTGTTGAGGCCACAGGGGCTCCAATGAGTGATTCAAACCAAAAATTGACTGAAAATTTGAACTTGGCCCTTTAAAAAACAAATTCGACATATAGGTACCTACCACTTAATTTTTTAAGACAACAATAAATAAAAAATTTTTGTATCAAAATTATTTGTAAGTGCATTACAAAACGCATAACAACCACAATTCAGCCCCTCACATACCCCCTAAATTTATCTTAAACCATTAAAAATGCTCCTGAAATTTTGTTTCCAAAATGATGATGTCATAAGCCCCTCCAGGTGCCTCTTAGGTAATACCTATCATCATCCATTATAAAATATTCATATCAGTACCTATACAATATGGTAAATAGGTGGTACCTAAAAAAATAAATTAATTAATAAATGGTTTGCGTTGCATATTTCATGGCACTCTTTTTTGCAACGTTTTTATAAATTTTACCCTCTGAACCATTTTTGAAGAGAACATTCGCTGACGAAACCACCCTGATCCTTTTTTGCAGTAATGGGTGCCCAATGCAGTCCATAAATGAACTGAAAATTTTAACTTGGCATACCTCAAAAAACATAAGTGTTGTAGAATCATTCTCTTCTAACCACACTTGACTATCAAAGTTTGGAATTCAAACTGAAAAAATTTTGATTTCCTTATAATAAATGCTGGTATAAGGACAATTCAAATCCTCGCAAAGGAACAATGCTTTTTTTTTTCTAAAGATCGAACTTTAAAAATAAGACTTTGTAAAGACCTTGGACTCGGTGTCAAATTGTTGTATGTAAATTTTCACCTTTCTTACATTGCGCACATTTCATGTGTTCACATTTTTATTAGTGTTATCTTTATCAGTGTACTCATTATTGATATCCTCCAATGTTCTTCCCACCACTTCTGGTACGTAATAGTGAATGTAGACCACACAGAGAAAGCAAATTCCTGAAAAAATGAAATATACGTAGCCTCCAAATGCAAATCGAAGGTAGGGAAAAAATTTATTCTCCGTTGCTTTGGACAGACAGCTGATCAGCGCCGGCACACTGGCAAATCCTTTGGCGTCGACTGGAAAAATGTCGCCAACGTATGACAACCGTGGCCCAATCTCAAAACCAATGGAGAACGATATTACGGTCACTCCTATCACTCGTACAAGTATATTGCTGACTGGCTGGACCACGCTTCCGTAAGTAACCGCCACAAATGCCAACATTATAACTATTCTGGATGCAATTAACATGTTCTTTAAACCCATTTTAGGTAAGACGCAGACTGACACTAGACTGCCGACGCACATGAATATACCGCTGTATAAACTGAGCCTGTAAGAGGTCTCCAGTTGCACATCATGTATGGACACAACTGCAGCAGCAACAGAGGCAGTACCAGCAGTAGTAACAGCAGTAGCAGCAGCAGTAGTAGCAGCAGTAGCAGTAGTATTAATAGCCGTAGTAACACCAGCAGTGGCAGTAGTAGCACCAGTAGTAGCTGTAGTAGCACCTGTGACAGGACCAGCAGTAGCAGCAGCAATGCTACCATTGACAAATGTCGGAACACGCTGATGAATATTTTTGGATGGTTGGTTGTCAACTCCTGGTATGGTATTGTCGATTACATCTATCATATAGGATATGACTGTCATGGTACCACACATCGATAGCAAAATGGCAGCGCATGATAAGATGATGGTTGGCTTGTAGATGTCAGGCCTGCTTATCAGCTGTAGTTTGTGACGAACCAATGTTTGGCGAGTTACAGCTGCAGTCGGTATTACACGCTGCTGGGTGGAATGGTTTTGGTGATGACTTCGCAGAATTGGCTCAGCCAGGCCGCGTATTTTTTGCGACCATTCAGCATCGCCGATACGACCCTGGCGATATAGCCACGTCGGACTTTCCGGTATGAAAATGTGAAAAATGACCAACATGATGACACACATCACTGACGATATCAGACAGATTTGATGATAGTCAAACACATTGCCCAACACAAGCATTGAGGCAGCACCAATGGATGTGCTGAGGCTTGTCCATGCCATGAAGACGTTACGCGTCCGAACGTTGTCGGCCATAAAGCATTCTCCAGCGTACACCTGTACCGGATAATATCCAGCACCACAGCTCAGACCATTCAACGCCTGGCCAAGTAAAATGGTGGGCACACTGTAATTGCTGTAGAGCAGTAACCAGCCGCATGAGCTGGGCACGATTGTGTAAAGAAGGGCAACTTTTCTACCGCATCTGTCAATCA
Source organism: Ericerus pela (assembly GCA_011428145.1). Classification (NCBI taxonomy): domain Eukaryota; kingdom Metazoa; phylum Arthropoda; class Insecta; order Hemiptera; family Coccidae; genus Ericerus; species Ericerus pela. The sequence continues at coordinate 1,359,568 of WOFM01000637.1, read as the reverse complement.
GACAGCCCACAATGATAACGCTGATGGTGGACGCGTATAAGAGTACCGACGCTGAAACATCAGAAAATGAAGTGTAATCATTGTTGGAAGAAAACATAGGCGGTGACAGGCGTGGAAAATGACTAAATTGGCTGAATATTAGGCCTACTTTCAAGTGCCATCGCATATTATTTATGACTGCACCCAATTCTGCGAAATATTGCCTTGTTCACACGTTGTTAGTTGTATGCTACACTGACCAGCTACTTGAGGTACTATTTTGCATAGTTATGGTTTAAGATGAACTTCAACTCTAAAGCCATTCTTACTGGACTATCTGCCAAGTTGAAGTTAACTTTGTCCGCTGAAACCTTGATGGCAACTTCAACTGTTGACAGAATAGTGCCCCAAATAGCTGGCTAGCAGCTAGAGAACTCCACTTATTATAAATTACTTAGGGTTAAAAACAGTTGGAAATGCTTGCACTCCCTAAACAGCTGGACCGATGGCGGTGAGATTTTCCAGAAAAAATTGTGTTATCCGAGGAAGGCTTATCGCTATTGTAGAAGTCCATAAGGGGTCAAAAGTTACAAATTTTTATCATTTGTGAAATCAGAAAATGGACAAAACATTTCTTTAATCGAATGAAAACGAGTAAAAGAGAATTAATTTAAAGAACTTCTTTCCCCTCTTTTTTCATTGACTTCTGGTTGTTGTGTGGCAAATATTATTCCTTTCTGCCCGGTTTGCTTTTTTTCCATTTAATGTTGTTTGGGTTTACAAAAAATTAAGGGGTTAAGATAGTTTTTCTCTTAAGCATAATTATATTGAATTGATACAACATAGAACATGGTTGTATGGATAAAGAATCCAAATTTATTGTTTGACTATCGAGGACAATAAAAAGGAGATCAAAATAATTTTTGATGTGTAAACATCTCAGTGCTCCAGGCCTACAGTAGGGGTTAAATGAGAATCACAATCATCAGATTTGTGTTACTGTAACTCTTACAATAATATAACTCTCGTTTGTGTGCATTACATGACGTGTGGATGTTTGGTTGTGTTGCACACACAACCACAATATTGTTATGTTTACACATCAATCCTTCATGAGTAAACACCCAGTAGAACTCACACTTCCCAATATAATCGAATGATGATAATATTGTACAATAAGTTTTTTAGGGTGCTGAATTCAAATTTTTAATTTTAGATTGAAAAACCTGTTGAAACATTTACAGCCTAAAAAAGTTGTTAAAATAAGTAAGCAAGACTAATACAAATAAATCTGGGTTGGTAAAGCTGCTGATAAAAGCAAGTGATCTATATATTTTAGAATTAGAGCCAATAGATAACATGATGACTAAGTTGGTAGACCAACAGAATAGGTATCTAACCAAAAAAAAACTCATAAGAGTGAGAACCTACATTAGAAATTTCTCATGAGATCATCACTGCATATAAGCCTTTATGCTGACTTTAATAATGCCAGTCTCTAGATCTTGCTGGAAAAGTTTTAAAAGGGTTATTTTTCATTGTTTTAGAGCATTTTTATTGTTCTTAGGGTTTTTACACAATGTGCAACAAAATCCTATTATTATTGCCAAGTTCATTATTCTTTTTCTTCAGGCAGTTCTATATTTTGTTTTGTTTTTCAACCATGAAAATAAAATTTATTTATCATTAGTAATTACGTCATTATTATCTGTAATGATTTTTTCTTTTTTGAGGGGAGGGTTTTGCTCAAAGTGCTAATCTACTTCATTTCCTTTTATGAAAAATGATAATGAATGAATAATGAATTAGATCATTAACTGATTAATGAATTATTCTTTCTGTATTTATTCTTTAATAATTGAATGTATGAATTGTCAAAACATTTTTTATGAAATTATCGATACAGATTGATATTTAGCCACATCGCTATGCAATTTGACTGAGAAAAAACTCTGTTGCAACATTGTTTGACAATGTAGCTTATTTAAATAGATTTTATTTTTTCAAAACAGTATATTACACACCAAGGTTCAAAAATGAAAGTTTACGTGTGAGTGAAGTTGGTGAAACCATCGTAGCGAGTGAGGCAACGCCAAGTCATGTAAACTCATTTTTTAACCTTGTTGAGGAAGATATCTTATATTGTTAATGATAGAGAGCTACTAAACGTTAAAATTCTATCATAAAGTGATGAGTCTTCCACAAAAATTATTTTAAAAAATCGAAAAAAATATCGAACCCATCATTGTAGCAGATTTAACATTTCACTCAGAATGTGTAACTTCTACCTCGATAAAAAGTGAATGTGCTTCCTGTAGAAAGATGCTTCACGTTTTTACTTGGAGTCGCGTTTATTTACATCGAGATCAATGATAGGAGCTACTTTTCACTCGCAAAATACCAGCATAAAGATTGTCTTTCTGATTATGTAATATATAAAAATTATTAATTTAACCTAATGTTTTTTTGTTTCATTATATCTACTATATTTATTAATTTTCGAAGGGAGTTTAAAGAGAAGATAAAAAAAGAAAAAGTGCGTAGTTGTTCGGTATATTTACCTGCAGTTTTTAATATGGCCGTCCTTAAGAAAAAACTTATCTATACTATTGTCAGAAATCCAGTCTTTTTATTATTTATTGTCCAAATTTTGAACTTTCTAATTTTGATTATTTCCATTAGATTATATTATTGTACTTAATATAGCCCACTTTCTCTACACAAGCCTAGAATTTCAGTCCAACGATCTACATTCACTCTTTTTTTTATTTTCAAATATGTTCAGGGGCATATCAAAAGGGGGTTGCGTTATATGAATAGGGCTGTATTCAATTTCTTATGACTCTTTCACCTTTAGGTCACCTGGTTTTGGTAAAATCAAATAACAAATTCTCTTTTGGCTTTTAAAATTTACATCTATGCATGTAAGTATTTCATTCACGTTACATAACTGGTATCTAATTATAGGTAAAAAAAATAAATTTTGACTACTCCCTGCAACATACTCATTCAGTCTATATAGTATAAACATATTTTTTGCAATATGTGTAAAAAATGGTGTATTTTTGAAGCATGTATGGCGTGATGAAAGAGCCCAATTTCAGAACTCTTACTTTTCTCACTCCTTAATTTCTTTTTCTAAAACATTAACTTCTTTTTTTCGCTCCCTAAATCTTTTTCTCACTCTTTAGTTTTGTTTTTCTCACACCTTAATACATTAAAACTTTTTTCGCTTTTTTCGCTTACAAAATTGTTTTCTTAACATACAACCCCCTTCCCAGGTAAATCCTACGTACGGCACTGCATACCAGTACAGAAAAGTCTGGAATTTCCCTTAATACATTGGCGTAGCCATGTTTTCTTCAAGGGGAGGCGGAAATTTGATGACCATTTTTGTTTTTCTCGTCACTTGAAAATTCAGAAAGTTTGAGAAATTTAACATCTATAGAACCCGATATTACATATTTATTACTAAAATTGTTTTCAAATTTAAAAAGTGACAAGAAAACAAAAAGTTCATGGGGTAATCTCCACCTTTAACCTTTCTTGGTTGCGCCATTGTCTTGATATGTGGCCCTACAGTCGGTATTTTTTCTCAGTACACTCCCCTAAAAAAAAACAAATCTTTTAGTAGGCTACTGTATATGTGACTGCTAACAAGATGAGTTCAACAAAACTTTTGAAATGTAGAATAATACTGATTGGAAAATTTTATTCTTACCAAACCACGAGGCGTCGTGTATATCGAGATCCATCTGTGGCAGTGCAACAGCGGGGTATGAATTATTAAATCCGGATAAAAATGTTGGAATGACGAGTACCATACCGAAGAAAACCTATGAAAAATTGATAGTTTGTATGATGATAACAAAGATGATATCTAATACTTAATCATAATATTTGATAAGGAATTCCACCGATCGTGGATTTCATAGTTGACTTGGATTTCTAAATTTTTTGGAAATAGATATTTCGGTACCTGAATATTTGACTATTTTTGTCTAGAGTATAGTAAACTGAAACACTTCACCATAGGTATGTGCAATTGAGGTAGGTACCTAACGTACTAAAATATAATTTTTTCATCTTTGTTCAGGTAGGTCGACAATGAGGTACCTACCTCCGTACTTATAATTTTACTTATCAATCTAAAAAAAAATTACAGATTTCCATGGTTTGAAAATAATCAAAATCATTAGGTTGGTAGTACTTTAGATTACCTACCTAGTAGGTAATCCAAGTACATAGGTACCTACTTAATGATGATAAAGAGCTGACAAGTTTCGTTAAAACATGGTAAATACTGTCGAAAAATCAATTTCTATTTGCGTTTTTTGGCTCTGTTATATCTACCTATTGCACTTATTAAATTAAATGAAATCGGTTTTTTATCGTATTCCAGACTACTTTTAGAAACAGTTTAGTTGATCATAAATAGTTATTTGTGATACAAGTGTAAAATGTAGGTGATTTTGATTCGAGTGTGATTTTTGCAACACGAACCGAAGACAAGTGATGCAAATCACAGGAGTATCGATCATCTACTGTATACACGTGTGTTACACACTATGTTTTGCAACACCCCCTAACCATAAAAAAAAAACAAAAAAACTGAGATAAATAAATATTTTGGCAATTGGCAAACATATAAGTGCAAATTATCACCTTCAAATCAACCAGATCTTGCGGCAGTGGTTACTGTGCTAGCTTATGAACCCAGATGTCAGTGGGTTTGAAGCCTTAAAGCAGAGAAACTTTAATGAAATAAAAGGCGTGCAGGGTCCTCCCTCACATATTTAATGTGTAAACAATCAGCTGAAACATGATAAATATGTATCTAGCTTGTGTGTGCATGCATGTAACGCACTGCCAGCTTGCCACGGATGTCTGCTTGTGAGTGTGTGTATGTGTGTTATGTGACAAACAGAATTTGAAACTGGACAGTGCACCGTGCAGTTTTTTTATGCAATCTCAACTTTTTTGTATTTAATATTTTTTTACACCCGGGAGGAAGCGGACTAGAGAGCAAGAATGTTTACACATTAAAAAGAAGTATATACATATAATATATAGGTATAATAAAAGAAAATAATATAGGCTATGTGAAGAAGGACTAGTGTGTAAAGTGACGCATGCATTCAAGACAGTGTATAAAGTAAAGACTTTATACATTGGTTCCAAATGGTTCTACAATTTCCTACTTTATATATCATCAATTTGCGTATAAAAATGTAGTTTATCAGCGTGTGTTGCTAAAAAATAATTATTTTAAAACAAGCGAAAATATTTTATTTAAAATGAATGTTTGATGATTTAAAACCTTGTCAATAAAACCATAATAGGAAACTACGACATTAATGTTAACTGAGTCAAAGCCAAAACTTAAAGAGAAAACTATGTATCTTAATTTTTTGGATAGATGTTTAACTGAAAGTTGTTATCTATTGATGTTAAATAGGTAAGTACCTAACTATAAGTGGTGCAAAAAATATCCATACAAATCGATATTTGCTCCAAAAGATTGATTTTTTTACATCGATACTGAAAACAATCGTTATTTGAAGAAACTAACTCACTGTATGTACCTGCGATATATGACGATATTTTATCTCGAATATCGATATTTCACACCCCTGCTACTTACGGACCTATAAACTGCTGTTACCTATGCTGTCTTAATCGATGACTAAACATAATTTAGCAAAAAGAAGTTTGATATTTCTTTTTACTGTCGTTTGTACAGAAATTTGAGATAAACGAAGAACTAGGACATACTTATCTCACCCTAATTATCTTGAGAAAATATAAAAAAAATTTCAAACTGCAGCGACTGTGAGTACCCAAATTACATCAGCCTATAACATCGGCCCTGCAGCACCATGGATACGGTGGTCCAATTCTATAGGTGAATATAGGCGATGCAGGTTTAAATCATCGAGATGGCCAAACCTATAAGTGGTGACTCTGACGCAGGGATGCCAACCCTACATCAATAGATGTAGATCTACGTTTTTTTGAACAAAGCTTAAAAAGCTACGTCTTTTTCTACGTCTTTTTTTTAATGTACGTCTTTCTACGTCTTCTTAGGGAAAAACAATCTATCTCAGAAAAAAATCGCATTTATTGACTAATAATTGTTTTTTTAACCCCAATTTTTTAATAATTTTTATCAGTTGTACTATTTTATACCTTATAATTCATACAACATAATAATCTCGGTATTAATATTTATAACTAACAAAAAATAAGCTAAACTCAAATCATCATTTTAATTTTTATTAAAATAGGTACATAATTTTTGTCATCTATAAATAAAAAATTTATTGGTATCACATTTGATAGTTAAATAATATTTCAAGTTTTGAAATTTTAATGAGAAAATATTACCAATAAATGATAATCCAACATGAAAGATGTTTGGAAAAAAATTAGCTTGTGAAAAAAAAAAGAAGGAAAAAGAAAATGGAAAAATTTTTGAAAATTACCTTAAAACCTATAAAATATTGTCTGAAGGGTAAAATATGGCAAATATGGTCCAATAAAATGGACTCATTTTAATGTAATCTTTCTAAATTGGAAAGATATTTCATTAAATCTTTGACAGCATTGATGGAAAAAAATATTTTATAATATCAAAATTCTCATCCTACCAAGTACCAATAGGTATTTAATTGCAGTTAGTATCTTCATAAAAATGGCTTAAAAACAACTCTTACAGGGGCCCTATAAAAAAAAGTTTTGGGGTGTTCCCCCAAAACACCCCCTATTGCTTAAAGGTATCACGTACTGAAAATAGGTAAAAAACAAGATCTTCGTATTTTTACATTTTTCTACGTCTTTTTTTTATGAAATTCTACGGATTTAAAAAAATGAATGTTGGCATCCCTGCTTTGACGTGATACAGGGAACATAGCAAACATCGCTATCTCTCAGACATGCTGGGAACTCATTTGTCTCACACCCTCACCTCTTCCTGCTACCTTCTGGCAATGGGTGGAGTGGGGTGTGGACCTGAGTGGTGGCAACTATGCACAAGGTTTGGCTGTCCCTTCACATGCGTACTATGCAGCTGCATCGCCAACCGTATCATTGGTATTGGGGGGCATAGCGTGGCGACTGTGAGTACCCAAATTATGTTCACCTGTATCGTCGACCCTGTGGCACCTTGGATACGGTGTTTCAATTTTATACGGAATATAGGTGACGTCATGACGCCGGTTTAAATCCCTGAGCGGGCAGAACCTATACAAACATTTCAAAAGGCCCCAGTTTTCAACAGCTGATTCAATATAGATCGTTTTATAATTGCTGAATGGTCTCCTTCCAATTCGAAAACAAAATTTCGAACAAATCCTTAACGACTTCTGAGAAATTTGGCTGCAATATTCTTAGAGTTAGGTACCTATTTTATCTAATTCTTGAAATATAAATTCATAAATGCGAATTTATACGACGAGCAATAAATTACACAAGAAGTCTATTTTATGAGCTAAAAAAAAAAGTAAAATAAATAACCTGAAATTACTCGACTGTACCAATACCAGCCTATTTTATATGAAAAATTGCATTTCTTAAATTTTGACCGAAAAATAATTCTAAAAAAATTTTAAATTAGGAAAAAAAGTACAGTCTTGTAAGACTTATTATGTATCGTTCGTTCGGTTGAATGTAAAAAAAAAAAAATAACTAGGTATCTACAGGTACTAGATACCTGCTTAACCTAATTGGTCTTTAAATCTGATTCGTTCGAAATGTTATTATTTTGTACATAATTATAGATATGGAGTTGCGAGTATTTAGGATAAAACTACCTACTTACCATTTTAGCATATGTTGTCCGTGATTTTTCTTTGTCCATTAGCATCGTCATGGAATACATTTTTTCGTTTGATTTACACGCAGATCTCCTTTTGTACCGCAGGTACAACCCTAACACCGCGCACTCGTGATCAAATTATAAGTTACCTACTTTATACAGGTACCTGCCTATGTTCACATGTTTTGTTATAAAGTTTCGTCGGTACAACAAAATTGCCACGTAAATGGCTGCAGTTATCATAGATATAGGTACCACCCCGCACCTAGGTACTTAATTTGGATATTTTATGAAAATTTAAAAACAAGCTTAATTATTTTAACAATTTAGTCTATAGCGATTGCGCATACCGCTTTAGACTCGGATCACCTAATCTTTCGAAACTCTATCGATAAATACTTGAAATGTACCTACAGTTAAATTTATAGTTTACTTTTCCAAGGGCAACAGATCGTACAGAAAAGCAGTCGCTGTACCTACTTTACTAACCGTTGTGTTATGCACGCATGCGAAAACTAGAGATGTCTCGATCTTACCTAACTTTCGAATATTTTAATATAGTATTTTATCTTCCGGGTGGAGGAGGCGAGTTGCTGTTTTCCTACGAACAACCTTCGGCGAAAAAGTAAACCTGAAAATACAATCGTACGTATAGGTATAAACTCTGTTCGGTGTGACGTCATCTGAGCAGAAGAATCAGTGGGCAATGAAAATGTAATTTTTTTAGGATCTAAATTCAATGTAATCGCCCTCTGGTGGCTCGTTAGCGAAACATATTGATTTTGGGATTATGTACCTACGTCTACGTAGGTATCTAGGTATGCGGTGTTCGAATGCACTGAGAACGTAGACGTACTTATAGGCGATCGAAGTTATCGAATGCAATGGCGAGGGAACCGTTCGAGGTAGAAAACTGAAATTTCTGCGAGACGCTACATGTGTTGGCTGATGATTCTGCGACTATTTGACTGAAATCGTCGGATTGATTCCCCAAACCTGTAGCTGAAATTCTGTTCATATCGACCGATTAAAATGATACGAATTCAATCGATTTGGGAAGTTACAAATTCGGTCAAATTTTCACAGAATCTTCAACTAACGTATGTTAATGTCTATAGCCGAAATTTAGGTTCAATAGTACGTTTCATTCTCGAGTTATATACATCGCCAAAATTCTTCAGCATGTTTGAATTCGTATCATTTTAATCATCCAATATGAACAGAATTAAAAAAAGTAAAAAAAGAAACAAGACTTTCACTACGGTACCCAAATGAATTCAATAATATTCAACAATTAAATAAATAAATCAATGCAAATAGCAGAAGATAAACCTGTGGATGAAAATATTAGGGGAAAACGGGGGAAAATATTCTCGATCTTCGTACCTGAAAATCCTAAATTCGAAAAAATTAAAAATAAAATATTTTGAGGATTAAATTTTGTATTTTAAAAGAAATTTTTTTTGAAATACAATCAAAAATTAAAAATAATTTGAGGAGAAAAAAAATCTCGGATTATTAAATTAGAATAAAATCGAAATCCTGAATAAAATCAGGTAAATTGTGTGAAATAAAATTAAAAAAAATAATTAAAATAATTTGAATTATATAAAAACTTTTTGTTCATTAAGCAAAATTACACGAAAATAATTCAACAATGTTCAGTCAACAAAATTGTGCAAAAATCAAAAAATTGCAAGTTCAAGCAAAATGGTGGTTGAAGTTTGAAAACCATGCTAACAAAATGTATGAATGGGTTAAAAATTGTTAGAAATGATATCACGAGAACTATTATATGAGAGAACTTAAAGTAAATAAAAGAGAACTTATATCTGAATAGAATGAGAGTAGAACTTATCGATAGTTACATTAAAGTCACTATCGATATATCGATCTTATCAAGATTCATCAAGATGGAAACTCAACGTAGATGACACAATATTAATAGGTTGTACTGTTACTCTTTGTTGTAACTCTTATATGAATACACACGTTTATTCTACATAATTGTTGCTTATTTCCAATAAAAATAAATATGCAGAGTTTGTTGTACTGAACAATGGATTAAGTGTACAAGAATGAACAAAAGAATAAAATGAGTCATGCTTGCATCACAAAATGTACACTCCTGGACAAAAGTAGTCGCAAAAATATGCAAACAACTTGCTAAAAATTATCCGATTTTGAAAATTTTAATGGCCAAAGTTACCAAAAAAATACAAGGTTTTTGGATATACACATAAAATTTTGTTTTATCGAAAAATAAGATGCACAAAAATGTGAAATATTACGATTAATTGATTTTAAATACCTTTTTAGTTGAACAAACTTTTGCAGTCAAATATGATTTTTGAGAAAAATGACTTATTTTTCAAGTTTTGACAACCAATTTGACGTTGATGGAGTCTTCTTCATAATTATTGGACTGGTTCTGATGAATTTTTGACAAACAATTGAGTTTGGATTACACCACTTTGATTTTGTGAAGACAAACTTTGGTGAGTTTGGACAAATTTTGAGTTATAGAGATGAATCAAATGACGATTACAGATGATTTGAGTGACAAAAACTAATTTGATGTTAGTAGTTTGAAGCTTTGACAGCTCAAGACGACTTTTAATCAACTGAAGACTGACGAATTAGATCTACACAAATGGAGCAGCAACTAAGACTTTCAGACAACACAAGTAGGGCTCCTGACAAGTTCAACAATCGATGACAGCCTTAGAAACTTGGCTAGATTTTATACACAAGCAGGGGAAAAATCTTTTCAGCAAATGACAAAATACAAACATTTACATCATTCATAAACTTTTTTGACCAAATTAAGATGTTGCTCGAAAGTTCAGACAAAGAAATAAGTTGGAACAAAGTTACTCAACTTCAAATTACAAAACATTGCACAAAATTATGAAAAATTACACAAATGATTCACAAAAACTTTAAAAAACTGAATGATTTGACATTAATAACTTTAAATTTGTTTCAGATCCAAAGATTGTTACTGAGCAATGCTACCATATAAAGGTTATGTATCAAAGTAGCAGAATTATTATATAGTAGAAATAAAGATGTACTCAAAGTAAGGTCTCAGAAATCTGTGTAATTGCAGCAAAGATGTAAATCATGTACATGGTATGAAGAGTAATTGGTAAATGAACATGTACAGAGATAAACAAATGAGTGGCGGAATGATGTATCAGTGTAGCCATGAGTAGAGGTACAAAAGTATACAGATAAAGATAGTCGAGTGTTTGTTGGTGAGGGGAGGAGAATTAGTGGTCTCAACAAATATAGATTAATATCTATATAAATATAGATTACTATCTATATTATTTTGCAATTTTTTCAAGCCTTCTCACGCTCTCTCTCTCTTTCTTTATATATATATCTCTACATCTATCTGTATTTTTATCTCTATCTCCATCTGCAAACTGGGTTTCCTAGCAAAGCATTGTTGCCTAAGAGTTTTTTTCTCATGAAACGGATAATTTTCAACATCCCCACTCCTAACACTTTTTGTGAGGTCCATTTTAATACCCCTTTTATAATCAAACTGGGTAAAAACCTTCTATTGTGGGGATACAAATCGGACAACCCTGAGATACAGAAAAACGTCACCACCATGATGCCATGTTGATTAAAGAATGTTGATGAAATGCCTATATGAAGAAACCTATGCTAAAAAATCAAGCACCTAAATACCTAAATGATAAATGATAATCGACAACAACCAAATACAAACTTAGCTCCCTCTGAAACATTAGTACCAAAACTACGTGCCTTAGTCATTGCAATAAAAGCGTACAAAAAACGAAGAAAATAATTTATGGACTAGTCCTTTGCAGGTACCTATTTTTCAAAAATCTATATTTTACTATGTTCTACTAAAAAATACAGGATCACGATGACCAAAAAATTTGTTATAAATTTTTTCACAACCCTGCATAGACAAGCGTACACATTGTATGACTGCCAATCCTACTGTTTCGCAGTGTCATCTGTAGGCCTACTGTACGTGCGATTGTACTCCTCATTGATATCTTCTAACGTTCTTCCCACCACTTCTGGTATGAAAAAGTGAATGTAAACAGCACAGAGGAGGCAAATTCCAGCAAAAATACAATACACGTAGCCGCCTAGCTCGGCTCTCAAGTAAGGAAAAATTTTATTCACCGTTGCTCCGGTGAGGACGTTGGCGAGCGCCGGCGCACTGGCGAATCCTTTGGCATCGACTGGAAAAATGTCTCCAACGTAGGACAATCGCGGCCCAATTGTCAAGCCTGCTGTGAATGCAATGATGGTTACGCCCAGCACACGTACAATTATGTTACCGAGTGGCTCGACCACACTGCCATAGGTTAGCGCCAGGAAGGCCAGGATAAGGATGAATTTGGAAGAGATTAAAATTTTCCTCAAACCCAGTCTAGGCAACACGTGGACAGATGCTAGACTGCCGACGCACATAAATAGGCCACTGTATAGGCTAAGCCTGTAAGAGGCAAGAAGTCGCGTGTCCTGGGTAAACTCAACGCCCGTATTGGTAGCAGCAGCAGCAGCAGTTCCAGCTGACCCAGTTATGGTAGCTGCTACTCGATGGTCTGCTCTGGCGGATGAGCTGTTTGTAGCTCCGGGTACGGTATTGTTGATCACATTTATCAAATACGAATTCACGCAAAAATCACCACACAAACATAACATCATTGCTGCCACAGATAGAATGATAGTCGGCTTGTAAACATCAGACCTGGTTATGAGTGGCCAATTTTGACCAAATGATGTGTGGCCAACTTCTCGGACAACCGGCTGGGCACGTTTTTCAGGCGGCTGTAGAATTGGAGCCTCAGTAATGCCCAATATTCTTTGTGACCATTCGGCATCGCCGATGCGACCCTGGCGATACAGCCACAACGGGCTCTCTGGTATGACGAGGTAAAAGATGACTGACATTGCAGCGCACATCACCGACGACACCAGACAAATTTGATGGTAGTTGAAGACATTGGCTAGAAGGAGCATCGAGTTATTGCCCACAGAGGTGCTCAGGCTGATCCACGTCATGAATACGTTACGAAAGCGAACATCCTTGACCATCAAGCATTCGCCGGCGTACACTTGAATCGGATAGAAGCCAGAACTGATGGTCAAACCATTCAGCATCTGACCGAGTAAGGTGGTGAGCAGGCTGTGGTCCCAGTACAGCAGTAGCCAGCCGCCTATACCAGGTGCGATTGTGTAGAGAAGCGCTATTTTTCTTCCGCATTTGTCGATGAGGAAGCCGACGATAATAACGCTGAACGCCGACGCATATATGCCCACCGATCCTAAAACGATCAGAAGAAAAAAAAATTAAATTTGAAGAAACCGTAAGGATATGAGCACCTACCTACCTAATTAGTGTGCAGAATTACACATAGTATTGGCAGTGCGATCATATCCGTACCCTGCTTGTAAGCAAAATTACTTTCTTATAATACACAATCAGAAAGGCAACATTTACAATCATATTTTTCGGGCAAAAAGCAGCCCTTGTCATTCATGAATTTATGCTAGCCACAAAGTAAAGTGATTTCTCACAATTTAGTATTATAATTTTTTAGAAAAATTGGCCACCCATGTCGGGACTCAAACCTGCAAATTTCGCGTTAGAAGGTAGACTTCTTAACCACTACGCTACACAAGCTAGTTGAGGAAAGGCACTCAGTATGACTATATCTGTTGATTTTGATTTTTTTTTTTTCATTAAAATTGCTTAATAATTATTTCGTTGCGTGCTGATCATTAATTATAAAAAATATATTCCTCACCAAGGTTTGAAAGTGAGTTTACATGACTTGGAAGTTGCTTACCCACTATCTACGCTTGTTTTGCAAACTTGCCTCGCATGTAATTTCTCACTTTCAAACCTTGGTGTGTTATATGCTATTAGCGCTTTATTCGATGTAACTTATGGGAGAAACAAATCTCTAGCGCAACAATATTTTGCTAGAAAACCCAGTTTTCCAATTTTCGTCAACAATTTGAAGAAAAACAAAAAAAATTACCTAAAATATGAATTAATGCAATATAGAAAAAACGCTGCTAACCTTCAATCATATAGGTCAGTGGTGGCCAAATTTCCTCAGTCATTAAGTTACTCTTAAAATTAAAAGTCGGCTGTTAGCTACTTCAAGCCTAAACTGGATATTGAATGAATGAAAAAGTTTTTGAACTAGATTCCAAATTGGATAATATATAGGCAGGCCTATCATCATGGTGAAAGTTAACAGATGACTAGAGTAGATGCACCAGTTCGCAACAGTTTGAAATTTAAGGTTTAGAAATAAAAAGAATAAATAGATTTATCAGTTAGAAGTACTTTTATTACAAATATTAAAGCATACTCTTCGATTCCCATCTATTTTCAATACTTCATCTGTGGAATAAATGAAACCGTAAGTTATAGAAAATTCCAATTGCTGTGAAAAATGCAGAAAGTTGTTTTATGTTAAAAGAAATCTGCCCAATAAGTGATGAATAAGGGACATTTATATAGTATGAATATTTTAGTGTTCCATTATGGTAAGTAACTAGACTTCAATATTGATGAAAATTAGTGTTTTAGATTAATTTGACTAAAATTATTAGTATTATACATCTTTTTCTGAATGGTTGATTGAATGTCAACATTTCCCATTTGCAAAAGGCTGTTATAAACTGGTGTGGTATGCGACGTTGGGTAAGTAAAGACCAACCCAATACATACCCATAAATCAACCCAAAACACAATATAATTGGGTACCAAGGCTGCAAACCATCAACTACGTCTGATGGTTGCAAATTAAGCTAGCCTAAACCTGCACAGTTGCCCAGGCTTTTGTTTTACCACTTTATACTATGCATCAAATAAAAATTACCAAAACAACCATGCATCCGAGGTGATGTTCAGAAAATAAGAAATCATCTTGTTTTACCTTGACTTGATCCGAGGTGGCACATTGCCAGTGAAAATGTTAATATATGATTAAAAAAGAAATGATGTTATAATTCGAAAAATAAAAATGGTATTTAACAAAAACAAAGACGAAAAATAAATGTTGTTGTCTGTACAAATAGCAAAAGCTGGTTGAATGGAGCAGCAGAAAAAAAGTTACATTGAATGTATCAAAATTGGATGCTCTGTGAAAAAAGTAAAGAGGGAGATAAATAATAATAAGAGATGGTACCAAGGTACACTAGTGTGGGAAGTACAGCCACCATCGAGGAGATAAATAATCAGTGGTGTAAGGGGGAAAGAAAGAATCAATCAAAAAAATAAGTTAAATGGAGGGAGGAAAAGTGTTTGATGTGAACGAACCTAGGCTTGATGGTTAGCCTAACTAAGATGCTCATGGAAAATTTATTATTTAGGAATTAATTTTGAATTAATTTTATTTATTATTAAAATTCTTCCTGGGTCTGGTATTGATAATATATTATTATTAATAGTAATGATCAGCCATACCTGTCACTGGTGTAGTAAAGGAAAAATCATGACACAAGTTCACAACATGTAGTTGTCAAACTTTTCTAATCGTTTGGGTGTGATAACATACCTTCCTATTTTTTTAAATATTAAATTTCTCAAAAAATTATTGTTTTAAGACTCTTATGCTAAAGTACCATTTACCTCAGTTTCCATCACTTATGCCCTCGTTATGCAACACTCATGTCCCAGTACCAATTTGAGATTTATTTTCACATAATAAAATCTTCGTCAAGTCCGAATCTTATGGAAAGGAAATATTGAAATTTTTGATTCATATTATCAGTTTATGAAATAAAATACACGTTTTTTCTCCTATTTTGTCCTTATATTATTTGTGTGTTACAAACTGGAACATAAATGTTGCCAAGTAGTGCAGAAGTGTTGCAAACTGGGACAAATTACATTTTTACATAAAAGTAAGAAAAAAAACAATTCGGAGCAATATAATAAAAATCTAAAAATGAAATATTAATCTGGAGACCATAATTCATTTCATGAAGCATGCATATAATAAATACCTTCATTCTACCCTAAATTATGCCTCTTCAAATTCAAAATTGCCCTTAAACTGTTGAAAACTGGTGCATTTACCCTACCTCAAGCTGAGATTGAATTTATTGATGGAATTAGAATCTTGGCGCAACAGGAAGCATCTATACTTTTACAAGGCATTGTTAATGTCCATGCAAAGCAAGATATGGTTTGGTATACAGTGATATAGTTGAAATAATACCACGATAAGCACAAAAATCTGATCCAACATTATTTTTCTCAAAACCTGTAAATGGGCACAAATTTTACTCAATTTCATTGGATTCATAACAAAGTCTTATGTAACTTTGTATTCTCAGGAGTCGGGACCAACCAGAGACATACCTACAGCTAAAGAGATGTCTAATGCCCTCTGTACACGCTGTGGTACAAAAATATGTCAAAGATGAAAACACATTTATCATAATTTTACATTCTGCATATCTAAAACCGTTAACATTTCATGAAATTTATCTTTTAATTTTTTGAGCATGTCTATTTTTACATGATTAGAGCCACACGATGCATGGACAGTAACAAATATACTGATCAGAAACTGTTCATCTTTAACACAGTTTTGATCAACGTACTCCTTGGAAATCTTTTTAGCTGTAGTTCATCTCTGGGACCAATAGACTGAAAACAGATGAAAAAAGATCTAGGTACTGCGCATGTGCAGAAAATCTATACCCATTTATGGGTTTTATTATAATAGCACATTTGATTAACATTGGCGAGATACAGCAGCTAGGTATCCATATACCTATGTATGATCGAAGCTGCCAAACCAGTGCACTGTGAATATGAAAAAAAAACTTAACAAGCAATACTGGCGACATGCTTTTCCACACCAACTTTTTATTTTTGTTTTAAATTTTTCCAGAAACTGCTGAACCAGTTGTTAACAAACACATATCAGACCTGTTCCTATATAAGAAGTACCTTTTTATAAAATTTCAACCCTATTCTTTTTCTCTTTCAGTTTTGTTGGAAACTATTGAACTGGGTAAATTAATTGCATTTGCTTGGTTTTTTGTATTTGCTTAGAAATTAATATAAATTTAAGCCAAAATATTTCAAGAAATGATATATTTATGTGAACTGACTAAATAATTTCAGTCAACTTATCTTGGGGAATTGTCTGCATTTGCCAGCTCTTGTGTATGTGCCTAGAAATTAATGTAAAAATTAGGCATAATTGTATTGATATTAACTTATTATCAATTCCGACTAAGTTGTATTCATTGAAAAATGTCAGTTTGATAAATAACTGGTAGTTAAACAAATTTACGTTTATAACTAAAATTACTCAGGCAAATGCAGAAAATTGTGACAAGTCTTTCTTCCAACATTTTCAGGATATCACTTGGTGATGAGTTATGATAATATATTTGGTACCTGCTTATACATCATACATAAAATCATTAAAAATTGGATTGATACAGAAGTAAAATTTTCCTCACCAAACCATGAAGCATCATGTATATTGAGATTCATCTGGGGCAATGCAACAGCCGAATATACAACATTGAAGGGTGATAAAAAAGTTGGCACCAGGAGTACCACACTGATGAAAACCTATAAATAGTTGCAGTAAAAAAAGAATAAAACAAATAGGTATAGTCCCAGTAGATTACTTTGTAATGACTTATGAGATAAGAACAGAAGTATGATTCTACCGCTCTTGAATGTCAAGATTTTTGCGACAAATATTTCCTAAATAGGGATAGTACCCCATCTGCCTTGTTAGGTCCTGCTAGTATATTCAATGAAATCCTCTACATTTTTTTTATAGGTAAAGTATCAAAGTGAACTTTCATAATCAAATGGATTGAATTAAGGAGAAAATATTGTAACAACAAAAAAGTTTGATGATTTAATCGCATTAATAGTATTTATACCTGTTTATAACACAATATTAAGGTTCAAAAATGAGCAATTACATGCGAGGGCAAGTTTGAAAAATAAAAGCAGCGAGTGAGAAATTCCCGATTCATGTAAACCTAATTTTGAACCTTGATGAGGACCGTATTTTTTATAATTAATGATCAGGAAACGTATTGTTTTTCGCATTTAAAATAAATGAAAGCATCATCAATATTAGTGCTTATCATTGCTGAATCAGCTGGTATGAAATCCTTATCTAATTCATGAAATAACTGGGTATACCTAGTTATTTCGTAGAATATTTATTTCACAATCAGTTAAAGTGTATAATCATATTCAATGAATATACACTTCAACCTGTTATTTCATAAATTAACAGGTAGCTGTTAAGTGCAAAATTTAGGCTGAGGACAAAAGATACGTATCATTAGGCTTACTTATCATATGTTAAGGTTTTTATCAGAACTATCCCATTTTAAGGCAATGGTCACGTTGTACCAGTCCATTGACACATTTCTTTTTTTTTTTTAAATTTATCGGTAAAAGAGAATCTGAATTATATAGGTACATAATGAGTATTTTTTTTTTCTTGAAACTCTGCCAATAAGAAAAAATGACCAATTCATCCTAACCCAAAAAAATGAGAAGAGAACCCAAAAAAATTGTCTTTTAATTTTGTACTTTAATGGATTGCGACTCGTTAATATATAAAATAACTACTTATTCTATTAATTCCATAGTTTATGGGTGAAAAATAAAATTATTTATATACCTTTCGTAAAATGACTCATTGCTTCACAGAATAACTAGGTACCTACGTAGTTGTTTCATAAATTAACTGAATTTCACACTTTAATGGTAACATATACAGGGTGATGCACAACATCACGCACCATTCAAAAACTCCTTTCGGTGCGTGATGTTTTGCATCAACGTGACAATTATGCCACTGTCAATGAGTATTGACGCATCATAAGAGATATCATGCTAAACGAAAAAATTAGATGTCTGTAGTACCTATAATTACATGCAAATTGATAGCAATTCTTTGCGAGTAAATATGAAAATACGTATTATTAACGAGGGTAAAAAACCACAAATTCAACTTTTTAAAATTGAGTAAAAAATGACAGGAACTTGGACCCCCTCAGAAGTTTTATATCCTAGTTGGTAGTTTTGTCTCTAGTATTTCGCCGTACCATTGCGAATCAAATGCTGCTGTTGGATCAATATGGGGGAAAATTATAAAATGGACAACGTAAAACAGTTATTAATTGAAAGTTAATTGATGTATAAACGAGTGCGAAGTGGAAAAGCTGCGTACAACATATTCGGTATTATTACAATTATAATATTGTTAGTTATAAAGCTGAAATCGAATTTTTGAGGGTTGGATTGATCTCCAATTCTGATTAGTAAAATGTAATGTATCCGCTGCCCCCATTATGAAGTAGTTTTTCACTCGATAATTCGCAGCGCATATTTCGAATTTTATGTTTCAAAAATTAAGAACTTACGATGCTCGTTGATGGTGCGTCAATACTCATCGACAGTGGCATAATTTTCACGTTGATGCTAAATATCACGCACCAAATGGAGTTTTTGAATGGTGCGTGATGTCGTGCCTCGCCCTATATAGTCAATAACCTTAATGTAAAAAGAAAGTACTTCTATGTAAACGGATGCTTTACATTTTTACATAGAGGTACGTATTTTGATGCCTTGATGCTTCTATATAAAAATGTAATGCACCTTTTTACATGATGGTTATACAGAGTAAAAAAAAAAAACAACATAAAACTGGAAAGTTCTAACAGAGATATCTTATGTTTTGGTTTGAGAACAGATGCTAAGTGATAGGTAGACAAGTGTCTATGATTAGTAGAGTATGGAAAGAATTTTTTTGGAGGGTGTACCAGGCAAAAATTTCAACTACTGAGCCACATATCCAGGGAAATTATTGACTTCTTTTATAAGGTATTGTTGAAAAATGGTGGATACCAGGTTCCGCACAAAGTGTGACACCCCCTCCCTTAGTGATGAACCAGTTAACCCTATTGTCAATATTATACTCGGGTATCATATGAAAATGTAAAAAAATAAAAATAAATTTTGAAAGATTTTTGCTTTTAATTCAAATGATTCGATATGAAAAATCACTAATTGCCTAAATGGTCCTTCCGAAAAAACGTATCGTAGGGTTACCTATATATTTTATCTTTTTCCTACCCAAATAGGTAATGGAACTTTATTAGGTCTACTGCCAATTTATAAGAAAAATCAATTACAATTGATGGATTTACTTTTCGTTCACTGACTGGAAACGTCACTTTCGAAAATAATAACGTTACTATTAAATCTTCGAATTAAAGTTGAAGATATTTTCATTGCACAAAGATAATGAAAGTATTATTTAAGTATATTACCTACCTTTTTAACGGATGATTTTCGTGCTTTTTCGTTGTCGATTGATATTGTCGGCGAATACATTTCGTTTTAAGCACATAAATCGCAAAATTATAACATTCTATGTTCACATTTTCATGAGCGCTGTCTGTATATGTATGAAGTTTAGCCGTTGCCAAACGTTTTTCCATGATTTATTTATAAAGTAGCTGCGGGAAAGTCGGTATGGGTAAATTTTTAACACTTATCACACCATAATTACGAATAATATAAAAAGATACATAGGTACCTGCGCAATTAAAATATTTATGATAAAGTCAATAAATTCTAGGTCCGTTTTATTATGGACGAATTATTATTTTTTTTTTTTGAAGTAAAACTTCTACAGGGAAACATGAGACGAATCATTTCATATTTGAAATGGAAATGCGCGCTCGTACACACACACACACACACACACACATAAAAACCTACGCACACACACACATGCACAGCAACATAAGAGGAAAGCTGTATAATCACTTAGGGTGCCTCCAGGAATCTGAATTTCTTTAGCGCTTCAAGTTTATGGCAACACATTTTGTGGGGCGCAAAAATATGAGGAAACATAAAAGGTGCCTCCATACTAAAACTGCTTCGCATTTGGGGCAATTTAAATTTTCGGTCGTCTCTAGAAAATGGTATATTATTTTGTATTGTAGGTAGGTAACATGTTTTGACAAAAATAATAATAAAATGTGGTTTGGGGGGACAAAGCCCTCAATTAAAAGAATAAATAAAAAAGTTAGTTAAAAAATTAAAAGAAAAAGAAAAGAAGAAAAAGAAAGAAGAAAAAGGGGGTTGGGGGCAAAAGATGACAAAAAATTAAAAAACATAAAAGGTGCCTCTATACTAAAACTTTTTCACATTTGGAGTGATTTAATTTCTGTCACTTACAAAAAAGGATATATTATTTTGTATTGTAGGTAGGTGACGTGTTTTGAGAAAATAAATAAAAAGGGAGGTTTGGGAGGCGAAGCCCCCCATTAAGAAAAAGGAAAAAAGGTTGTTTGGGGGGACAAAACCCCCATTAAAAAAAATTAAAAATATAATCATACAAGCACAACCTACACTCTCTTAGGTTAAAAAAAAAAACATATTTCATCCAATTATCACTCTTGGAAGTTTCACTTCAAAACTGTGTCCCGGCACACATTCATTTTTTTTTTTTGGCTCATTATAAACAAACCCGCATGGTTCACGTTGGATCCAATGCAGTAGGAAAAGAGTGATTTTAGCCTAATTTTCATTATGAAAAGTAAATTGCTGGTTTCCCAATTCTATACCTGGTAAAGAAACAGAAACTATTAACGCATACGGTTGATGGGAAACTGAGAAGTTATAGTCTAGGCTAATACTTCGACTATGAATGGACAAAATGAATGATTTTTTTGTTGGTGAGCAAAAGCTCTCGAATAAAATAAAAGAGAAAACTATACGTAGGCTACCTGATATTCCATAAAAAAATGTTTAGCCTTTGCAGTAATATGCTCGTTCGTGAAAGTCGATTGTTTTTGGCGTTGATCTCGCTTATAGTTTTCATCTGATCGACAAATTTGTCAAATAAAATTGAAAGAATCCTAAATAATTTAAGTTATAAAAAAGTAGTCAGGTATTCTGCTACAACTTTATTGTCAGGCGCGTAGTTTCTGGCTGAATTAGATAGATTTTATACCTACTCTCGAAAATTTCGGCTTCTCTGTTGAGACCTACTTAATACAGTAGCCTAAATACAATCGTGCAGTTTAATGCATCTATACTAATACAGTATACACGTTCAGTTCGTCAATGATTTTATTCACAGTGTGTACCTATATCGTAAGTGCTTTGGAAAATTCGTCATTTTCCAAACGCCGCTGACACTTTTGAAGGAACCGGCAATCGAGAAAGCGAATAAAAAAAATGTTTCAGCTAATGAAAAATTCATCGGGGAGGTGGTGTTGAAATGTGGTGAGGAGGAGAAATTCACTTCACGTAGGTATCTGACTATACTCTTAGAATAAAATTATTGGCAAACTGAACTCGCGCAGCAGTCCTGTTAAATGAGAACAAAAAACTACTTATTTTACTCGGATGAATTAGAATAGTTTTGATTTCTTCACTAATCAGTTTGTGTGGGCGTCTAAAATAACACAGTAAAAGTCACATTCCCTCCGACGTAGGAGCAGCGTCTATAAATATGGTGTTGAATATAATGCTTCCCAAAACAATTTTTCACATTGGTCTCAACGAATATCAATTTTTCCGAAAGATTGTATAAAATAATAAAATTTTGTGTCAAAAGTCTTACAAAAAAGGTTATCCCTCCCTCTGACAAATGAGCGAAATGAGGAAATAACTAAGTTCGAATTATAATTACGCAATACCCACGACACAATGATTTTCACATAGATGTTAAAATTTTGGGCAGGAGATCTAATGCCGCCAGTTTATCATTCATATTTTTTCTTTTTGGTTTCATTATTTAAAATGAAACATTGTGAGGAAAAAAGAGGAATACCTGTGTGGAATACCTTGTCGTGAGAGATATTCTCACCAGAAGGAAATTCAACAGAATTTAAGCGTACTCAGCCACTTCGTACAAAAGTACGGGTAAGCCAAAACCAAGGCAAACACTGGCGATTTTATAGCCGGTTTGGGTGGTTTATATACGGCTTATTTGCACGCACACAAACACACATACGTAAGATAATACATACGTCGGTGAGGGTGGCCAGGTCGCATCATCCCCTATCATGATAACAGATGGCTGGCCGGTTCGTGTACGGATTGTGACATTGTTTTGTGATGTCACGATTCGGTACTCGTACATTACCTGCATGTACTTGCAAGTAATTACGATCGAACGTATTTTGTGTGGTTTAACATCACGAGGATGATTATTTGCCTGCTCTTTGGGGCGATGACTGTCGTTGAGGGGTCCGAGCCCCTTTACCTCATACCAGTGAGTCCCCACAACCTGGAAATTTTAATTCATTTTATGTTTTTTTCAGTTTTTAAGTTTCCTCAGGAAGTGGGCAGGTCTTCCTCAGATACCTCTGTCACCCACCTCTTTCATCAAATCTGGAAAAATTTATCAACAAAAAATTAATAAAATATTATTTTTTTTACGTAGTTGTTTGTAATTACAGCCAGAAAAGAAGAAAAGGAAACGGAATACTTGTCCTATTATCCCCATTCACACACATGCACAAATGAATGTATCGCGAGTATTGCGTCATTATGAGTTGAAGTTATTGCGTCAATATATCAACTGTACTGACCTACTTATGATTTCAGTACCCAATGAAAAGGTATACAATCTTTTGCACTCATTTGGCAGAGGAGGAAGATGTAAAATAACTAAAATTTTTAATTAATCCTTTTTATAGGAAATTTAATGTCAAAAATTTTTGTACGAGGTGTACTATTTTTTCAAAAAAATTCAAATTTGTTGAAATAAATGTTAAAAACTTTTTTATGTTTTGTAATATGCACTCCTGTAACAGCCAAAAGAGGGGTTGAGTACTGGAAATTAACCTCTTTTGGTGTGGTTACACTTCTTTCAAATAAAACCATATTCGAAGTAATATTATTATTACTTGAAAATTAATTTGAATTAATAAGTTTATTAACCACAACTATTGTTGACCTTAACATCAAGATAGACTTTAAATAAAGTTCAAATACACAGTAAGTTTCAAAAATCTATTAAAGAAATAATTTGTACACACAACAGCACAATGTTCAAGACAACTTGATAAATAACAGTGCTAAGACTGAGAGAACGTATAGTACAATACGATTATTTTATTGTAAGTATGAGTTCATATACGTCATCTGGGTATATGATTTTACATGGTTTTAGGTATGAATGAAGTAAGGATTTTCTGATTAAAGGGATTTATTTATTCGAGTGTATTGGAGGGACCAGTACATCGAGGTCACCAAATACCCCGTTGAAAAACGAGTTGTGAATGCTGGTAGGAAGTAACGGTACTTTCACCAGGTAATTGTACAATTTTAAAAGGGACAAATGTACAGAATAAAATACGTTTTTTTGTGTAGCCGAATATGTATGTCTATATATTTATATGATAAACATATTTGTTAAAAACTCCCATATTGGTGGATGTTTGCAGATGGGCGATTGTGACTTTTAGTATGTTATTTTAAATGCCAAAACTGACCAATTAGTAAAGAAATCAAAACTATTCTAATCTGTCCAAATGGAAAACCTCTATTTTGACTGGACTATAGGTAGGTACTGCATTAGTTTCTAGATGCGTTATGCTACATGCGTATGTGGTATTATATCGATAGATTAACAGAAAAATATGCATTTTTAAAATAGTGATTTACAGAAGAACTAAGTGCCTGACAATAAAGGCAAGTAATACTATTTTATAGATCTTTTAGTGTTCTTTCAATTTTGTTTAAACAATTTTTTACCAAGGTGAAAATTAAGCGAGATCAATGCAAAAAAATTCTTTGTGTCACCATTTTAATCTCTCCCTGAGACTTTCAGAGGATAGTGAAGCTGATGTAGGTGGATCCAAAATTTCAGATTTAGATAAATTATCATCTATTCTGTATAGGTATCGCTCATTATTTATTATAATTAGTACCAACCAAAAACAAAAAGTCTTAGAAAGTGGGAAACAAAGGGGGGAAAGTAGCCTACATTTTTACATAAATGAGATATGTGTGGAAAGTTGTTGTAGGGAAACTGAGGAACCAATTAAGAGTGAGAAAAAATAAAGAGGTGGTTCACTAAGGAGTGAGAAAATGCAACGAAGGAATGAGAAAAATAAATAAAAGAGCGGACGAAGTGGGTGGCAAGTAAGAGTTTGTGAAATTGGCCACTTTCATCAAACTTTAGATGCTCCGGAAATACTATAGTAATTTGTGTACATATTGCAAAAAATAATTTTCCTGGGAAAATGCTTAAAATATTGAATGCATCTGAAGTACAATTTTATTATTTCTCATTCAACAATTCATATTAAATGAAAATTCACTTACAACTGAGTGTTTAAAAAACTGCTGGTTATCAGAATACCTATTCCACTGGGACCAGTCTGTAGGTCTCTATCAACAGGGTTAGTACATTTTTTTCCTTATAAGTTGTTCCTTTTGTTTTTTTTCATTCACGATAGCTATAATGTCCACAAGCATTAAGAACCTAATACCTAAGGTACTCAATCGATTTGTAATCCTTTAAATCAAATTAAATAACGTGTAAACAGTTTTTAATTATTATATCCTCTGTATTTTACATATGAAATATTAGGCATCTAATTGGGAAAAAAATAAATAAAAATCGTAATTTAATGTTCAACAAAACGAGAAATCGTTATAGTAGACTTAATGAATAACTTTTTAAGACTAGTTTTGGGCAGTTATTCTATGAGAATCTATTTATAATACCTCCTATTCATTATGTATAGGTACTTTTATTCTACCTGCTCGTCAATTTAAATTTAAATTTCACGACCACCGTAAGCGCTAAAATCGCGATCGCCAAAACGTCAACTTTTCGTATCGATATTTGTTATCAGTGTTACCACTAACGATAATTTTAATGTTTATTTCGGAGTTCAGTTTTCGGTTTTCGTTAAAAATGCGTAGTTTTTAAAATTCATTTTCACTTGACTTATTATTTTTGAAATTAACGTGAAAACAAAATATCGATAGGTACCCACTTAATTATTATTCAGGAACTTTTTCTATCCATCATTTCGTAAAGGACGACGTCATTATCCCTTACTAATATTGTAGACATTATTCTAAATTCCAAAAAATTTAGGTACAATTCATCAACAGACTGTATTCCTCCTGTCATATTGACGAGTCAAAATTCTGACCATGGCTGGCGAATATAGATCGATTTAATTTTGGTTCAAGGACAAAAATACTATGTAGGTAGTATAACTCAATATATAGGGTGAGGCGAATGGACATGCGCCCCAAGGAAAACATCTATATTGGTCCGTGTTCATATGGCGAAAAAGGGAAACTTCCACACAAAATTTTGATGGATGAGGCGGTCCGGATGCACCATATAAGAATTATTTTTCACTTTTTAGTGCATTTTGTTTTAAAGTTAGTTCCATTTTTTGAAGAAAAAAAAATTATTAACCATAATGCTTTTTTGTTTTATTTTAATTCCAGTAGATTTTACTGGAGAAACTTAAAAATATTATTTTTCTCTTTTTATAAATAATAGAATTAAAAAAAATTAAAAAGAAAAAATAAAGGTTTGTCTGTCCTTCACCTCTTTTAGGAGCACTGAACTCAAGTAAAAAAAACTAACTAAATAATAAACGTTGAAAAAAAATAAAAAATTGGTCAAGACTTTTTGAAAATAATTTTTTTTTTTTTCGCTTCCTGGACACCATTTCTGATGAACTTTTTTTCAAATAATAGAAGATTATCCCATGGTAGCTCATTAAATTTTTTTCAGAATCGATGTAATAGTTTTTAAGTTATCTTCAAATAAAAAACTGTTAATTTTGAAGTCATATTGATGCTAACGTTAGAAAGAAAAAGTCATTGAAAAATTTTTCTATCAAAAAATAAAAATAAAAATGCTCTAAAGAGAGAAAAGTAATGTTTATAAATTTCTCCAGTAAACTCTACTAGAATTAAAATGAAATAAAAAAGCATTATGATTAATGTGGGTATAGGTGTACGTATATAACTCACCACCATAACTGCCAAAAGCGATGTGTGTTCTCAAGTGTTGACATAAGTGTGTGTGAGTCGAGCTCAGCATACAAATTGGCAGTATTGACGAAGTAAAGCCATGAGTGTAAAAAAATAGTTTGTGGACTATAAGTCTACTGGCCCACTAGGTGATTAACGAGTGTGTAAACACACTCATTTGTCTCGATCACCCATCGCCACAATTAATAAATATTTTTTTTCAAAAAATACAAACAACTTCAAAAAAAAAAAAAAATTCCCTAAAAAAGAAAAAATAATTCTTTTACGGTGCGTCCGGACCGCCTTACCCATTAAAATTTTGTGTAGAAGTTTCCCTTTTACGCCATATGAACACACACCAATATAGGGGTTTTCTTTGGGGTGCATGTCCATCCGCCTCACCCTGTATAACTGAAAAAAGGAACTGCAAAGAAATCGATTTGAAGTTAATTTACTTTCAAGCTGCGCAACCCATAGCCTGGATGGGATCGACATGTGTGACGTCACGAAAATTCGTCGTGAATTTGTTGCAGTGTTTTACCAACGACTTCCGGCATAAATAGGTACACATATATGGAGCATACGATGCTGATGGCTGCGAATACCAGGTACGTGTACCCTGCCATTATGAAGTACAAATACGGAAACATTTTATTGGACAAGCCCGCAGCCAAGTATCCGGCCACATCCGGTATGCAGGCAAAACCTTTGGCGTCGACTGGAAATACGTCTCCAGCGGCGGCCAGTGACGGGCCTAACGTTACACTCACGAGAAACGCTAACAGTGCCAAAGCGGCGACACGAATCATCAGCGCGGTTTGTTCTGACTGGACGACGGTGGCGCTACACGTGAGCGCAGTCAGACCCACCACGTTGCCTATATTCGAAAATATGAATCCAAATTTTATACCCAGTCGCGGTACCACCAAACTCGACATTAAACTACCCACGAGCATAGCAACGCCACTAATGAGGCTGTATTTGTTCGCGTCCGAGTAGTAAATAGTCGTGGATTGGTACAGAGTAGTGAGCACCTCGGGCGACTGCGATCCAGGAATGGTGTCGTCGATAATGTTGAGCATGTAGGTGAGTGCCGGAATGCCACCAGAAAGTTGGTACAGCAGCGCACACGTCGATATAATCATCGAGGGTAGGTAAACGTTTCGACGAGTGATTTTCTTCAGGTAGATCATCGTGGAAGACCACTGGAAGTCCTGGGGTGGCTGTATGGGAACGTCCAGTCCGACACATTTCTCCAGAATCGGTTGCGCTATGCCAAGTTTCTGTTGTGACAATTCGGCGTCGCCGATTCGGCCCCTGTGGTATAGCCACGTTGGACTCTCCGGTATGACGATGGTAAACACAACCAACAGAAGAATGCTGAACACGGTGCAAATCGCACATATGTCGTGGTAGGTGAGACAGTTGCCCATGAGCAGCATGAGGGTGGTGGCCAATGACGTGCCAACGCCGATCGACACCATGAAACTGTTGCGCAGTCGTACGCTGCTCATCATAATGCATTCGCCAGCGTACACTTGGACTGGATAGGACGCAGATCCGATTGTCAGACCGTTGAGAGCCTGTCCGGCCAAAATGGCGGTCATACTCGAGCTGAAGTACTGCAGCGACCAACCGACGATGCTGGGTAATATGCTGTAGAGGAGAGCTGTTTTACGTCCGAATGAGTCGATAATTAAGCCCACAATGATACTACTGAACGGAGATGTGAACATAGCCATAGAACCTGACGGATGAAAAATATTTTTATTAGGTATCAAAATTATTTTGTTATTGTTATACGCTGGGAGCACCAGAAATATTAACGTAGACCTAGGTATGTGGTAAACATTATGTTTTTGGACCGTGTACATAATTGCTGGGATCGTAAATGGATAGGTCTATTGTCGAAGAATTTTAAAAGTAAGTTTCGAGATTATAATCAGCCAGATACAATATAGACATGACGTATTACTTACTATACCTATAGGTATGGTACCTAACCTAGATGGCCAATTTCGAAAAAAAAACTTATTCCTACGTGTACGTCGCCTGTTTAAGCCTGACACTGCTGTCGGCGATTATTGGCATCAGAAATACAAGTAGTTATAGTGACTGTTCTAAGGAGAATTTAAAGCTACTCAAAGTTACATTCATCAAAAAATTCTAGCCCTATAACAAAAACGAACTTTGTTTCATGTTTAATAATAGGAGTCTCAACAATTGGCTAAATTTGGAATTTTTGGAATTACCCAAAACTGGAGGAACTGCCAGTTACAATAACAACTGCGCAATTATATGGACTATTTTAAAGTTCAGAGTTGATTTTGAGATTTATTTATTAAAATTATAATCATATGGCTAGGAAATTTTTTAAAGAATATTTTCTAGTTCTATAAATTTTTTTATACGTCGAATGTTTTATCAAATAAATCCCAAAAACTCATTTGAACGGTAGGGTATCCCGGTTTCTCTTCCAGTCACACAGTGGTATGTACGATTGAGCTCGTTCAAACAAAAAAAATGTTTACTTCAGGTAATGAGATGAAAAGGAAAATTTAAAAAAAATTAAAAAATAAACTCTTAAAAGTCGGGAATTAAAGCTTCAATACTGAGTGTTTTCTGAGGATCAATCGTCTATAACGTCGTTATGTTTATCATGTTTTTCATTAAAATACGTTCAACAGCGACTTCGTATTTCTATTAGTCGATTACACGGCCAGTTGTAATGTTTTGACGATGATTTTTTATAAAATCAAATTAAATGTTAATCGATGTTCGAAATTATAGAACAGAAATATCGAAAAAACTGGTGGCAATAAACGTTACTTCAACTTACTCAAGTTCTCGAATGATATAAGTCATGTCCGTGTCTGTGTATCTACAGAATAAGGAAACTGGAGTCCTCATAATTTTCTGTGTGAGATTAAAATCAAATGGAAATAGGAAATGAGTGTTGAATTAATACATGATGCAAAAAAATTCAAGAATTATATTTTCCATTAAATTATAGGGTTATAGTTAGCCTAATTTGAGAATTAACATTTATTTCAACTTGAAGTATTTTTAGGCAGTTTTATTCTCACCTACGTCTTCAAAGTCAAACCAAAATGTTGGAGTTTTTGCTTTGTTTTTGCATCGTGTATTGGATTCATCCATTTTCATTTCATTTCAATCTCGTAGAAAAAGTTATGAAGACCTCAGTTTCCTTACTCTCTAGATATACAGACACGGACATGATTTGTATTATTCGAGGACTTGAGTAAGTTGAAGTAACGTTTATTTCCGCCAGTTTTTCTGACAGTCCTGTTCTATAACTTCGTACATCAATAATTATTTAATTTGATTTTATAAAAATCATCGTTAAAACAATACGACTGGCTGTGTAAGCGACTATAATGGAAATACCAAGTCACTGTTAAACGTATTTTAATTTATAATTTAAAAAAATGATAAAAATAATGACATTGTAAAAGATGGGTCCAAAGAAAACGCTCAGTATTGAAGCTCTCGTTTAAAAGTCCTGTTGATTCACACTGAATCCTGATTGAGTTAAAATTACCCTCAATCGTCTAATATTAAACAGAAAACTATTTGTGTAAAACAAGTTGTATAACCCACGTTGAAAGGCAGTTTTGTAAAATTTTTGTAGAACTGCCTTTCAACATGCGTTATGCAACTTGTTTTACATACATACTTTTTTTTATGTTTAAACGATTTTGGGTTAATTTTGACTCGATCAGGGTGACTCAACAGGATACTTAAGTTTTTTTTTAAATTTTTTTTAAATTTTCCTTTTTATCTTCTCTTATTGTCTTATAATTCGGCCAATTTTGAAGAGAGAGCATACGTGAAGTGAAAATTTTTTTTGTCTGAACGAGCTGTATCATACCCTCCACTGCTGGATAGGAAGAGAAACTGGGACATTCTTTTAACTTCATGTATTTCGTCTAACAATATTCCCATAGCCATTGACTTGATTACCATTAATTTTTGGAAAATGAAAATTACAACAGAAAATAGATGTCATGAAAATAAAATTTCATGACATCTATTTTCATGTAAACTAACTACCAGGCTTCTAAAATTACATCAACAATTATTTTTTTTTTAAATTACTCACCTCACCTACCACCAACTAAAAAAAATCATGAACTGTTCAAAAACATGTAAAAAGATTCAAAATGAGGTGTTTAAAGAGATTTAAAATGAGATGTGAAAATTGACGGATGAGTTTTGACAATTTTTGAAAACCTGCTTTTCTAGGGTAGCTTGTTGCGCTAGAGTTTTATTCTTAACTTTCATTTATTTATTTCTACTCGAGGGAATGATGAGAGTCTAATTAGTACCTAATATTAAGAGATAGTAGCCCGATCTGTTGTAATTTTCAGTATTCTCTTTTTTGTAAATTTTAGCAAATCACCCTCGTTTCTATTCTGAAATTTTCTTGAAAAAATTTGGTTACCTTTATTTTATTTCTGTAGTAAGTAATATTACAAATTAATTGTTCTCAGAATATTTTTATTTTTCGCACTATTTTCTAATCATACCTATTAAATAGATACGGACGCATGAAAATTCACTACTATATAAGTAGGTACTTATACCTTCCTTTGAATGTTATTAACAACCATAATTTAAAATATGTAAGTACATTAAAAAATATAAAAATTATGACCATGCATTTGAATTAAATGTAAAAAAAAAAATAAACAAGAAGTACCTACAGAAAAAATAAGTTCTTTTACGAGGCAGAATTTAAAAAAAAATTCTTACTGTTTTCACAATGGTTACAATAGGTGCGACGCCTGGAACATATTGTATAGATGATAATCTCAAGAATGAGTGATAGAAATGCTCCACCCCAATCTGGTTTTTTCACCAAAAGGGCACAGAAGTTCGACTAATTTTAATTATTTAAATTTTCTCCAAAAACTGAACGATGTGCAATAAATTTGTTCTCGTACAAAAATGTACGGAAAATTTGACACAGACAAGTTTCCATTCACTTTTCTTTTAACTATCATAGCAGCTGGGATATATAGGATGATAAATGAGGGTTTTTAATATTGAAAATGTTTAACTTCACGGTATCGGTGTACGTTATAAAACAGTGTAAAAATTTTCCGACATTAACAGTCGACAATGTGGAGGCATTCAAAAAAATGAAAGACTAAAGACAAATCAGTGAAGAATACGAGAAAAAAACAATAATGAAAATTAAAGGCATTGAAAAACGAATCAAAATCATTGGGCAGAATTGATAACAAATTTTGAAAAGAACAGGTTCTAAACTGAAACTTTCGAACATGATTACCACGTTCAGAATAGAGCTTTCGAAACGAAACGTGGCAAAAAATAGCTAAGGATAGGCACCTACATGAGGTTAAAATTTTGTAAAACACAGTGAAGTGGGGGAAGAGTGATACTGCGACAAAAAAACATGAAAATTAGATTTATAATACAGATAATACGTATAGAAAACTGCGTGATAGTGTACGGAATTGTTTGATTCTTTAAGAAATTTATGACAAGCTACAGCACACAAGTGCAGGAAATTTTGACATAAAGAAATAATAATGTATTAATTTACGCAGGTACCGTAAAATGGGGTGAATAGGATCAATTTTCAGGTTCAAAAGCTTCTAGAACGAAAACTAATAGGGTTACAAAGGTCAGGTAAATGTAATTTTTTGAGTTTCAACCTCTACTTTCCCACGAATAGTTTTTCTTCAATTTATTTCCAATATTTTATTTATTATTTTTTTTTTTTAAGTTCTGATCCGATTAGTTCGACAGTTGGGGTGAATAGGATCAATCATTGTTTTTCTTCTTTAAACCCCAGAAAACCAAGTGTCGGACCAATAGGATCACACATATTGAAGAAAAAAAAACACTGGAAGATAGAATAAGTGAATGAGCTGTAAGAGCAAACTAAATAAACACCACATACCTAGTACTGCATTTTATTTGTATAATAAAAGTGCTTAAAGTTAAAATAAAAAACAAACTTGTTGAAAAAACTTGCAAAAATTTTAAAAAAGAACATTATTATTAAGCTTGAAAAAAAAAAAAAAAAAACAGTTTTACTCATGTGGGTAGGTAGGGTACCTAACAATTATTATTATTGAAAATCTAGAAAAATTTTATCATAATACAAGAATTTATTGTCTTTGAAGAAAATTTTGGAAAGAAAGTTTTGAATTTAATCTCGTCTTTCTAATATCTGATTTCTCAAAATATTGAATTACATACTGATGCTAGAAATTATACAAGTGTGAAAATACATTATTCTTACGTAATCATTTTCAATGCACCTACAAAGAACTTCATCGTTTTAGGTGAATTCTGTTAATTTTTTTCTTCAAAATTATAATTTCTGAATAATTTTCTCATTAGTGAGAAGCTGTCAATAAACACAGATGGCTACGAATATAGGTATGCCAAAGAAATTCACATATTGAGATATTCTACTATATAGCCCACCCAACGAGAGTTGATCGCAGAAATAAAATGCAACCCGCAACTACTGTACAATTTCACATGCTTTAATTACACATTATTGCCAGTCTCAATATTATGTGAGAATACGAATTATACGAATACCGCACGTGAATGTAAGATCATCTTTCGTTGGAAGGACTACGAGGTCTATACAAAAAGTACGTAGACTGATTTTTTTTTATCATCTTAGGGCAACACTGACACCGCAAATACAAAGGGCGTGTATTTTCCAATGTATTCCTGACCTACCACAATTTTTTCAAGCTTTTTAATATATCAGATTCCAAGTTTATCGTACTTACTTCAGTTAATTTTTTAAATGATGTCACAATTCATGAAAAATATGAAATGAAACAAAAATTAACAATACAAATTACTAAACTAATCAAATAAATCTGGGTCAGAAATCCTTGAAATATTACCTTCCATGTATGGAGAAGTTATCCTACAACAATTGACCTTTTTCAAGCTAATAGGATTAACTGACTAAGACACAAAAAGTATGGATCCCCCTTATTGTTCTTCACCCATAATTTTAATGCAGCATACAAATTAATTATGAAAGATAGCCAAATAAATACCTGCTTGGTTGTTGAATGGCTGAATATTAGTAGTGGAAGCGTACATTTGAATTCCTTAAAAAACTTGGACAATATGAAGAGTGTGAGTTAAGATTGTTTTTAAAAAGCTCTCTTGGTAGCAGGAATAGAATTGTGTGCAGTGTTGCCGAACGTTGTTATGACTTGAAATATTTCAAATCTGTCAAACCTGACAAAGTGTGACCACTAACTATTCACCCAAATCAAAATCCATTATGTAGTTACTATCTGAGAGGTGTAAGGATGATTCAAAGTATGGTGACCTTGAAAATAAATTATATGGAAAGAAGGGGTTAGAAACACTGTTTTAAATGGTAAAAAAATCATTTTTAACAGTTTATGAGTTTTCAGGGGGAGTACTTTGAAGGGGATCACGTTCATTTGTGAAAAAAAATAATAGAATTCATGATTTCATGGACTCAAGTCTATGTATTTTTTGTACAGACCTCGTATAGGTATCTATTCTATAAATCATATTTCCACAGAGTATCAAATATACCTAATAGAAGACGCACTCTCATCTAAACGCTATTATAAAAAAGCAACACCACTTTTGAAGCTATTGTCCCCGCCCCTATGTTACCAAATTCGAATTTGCTTAAACCTCATTTGGGCCTAGTGACAATGATGAGAATTCGTCTTTTTTTTTTCAAATAATTTATTTAAACAAATGAATATGAACGAATATAGTTAACTATTAATTTATAAATCACCCAAAACACGAATTTCGTTGATAAAAATGAGATTGACAATTTTATTGTTGGTACCTTAGAGGCTAAGATATTTTGATCGCGAATATGGTGCCATTTTTTGTTTCACGTGCATTCTCTATTATATATTTAATACTCTTTGCATATTTTTTGCCTGTACATAATATGCAATGTCCCCAAGATTGGAAATGGACCACATTCGTGAAATAACGTGAAGACTAAATCAATTTATTAGATTAAAAATAGACTATACTGTGTTCTTTCTAAGATGATTTCCAACTATGGTATTATACTGTTGACAGCGAGATACGTTCATATTCATCTTATCACCCACCACCATGTTTATTTTATATGCATAATTTCTTTTTGTAAGCTAGATGAGCAAAACCCTGTTGTAACATCTCTTTTTGTTAACTATAATCATAGGCTACCATACATGAATTGTAAAAGTACTCGCAATTTTCTATTTGCAGTTGTAGCACTATGGCTAAAAGTTTGCCTTACATGCGGAAGGTGGGAAATTCAAATCCCTGAAGCGACGTTGATTTTTGTACAATTTTTTCTCATTTCTTTTACAAATTTCATTTCATTTTTTCATTTTTTCATTCTGTCATATAGCTTAATAGGTTCTATTAGGGGAAGTTGATGTAAGAGTGCGCAGTGATAATTTCTGCAGAACTGCGTATGTGGTAACACTGTAAATGACGTCGGGGTGTGTGCCTGGTGTATACCCAATTGTTAAAAGCAAAAAAATTTGTGCTAATGACATTTTTGCTTGATTTTTCTCAATATTTATGTTTTTGGTTCCTAAACTATAACTTTTTATATTTGCGTGGTAAGGAATTGTAAATACACATACAAAATAAGCAGGTACGTTTTATATTTATTGAATACTATATAAAATAAGCTTTTGATTGATATAATGCATTAAATTTTTACTCAGTTATTTAACTTATATCGGAGCAGATTCACATATGATGCAACTAAAATGTAAGAGTGCGCAGTTAGCATCATACACATTGAACTGATAATTTGTTCTAAATATATTTATTATTGTTCAATTTGAGGATGATAATATTGACATAAGAAATTTTTGCGATGACAGTTTCAGTGGTGAGGAGGAAACAAAAGAAATCTGTGCATTATGTGGCAAATTTGGAAAGTCAGAAATTTGGTACAGATGTTCAAAATGTGGAGAGTGGGTCCAGCCTGTAGTGGGGCAACGTCCCCCAAAAATTACATCTGTAACAACTGTCATTAATTTGTAATATATTTCATTTCATTTTTGCCAAATTTACATACTTATTTTAACATGGGCACTCTTACATTCACAAATGCGCACTCTTACATCATGGTGAATATAAGAGTGCGCATTTGACTTTTTTGTCAAATGCCAATATACCTCTTTTATTTCCAGGCCTTTGAGTAATTTAACATTGATAGGTTGTAGCCAAGGGATATAAGTCTATAGTCTGAAATTTTCAGCTGTCTAGTACTTATACTTTCTCAGAAATAAGCTCTCAAAAGTTAAGTGCGCACTCTTACATTAACTTCCCCTACAAAAAAAAAAGGGCAAAAACAGAAAATTAACATTCAATACATATAATTTTTATAATATTCACGCACATATGCACTTTGCAACAGGATAAATTTCTTATTTCAGTTACAGAAAAAAAAAAAACGCATTTCATATGGAATAATCCTAGGAGAAAATTATTTGGAAATAATTTTGTTCCCGATTTAATGTACCTACCTACTGTATCTTTATATCAGTGTAATTTCATTGCATATCAATTAATTATCAAAGAAAAAAGCAAAAAAAAATAAAAATCAAAAGCCGATTCATATTTGAGCTTTTTTGGTGGAAGGATAAAGTATTGGGTTGGAGTATTCGGTCCTTTCTCTCTTTCAGAGACAACTTCCCTCATATTACAGAATTCGATGTTATTGCAGACATCAATTCCATTTTATGTTTTCCACCTCATGTTATTTGAACCTTATTCCTGTGGGCTTCAGTGCAGTCAATCTAGAGAAATAAAAAAATGATTTAAGGTAAACCAGTTAAAAGGGACGAGATTTACTGAGAAGTTTTCTTCTTTAAGGATAAATCTTTACTTCAAATTTGGAGAAAATAATTTCTCTATTCAGTGACCAATGCCTGAATTGGGTAAAAAATAAAATTTATGGTGTAAGTATTTACCTAATTTTGATGGATTGTTTCTCAAAAGCTATTAGACAAATTTAAAGCAGGTAGAGAGTAGTTTAGCATGTGCAGATGAAACATTTTATCTTGCATTTATCAACACGATTTTGCTTAAGTACCATTATCAATATCAGGATGAATAATTATATTATCATATATCTTACTGAACCATGAAGCATCATGAAGATCCAGCTGCATTTGTGACAATGCGACAGTAGGATATGACATATTCAAACCATATAGAAAAGAAGGCAACACGAGAATGAATCCAAACACAAACTGGAAAAAGAAAATCAAGTTACTTATTATGAAATATTTTCCTCTAAATTCTTGATAAAATTTAGGTAGGTACCAATTTAGCAACGTAGTGAAGGGCATTGTAGGGCATTATTTATTAGATTGGATGTGTGTGGTGTTAGACATTTGACAAATTTCTGTAAGAATGAATGAGGACAGAAAAAAACAATCTTAAGATGAGTAATAAGAGGCTGAGGGTTATGCTTGACTATTGATCACTACTCCATTCCCTTTCTTTCACCACCAAAATAGTTATTTGTGATAAAAGTGCAAAAGATAAGTGATTTTGAAACAAATGTGAATTTTGCAGCATATGCCAAAGACAATGGTTGAAAATTACAGGAGAATCAATAAGTTACATGCACGTGTGTCACGTACTATTTTGGGCAATAACCCCTCCTCAAAAAAATAAGCAAATATTCGTGTTTTTCTT
The DNA here is from genome assembly GCA_011428145.1 of Ericerus pela. NCBI lineage: Eukaryota > Metazoa > Arthropoda > Insecta > Hemiptera > Coccidae > Ericerus > Ericerus pela. Next base: position 1,321,970 of record WOFM01000637.1, on the reverse strand, counting down.
AGAACCATATAATCCTACATATTATAAATGAGTAACATGTATAAGTTTATGACCCAGTTATGCCAAAACTACCGAACAGATTCGAATGAAACTTGGTACGTACATAAAGTACCTATATCCCGGCATAGCATATAGGCTAATTCGTATTTCAAAAACCCAAGTAGATTTTGAGCAAAAATAAAAAATAAAATTCCAGGTGATAAGAAATTCTTTATACATAAATGTAAAAATGTAATACTTATTTCTAATACAAGTGTATAAAGTAGGTGATTTTGATTTGAGTGTCACTTTTGCAGAACAAACTAAAAGCAAGTGATGCAAATCACACGAGTATCAATCACCTAGTTTATACATGTGTGTTACACATTATTTTTTGCAAGACCTCCTCCTACTCAAAAAAAAAACATTGAGATAAGTGAATATTTTTGTAAATGGGAAATATTTAATTTTATTGTAAACTATCTCCTATCTTTTAACCAAATCTTGTGATGTAGTGGCTGTGGCGCTGGTCTATGAATGTAGAGTCCCAGGTTCAAATCCTCATAGCAGAGAAACTTTTACAGAATAGAAAAAAATTAAAAAAATTACTACGTTAGGGGCTATATTTGGTAGTAAGTGGTTAGTACCAGTGTATAAAATGACGCATGCGAATATACTGGCTTATTTACACACACACACCAACACACACATATAGTGATTACATATGTTTGTGTGAATGGCCCGATACATCATTTCTTGTAATGATAAGAAATGATGGGCTGGTTCGTATACGGAATCATGAAATCATCGTATTATTGAGATTGGTCACAATTTGGTACTTTTACATTATTAGTATGTACGTGCTAGTAATTACGATTGAAGGTAATTCATGCATATGATTTAACATCATGAAACAAATATTTTCCAGCCTTGCAGCAGCAACTGTTGTTGGGGATCCAAGCCCCTTTACCTCATACAGTGTAAATCTCCACAATAGTTATGTCTGTTTTTTCGTGCATCCTTTGAACAATATTTATAATTAACACCATTAGGGAATATGATACTAATGTTTTAAAATCAAGGTCGATACTTTCGGCGGTGCAGTTGCTTAAGTGTTTTGCATTTACTCAAGAGATGAGTGTTCCAATTTCAGGAGCTGGTGGTTTTATTTTTGTCAAATAATCAGAGAGTGACGCAGACATTTGGTCTCAGTTTTAATTAATAATTTTTTTTTTAACCAAAAAATTAAGACCTACGTTCCTAACTGCCCTTATTCACAATTCCTCAAAAAAAAATTTTAAATAAATAAAATAATTAATTTTTATAGAATAATCAATTGATTAGAAATTTTACTTTTTTCCAAGAAATTTTATCTCCAACCCCCTGAAAAAAAGGGTTGAATGCAGTAAACTAACCAATTCGACTGGAATGAGATCATAAACTAACACATTAAGTTGGGTAGGTAGGTACTTTTTATTTTTCTAAATAAAATAAAATTATGTAGGTACCTAAGTAACTTTTTAACAAAAACTTGAGCTTTGCAAAAAAGTCAACTTGCAAGAGCGCAGGTTAAAATCGTTTTTTTTTCTTCTCAGGCAGTGTTAAAATTCGCTATCAGTCAAGGCGCACAATACAACGTAATTTTCGGATGAGTGTTGCAAAAGCAAATAAATAGTAACTTATATCATATTCTGCCGGAGACCTTAACGTCAGATGTTTGAATGTTAAAGTGATTAGTAGAAATTAATGTTCGAGTTTGTGAAATCTAAATAAAAGAGAGGTTGCAAAAACCTTGATAGTCTGCCGATATGTAAAGATATTTCGAAATAGGTACCTAGGTATAACTTTTTAATTTTTATTTCCCGAAAGTACAGTCTACAGTCGTAATTATTTCTCAACAATAGCCTTCATTCGATACCTATGTGGACCGATTTGAATCAATTCTCGAAGATATCATTCTTTCCTCAGAAATACTCTTGCGTTTTCTCTCTATCTTATCGCCAATTATGACTCACATTTTCGGCGAATTCAACACAATGTCTAAACCAATTAGGTATGTATATTTATTAGCCCCACGACAATATTCAGTATCTATATTACATTCATCAGAACTTTGTACCACAGCCTTAACCTACTGGCGTTCTTATGTTATTATCGCACGCTAATTAACACTTTTAGCTGTACCTAGGACCAATGGGGATTACAGCGCACTCTATCAGCGAATCCAGAAATAAAAAATTGCCGCAGGAGTGTTTGATCTAGGTGCATGTTACAATATCAATGGAGAAATGTTATCAGTTTTAGTTTGCCAGGAAAAAAATAAAAACGAATTTGTGTTGGTCAAAGTAAATTTTTTACTTAAACGAAAGTGTCAGTTTTCATGAGTTTAAATTATTCAATTTCAACCAAATCGTAGTAGGTAAGTCTCCATACTATATAGTTTGATAATTGATCATTAAAATTTCATTAAACAATCAAATTATTTTTCTTACAATTTTTCATACACTAAAAGTGAGTGTGCTGTACCTAGGACCAATGGTGATTTCTGTTCCTAAGACCAATGAAGAATTTACGATATTCTTGTTTAATCTGATCAAATTTTGCTTATTTTATTTTCAACAAAAGACAATTCTCTACTTATGATACTAACAACTCAGAAAGTGATATGGAGGAGCTGTGCCTTATTTGTGGAGATGTACCTAGGACCAAAAATTTCAGATAAAAAATCACTACATATCTCCAATAATTATTAATATATTTTAATGAAAGTAGGATGAAATATGGGCATAAATATGATATTTGGTTAAAATTTGAGGTTTCTAGGTTGAACACAACTGCTGAAAATACAACTTTTGTAATTTTTGGACCTAGGTACAGCACTCTCCCCTACATTTCGTTGAACTTACAAGACACTTTCATAAAACTTTGTTTCGTCTCGTGAATATATTCTTTGTAACAGTTACAGCGTTAGGCGGTTACATAGCGATTTTGAACATTGGATATATGGAGGTAGGTATTTACTTTTGTGGGCTACATTTTAAATTCTTTTCAAGTTCCTACTCGTATCTAGGCACCAACCTACGTACTATTAATATTTAGCTTTATGAATTGTCGTGGTTCAATTGAGAATAGTTTGTCGTTGCTCTCGCAGAAAACGATGGACAAGAATCGTGTAGGGGTATAGTTATGTATGATCAATGAGATTATGAGTTCTCTTTGTACCAATACCCACGATAATAGACTGGAATTTTTATATTTGTAAAAATGTTCGTAAGGCTTCACACTATTTTTAGAAATTAAGATATATACATCATCGAATTGGAAAACAACATAATTTGTCAGTATTAAGAAAACTTTTCTACTAACTCCGGTCTACATTCTCTACATGAAAGTACAAACAATGGTAAACAAATATTTTTCAACTAACAACCTATTCAAGTAGTAAGCATTATGTTGCTAGATATTGTGTGATTAATCATTATGATAATTCTGTTACTTATGGAATATCGCGATTAATAATTATTCGGATTGTACTGTACCATTCGTAGAAGAGGTGCCTTGGGATATTCATCTTTTATTAATTCGATCGAATCATAATTCTTCATAATATTAGATATTTACTGCTCGGAGCGCGGTCTAAAAAGGGAAGAAAAAACACATAATAACAAAAGCTTCATTCGATTAAACATCATACGCACCCCTCCTACGTAGGTAAGTGATAATGATAATACAAAAACTGACGAAACTTTTCAACAAAAAAAATCAACCGTACCTATGCATCAAAAATGAATGACGTCTGATCAGTGAACCAATGCGAGTATCTCAACGTATAATATAGGGTATTTAGTGCTCGTGGCACAGTCTAAAAAGGAAATAAAAAGGACAAGTCAAATGACTTATTCGATTGCAAATCATACTCACCCCTCTCACGTAGGTAAGTGATAATGATAACAATATAACTCATTTGAAGAAACTAGCGAAAGAAAACAGACGACACCTCTATGCATTAAAAATCGATAAAATCGGATCGACGAACCGATATGAGTGTTTGTACTTAATGTGTGTACGTATATTACCACAGAGTATCAAATATAATAGAGGACGCGTGTGAAACAAAAAATGGAACCACTTTCTCGATGAATATATCCGCCATTGCTAAGGTAGGTAGGTACTGATAATTTTTAATCTCATTTTTATTTACGAAATTCGTGTTGATTGTGATTTCTTAATTGATAATTATATTCATTCGTACATATAATTAAATTAGGCATTTTGATAAAATAATTTCTGATTATTACCCATGGGCCCGAACGAGGGGCAAGGAAATTCGAATTCGGTACTGAAGGAGAGGGAATAAATAGCTTGAAAGTGGTGTCATTTTTTGTTCTGGAATTTTGATGAACGCTCGCTTTCTCTATTATAATTAATAAATACTCCGTGGATATTACTTATTAGGTACCTACCTACCTACTTGCGGAATTGATTTTGTTTAGCTTTTAGCCACAGATGTTTACACTGTATATATTTTAACATAAATACCTAACTTGCTCGTTTTCAGCAACCTTCGACCGCACCAAAGTAAACAAATTGTAATCAGTAGGTAGAAGGTAGAACTGATAATAAGGACTTGTACAGGTTTTGAATACAAAATACCTTATTAAAAATTACAAGAAAATTCATTTTTTTGCCTTGTGTGGGGACAATACTCGTATCAGGTAATAGGGGCTCGCACCCCTCGACGACAATTGCCGCCCAAAGGCTGGCAATAATCGTCTTTATGACGTTAAACGAATTTACACTGGTGCGTTTGTATGTTTGTACCTGTACGTACGTACAGGTAAGATACATTGCACGGGCCGAGATCAATTACCTGATAACGATCTCGGTGATGTCACGGCCCAGTACCAAACGCGCTGCGTCGTTTCTTATCACCTCAACAGAGGCAAGAAATGACGTAACGCATGACATAATTACGTACATGTACGTATGCATGTGTGTCTGTGTGCATGTACCAAATCCTGTATATAAACTCTCAGAACTGGCTCAAAAATCGCCAGTGTTTGCCGAGGATTTGGCTCTCCCATACTTAACCGTATGAAGTGGCAGAACACGCAAATACTGTTGAAGACCTTCTAGTGTGAATATCTCTCACGACAAGGTATTCAACACCTTGTAACAATAAATTTTGGCATCCTGGTTTCAATCTCGAAGGCTGATAGAACATCCGCACCAAAATGTGACATCAGAACACGCATTAATAAACATACAGTACTTATTTGAAAATAGCCTTTTATGCGTAAGACATGCATTGTACACAATTTCTTTGCCATCCAGGAGGGGAATTAACGCAACATCATGACACACCATGAAGGTCGAAGCTCAATGCAGCCAAAGCAGGCAAGTTAGGTATCTGGGTTATATATATATAGTGAAGAAATCTGTGCTTTTAGCACGTACGAGTAAACAATGTAAAATATGACTATGAAATTTTTTTTTTTTGCCTAATCATTTTGACCATCAGATTAAATATATTTGTGTTTTGCAGTTTCCTAATCCCACATACACAGTGGCAGCTCCAAAGGGGACATAGCGGCCATGGCCCCCTTGAGCAAAACAAAAAATTGCATCTATGTTGTTTCGGTGTAATATATTGTGCATCTATGTTAATTTATTATAATACCTATGTCGAAAGAGTCTGTCAATTTTGGGTTCCATAAATTTATTAGTAAAGTTTCTCGCTGATACAGTATGTTCAATAATTTTGCCTTCAACTGATTATTCAATCCCTTGATTTTTTTCCGCCAATTTGTTATTTGTTTACAGTTTTACAACCTATTTTCTAGACACATACTTATTTTGGTTTTTGTATATTCTGATAATTCTCCCAGAAAGCAAAAAGTGTTGAGTTTTTTCATTAATTTAACAGTATCGCCATTCTAAATGCCTTTTCATACACGCACGTTTCAATTTACCTGTGAATAATTTTTACTAATTTAATTCTCAAATATAATTCCAGAAAAATGCGAGACAAATAGTTTAACTCACTATCTACTTACACAGATAAATTGTATTCTGCTGATTAATTATTCAGTCGGTGTTTAGACAGATAAAATTTGAGAGTATGGTTTACAAAGTCTAGAAAGTTTTGGTAGTTTTTGTATCAAAATTTCAGAAATTTTCCTTCTAAATTAAAATGTTAGAAGAAGTCTAAGAAAATATAGGTAAACGAGGAAAAATGGTGGCGTTTTCATCAAATTTCGAATGATATCCTTACCCTGTCACAGTAGTTCCCAACCTTTTTCACTCTTGCTCCCCCTAGAACAAAAACCATAATTTAGCGGATCCCCCAGTAAATTTACGCGTGAAAAATTTGTACATACCCAAATAAAACAATTTAGTCAACACAGTAACCGGCTGCGGACTGCCTGGGAGTCTGTAGACCACAGGTTGCAAACCGCTTGCGATCCGCTGCCCTATCACAAAAATAAAATTTTAATATAAAAAAAGTACGTAAGTATGTCATATAAATTACGAACAATAATCGTGAACAGTTTTCCACTGTCATTCATTAATAGGTCTATTTGATATGGCAAAAACTTTGACGATATGGTACTGGACCACCAAAGAACGATAATTTCTGGTTAGAAATGCCGGTGCTAAATAGGCAACCATTGTGTACCACTTGACGTACTTTAAAATCCTCGTAAATTTAAGGGATGATCCTTATCATAAATGTAATCTAAATTGGTGAACGCGAGAGTAAAACATCGAAAATACGCACAAGTTGCCGACTTTTATGCCCGCATGTCTTGACATTACAAACTTCGTTAAACTTATGGAGCTTTGCTGGTCTAATACTGTATAGTCGAAGGGCAAAAAAATGCGGCAGTTTTTTTACTCTTTTAGATTTGGAAAAGTGCGATACTAGTTATCAATGTGAAAAGGATGTAACTGTAAGCTGGTGTTCGATTTACCAAGGTAGAACTAAAAAATTTATTTTCTCAAAAAGTGCCAAATTTTCTGACCCTGGTCGGTGACTAAATTTGTGTTTTGTATCGTTTTTACACCCCCCCTTTGTTGAAAAAATTGTTTCATCTAAGTTTTTCAATTTTTTGGGTTCTCCTACTTCAAAGAATTGTTATAGAACTAAAACTGTTGGTCACAGGGATGTTGCTACCGTAGAGGGAACTATAGTGTACTGCATCAGAGCACTAGTAAAAATCCTAAAATATAACAAAAAAAATTTTTATGATGATACTTCTTTTTGGATACTTTTTTTTTTTTTTTTTTTCTTGTAAGGAAGCATACCCAGAGAAAAATAGGTATAAGAAGGAGAGAGTGAGAAGTAGGTGTCTGTACAGACTACTGGAAAGAAAAAAATTTAAATCCTGATTTGGTCCCCTTCAGAAAATTATGGATCCGCCATTGATTTTGTACCAAGTTGGTCAAAAATAAAACTTTTTACAGAAAGTCTGTGCTATCCTAGGATTGTACAGTTTCGTACATGGCAGTAACAAGTACCTCTATAATATGTTTGTCAGCAAACTTGGGGGGAACTAGTGGGAAGTGATTTTGATTAACTTATGATAGAAGGTGATCCCATAGTCCATAATTTATACTTACATATTTTTTTAATTAATGAGTTAGTTTTTAGATTATCTACGAATAACGGTTTGTTTTTACCAATCACGTTGTAATATAATGTAAGAGGAAACAAAAAATCAATGAAAAAAATTTATCAAAAAATAGAACCAACTTCAAAAAAAAATAAAAAAATAAATGAAAGTTGTAAGTATAATATGCTATTGGGAAGGAAAACGGGCAATTGAAATTTCTCAATGAGTGCAGTGTTTGCAAGCGCAATTTGATAAATATAACTCACTCTGACCGAGTTGCCTTCAATATTTTTTTCAACCCATATACAAAAACCTCAACTTTACCAGTATGTATGGCAACCATAAGCAAACAAATTTGGCCCGTAGAATAGATATTAATTTTACACACCGTTGCACAGGATTAAGATGTGCAAAAGGGGGTAAAATATATTATGTAATACATGATCAGAAAGGCAATGTTTACGTTGGTATTTTTCATGTGAAAAGTAGCTCATAATCTCGATATAAAGTGAGGGCATCTCCATGTAAAAATGTGAAGCATCTTTCTACATTGAAGCACATTCAGTTTACATTATGGAGTCCAAAAATGAAAACTAACACCCCAAGTGATAAAGACTAAATATGTCGATAGGTATAAACAGTGGAATAAAAACCACTAGCTGCACACTAGTTAGTCGAGAGAGAAACAGGCCAGGAGAAACGGTGTATATTACCAGCCTATCAGAACTGGCTTAGGAGTGTCAGTGACACAGACTAATGTTTTGGTTAACAAGAGAAAAGTGGATAGGTGGACTCATTATCATAAAGTTAATGATATACAATAATAACTTACAGTTGATAAATTTGAAAAAGTTTGAGTCGTGCAGGTCAAATCGTTTAATACATTGTTTTCTTCATCTAATCATCCCATATGGATGGTGAACCAACGATCTCAACTACTGACAAATTTTTGAAACCAAACCAGGTCTACGAGTCACAAAATGGGAAGAAAGGATTTCCATTATTGGTATATTTAAATTTGATTTTGTAATGTTAAATTAATGTTCCCAAAATGGGAAATAAAATGACTTAAAAAATTGAACTAAAAATGGTATGATCCTTGAATACTTTAACATTCATGGGAAGAGGAGACTTCTACGTCAAAAATGAGACTGATAGTTCATTGTAGAAATGGAATCGAGAACAGTCTAAAAATATAAAAACAGAGAATATCGTTGGTTCAATATTAACATGTCAAAACCTACATGTCACCATTAAGTATATAATTAAAATCGTTGAATAAAACATCCATATCTTAAATAGAATGGGTATTGTCAATCAGATGTTGTTGATTGAGTGTGTTTTTGTAGGTCTTACAAGTAAATGAACAAGCTTGAAACTTGTGAGCTGATTTCCTGATATTTATAAGGTATGTAATGTTTTAAGACTAATAAAGGGTATAGTAATGTGATAAGGCCATTGGTTTTCAGATGTCTCAACACCGAGTTAGAGGTTACATTTTCTAAATGAAACATTGAATCTGTCACAGTGAGGAAGTTGATATTTTATTTTGTTTTTTATAATTTTTAAGATAGACTCATCATTATGATAGAATTTTTACATTTCATTACTTTATGATCATTTAATACATAAAATATCTTCCTCAACAAGATTCAAAAGTGAGTTTACATTAGTCGAGAATTGCTCACTCACTATGCTTCTTTTATAAACTCCCTCTCATATAATTGTTCACTTTTGAACCTTGGTGTATAATATACCATTACACACGCCATTACAGACAGTCATATTTCAACAGGTATTAAACATATACGCATTTTAATATTTTTATTCAATTTAATTCTGAAAAACAGTTTAAGATGTCATTTCAATTCTATACAATATTTCAATTTTTAAAAAAACTTCTCAAATGATTTCTGAATCTCTAATTGAGCTAGAGAGCTGTTGTTTGTAATGCTTAAAAGAGGATAAAATTTAAATTTCCATATAATTTTAAAATTATTTCCAACTATTTTACCACAAGCAAACAAAAATGATGCAAACTAATGGAAAATTTGCAGTTTTCTGGAATCTAGAAACTTATCTTCTTTCACTTAATGATTCCTCAGTTGCTATTTAAGCTAGAGATCTGGAGATGGTATTTCTAGAAAGAGAAGAAAATTTAATTGAATTTAATTTTCATACAATTTTCCATACATCTTCAACTATTTGAAAATAAACAAATAAAAAAAACAATAATTAATGAAAAATTGTTTATTTTTTAAAATCCAGAAACCTCTCTTTTTTCATTCAATGATTTCTCAGCTGTTGTTTAAGCTAAAAAGCTACATTACTGGGAAGAGGAAAAAATTTACTTGAAAGCTTTTCCTTTATAAATTTTTAATCATCATTAGCTGTTTGAAAATAAACAAACTAAAAAAAAAAATGGAAAACTTTCTGTTTTCGTATTTTTACATACCTACCTATTATGTGGAATACCTTGTCGTGAGAGATATTCACACTAGAAGGTCTTCAACAGTATTTGCGTGTTCTGCCACTTCATACGATTAAGTATGGGAGAGCCAAATCCTCGGCGAACACTGGCGATTTTTGAGCCAGTTCTGAGAGTTTATATACAGGATTTGGTACACGCACACAGACACACATGCAAACGTATGTATACGTAATTATGTCATGCGTTACGTCGTTTCTTGTCTCCGTTGAGATGATAAGAAACGACGCAGTGCGTTTGGTACCGGGTCGTGACATTACCGAGATTGTTATCAGGTAATTGATCTCGGCCCGTACAATGTATCTTACCTGTACGTACGTACAGGTACAAACATACAAACGCACCAGTGTAAATTGGTTTAACGTCATAGAGACAATTATTGCCAGCCTTTGGGTGGCGACTGTCGTCAAGGGGTGTGAGCCCCTATAACCTCATACGAGTAATGTCCCCCCAGTTTTCGCGCCGCGAAAATGATAAGTCGCGTGCCTGGGGGGACTTATCGAGTCTACTGTCTTTGGTCCTTTTCCCACTTGGCCAGGGCTGAGCCTACTGCGACCCCGACACACTCGTACGATTGTTTCCATGCATCGAGTCGGGCCTGGTAGGCGTCCCTGCTAGTGTGTCCCCTACGTCTAGGCGGTCGTTGTTGTGGAGCCGGACGGTTGTAGGGTTGGGAATGATGGGAGAGATGGGATCGGACATTGTCAGTGGCCTTGGTCTTCGATACATCGGGGAGTTCAAATTCCCCGATGGCTTGTAGGTCAGGCTTGTGGCGGGGGGAGGGCATGATTTCTGCACCTCATCCAACGGGAGTTGCCGTCTCATCTCCAATCTTGCCAGGTCTGAGGACTCCAGAGGTGGGTTCTCCATTCCCGGTGTCTTCTCCGGCGATTTCGGGGGCTAGATCAGTGCAGGAAGGGGTGTGGACTTCATCTCAACGATGTCCGCAGCCGATGTCGTGTCCATCAGCAATTCATTCTCAATTCTTTCGATTTCCGTTTCGTGTTCCAATTGTTCCTTTGTCTTTACAGGCTTAGGTACAGGTGGAGCTACGAATTGGAATTCCGGTTTCGAGAATGAGGTGTTAGTTGGGGACGACATTATAAGGAAGGAAAACAAGGTAAATTTACAGAGAGAAAAGGTAAAAGAAAAATGATAGAAAATTTTCGGCGTGTTCTGGTCGACAGTCGAAAGGTGAGTGAAAAAACTTTGCGAGAATATTTTCGATCGCAGCTTTATTCCAAGTCGTTATCTTGTTTCAGACATGTTCGGAGGGGATAGTGCATTAAATATTCTTTAGCTGAAAAGTTTTCCGGTTTAATTTGGTCAAGTACAAGCAGAGTTAAGCGTGTTTGAATTTTCGTACTTTGAATTTTGTATTTCACAAAGGAATGCACTCTTCGTTTGTGACGTCACGATCTATTGACTATTTTGTTCTCTGTATTGTTTGTCAATAGAAACACGTTGCAATGTTTTTCTTCCGTATTGCACGTGGATTTGTTTATTCATGTCGTATTTTTATTGTACGCACTTTTTCTCTGCTTATCTGAGGAATTTCTTTGTTACAATTATTCCCAGATTCTCGTATGTCTTTTTATGCGGGTTTGTAATTTCCGCTGCGGATATTAACTTTCATGAATATTTTTTATTTTCTCCGTGCTAGTCTCTTGGATTTTCGAGTTGGAATTTGGTTTTTTCGCTTTCTGCTTCCAAGGGGCCTGCCTCTTTTTCGTGGGCATAAGGGGGCCGATGGATCGTATTGTATTTTGACAATCTCGTCATTAAACTTCACCGTTTTCTTTATTTTTATTTTTTCTTCTGGTGATTTTTGTGATTTATCACCTTTTTCGACTGAATTGTCCTCAATTTTTTGTGGTTGTGTGGTTTCGGACTGTTCAGTCTGTTTTTCTTCTATGGTTTCCTTGTGTGTCGTCTTCCTTATTGCTCTTTGGAGCATTTTTCTGTCGTCGTTTATAAGGTACGCAGGTTTCAATGTGTCAATTGAAATCGTTTTTTGTTTACCTGCGATTAGTATCACGAAATTCTTGTCATCTCGTGATACAACCTTATAGGGACCGGCATATGGTTTCTCCAACAAAGATCTTATTTTTTTGTCTCTGACAAACACTTGAGATGTTGTGGCCAAGTGTTTGGAGACATAAATCTTTGGTTGGCCATGACAGCTGCCTGTTTCAAAAAACTACTAGCGTCAGTCCGTATGTTTTGGACGAGCATTTCGGGGCTAATTTCTTTCGAATGGGTGAAAAAGTCCCCTGGTAGGCTTAGCTCTTCGCCGAGCGCTAATTGCGCTGCAGAGTGACCCGTGTCCGTTTGAAGAGCAGATCGAAGGCCCAAGAGGATGGTTGGTAGTATGTCAACCCATCTCTTGGTGTTGCAAGCCATGATGGAGGCTTTCAAAGCTCTGTGCCATCGCTCAACTTTACCGTTTGCTTGAGGATGGTAAGCTGTGGTGTGATTGTGTTGTGCACCAAGCTTCTTAGACAGCTCTTGGAAGAGCGAGCTTTCGAATTGACGACCCTGGTCCGTGATGATGACTTCAGGTACGCCATAGCAGGCAATCCAGGTGTCGTATAACCTGACAGCTACCGTGGGAGCTGTCATCTCATAGAGAGGAACTGCCTCTGGCCATCGAGTTGCTCTATCGATGATCGTCAACAGATATCTGTGTCCTTTGGATAGGGGTAATGGACCCACCAAGTCTATGGGTATTGTTTTAAACCGCTCCGTTTGTTTGAAAGATTTGAGAGGTGAACGAGTGTGTCTTCCTACTTTGGACTCTTGGCAATTCAGGCAACTGTGAGCCCATTTGTTGCAGTCGGACTTCATCCGAGGCCAAACAAATCTTGATGATACTAATCCAGCAGTGCATTTTGGTCCAGGGTGCGATAGATTGTGCACGCTACTGAATGCCAATTTGCGATACTTTGTCGGCAGGAATGGCCTATTCTTGCCTGTACTAATGTCGCATGTTAGTAAAACATTAGTACCAGGGATTTTCCTTTGTCTCAATTTGAGAACTGTGTCATCGTTCGACAACAGTTCTTGCAATTCTGCATCCCTTAACTGTTCTTTAGCTATTTCAGCATAAGGTAATTGAGACGGTGCCGAGATGGCTTCGATCCTACTAAGAGCATCAGCTGGAGTGTTGAGTTCTCCACTTATATACTGGATGTCCGTAGTCAACTGTCCTATGTAGTCCAATTGTCGAGCTCTTCTCGGGGAAGCTGGTTCTGTCTTTTGCGTGAAGGCATGTGTTAGGGGTTTATGATCTGTATACACAGTGAAACATCTACCCTCTAATTGGTGCCTGAAATGCTTCAATGCAGCGAATATTCCCAGTAACTCCCTGTCGTATGTGCTGTAGTTCTTCTCGGTTTTTGATAGCTTTCTGGAGAAGAAAGCAAGCGGTAACTTCTTGTCATTGTCCTTTTGGTACAGTGTTGCACCAATAGCAAAGTCGGATGCATCAGTTGCGACACACAACGGCAGACTTTCATCTGGGTGAGCTAGTAGAGTTGCATTTGCCAGTGTTTCTTTTATATTTTCGAAGGCTTTTTCAGCTTCTTCTGTCCAGTCGAGTGGAGTTTTATCTTTCTTCTTATTTGTTTTTATTAATGCAAACAACTTACTTTGTTCAGCTGCAGCATTTTTAATGCAACGTCTGTAGAAATTCACCATCCCCAAAAAGCGTCTGAGTTCTGCTACGTTGGAGGTTTCGGGAATTTCAGTATGGGCTCTACCTTGGTCTTCAAAGGGGAAATGCCTTCGGTCGACACTTGATAGCCAAGAAAGTCAATCTTGGATTGTTTGTATAAACTTTTACCAACATTGATGGTAAGTCCAGCAGTGTGTATACGTTGTACGATGGTTCTTACATTCTTCTCGTGCTGTTGCTCACCGCCTTCTGAGCAAATGCATATGTCATCCAAATATGCATAAGCAAACGGCAAATCCATAAACAGTCCATTGATAAACCTTTGTAAAGTTTGTGCAGAATTACGGAGTCCAAACGGCATTCGAAGGTATTCGAATAACCCTAAGGGGGTTATGACCGCTGTCTTTGGGATGTCCTGTTCGGCCATTGGAATTTGTTGGAATGCCCAGTTGATGTCGATTTTTGTGAACATCGTTTTACCCTTCATATTCGCATTGAAGTCCATTATGTTTGGGACTGGATAGCGATCAGGAACTGTTTTGGCATTTAAGGCCCTGTAGTCTCCAACGATTCGCCACTCTCCACTTGCTTTTTTGGTCATGTGGATCGGGGAACTCCATGAGCTTTTTGAGGGGCAGCATATGCCTTCTCCTATTATGCGGTCATAGTATTCCCGTGCTGCTTTGAGTTTATCAGGCAGTAGCCTGCGGGCTCTAGCATGGCAAGACTGTCCTTTAGTTTCTATATAATGAATGGTATCATGTTTATAGGTCGGATGCCTGCGAATCGATGGTTGAGTAACTATAGGATAGTCTGACAGAATCCGTAGGAATTGTTCGTCGACTTTCGTGCAACTGGATATATTGGTGTCCAGTTGGTACGCTAGCGTTTTGCCTTCCACCCATAGACCAGTATTGTTGTCTATGATTTTTCCATTTTTGAGGTCGATGACCAGGCCGTAGTGCGCGAGAAAATCTGCGCCCAGGATCGGAGTTGGTACGTCCGCAATTGTGAAGGACCACGTCATGTCTCTTCGCAAACCAATGCTTACTTTGCTGGATTCTATTCCGTAAGCTGGAAGGTTTTGACCATTCACAGTTTGGAGGTAGTATTTCAGAGGAAATGCCTTTTGGTTCTTGTCTACTGGCAAAATACTCAAGTCAGCGCCTGAGTCTATTAGGTAACGTCTCCTATTTGTCCTGTCCTTGATGAACAGGCGGCGTGAATACTTTTTTGAGGGATCTTCAGCCGCATAGACGACCCCTCTTTCTAGTTTGACGTCTTACCGTATGATTTACCCCACCATTGGCATCTGTTGTTGCACTTGGTGGCCTCTGCGCCAAATCTATTGTGAAAAAAGCAGGATTTATCGTCCCAGTTTTGAGACCGGGGTTAGGGGGACGATGTTCTTCTAGGGGGATTTGGACTCTGACCCCTGGTAGAATTGCTCTTTCGATCTCTAGACCTTGATTTTCTATCGTTATTTCTATTATTTCTCCTACTTTTCGAGCGGTTATTACTTCTACCATTTCTCGGGGTGTTGTTGTTGTTCTTTTTCTTTATTTCGCTAGTCAGCTGAGCTATCTGGGCTCTAAGCTGAGCTAGTTCTCCGGTCTCTGTCAATACTGCACTAATCGAGGATGCTGATCTCGAGTGTTCTAGTACACTATCGGCACTCTTTGCCAAGAAGTCTAGGTCCTCGGAGTTGTTGATTACCGTGGTACCTATAGCTGCTAGACACTGCACAACATGTTGGGGTAGTTGTTTGCAGAACTGGTTTCCAATAACTGACGGTGACACTATATTTTCGGCCTTCTGTCTTAATTTGGCCATGAAGGTGGAGGGTTTGTCATCTCCAATCTTCATTCCCCCCATAACATCATCTATGATTTGGTTTTGAGTTTTACCAAACACATTTCTAATCTTCTTGCAGAACCAACTGTACTTGTCTGCTTCTGCCGGAGGGCATTCCATGATATCCGGAATGCGGCGTATTATTTCTGTGGGCATGCCGCTACAAATGTGTGAGTACTTTTGTTCGTTTTGCAAATTTTCTGTTTTAAAACGGCCTTCGAGGAGAGTTAACCATAATTCCACTTCATTTGGTAGAAATTCCGGAATCTCAATCCTCCACCTTTGGATCACAGGGTTCTGCAGAGTCTGCATCTGCAACAGCTGTAGTAGCTGTGCAAGTACTTCGGGGGTCAGCTGTGGCTGACCGCTTCCACCTGCTCCTGGTTGATTTGATGATGGGTTCAGGCATTATTGTGTGCTGAACTTCTCTGGTATTGTTTTTGGCAAAGGTTCCACCAGACGTTGTTGGTTGTTGGTCTGGGGTCAAAGGGTCGGAGTCTTGGCTCAAAAGACGACCACTTCTGAGGGTGCGAGCTGTCGTCTCGTTCGGATTGACTACAGCTCCCAAATGCAAGGCTTCTGGCCTCCGGATTCGTTTTTGTTTCTCCGGAGTCTCAAAGACTTCAGAGTCTTTGGTCGAAGCTGTAGGAGTTGGCGGATGAGGGCAACTTTGTTCCTCCAGGTCTACTTCTCTTGGTTCCCTTCCCGCAAATATATTTGGAAGGGGGGGTTTGATTTCCCACTTTCAAAGTCTGACCTCTGCTTTGACAGCCAAAGGTGTCTAGGTCTTGTAAAAATATTTGTATTACAAGCGAGTAACTCGCCAGCGCACCACGCCTCTTTTTAGAAATAGCGCAACGCGCCTCCAGACACCCACGACGTAGCCAAAAAATCACGTCGGGGTCACCACTGTGGAATACCTTGTCGTGAGAGATATTCACACTAGAAGGTCTTCAACAGTATTTGCGTGTTCTGCCACTTCATACGATTAAGTATGGGAGAGCCAAATCCTCGGCGAACACTGGCGATTTTTGAGCCAGTTCTGAGAGTTTATATACCGAATTTGGTACACGCACACAGACACACATGCATACGTATGTATACGTAATTATGTCATGCGTTACGTCGTTTCTTGTCTCCGTTGAGATGATAAGAAACGACGCAGTGCGTTTGGTACCGGGTCGTGACATTACCGAGATCGTTATCAGGTAATTGATCTCGGCCCGTACAATGTATCTTACCTGTATGTACATACAGGTACGAACATACAAACGCACCAGTGTAAATTCGTTTAACGTCATAGAGACGATTATTGCCAGCCTTTGGGCGGCGACTGTCGTCGAAGGGTGCGAGCCCCTATAACCTCATACGAGTAATGTCCCCACATATTATTTTATAGATTTTTTTCTTTGTGAATTTTAATTTTTAATGCAGCCCTCACCTTTTGCTTGTCTCCAAATTCTTCACACTTGGTAAAAAAATAGCCCACTTTATACACTTGTTATACTATATACTATTTTGCAATGAGTATAAGGAATCCTATGTTTGATCAATGTTGAATTTCTATTGCTACAGAGAGAATTTTTAAGAAAAAAAATTTATATAAAAAAAATACAAGACATAATATATAAAGTTCTGTGAGAAACTGAGAAACCAATTAGGCATGAGAAAAAGATTTGTTGAGTGAGACAAAGAATTAAGGAGTTAGAAAAAGAATTAGGGAGTGAGAAAAAGAAATTAAGGTGTGAGAAAATAAAGAGTTCTGAAATTGGCCACTTTCATCTTATCATATGTGCCTCAAAATCACAGCATTTCATAGGGGAGACTGGGGTACCATGGAACAAGCATATCATGGACCAAACTGACTTCACTTTAATTTTTGGACAAACTGGTGCCATAGCAATATGCATTATATACCTGCTAAATACTTCATTTATTTACTATCGGTATCCAGTTTGTCGTTCAAAAGTTATTGCAATATTTATCAAAATTATACCAAAAGTAAAATGTTGATAACTCCCAAAAAGTGTGACCAATAGGAGAGAAGTTGAGCATTCAAATTTTTGGATATTTTTCAAAGAAGTTTGATAGTCAATAATTAATTATTCAGTGTTACCAATACTCAAAAACACTTAGATCAAATACAATATTAAGTTATAGTAAGAAGGTAAACCTAGTGTGTTATGGGGTAAATTTCCTGGTGTACTATGGAACATACTAAAAATACTTTTCAATTTTTTGAAAATAATTTTCAGAATTATTAAAACTGCACAAAAATATGAATCTTTAGATCTTTAGAAAGTTGAAGATACTGTGAAAGATGTCTTAATTTACAAATTCACGAGGTAAGTGTCATAGTTGAAAAATAAATAAATTTTCCTAATAATAATTATATTATTACAATTTTTCAAATAGAAGATATCATCTGTTATCTAAATATAAATACTTCTAGATGTAATGCACTCAATTAATTAAATTTTTTGGATTAAAAATATTTTTTTCATATGGGATTTAACATGTACCATGGTACATTGTGGTAGTGTACCATAAAACAAAAAAGGTTACCCCCTTTAAGATGGAATTAGTAAAAAACTATCATATGTTAAATTTTTTTTGATTTTGTTTTGTAGATAAAGGTTTGTTATTTTCAAATTTATTAGTCTCAAATTTCTAACTCAATTTTAGCTCACATCAGAGACAAAAAAGAAAAAGTGTTCTATGGTACCCCTACCTCCCCTACTCATGTTGCAGAAAAATATTGAACTATTCTAAAATCTTATTTCTCCAACAAGATCCAAGTTAAAACGTTTTGTCATGGAATTAGACGGAACTGATGTAGTATAAGCCAATATCTACACAATAAAGGAAAAGTGCATAGACTTCAATAATTTCAGTCCCCAAATCTTGCTGAAGGAATTTTATAAATTTTTTTGTTTGGAGGAAGGGCAATTTTTATCGTTTTTTATTAGGTACATTAACACGTAGTTAATAATATTATTGTACATCTAGGATGGAGACATGAAATTTAAGTTATTAATACGGCTAAGGCACCGCCCTGTCATCAGATATTATGATTTTATGATCTAAAAAATTTTTATGTTATCATACCTGTTATGATATGGCCAGCTGTTTCAAAACGAGACCAGCTACGTCGGCAACACGAGTCACAAATGATGCGAAATTCTAATTTCTACAACCGACAAATACGTATACGAGTGCCCTCCACTGTCTGATTATTAAACCTGTCAAAAGCTTTACTTATAATTTATCGTTTAGTACGAAATTTTTTTTCTCGTTTCTTGCATCGAGTTATCTTAATTTGATCACGAATTTTTTTTCTTTCTTTCATAAACTACTGTGTTTTCCCAGCGTGTAAAGTACCAATATGTACCTATGTACAATGTGAATTACGTGTTTTAAATCGTAATAAAATTACTATCATCGTTACGGTTGAGTTAGTCGTTCACTGGTTTTTTTAGTTCATCTGAAAGATTAAATTTAAGATGAGTGCACTTCGATACGGTGATAATTTGTAGAGCTTTTATAAAGACGTCGGCCAGCATAGCCAGATTTCGAACTTTAAAAACTGGACTTTACCAAATTCGTTGAATCAAATTCATTTTTCCATTGACGTAGGTATTGAGAAATAGTTAAATAAAACCTAATTAAAATAGATGTTTTGTTGTAAACACTCTTGGGTTAATTAAATTATTTTTCAATCGTGTAAAAATCCAAAAGATAGGTATATATAGAGTGTCTTCCGCAATTAAATCAGTTTTAATTTAGGTATTATTATAAATGACTGATCAAGAGGAGGGCCTGGCCGCACGAGGGGATTTGGAGGTTGAACCCTCCCATGACTCCGAAAAATGAGCAAAATTAGTACCAAGTAATCTCCGTTTTATTTTTAATTAAGAATAATGCGACCATATTAGGTCTGCCCCTGCAATTCTGCCACCATTGAATTTATTTTCAGAAAAATCTCGCCGTTTACTATTTTAAAAAATGTATAAAAGTATTAATTTCAAATTAACTTGTTCAATTTTCATTTTCAAACTTTTTTAAATAATTTGTCTTACGAGGAGGAAAGGTCCATATCTTAGAAGGAAATTTTAAAAAAAAAATCCCAAGGTGTGACTTTCAGGGAGTTCATAAAATAAAATAAAATAAAAATTTTACTTTACGCTTAGGTAGCAAAAAACAAAACGCCATGCTTGAGAAAATCTTGCTGCTGGCCCTGATCAGGCATGCTCAGTAACTTTATACTGAATTTTTTTGGAGGAAGAAAAAGAAAATGTAAATAATAGAAAATTATCCAACTTGAGAACTTATAATTGATTGTATTCAACACACACACACAAAAATTAATTTTGTTGTTTCCAGCGAAACAACGAATTCATTGTTACCAGCTGTAAAAATAGAATAATATGAACCACATTTTAATGATTCAGTCCGCTTGCTTATGGGCACTGAAGAGTACTTTTTTTTTTCAATAGGGCAATGTCATTTACGTCACAATTTTTGTCAGTAATCTCACTAGCTGGCTAAATATTCATTGACCAATTTTTTATTTTTTTAAAAATAATGCTCTTAAATTTCATATTGTCTAATATTTTGTCAGCAGCTAACAAATTTCATACAGTCATAACATATCATTAATGCGTATAAATTTTCAGACAATTAATGTAACCATGAAAATTTATAATTCTTTTTTTCGACCTACTTTTTTTTAGCAAGGCTTGCTGCGCCATAGTTTTTTTTTTTCATTTTAGTTTGAAACAAACAAAAATTAATGCCACTTTTACCTAAAACTTTTTACGTTTTTATGATTAACATGTTCCACATATCTTTGTTTGTTAGAAATGTTCGTAGACATAAACCAGATTTTATTTTTGAAATAATGATGCGAACCGATGTTTCTATCTGTCATAATTTTGGAACTGCGAATTTTTAAAAGTGCACATCCGAATTGTTACGAAAAAAAAAAAAATTTCGTTTTACTCAGCACCTGTTGATGTGAGAGTATGCATACTGTCATACATATTTGTGACTTATGTTGCGTTATGTACCACTACTTGGTGGTGAACTCGGTGCCAAAAAACCTTTAGGGAAACTACTTTATAAAATTAATAGTACATTCCAAGAAATATTTTGATCAATATTAAAGGAAACAATTTTGTTCGTTTCATTTGTTCCATTTTTTATATTAATTTGAAATTTCAAATGGTACGAGGATCGCATTTTGTTTTTTTTTTTAACAATGCTAAAACATTGTTGTTGGAAAGTATTTATGATCAGTACAAATGTTTTTTTTTTTTTTTTTTTTATTTAGGACGATTTGATTTTTGCTACTGTTTCTGCGTTTTGGACGTGTGAAGGAATTTTCTTCGCATGAGAACAATACTCAACGATGAAATTTCAAATTTATCAGTAGATAACAGCATTTATAAATATCGATATTTTCAAAGGAAAATATGGATTCTTAGGTATCAATATGTGTTGATATTTTTGACAACGCTAGTACTTAAATACTGACCATAAGTTCCAGTTTCATAAAAATTAATGTAAAATTGGGCTGCTGGACACTAGAATAACCTATCTGTAGTTATTTTTCAATAGAGTGGAAAAGGTTTTATTGTCTGGTGGCGTTGTCAAAAGTATCGATATCTTTCTTCGGAAATATAAATATTTGTAAGTTATAACTAAATTACTGAACCTACTGAAGAAGTGAAGAAGATTTGCAGTTAGTGCAGTAAATGTATTGAAAAAATATCGATACGAAAAATTGTCGATATCTGACACCACTTTTTGCCATGAGATATTAAACTTTTTTTTTCCATTCAAGATAAGTCCCCGGCTAATATTCAGGAGCATTAATAACTACGTAGGAATCTATCGATCTTTAACCTTTAAATTAGACTAAATAAAACACTGTATTATAAATCGTTAAATTATCGCATTTACTGTACTTATTTTGTATGCGAAATAAGCTTATATTGTAAGTATAATTTTAAGTAAAATCTAAGTACTAAGTAACACTGATAAAAATTTATTTTTCTAATTATGCATGCTTTTGAACATTGACACCTCCAATTGCCCCTGAGCACTATAATTCTTGAGTTTTCTTCTTGCTCAGAAATTTTCTTCATAAGCAGGATACATGATAATAGGTATTTTTGTTCAATAAACTAGTTTTTACCTCCCCCTTTTTTTCTCTCTCAAAAATTCATGTTTTGAACATTGATATCCCATCTTTAGGCTATGTGCACACTCTTAGCTTACTAAAATCTGTTTTATAAAAATTTCTCTAAAAAAATAGAGATTGTAATTTTTATAAATATTTTTCCTAAGTATGCTTTTAAATATATACACAATAGATATTATTCAGTTTTTGGTATCTATTTGAAAAAAAAAAAAAAACTGTCTTTATGTGTTACAATGCTATTACAGAAAATGTTAAAAAAACTGACAAAAATTGTTTTTATCATATTACAATATTGAATATTGGGGCAATATATCCACCAAAATAGTTTGATAGATTAAATGAAGAGATAAGTTAAACAAGTAATTAACAGAAAACACTTCAGTACCGCACCAAGTAGCAGTCTATTATATAGAGAATAACAAAAGATATGTTAACTCTAAGACATATCAAGAGAATTACTAATCGCGGTATAATAATAAAATTTTAATAATAAATATGTGACAGTGGATTTCATAGATGCTAAATTTTAAAAAATTGACGAGCAAATAAGAAAGTGTCATCAAATACTTCTTTTTTTTTTGCCCTTCCTTTGAAGGAATGCTGGCTACGCCGCTGACTGGAAATCTCAGTTTGTACGAATAATTTTAAAGAGGCTTAATGTGTTAGAAATTTAAAAAATAATACAATTACGGTCAAACGAGAATAATTTTTGAGTAAATATGAAAATTTTTTTCAACCTACAATATCTATATTTGATTCGTATGATATCCTTTGACGTCTGCACCAATTTCTTTCGAAATAATTGACTAATAATAAAAAAACTGTATTAACGAAAATTACAATACTTAGGTGTTAGGTAAGTGAATAATTATTCGAAATTTTGAATTACCGTACCATTCGTAGAAGAGGTGCCGCAGTATATTCATCTTTTTTCGACTCGATCAACTCGTAACTCGTTAAATTATTACTTATTTCTCTTGCCACGATTGAAACCGAATGAAAAAATTACAAATAAAGGTACTCATCAGATTACAACTGATAAGCAGTATGCACATTTTTGTCTCTCTCGTATGATAACATTGTAACAGACGAAACCAATGGTGAACAAAAAAAAAAAAAAAAAAAATTGGTAGTGTATGCACCAGAATTAATTACATCGGATCGAATAACCGATGCGAACCATTTATTGTTCAGTACAGAATGAATGTACATTTTATTCACTTCACCACATACAATATTGACTCGAACGTACGAAAGTGCGATTATGAAAATCGTGTAAAATATTCAAAATTGTACCTACTTCTCAAATCGGATCAATACCTAATTCATCATATCCAGTCTATGCTTATTATATCTAAATTAAAAATTTTGGGTGAAGTAGTGGTAATCTACCTTGTACGCTCCTAATTAGCATTCCTGTACATGGGGCACAGATATGGAGGTACCGGTATATCCTCCATTGTTTCATAATACATTCTTTTCCAATTTTCTGATAATTTTCCTTCATAAACCAAGACAGGAGTTTGCAGAAAATGTATAAAGAATGTAAAATATATAGGGTTGAAATAAAAAATGAGTAATATCGAATATTTTTAAGTAGGTTTGCTACGAAAATGTACGCATTAAATTTGTGCTCGTGGAAGGACCCTGGGGTGGGAGTAAATAAATTTTTTGTTTCATTATCCAAGAAAAATTTTGGCTTTATTTTTAAAAATTCGTTGGTATTTTTATACGTATATGTATGTGTATGTACCTATGTACGTGGCAATTCTTGTTAACACGGTACAGAACGTAGATAATTTCAGTTCGATAGTCGCAAAATTTAAACCGAACATTAATACTAAATCAAGAACAAGATTATTGAAATATGGTGTTGATTGGTCTTATGGCACGTCTGGCAGGTTCCATTATGTAGCATGTTTGGTAGTTTAATGCCTCTAAAATGAGCAATGTTGGAGCAATAGATACAAAATTTGAAATGTAGACATTAATTTAAAACTATTCTAATATGTTTTCAAATTTGGTTGCGATGACTTTATGGTTCATGCCCTGGGACTGTTGCAGTGATTACACTCTGTTAAGGTTGCAATTCTTGTCCAATTGTCGCGAAACTCTGTGCGAATATTACCTTTCTCACAAGGACTAGATCTAAAATTTCGGTACGTACGTCTAATTCGTAGTTTTTTAACGAGTATATGAAATGAATTAATTGTTTTGGGCAAAAAGTACTTTAGTAATTATCCGCATACACGCCATTCAAACTCTCAAAATTATTTATGAAGTAGGTATAACTTGAATATCCTATACCTAATTTCCCGTTAGAATGTTCCAATCTTATTGTAACCTCGAAATTTTGGTGGTAAAACATGAGGAAAGTATACGCATAAAAAATATTGATACTCCCGTGGAAAGTATCGACATTTTTCCCGCCACTACTATTTTACGAGTCCATCCTGTCGTAATATATGACAATGGGTGAGAGTACAATGGATTTTATTGGTTGTACATTTGGCTACAAATAGAATACAAACCTTTCACGTCAAAAAATTCAAAATTTGCGCGTTTGAAGAGACAACTGTTTCATCGGTTATTCCAAAGTATGCTTTTTCATAGGAAGTGGAAGGGGGCAGACGCAAAAACTTTTAACGGTGATACATTTGGATAAAAATCAAAAGGATCACATCGAACTAAAAAAAGTTAAATTTTGAACATAGAGCAGGGCAGTGAAATAGTTTCCCTTATTTGAGGTGCATTTTTTGGTAGGAAATAAAAGGGTAGGGGAGACCGGGGTAGGTTGTCACAAAATTTACTCTTAGCTCATTTTCTCTCATTCCAATTTTTTTTTTTTTCGAACGAAACTAACAGCGTATGAAACTTCATAGTATACTCTATGAATGATGTGAGTTTCAAAAATATCAAAGAATTTAAACTTTTTCAAAATGCAAGTTGAAAAATTTATTTTTTTTGTTACAACTATTCCACCCCATGGGGTAGGTTGTATCACACCTCAGGGATGGTTGTAACATAAACGGGGTTGGTTGTAACATGTCTTAAAATTAGTTATATCAAGTCAACAAGATGTTACTAAAAAATTTAAAATTTGAAAGTTTTATTCAGACAAATAGGATTTATTCAAATTGCAATTTTTATAACTAAAAAATTTCAAATCATTACCACTGACACATTTTATTTGTGCCCACTTCTTGTAACTTAAGCACTGAATCCACTGATTCCCCGCTTGACTATCGCAATATGGTTTCATACACGTTAAGCAAAGGCACTAAATTTTCTCTCTCCACTGATGTGATATAACCAACTTGTTTCAAACCTTTTCGAGCTATGATTTTATTAGGTTTCTGTACTGTTATTACTCCTGTTTTATCCACATTCCATATGTCTTGGGGAGCAAAATTATATGTTTCAATAGCATTTTTCACATTTTGAAAAAACTCATCAACAGTAGTCTTATTAAAAGCTGTTATATGTGCCAAACTAGTTGCTTCTGGCGTACAAAAAGATAAATCCTCATTCCTCTTCATGAAATATAAATACCAGTCTTCCCCAGCTTTTGATCGAGTTTTCCAGAATTCAGGTATATTTTTTTCATGATTAGCAGTAGCTAATTTATAGGCAAACTTCCTCACATCATGTGGAGAAAATCCCATATAAATGTTCGAGGCTTTTTCGATATAATGGATCAGTTCACTTTGAGTTTCATCTGATAACATAGCTTGATTTCTTCAGTAACCAATAAATATTTTTATTGGCTCAGTACCATTAATCTAATAATGTACAAATCATTTATATGCATGTTAATATTCATTAACTAGTTACCTATTTAAAATTCAATAAAATTATAATTTATTTTGCCAAGAATCATACCTCTGAATCTCTAAACTTTTACAGTAACGCCTTAATGTTTAGTAATTCAGACCAGGTGTCTTAGCTGCTTGTTGTATTGATAAACCCATTTTATTGACCTTTCTCACAGCTTCGAGCATTTCTTTTTTCAAAGCACATCCATGATCAGTTTTTTTATTCCAGTTTCAAACCATTAGGTATAAAAATTTTATTAAAATGAATAAATTTGAGAAATATACATGTCAATATAGTGTTACAACCATCCCCATTGTCATCTGTTACAACCATTCCCACAGGATCATTTGATAATCAAGATCTTTTTTTTTCTACAAAACTTTGAAAATTAGTTACAACTGAATTACGGGTATATTTAGGAAGGTTATATATTTAATTTTTGTGTAAAACAATCGCTGATTTCTGTTTTTCAAACCACTAAGAAAAGAAAATTTTTTTCTTAAAAAATTTACTTTCAATGTTGAAAAATGCGTTTGTGATAATAATTCCACAAATACGAAATCTGTAGATGTGAAACTTCGTTTTAGGTGTGTTTTCACATCTTAGTACCCGTATATGCCATTAGAAGTGATAAAATCAACACTGTTTTTAAAATATTGTGACTGTTACAACCATCCCGGTGTTACAACCATACCCGGTCTCCCCTACCTACCAACAGTTTTGATGCAGTGTTATGATTAAGTACTAAACGAATACGATCGATTCAGTTCAAAAAATTTCCGAAAAGTTCAATTAGGGGCTACCATTTCCCCAGCACCACGTCATGTATGACGATGGGAAGGGATACAAACGACTGCATCGGTGGTACATTTGGGTATAAATGGAATACAAACCTTGAAATTCGTGCATTTGCGGGGCCACTATTTCTACAGGCCTCCCACAGAACTTTCTTCAATATAGGGAGATGGGACGAGTTGCAAATAATTTCAAAGGTGGTACATTTGAGAGCAAAAAGAGTACAATCTTTTCATTTAAACATTTTGAATTTTGGGATAGTTTGGGGGGCCAAGGAAATGGACCACCTTTATGCAACCAATTTCCTACTTTTTGAAAACCTACTTTTTCTAACGGAGCTGCACCTGGCTGTAGCCGCAGCTGGTTGCTGTCGTAAATTAATTTTTTTCAGCAATACAGAAAGAAGTGACAAAAGAAAATGCAATCAATAATATCAGATAAATCCACTGCGGCAACTGATATTATCAAAGGATGGGGTCAAAAATTGAGGAGGGGTGAGGGCCTCCAAAGTGAGGACCGAGAGGGGCCTTGAGGCGGCCCAATCCGAATTTAGGTTTTTGCCTGAGAATTAAATGGTTTAGCAGACATAATCGTGTAGTTTTTTTAAAGCAATTAATTCGATGGAGCAGTATGATCAACTATGATAATAATTATCATTTTTTGT
The DNA here is from genome assembly GCA_011428145.1 of Ericerus pela. NCBI lineage: Eukaryota > Metazoa > Arthropoda > Insecta > Hemiptera > Coccidae > Ericerus > Ericerus pela. Next base: position 1,294,877 of record WOFM01000637.1, on the reverse strand, counting down.
CAGCTTTAAAAATTTTTTTTTTCTGTCATACTCAATACTTAGCTCTAAATTCTCCAAAAAATATATCAACTTTTTGGAAATATTCCCAAATATAGATAAATACCATAGACAGATGCATAAATAATCAAATATAGATAGATATTGCAGCCTTTTAGACGGAATTAGCTGGAGGAAAGTAGTCCTAGGTGAACATAGACTACATACCTAACTTATTTTAAAAAAAATTAAGGTATATCTGTATATAACACCCTGTGTTCGTATCATTATCAGTAATGCGACGTAAATATTAATTTATTTAATTGGTTTCAGCTAAATAGAAAAAAAAATCGTCCTGTAGGTATAGAATTTTATATAATATTGAACACAATTAACATTTTTACAAAAATATAACACTTTTAAAAACGGTGAAGTAGGATTTTTCGTATACATTCGATCGTCTGCCACCATACACGGTTTTCAATTTGACACTTATACAACAGTCACACAGCCAAACCAAAATGGCATCGTAATGTATATCATCCATTTTGCTGGTGCTCGGTGCGATGAGAGACTTCAGGTCACGATAGACGACGACCTACCACCACATCCATCTCAGACCCCTCAAAAATCGTCGGCGAAGCTAACCAGCAAAAATGAGAGTGTTACTATCTACCCACTACTTGTGAAACACACTGAAGGTGGACACTTGAAGTGAACTACCTCACCGAGACACCTTAATAGGAGTTTAATGATGGAAACCAGAACGAAACACTCAGTTCGTGTTTATAGTGTGTGTTTTTTGAATGGGGAGGAAGCGATCGGCCCCCATAGGCCCCCTTCTACCGCCGACACCCAACACGACCGCAAATTCGAAATTAATTTACTTCGTTTCGATTTATTCGAAAATGACCACCGCAGCGAAAGGAATTAGGCATTTCGTCGCAGGCGTCGCCTAATTTCAAAAACGTGTCGGCGCCTGCGCACTACCTACGTTCCTTTTTCTTCGTTAAAAATTTGCAATTAATTTCCTCCAACGTCTTGCCCACCACCTCGGGTGAGAACAGGTACACGTACAGGGCGCCAAGCACGCTCATCGCCGAGTACACGCAGTAGACGTAGGCGCCCAGCGCCAGGCACAGGTACGGATACACCTTGTTGGAGGAGGCGGCCGACAAACTGGCGCTTATGTCCGTCAGACTGGCGAATCCTTTGGCGTCGGCCGGAAAAATGTCGCCCGACGAGGCGGAAACCGGTCCCAAAATCATGCCGAACAGGAACGCCAACAGCGTGACGGACGCGATGCGCACGAACACCAGACCGGCGCTCGGCTCCATGTTGTAGGCGCAGGTGAGCGCCACCAGCCCGACGACGGCGGCCACGTTCGAGGCGATTACCATCTTTTTGAGGCCGAAACGCGGTAACGTGACGCTGGAGAGTACGCTTCCGGCGCACATGAACAGGCCGCACACGATGCTGTACTTGTTCGAGCTGGACGCTTGGTAGCGCGCAGACGTTGCGTCCGGTGCGGCCGTGGCGACGGCCGCGGCTACGGCGGCGGTAGTGCCGCTCGTATTGTTGCCGGGCTGCGGCTGCGGCCGAAGGTGGTCGACGGCGATGGCGACGGCCAGCGCCTGCGCCGGCATCGGCGCCGTTCTGTGGTGCACTCCAGGCACGTGGCCGTCGATGATGTCGATCATGTAGGTGGTGCAGGTCGACATGCCGGAGAACGGCAGCAAAAATCCGGCCATCGACAGGACGAGCAGCGGTTTGTAGACGTCTTTGCGCGCGACTTTGGCGAGGGTGGCGTAGAGGTGCGACCAGCTGAGAGGGGCGGCGTTCTTCTGCTGCGCCCACAGGTACGCGTCGTCGGTGCACTCGTGGAGGGTGGGCTGCCTGATGCCAAGCCTGCGTTCGGCGCGCCTGGCGTCGCTGACGCGGCCCCGGCTGTGCAGCCACGACGGACTTTCGGGTATGGCGCAGACGAACACTAGCAGCATGACGATGCTCAGCGTCAGCGGTACGACGCACACCTGACGGTAGTCGAGCATATTGGCCATGACCAGCATGGCGGTGGTGCCCAGCGACGAGCTGAGGCCGACCCACGTGAGAAAGGTGTTGCGCAGCCGAATGCTGTTGACCATCACGCACTCGCCGGCGTACACCTGGCACGGATAGAATACGGCTCCGGCCGACAGGCCGTTCAGTGCCTGGCCCAGCAGCTTGTGCGCCACGCTTTGGCTGCAGTAGAGTAACGACCAGCCGGCGATACTCGGCAGAATGCACACCAGAAGGGCGGTCCGGCGACCCAGCGAATCGATGATCACGCCCACCAGTACGCTGCTGATTGGCGCTACGTAAACGGCCAGTGAACCTGCGATTTGAAGAGGGCCACGAAAAATTAGAATATTTTGGCAACGGCTCCGCTTTATTACTGGCAGTTTGCTCGTCAACGGCGTATTAAAATTTGACCTCGCAACAGGGTTGGGCGGGGGTGATGATGAAAATTATTCGTTTCGTGAGAAAAGAAAAACGATTGATACAGTTTTCCCGATCTGACCTGATATTTTTTTTTTATGTAGGTACCTATATTCTATAGGCAAGGACTAGCCGGAATTATTTCACAATTTGTTGCCATAATAATTATTTCGCCTATATTTTTCCTTATATTTGATGCGCATGCGCCACTACCCATATAGCCACCCATAGACACGAAAGAAAAAAATATTCGTTGCTTCGGCTGAAACAACGAATTCTATACAGTGTTACCTATATGTCGGAAAAAATTCAGGGCTGGCACGAGCCAAAGCGCCGTAAAGCAGCACCTCAGGTCTTCTAATTAGGTATATAAAAGTGAATGTTTGTCTGTGTATCTGTCTGTCTGAATGCCTGTGTCGGTTGATTAGAGTTTCTGAGAAGACTGGAAAACAAAAATGTTCGACTTTGAATATTTGCAAAAAGAAGTAAGGTCCGTAATTTTAAATCTTAGTATTTCCAGATCTAGTCGTGTTTTTAACAAGAATAGTTCGGGCAAAAATTATGATATTTTTCGCTTCTTTGCAATAATTTCTGAAATATCAACGAGTTGATTACCTACTTGTAATTAGTGTATAATTTTTTCAAAAAATAATTTTCCAGGAAACGTTAATTATTCTGCAGATTATTCGATAGTTTAAAAATAGGCGATAAATAATATAACATAAATCGAATTTTCTCGTTCGTTCTAATTTATTGTGTTACCCAATTAAGATAAAATGCCTAATGCTAGATCAAATTGTCATTATCGCCTAATTTCCATTCGTTAATCAGAGAGTTAAATTATTATTGAAAACTAAATGTGAAAGAGTCGGTGTAACTTGTTTAGGTACAGAGGGTACTTTAATAGCTGATAATGGATAGGTACCTACTTCATCATTTTTCTCCCAACAGCAATAAAGTCGAAGATGAGAAAACTGTTCGATAATTTACTTTCCTAGGGAGACTCGGGCAAAAGTAACCAATGGGCAAGAGTAACTACCTCGATTATGCCCTTGGTAATTGCCAAATTAATACACCAACATTGATGGACGATTGTTACCAAAGTCGCCATTGTTTTGAAAAATACCAGTGTCAGTTTTGCATTTTTTTTTTGACCGTGATTTTGATAAGTTAGTTTTCAATGCCAATTATTCGCAAAATCGCATTATTTAAAATGACATCATTTTCTCTCATATGAATGTACTTACAGAGATGAGGACGATTGTAAATTATCAGAAATTCCATCTATTTTGAGAAAAACGATAGTCTTTAGTAAATTTACAGATCTTTTGGAATGAAATTTCCAACTCTGTAAGAAGTGTGCTCTTGGTAAGACGGAGCCTTGCAAAAAGAACCAGCATACAAATCTTGGCACATAATAAATAAAATTCTTTTTACAATTTTTTTCTGTACAAATTCGTTAATAATTTATTATAAAAGACCTTCGAACCTAGGCGAATGGGCAACCCTTTGACTATATAGCTTATGGACTGCTAGAACTAATAAAATCTTGAAGCCGAACACTGCAGGCGTTACTTTTTGAAAAAGGTACTTTATGTGAAAACTGAATTTGTATCAGGTAGAATATCGTGAATTTTATATTTAGACCTAATTATTTTGTTCCGTAATTCTTACTTTTTTTTTATACAGAACGTTTTAATGCAAATGGGATTAAATGTTATTACTGTCGATGGAAAACTAATCAAAGAATTACGTACTTATATATTGAAATGTCACGCTTGTTAGAAAACAACTGCTAATATAAGAAAAATCTTCTCCCAATACATAACAATTGTTTTGTTATGTGTAGGTTCATAAATGTTCATACTGTAGCAGACAATTTCAGAGTGTTTGTGGTTTATCATATCATGCTCAAAAATCTCATGGAGTTACTTCTTCACAGGCAAGTATCATAAAATATAGTTGAGTGAAAGAATCATGGAAGTATGTAAAATTAATTCGTTGACAAATTAAGGGCTACACACGAATTAATGCCTTGTGTTTAAGAACATTGATTCGCCGATAAATTGAAAAGAATTCATCGACAAATCAGTCATTATTACTCACGAATCAAATGGAATTTGTCGACAAATTCTATTCGATTTGTGTGCATTTAATAACATTGATTTGTCGATGACTTAAAGCTCTTAAATGCACACAAATTCCATTCGATTTGCAAATATAATTTTAATTACTAAATTAACGAATTATAAAAATTAATTTTTTTCTAGCCAGAATTGGAAATTCATAATCACCATCACGTATCACCAAAGGTCGTTTTTTGTAAAAAGAACGCCTGTTAACAGTGGCTTCAGCGGTCTTCCATTTAACCCTATGTATTTCTTATCAGTTCTAGCAGTCCATAAGCTATATAGTCAAAGGGACAACCCATCAAATGAGTGCAGCTATGAACCTGTTTATAGAGAAAAAAGTGAAATATACTGCGTGATAAGAGTTGTACGCTGGTTCTTTTTGCCTGACTCCTTTTGCTCAAGAGTACACTCCTTATAAAGCTCAAAAATTTATTCAAAAAGTTTCAAAAATTTGTCAAAAACAGTTGTTTTATTTCTAATAAACATTTCTTTTTGAAAATATAAGAAAAAAAAATGATTTAGTCCAGGAAAATTGGATTATTTGATAGTGGTTTCTTTTGGCCAGGGTTTTTTGAGAGAACAAAAAAACAAACCCTTTGGAATGTTGATTTTTAGCAGTTTAAATGACGTTTTAATCGAAAAAGTGGGATTTATTGTGAATGAAATTTGTTCCTAGTTTCTAGAAACACCTTTTTCAGTTTAATATCGTGGTTACTGTTTGCATGCAATCTTAGATCGAACAAAATTGGTTCCGGCTGTCCTTGTCTCTCACCTGTTCGTCGAATTTGTTTGAAACCTTCCGTATCTATCATGGGTATACATCTAGCTCTGAACTTGCTCATTGTTTTTCGTTGAATTTTTATTTTACGAAGTAAAATAAATAATTCTAAGACCAACTTCACGCATCAATGAAACTTGATTTGCAGCCCGGTGTTGATGGTTGAACGGGATTTTTTTATTTCTTTTATTCACCAACAAACTTAAATTTATGAAAAGATAACGACGAAAAAGAATAAAAATCGACGCTTCAGTGAAGTTTTACATTCAAATGTGTAACGAGCTTGGTTTTCTCAGTTTCCCAGTTTTTCTCAAGAAAATCATATTTTAATGAAGTACCGAAAAATACCCCGCTAAACAATAAATTAAAAAAATAAAATAAACTTATGATACCATATTAGGACGAACCCAAGCTGTGATAATTAAAATTTTATTGGTAGGCTTAATTATCACACCCTGGAAGTGATTTTAATATTAATACAGAATTTTAACACTGTACCAAGAAACATTTTGTGTATTGTTTTCGTTATATTTATATATATTTTCATTCTCTGAAAAAATAGGCTATAGGCTTACTACGATAGAAAAAAGAATTCTAACATTAATTGGCAAAAAATTTTATCGTTAATTTGTAAGAACATTTTGGGAGACACAAATTTTAAGGTTATTAACAGTGTGCGGTTCAATTTGAACAAAATTATTCAGGCCATGGTAGATTCAGAGGGAAATGGGGAAATTTCTGCCCCCCGAAAATGTAAAATGAAAAGAAAAAGGAAAATTTATTGGAAAAAAAGTATGGCCACAGAATCTGGATAAAGACCCTTAAAAATTTGTCGAAAAACAAAAAAAAAAAGGCTCAACTCTACAAATTATTTGTTTTTTTGCCTCACCCCCAAAATGACACTTTGAATTCTCCACTAGTTGCAGGATTATAACGTTACTGGTCAGTTCCAACGAAATATTTGACCAACCACCATGCATTCCGGAGATAATCTCGAGTTACGTTATTGCTGAAAAATATTTTTCCAACACCATTCCCCCCCCCAATTATGCTTTGGCTATATCACTAATTGTAATGTTTCAATTTTCAATTTATAACGTAATGAGTGAGATTGGTTTTGACAGATACCTACCTAATTTCACAGAAAACATGAGAATTTCAATCGAAATTTTTCATTTGCCTTATTGGTGTGAAAAATAAAGGTTCAAATTTAAAAAGTACATTCATTCAATCGCATTTGCTGAAGGCACTCGACATAATATTGATTAGAGTAGCCTTTACAACTCTTCTTAATAGGAATTTCGAGAGGTTATAGTAGGTATAATTTAGTTTGTTTTCGCTTTTCTATTCCTCGACATAAGTGGCTTGAAAATTAAAATTCTAATTTGAAAGTAGGCTCTACTTTTATACATACCAAACCATGAAGCATCGTCCACATTCAGATCCATTTGAGGTAGCGCTACAGTCGGATATGCTAGATTCAATCCGTAGAGAAATGATGGCGATACAAGAATCAGCCCCAACATGATCTGCATTTAGCAAATAAAACACATATATTTTAGGATGTTAAGGTAGGTTACAACAATACAAACGAACTGCACATATTATGAAAATATTCAAATTTATCGAAGACCATCTGTCCGCACATGTAAAATCTATATACTATATTAATCTATATATCAGTAGGCTAGCAGGTTTTTCTCACTCCTTTTTTCTTCCAAACGGGACCAATTTTACCTGTGTGTCAATAAAATAGGTCCAGTAGTTCCAAAAAAAAAAAGGAGTACAAAAAAAACTACTTGCCTATTAATAAACAGATACGGGTCTCATTTAAAATAGTTCCAAGTGTAGATGTCTAGAGTCCAATTAAAACAAAAAAAAAAAATTGCTTAAAATGTTAAAATAAGAGCGAAAGGCGCCCATAGACTAAAAATCCATGTGCATGAAATTGATTATTGGCTAAAAAACGTTGTTTTTCATTGATGTAACTGTAAATTTTATGTAAGGAGAAAATAGGAGGGCAGAATTTAATATTAAAAAAAAATGGTTGGAAGAGTAGCAACATAGGTGGAAAAAGTAAAGACACTCACAGACTAATAATCCATGGGCCAGAAACTGATTTTTGAGTAAACAAGTTGTTCAATGACATACTGAACTTTAAATTTCATTTTAGGAGGGAGCAAAAGAGGAAGGGAGTATCTGTAACGTATATTTTTGTCTATTTTTAATTATGACAAACAATACTTCGTTAACACTGTTTCAAATACCAAAAATATAAGTACTCGATGATAACCTAAACATCCCATTACACTTTTTGTAAACAATATAAAATTTACCCATCCGAAACGTCCCTCACTTAGTCTATTCACCATATTCAATCGCATACACCATATACCCTGAATGGGTATATAAACCCTAACAACGATACAATCAATGTTCAGTTTAATTTCTAAATTATTACGTTTACTTACTGTATAGAAATGTCTTGTCTAAAGGGCTTATCCCAATATCTAATTACTTATATGTGAAACTGTTAAATTCGTAGTAAAAGTGTTTGAAATATTAACCATGTTGAATATTCTAGTCTCATTCAAAGTTAAGGTCTACAATAGTCTGTGGACACTTAAACCATTATTTTAAAATATAAAAGAAATATTAAAAGAATATTTCTTCGTATGGTGTAACACTGAAAGTTGTTCTAAATCAATACATTACTACTTTTTTTGGCCGTTACAGTTTCTAATTTAAAAAAACACAATAATTAACTACTGTTTTTCAGTAACATATCTTGTGTTTAACATGGCAAAACAAAGCCGACTTAAAAACTTTTAGGGAGGGAAAAATTTCACTTATATTGACTCTATACACCAATAAAGAGCAAGTGTGACTCCAACATTAGTAACAGCCCCCCCAAAATTTTGTAGGTCTGCTCTTTTTTGCCATATTAGACACGGCTATAAAAATAAAGTTTTTTTTAAATAGGGAAAAGAGGAGGGAAGAATCTAATTTTCTTAAACCAAAAATCCATGGAGTGAAGTAAGGGAGAAAAAAAGTAAAGGCACCCATAGACACAGGTTTCATGCTCCATGAACTGAATTTTGGGTAAATAAGATTGTTTTTCAGTGACATAGCTTTAACATTTCTTTAGGAAAAGGAGTGAGGTAGAGAGGAATTCAGTTTTTAAACACAAAAATAAGTGGAAGAGCGGAAATAGTGGCAAATCAGTGAAGGACCCCCACAGACTGAGGATTTATGGGCAAGAAACTGATTCTGAAATAAACAATGTTGTATTTCAGTGATGTCATTGTCAAGTTTGTTTTAGGGTGAGGGAGGGAGGAGGGACGAATCTAATATTGTTAAAAACAAAACCTGGTAGAGATTGAAAATAAGGCAATAAAAATAAAGGCCCTGATAGACTCAATACTTATGCACGAGAAACGTAATATTCATCAATAAAAAATATTGTTTTTAATTTTCAGTTTCTTAGTTACAACATTTTTTTTTAGACAGGTGAGAAAAAGGACGGAAATTTTTCAAGGGAAGTTTAGAAGTGAGCTTCTTAATAATAAATCATAAAAATGCTTAACCACCAACCTTGTTTTTTCCCCTTAGGGGCTGAAACTGACATATAAGGTGGTCTGATTATTTAAAAAAATTGGTCGACTTCGAGCAACTGGTTGCCAAGTTTATACTTAATTTCAGAATAAAACATCAGTCTAAGAACAATTATTGTAAGATGAACTGTTTCTAAGAATCCGAATTTTTCTGCCGTTTTTCATTCGGCCTACGAAGTACCTTAGGCTACTTTAGTGAAAAAAAACCTCTAATTTTGAGAAAATTTTGCGAAGTTTTCAAGAATAGCCTCCTAAATGAAGAGTAATAATCCAAATACCACAAGGGAAAATGTGAAGATGCTTGGGGGTACTTTGCCCTCCTCCGATTACCCAAAAATCGTTCACATTTTGGATGAAAACAACACGTAATAACGGGTAGGTATAAGTAGAACAGGTGGTGATATAGGGACTTGACTCTCCTGAAATCCTGAACCCTACTCATACCTCTACTCAATACCATTCGATTAACAACTCATCTGGTCTCTTTACGTACATGATTAGGTGTAGGTATTGCCAGCACTGGGTTTTAAACAGGAACACCATCCTGAGAGCAAGTAGGAAAAATCAACGGATTTATTCATATGTCTATAATGATTACCTACTGGTTCTCTAGTTGATTCAGTTTGATAAGTTTGCCATCACATACATACCCTCCAGCATCCCCTCATAGGTTATACTTCATTACCGTGCCTACAGATGCTATGACTTTACCTGAAACCATTTCTGAATTGAATATACTATAGCATTCAGGCGGATCGTCCATACTATTCATGCACACTGTTCATGCACACTATTCGTGCACGCAGACTTCATTAATTTTTTTTTTAATTGACAGGCGGATTTTTCGAAAAATATGGAAGATATGAAAAAAAAATAACGAGAATGTTCTGGTCGAAAATGTTATCAGATTTATTTTTGTGCGTCTACGTGTGGTCTATGAGCAACCGTTGATGAACGAAACAAGGAATAAATTTTGCGACACCCTTGGATACCCTCGGTGACACCTCATCTCGGAATTTCGATGAATTTTGGTTTATTATGCGTCTTAAAACACCTCGAAACACGTCCGCCAAATCGAGAAAACTGTTTCAAAGGGTCTGCCTCGAACTGTTCGTGTGTCGCGTCATTATATCCTTGGTTTTTATTTTGAAATAAGTTGTATGACTTTATGGTGCCACCGAAGTAAGTTGTATGATTTTAAGGTGCCACCGCAACTGTTTTGGTAGATAAAATGTGTCGTATATTGGGAAAAAAGGCTGAAAACCGTTTGGTTAAAAAATAAATGCATTGCACTTACTGGATCTACCACAAAGTCGTGGTTTTTTCTCCACTATAATGCTATAGGCCTTATAGGTGACGTTGATTTGTGCCAAATATCTCGAAATGATAGAAATACCGTGTACCCATCTTAAATTCACCTCCACTCTTGACGATCCAAAAATGTTTTCCACAATCACGCTTAAGGTTATATTTTATACATTCGAACATTGTTTACTCGCCGAATACGTTTTTATTTCTTTGACCCACATTTCGCAACTATAAGGCCATTGTAAGGCCTACCCGATAACGTCCTCACACAGTTCTTCAGATAATTGTTCTCAAAACTGTTCCATATCATATTCTTATTTTAACAGCAAAATTTCACTTTAACGTTGCTTGGCTTCCAAAAATATTGCCCATTGGCCAAATATTATACAGTACTTTTGAAAAAGCCTTAAATGCTACTATTTAAACGACGAACTTACCATCCTCATTAACGGTGCTGCTGGTAATTCGTTTTCTATTGCTTTGATCATCATGGTTGACGAATGAGTGCAGTATAATTCGAAATTCCTACGATCAACTGTTCGTTTTCACCATCAAGTTTTCCATCCGGTAGATACTAGATAGTTAAGAGCTGCGCGATTAGTTTTGTTTCGAACTGTAGGTATCTCTTCTTTTTCTCTTTTTTCACATTCGAAACATTCAGCTTAGTAATCGGCTACACTCGACTTATATTACCTATAAGATATATCTGTACTCAGTTGGCGAATTATTCGAACTTGTTCGATGCTTGAAACAATAGGTACCGACACAGGATATTGATATGGACGCTTTGGCAATCGCATTCGTATTAAATTCGCGTACACCAGCGAAGAAAAAGCCAAAAATTAAAGAGTTCGCTTATTTTTATTATGTTCATTAATTTGATTGGCTCGAGATAAGCCACAATTATTCGGTGAGTGATCTACTATACCTACACTGTACTCACCTAAATTGTAATCGGAGCGGTTAGACAAATGCTTTCCCGTGTGAACGACTGCGAAGGTTCTTTGAATTAGCGCGAGAAATGTGAACTCTGAACATATACACATAGATATTAGTATCGTGTTCGTAGAAATATTATAAACTACCACTTCAAACCGAGTGATGTGCTTTCGATATACTACTAAACTCGAAGCGTATTCTCGCTTGAATGAATGCCTATTCAGTCCGTTTATCATTTTGAGAAAGATAAGAATAGACTTGAAATGGATAAAAAATAGCTCAAAAAAAGACACACACACACACACACACACAAAAAAAAAAAACACCGTTACAATATTAAAATCGTAAAATATATCCGGATTGGTACCTACCGTATTTTTTCATTCGTCATCCTCAAACGGGTGATAAAGTGGAACAGAAAAAGTTCTGGTCCCAGGAACTAATCTTGCAACATTTTTCCTACTCAGTGAAAAATAATACCAGGTACCTACTCGTATCTTTTGTCGACGCATAACAATGAAGCATTTCCAATAAAACGTGTTAAGTATATGAATTCTTTACAACTACTGTTCCGTCCAAATTTTTGTTGAGTCGATCTTTCTTTTTTTTTATTTTTTCTTTTTTTATTATTTCAAAATGACAACCACGATGGTACAGATTGGCATAGTGTCACGGTACCACGGAAACTATGCTGTTTACTGGCTGTAATGTATAGACCAGTGAAATTCGATGTTTTCATTCAACAAAATAAGGGAGAAGATTTTTCTTCAGAACGATCGGCAATCTGAAGTAGATACTGAAAATCCCCCAAAGCTTCACCCCTAAAAATCCACTGTTTGTACTTCTGACATGTTTGATTTACTCATTTCCTAATAGGGATACCAGAAAATTGTTCGAATAAACCGTATATAGGTAGTAGGTAATTGTATATAATTTCCAATAACAAAGTTATATTGACATTTTTTTATAAGTTCTATAGAAAGCTCAGAAAATGACTCGAAAGTTTGCACATACCAGTAATAAAGGGTATGTGTGTACTGGATGAGTCCCTATTTTCCCTATACATACTACACCGACATACGTGGTAAATTTAATAGACCTGCCATATATAAAATATTTAATTATCATCATCATCATCATAATTATTATAATAATAAAAGCAAGGTGATTTTGTTTACAGAAATTTCATTCCTGCTATGCATTCCACACAAATTCATCGGGGTAGCATCGTCGCCTTAGTTTAAAAACATCATAAATACAAAAAGTAGATTTTTCAGAAGACAAAAAAAAAACATTATTAGAAATTCAGTATTTTTTACGGAGCGAAATTAGTTAGATATTACATCAAATATAGCATTGCCTTTAACATGACAAAAACATTAATTTTTTATATGATATAATCAGTAATTAAATTTAAATTATTGCCATTTTTCTGGACATATTATGAGTTTATTAAATCAAATTTTCTCCATTTTTTAGGGCATACGAGGTTTCCAATTCTGTGTTCTGTTTAAATATTTCTGAAGAGATTGAAAATGAGGAAAATTATATTAATTTTATTATTTTTGCAATGAAAAACATGAATAGATTGCCAAAAGACAAACTTATTGTTTTAAAATAAACAAATTATTATTCAAAATGAAAATCGAAATAAAAACCTCTGTAGTATAGAAAAAGGAAGAAAATTTAATATAAGAAACGTGTATGTTCTGGAAAAAAGGAGAAAATTTAATGTAATAAACTGGTATATCTAGAAAACAAGCCATTACTTAGACATTTATACCAGAATAAATATTTGCTGTGGCGAGCATACGAGGTTTTTAAATTATGATTTGTTATCAGTCATCATAAGAGCATTTTATATTCGCCATAGGCAGCACTAAAAACACCTGTGGACTTCTGAGGTATTTATTATTGAATTTCTCTTCTTTTTTTTTACCTATAAAAACCTCTTAAATCACATTTTCAGAAAATTTTGACTTGAAAGGTTTTTAAACTAAGGTGATAGCATGCTTTTTCACCATATGTTTCAGTCAGTGTTGCCAGTATAAAAGTTCCATATGTGAAAAGTACCTTTTCAAAATCAACATTTCAGTGTTGTAAGCATAAAAATTTCATACTTGAATAACATTTTAGGTGTGCGGTACGGGGATTCAAACCTGTACTGGCTAAACACCTAAATCCTCCCTCATTCACCGTCACAAAAGTCAGCACCGTAATCACTCGGCCACGGTGCCGGGTGACGGTGTTTGAGGGAGTAATGTACATATATGCGCCGACATAGTGTGGCAGCTGCCACACCACTCCCCCCTCAGTATAGCGGAGCGTAAATATGGTTACCTATACGGAGGCGCCTAGGTAGGGACGTACACTGGAATGTGGTGATGCCCCTCCCTCCATCACCACTCCGTGGCATATGCCCACCAGCACCATCACGCACAGAAACGGTGGTGTGACACACCACAGTTACAGTCGGTTCAACTAGTGTCCGAGAGATGGTGTGAATAACCAACCCTCGGATCACGTCGAGGTCACCACTTTAGGTGTTCAGGCGGTACGGGGATTTGAACCCGTACTGTCTGAACACCTAAAACCTCCCTCGTTTGCTGTCACAAAAGTCAGCACCGTACTCACTCGGCCACAGTGCCAGGTGACGGTGTTTGAGAGAGTAATGTATATATACGCGCCGACGTAGTGTGGCAGCCGCCACATACATATTTCTATCTATGGTGTGATTTGTAAATAATTATGACCAATTGTTTTTAAAGCATGGCTCATTCAGTTTAGCCTTTGGTTTAGTCCTTACTATTCGAAAGCGGAAGCAAAGGATAGGCACTTTTATGATGAAAATAGTAATCGGTCGTAAACACGATAATAGATGAAAATAGGTATAAATGTATTGATCTTGAAATGCAAAAATTTCTTTTAAAAATGTGTTTTTATCATAACAATTGGGTAGAATTTAAAGATTATTCTCTATTGATTAGTGATCATCCATATCAAAGTCTTTAACATTCTCAGAAAATCAATTTAAACTCTTTTCTTTTCTTATGGAAAAATACATGGGAAAAATACATCATCCTGTTTTCAGACTGTGATAGTGTGAGACGAATCTAGCAGTCCTTGTGAGGCCTCCATTTCCCAATTAATTTTCATCATCACTCATCAGTCATCATTTACTATGAAATTAACACCCAACCACAGATTTAAAAACTTCATCTAAAAATGCTCACTCCTGGTCCTTGGGAGTGACCTAATATTATGTTCTAATAGCAGCTTCTCAGAGGACTTCACTTTCTAACAATATCACATTACGTGCAAGATTCAGACCATTTTCTACTATACTTTTGTAACAAATGTTGATATACAAAAACGTTTGGAAACATTGGTCTCATGGCTATGCATTAAAACTATTTTATATGAAACGTGAACATATACATAAACATCAGTCAGCTATTTTGTGAAATTCTGCAAAACATTGCTGCCATTTATAATCAGTTTTCAAAATTCTCATACACTGATACATAACTTCTGTCTGAAATTATTCAGTTTAATTATTGATCTACACGAAATTCTAAATTTTTCATATTGATAACCAAAATTATACTAATTATAGAATTTTTTTATACCTTTGTAAAATACTATTTTTAACAAATAATAATCTAATGATGCAAATATTTTCTAACCTAGTACTCCTAGTAAATAAACAATATAATTGTATTTTTGTGTTTGTGTGATTGTGTATGTGTGTATGTTTGTTTACAATATCGTAACTTCAGAACAACTTCATAACACAAGCATTAACTTTCTGCGAATGTTTGTTTTATTTCAAGGAAGGTTTTAAGATAACATGTAGGTACTGAAAAAAGAAAATAGAAAACATTCAACTTCCAAATTGTTATTACAAAATTTATATTTTATTATTTGTCAATAGCTATAATCGCAAAATAGTACATAAAAAGGACGACAGAACTACTCTTCTTAAGCCTGAATGAAGTACTGTTACTTTTCATTTCCTAAATTTTCAAAGCTTTTCGTTTAGAACTTTTTGATTTTCAATTTCTTTACATCTATTATGCTATCAAAACAAAAGTTTCATTGTTATCTTTGTTATATTCCCTTTGTTTTCCTCTCCCACAAAACATAAAATATAATATTAGAGGCCTCCAGTATTCTGACGAAGGAAGGAAACTCTGGTACTTTTTCAAGAGGCGTGATCTGACTATTTGTGTTCTAAAATTGGGGGACCAACCACAAAGCATAACGTGTAATAGAGGTAATTGTAGAATATCAAGGCTCGAATGTAAGAACGATACGAAGGTATCAACAGTGACTTAAAAATTACTTATCTTGACAAAGTTATATCGATACCTATATTTTTATCTACAGATGTAATATTGATAATGGAAAAATTGTATAAATTACATAGGTACCTTTTCGCCCTAAAAAGGTGCAGTCTAGATATTCTAGCAGTGGATAAAACAGTTAGGTAATTGCATTCTTGCAGTCGTGTGTGTCCTCTATTATATATTTTTTGCACTGTGTTTCCCATTTCACAAAAAAAAACAAAAAAAACCATTTATTGTAGACTCAAGTTTTTGCTCCATAGAAGATAAAAAATAAATACTTATCGACGATAATAGCAGCTGCAATTCATTAGTTTTTGATTCAGCCTCTACTTACCCTGTCTATTTTTTTTTTATAATCATCTGCTTTCTAATACACGTCGAAAATACGAAGAATTATGAGCCAAACATTGCAGATCAGTTCAAGGATTACCCATCCTATAATATTAATTGCCCGTTTGGCTTTATCATTATTCTTCTAATACTTACTTCTTTTATTTTTTCTCGATGGGTCATCGTATCCATTATCAGGCATTATATTAATTTACATTAAAAGTACGAAAAATACCCAGTAATGTGTAGCATTACTAGAATTGCCATAGATTGCAAGCCATTGGTTGTACGTAGTACAAGCATTATGGAGTTTTACCAGAAAATTTTTGGACATATTTTGACATTTGGTAAATATTTTTATAATATTGGATTCTCTTTTCGAATTCCCACTTTACCACCTTAGTCTAGTCAAATCTTATAAAAAACAAACAAAAACAATTAGCCCACATACTTTACCTTTACTATGTAGGGTTGTTAGGTTGGTCTACTAATGTACTAAAAGATGTACCCTCTACACCTCTTTTAATTTAGGGCTGGTAGTCATTTATTCCCCCACAATTCGGTTTTTCCGCAAATTTCAATTTTGTGATAAAAATAGCTTCGCAAAAAAAATTGTTAAGCACAAAATTTGCTACGAAAACGTTTTATGCATTTTTCGTCTGATACCCTCCTACCCTTTAAGAGAATATTAAAAACAACCATTTTTCAGCCAATAATTATGTACAATAGCATTATTATGTGAAATATAAGTTCCTAGGTATTTATCATACTGTTTAGATAATTAGTAAACCCAATTTAATTATTGATACCCATCCACCTGTGTTCCGTAACCCTTTATCATCCCCTCCCACTTCAAAATATTGTTTTACGAGAACTTGTGGCTCTAAAGGTGGAGTGGATGATAATCGGTTATAGAAGGGAGTGGATAGGTAGAAAATGTATACCTGTTGAATGTATTAATTATCTAACTAGTGCGATAATTACGAGTTATATTTCAAATATTATAGGTAATTCTACTGAACATACTCACTGAAGAATGGTTATTTTCAAGACCCTCTGGAATAGAGGGAAGCGTTAGAGAAAAAAATGTATAAAACATTTTTTTTTTCAGAAAATTTTATGCGCAACAATTTTTTACCGAGCTGTTTTTATTACAAAATTGAAACACGCAGAAAAAAGTTCAAGTAATTTGACTTAACAACACTGTATAGTAAAAGTTCGTGTAATAATAATTTTTTTTTCACTTCATTTTGATCTTCAATTGTGTAGACTACTTCTTGTCTTTTTGGTTAGAGCCGCCATCTTGGAAAAATAGTGTCAAGGATAGGTTTTTAGAAAATACCTATCTCGTTTCCTGTTCGTTTTTTCGCAAAAATCGTTAATTATTATAACAAATTAAATTTTTAAAAATTTGTCATAATAAACTAATAAGACGTATAATTATTTTAATCGAGTCAACCATTTGTACCTATAAGAAGCGTTGCAGATTTTACCGCATACTGCGTCTGATATGTCGAACAATAAGTAATAAGTTATTCATTTTGTGAGGAATAAGAGAATGAGAGAAGAAAATTAGTAGGAAAATTGAGCTAAAAATTAAACGTTTGCGGATAATAAGTGAGCAGATCGATACAATACTAAGGTATAACTTAAAACGTGGATCGTACCCAGTTAAAAAATCATTTTATCCCTCGGTGACTGGGATAATGCTACAGTTTACTGTAGGTATGTTTGATGTCGTGAAAAAGTGCCACACCAACAGTTGGGAGAATTCCATCAATATTCAAGTCATATATGCGCTTTGTATTTCTACATATTATAATCACGTGAGATTTATATCGAAAATAGCCTGCAAAAATTCATGAAAATACCAAATACTATTAAAACGTCCCCAAAATTTTCCGGGTAAACCCATTTTTGAGACCGTAATATGTTTGGACTAATAACCAAATCACGGACCAATCCCAAAAGTTCATTTGCGTTATTAAAATCACTGGAACTGTTCGTAGAAATATTTCTAATTTCTATATGCATAAACTGGACTCTCAGCATTCCTTGTTAATTATCAATTCAATATTGATGCAAACTAGTAAAAATTACCGCCATTATTAAATGTAACTTTTATAACTTTGGGTACACGATGAGACACTCGATTTTAATGATGTCCAAAACTTGAGTTTCTTTTAAAACTATCTGAAAATGGATTATGATGAATAAGATCAGTGAAAGAAATAATAACAAAACAAGTTAGGGATCTGAGTGGCATACAGGGACGTACCCAAAGGGTGATAGAGAAGGCTACCCCCAAAATCTTTTTATAGTTTGCAATATTGACTTGCTGCATGTTGGTATAGTTATAAAAAAACTAGAATTTCGTGAAATCAAAAGGTTACGAGTACAATACTGGCTACTGTAACATTCTCTACCCAAAATGGCGGCATATTTGGTTCGGTTCTGTTAGAGCTTTAGGTAGTAGGTTGGTACCTGTATGAATAAATCATAGATTCAGGCTGATATATCACTAATAGACAGATACAACTATCCCTTCCCCCTCAAGCATCCAACATATCATCAAAGCGTTAGGTAAATTGGTCATTTAGTTAAAAACCAATAAAATAAATATTTAAATGAACCAAAAAAAAAAAAAGAAAACATTGATACCCAAAAAACTTATATTTTTATAGTAATCTGAAAGTTGCCGTACCCAAGTCATTGACTAAAAATATTAAAATAATCTTACATGTGTCATTAAGACGTATAATTAACAATTTACGTAAACTACCTACCATGAACAACTACACTGGAAATTTTCTCAAAATAATTCGTTCTCATTTGAATAGTATAAAACTTATTTTGCAAACGATAAAGCGAAGTTACAATAAATCGAATTCCTGCTAAGAACAAAAAATTATAATTAAGTTCAATGCTGAAGACACACGTCAGCAATTAGAACTAACTTACCTATCTAGGATAAGGTTGCCAAAATCATACCGTTTCCTAAATCGTACTACTGCTGTTATTCAAAAAATGGGAGAGTCAATGACTGATCCATGAGTTGAATAATGAAATTAAGTAAAAATTACTTCAAGTGAACCAAAAATTTTCACAATATTCTCATTTTGCCCCTCTTTACAAGCTTAAGATAAAAATCATACTAAGGACAAATAATTTGATCATGTTATTTTAGTAAGCTTATATGTTTGAAGAAAATGTTTCAGTTCTCAAAATTGTTAATTTAGTTGAATTTAAAACCTTTATTATCATATATTTATAAAATTTTATTTAAAATTATAGTTTGAAGATGGAAAATTTAAGTTTTATTGGAAGTGAATACTGTTTTCAAAATCGTACCACTGACAAATTTCATAAATCGTACCACTTTTTGTTGCTATGTACCTATTTCATAACATTGTGATTAGTCTACTGCAATTTATTTATTAAAAATATCCTCAAAAATACAGTAAAAAATGAAAATAAAATAAAACCAATACCAGAAACAATAAAAAAAAAGCTGTAAGTAAAAATGAAAATAATATCGCAGGTAAGATTTAGGAAACTGAGGCCCATATTCACAAATGTCACTTTAACCTGCCTTCAATTAAAATTGACTTAAAAATGACTTTTGGCACAATTATGTATTTAAGAGTTTTTGTAATATTTTATTTCTACATTGGAACTTTCATAAGAGATACAATGTTTCCACATTTTTAAGTACGAAATAGTGTAAAAAACTTTTTTAAAGTGAAATTTAAGTGAAGGAAAGTTAAAATGTCATTTGTGAATATGGGCCTGACTGTACAGTTAAGGGAAATAGTCGTCTAAATCGTACCATTTGGAGTTTGTTGATAAAATCAGATGTAATTTTGAAATATTTGAGTGAGGCTAGTGTGTATGAAAACATAATAGAAGTAAGGATATAAAAATCAGAAAATATATTGTTGGTGGTTTTAAAAATATTTACATCATTATGGGCAGCTATACTGAAAAGTGGTACGATTTCTACAACCTTAATCTACATAGAAATTGATGTTTTCAGTTGCTAATCCATCGTTATAGTTGATAATATCAAATTTTAGTTAGTAAGGTGATTCAATACGGCTTTTTGTTTATCATGGTCGATTACAGATCCACAAACCCAATTGTCTTTTCTTTTTCATTAACAAAATAATTAGAATATTGACGTAATTTTTTTTTTTTTACTTTCAAATTCTAATAAAATGAACCCACGTCCTTTGCTCCCCCGAATATACAGTATGGCACCTACAGATACCTATGCCCAGTTTTTATGGGTCGTTATATGAATCCGAGGCTATACAGCAGTATCGTCATTATCTTAATTTCACATTTTTATTCAATATTCAACCACATTGGTGATTTATTTTTTCTTCAGCTTTGGTACTTTTTCGATTTCACTTGTTCGTTTTATTCACTGACCCCTCTCTCTCGAAACAGAAGTTAAATAGGGCACAATAATTGTTATCATGAAACCGAGCACCCTCTTCACCCGATAAGTAACGAATAAAAATACAAAAATCAATCAACGAACGCCCAAAAATTCCCTATTTATCTGGCCTAAAGTCTTCCCCACCGTTTCCACCATAAAACACCTCAAAAATAGGGTCGTAACCAACGAAATACTCGCGTACGCGTAGTAAATATAGCCGCCCAGTTCGTTCCTCAGGTACGGATGTACCTTAATGAGGAGAGCAGTTGTCAAAAATTCGAACACATAAACGACGCTGGCGTATCCTTTGGCATCGATGGGAAATAAATCGCCTAACACCGCGTTCGGTATGTTCATGATACCGAAATTCAGGGCGAAAATCACCAACCACACCGCAATCACATGGACGGCGAACAATCGTTCGACAGTCGAAAAGCCCAATATCAGATAACCCACGGCCATCAGAGACGAGGACACCATCAGTATCCGTTTCACTCCCAACCACTGAATGACGACGAACATCAGGAAATTAGCCAACAATATCACGGCACCCGAAACAACCGAATACTGATAGGTGCTTGACGGGGAAACGTTGTCGCCGCCTCTGAGGAATGGCAAACTGAGGTCAGTATCATTGGTGGTGATTTCGTTCATAATGTCGACCAAGTACGTCATCACAGCCAAGCCCCCGGAAAGGGTGGAAATCAGAAAGAACGTTACCATCATGAGCAACGGTCGGTACACATCCTCGCGTCTCACCTTTAGCAGGTGTGATTTTAATGTTTCCCACGAGCACAGTGAGTCCATGTCGATGGTGAACATGCCAAACATGTCAACAACGCTGCCTTCCTGCAGTATAGGCTGCACGATGCCCAACTTTGCCTGCGACCATTCGGCATCGCCTCGTCGACCTCGTATGTATAGCCACGAAGGACTCTCTGGAATGAAGACGAATATGAGCAGAAAGGAGATAGTCGACAGCAACAAAAGGTACGCACTGAGGGTGCGATAGTTCCAGAAGTAACCAAGCAGCAGGGTGAGGAACATGCCAAATGCGTTGGTCACACCTAGCCAGGTGAGGAAACTGCTACGCTTGGCCACGCTGTTGATGAGGATGCACTCGCCAGCATACACTTGAGACGGATATCCAAAAGCACCGGCTGAGAGGCCAGCTAGCGCTTGGCCAGTGTACTTGGTGGCCAGGTTGTAATCCCACCAGAGTAACAGCCAACCAATGATGCTGGGAAAGACGCTGCATAGAAGAGCCATTCGTCGACCTAGCTTGTCAATGATGACACCCACTATAATAGCACCAATGGGTGCTGTAATGAGGGGTATACTACCTGCAACCAATATTTGAAATTACATTAGCTAGATAATTTTAGGAAAGGCAGGCCTGCAGCTGTTTATATGGTATTAGAAAATCAAGTATGCTCACCAAACCACGAACTTTCACTGATGTTGAGACTCATTTCTGATATGGCGATTGCTGCGTAAATTGTTATGATTCCACCAAGAAGAGATGGTGTCAAAATGATTGATGATAGAAAAAGCTGAAAGCAGAAGATCGTATTGTGGTGAATTGTTGACGATACAATATTTACAATATATAAGACATGCTTCCATCAAAATTAGATTTTATAAAAAATTTTCTATAACTCATTGACTAAGTTCCTAGAAGAAAAGTGAAAACTACAAGATAAAGTTGGGTTTATAATAGGAATAAGTCACACCTGTAATGATATTTATCATTACCTATTCTTAAAAATTACATGACCTTTATTCCAGCATTTATAATAGCTATTCCCTTTCAATATTTTTGCTTTCGAATGGAGAAATTTGACTAGTTAAAACTGTAATAGTTGAGATAAGAGACAAAAATTTTTACCGTGTCTGTAAAATAACATGAAAAGTTGAAGTTGATTCAACTTAAGGGAGGATTGGTT
The DNA here is from genome assembly GCA_011428145.1 of Ericerus pela. Taxonomy (NCBI): domain Eukaryota; kingdom Metazoa; phylum Arthropoda; class Insecta; order Hemiptera; family Coccidae; genus Ericerus; species Ericerus pela. The sequence goes on along the minus strand of WOFM01000637.1, from coordinate 1,272,583 downwards.
GATGGTTAAGAAAATTTTGTTATGAATGGTCATATTTGATAATAAAGTTTTAACTTTATTTTATAAGCACTGATAAGTTTATGGTTAGGGTTATTTCTATTACAAACACAGCTTAAAAGTGAGAAGTTATAAACAGGGATTGAGAAAGAGAAATTGGAACTATTTTTTTTTGTCCAGGAAACCAAATAAATAAAAACACCAAAATTGTGAAATGGAAACCGAATTGGAAACAACTGACCAAATGAAAATATTATGGAAAATGAATGATGAATCCTTTCTGTTTCTGTTTTTCACCTGATCAATTTTTGATCTGGTGGAGAAAATTTGAAAAAATAACTATATTTGGGGAAATAATGATAAAATATTGATGTCTGGAAATATATCAAAAAAATTTCGATATACTTATCGATATTTGAACAGGATTCAAAAAATTTTAAACAAAACAAAATTTAAAAAAAAATAGAAAGAGAAATGGAACCCGAAATGAAAATGGAATGAAAAATTTTGTTAAAATCAAGAAATGTAATAGATATGGAAACCCTTTGACTATATTATGGTCACAGAGTATTAAGTATAATAGAGGACGAATGTGAGAAGGAAAATAGCACCACTTTTGAGACAATGTATCCCTACTCCTAAGAACTAGTACAATTTTTGTCTCATTTTAATCTACAAAATTTGGTTTGATGTGGTTTCTGAATTGTCAGTTATATTTCTTTGTTCATTTAATTCAATTATTTGAAGAAAAAAAATTCTCATCATTATTAATGGACCCAAATATGGGCAAAAAAATTTTAATTCGGAACTAAAAAGATGGAGACAACTCTTTAAAAGTGGTGCCATGTTTTGCAGCAGTATTTATATGAGCATGCATGCTCTATTATATTTAATACTCTGTGATTATATTACTGGACCAGTCTGCCAACCAGTAAAGAATGATGATTTCTGATTAGACATTTTGGTGCGAAATAGGCTACCATTGTGTACAGCTCCTACTTTACAAAACATTTATGTACACTATCTTTGTGAATTTAAGGGATGACTTTATCATAATATGTATTCTACATTGGTAAATTCAAGCAAAGTTTTGAAAGTACACAGAAAATACTCTAGGTTTGCCTACTTTTAGGCCGGTATGTCTTGACATTGAAAAATACATTGGTCTTATGGTAATTTACTGGTCCAGTACTATATGTACAATCAAAGTGAAAACCAAAATGATGGAAATGGAAACAAAAAATAACTAACATGATGGTAAATTTAAGAAACTCAACAAACAGAAACAAATAATTTTGATCTATGTAGCATAATTTTGCTAAATAGTTATTAATTTACCTATTTTTTGACTAGATCATTATCAGAATTGCAAACTGAAATAAAAAATTAATTAAAACTATCTGTTAATGAAAGAAATTTTTCTTTTTCCAGTCATAAGCAGATGTGGTTTAGAGAATGACCCGAGTATGAACAGATAACTGTTCTCCTTAAATGAAAGTTATTTAATAAAGTAGCCTTTGCAGACAAAAAACCTACAAAATTCTTAAGTTTAATTTTTTTTTTTTGAAAATAAATTTGTATGGCTGGTGGGGTGGAGATTTTTTAAAGACTCAGGCTATAAGTATTATGCTATGAGTCTGTACATTCAGCTAAACGCTCACAAACACTTAAAATTGGTTTTAGTTTTTACGTAATATTATACCGTAAGTAGGTAGCCTACCTAGTCTACCTATGTTTTTTATTTTTTCCTAATATAAATATATTTTACTAATTAATTGTCGATAATTTTAATCTTCTTCATTGTTTAATGTTGGTTGGCTGTTTTTCTGCCTATTTCTTGCCTACTACTCACAACCATTTCTCTCTTCAGATTTGCGAACGTGAGATAGCTTAGCTTCATTACTCCTAACAAATTTTCTCACATTTCCTAATGATTTTCCATTTCTAGAGAATGAGTGGGAGAATGAAAATATTTCGTTGAGGGGGATATGAGTATGTTTGAAAGAAGAAGTTTAATATAATAATAATGTAGTGAAAACAATCTGAAATCATACTTATATTCACAATTTTTTTTTTGTTAAAATTATACACTTTTCTTATAGGCAGTTGTATTTTAGTCAAATCTTCATTGATTTTGGAATAACGAAGAAGCCATTGATAATTCTTAGAGAAGCCTGTTATGTCTAATGAAGTTAAATAGTTGATTAAGTGTTTCAATTCAAGAAAGGCATCATTAATTAAGTTAGAAATATTTATTCTGAGGTTGGAATGAATTTCAAAAATATACCTACTTGTAGATTTTGTCAGTTCAGGGAATTGAACCTGGGACCTACATATTCACCAGCTAAAAGTGGTGAACTTAATTGCACAGCCATCTCATTGTCAACTGTAACTGGTGAATTTATTTTGTATAGAGCAAAGTATGGTGGTTCCCATACACTCCTCCCTAGAGAGACTCAACGTTAGTTGAATGACATTAGATGCTGTGGGAGGTTGGGTGGGGCCAGAAATGCCTCTTATGCCTATACATAGGCTCACACTACCTATATGGATTCTATTTCCACTATAATTATAGGGCGCCATCTATCGACAATTCAAGTTGGGAAGGACAGTTGTAAGTTCCACCTTGCACTGCTATGTTGTGTTCATGTCCAGCAAATATCAAGGGTCACTAGATGTAGGTTTTGTAAGTTCAGAGAATTGAACCTGGGATCTACATATTTTCCAGATAAAAGTAGTGGACCCATCTCACCACCAACTTTAACTGGCAAATGTATTTCGTATAGAGCAAGGTATGAGGGTTCCCAAACTGCTTATCGATGAAAATGCACGTTCAGATTTAATTTTCTTGTCTTCTTTTTCGTATGTCATACATAGGCTATTAGGCATACAAAGGTTTCCAAATTGATGAGACATACTGAAAAACAAACATTTCTTTTTTCCTACATTCAAAGACTTTCCACAAAGAAATATTTTTAATGGTTAGTTTAAATTTGTTCCTCGAAAAATTGATAATTGACAATAATTTTCCCTTGAATAAAATAAAATTAGAGATTTATACTTTTTGAATAAGTATGTTGAAGACAGTTTACGTTTTTAATTGAAAATAAGAGTAAAAACATATGGTTAAAAAATACTTATCAGTTATCGGTAATTAATAATTGAAAATAAACGTAGACTTATAAATTAGTGTCAGTTTTTGTTTCACTATGACTAAACAATTCAGCAAGTGGTTAGATCATTATCTGCCCATTACTATTAGGCCGATCCATGTTTTCCCAAAATACGAAAACTTGACATTTTTTATAGAGGTATGCAAAATTTTGTTTAATAAATGAAAGTGATGCTGCAGAAATTCCAGTTCGTGCAATTCAAGGGAGATAAAAACTTAAAATTTCCAATAATCTGTTTTTTTTGGAATTTTCTTTCGATTTTTTTTTTCTCAAAGCTGATGCAGTTTCTATCTTGTCATAACTGACTTTGTGATCAGATGGTTCTCTCTTGTTTGTTAGAGGACGGAAAATTAATTATTATTAGAATTTAAAAACTAGCAATAACTGATTTTACAATTAGTTTTCTTCGATTTCTCCTTTCTGTTAGGTATTTCAGTATTGATACTTTTAATTTTTAAATGATTTTGAGATTCAGAATTTCTTTATATTTGCCAATTTACTCGCCATTATTCCATTATAGTGATCAAATAGCTGAATCATATTTCCAATGAATTCCTGAAAACTCTCAGCTCGAACCGTAGCCCTCAAAGAATAAAATATTATTTGTTTAAGCCGAAAGTAAATCGATTCTAGTTCTAGGACACAGAGCAGAGAGACAAGTAAAATTAAGAAATATAGGCAACATAATAAATCAGAAAAAAATAATTACCTTCTCAGAACTATTACATTCTTGACCTTTTCTGACCGCCATTTTATTAATTTCTTTCCCTCTTTTCACTTTTCAAAATTTTATGTAATGCACTTTTTTTTTTTCTGGAATGACATTCTTTCTGGTTATGTGCTTTAAACATTAATTTTACAACATAATATTCTTCTTCATAATTTTTATCGAAAGAGACCTTCTTTCTAAAATTTGAAAAAATCAAATCAAGTCAAAGATTATTGTAGGTACCCGTTTTGCTTTTTTGTTACATATCTATTTAAAAAATTAATTAATTCATAATATTGCAATAATAAAATATGTCTTTCCTTCTTTTCTGTATTTTCTGTTCAGTTGCAATTTTTTATATTTTACTGTCATAAATTCTAATTTGTACTGAGAAGACTTCAAATCAATGACAATGATATTTCTTTAATAAACTAATCGTCAAAATAATACAATTGAAAAATATAATTTAATACAAAGATGAAATAGTTTAGTGATCAAATATGCAGAATATATGAATACTAATCTTAATGAATTCAACTTATAATAAGTATAAATATAGATATTTAAATTTTACTGAAAACAACGTAACGACAGCAACAGGGTAAAACATTTTCATAATTATCATATAGGTACGCATTAAAAAAAAAAAAAAAAAAAATTATAATACTTAAGTAGGCTTACTCCAAGTTGAAAAAGTATACAGTAAACAGTGCCCTGTGCGTGATTGATGATCAGTCATGGTTCAATAAATTAATAGATTTTATATGATTCTTGGAGTGGAATGCAAGAACGATACTTCAGTATCAACAGTGACTCAAGAATTACTTATCTTAAAAAAATTTCATCCATATAATGTTCATATACAGATATAACTAGTAATGTAAAAAATGCAAGAATTACGTAAGTATCGTTCTTGCGTTCGAGTCTTATTTTGTTGGTTTTTTTTAGCTGCTATACGATTTTTTTTTTACTCATTTCCTAGAAAATTTTTTTATTATTGTTCTAAGCCAGAATAATCATTTTGTCAAATATGTATCGTTGAATATTCTCTACCTAATAATTTGTTAGTTATGTAAGTATCTATATAGAATACTGAAAAATTAGAAGATTTTTTCTTGAAAATGTACCATTTTTCCAGAAAATTTGTTTAAGTCCTACGTAATTATTAGGTGACAATGCTATTTGAAAACTTGGCAGGTTGTATCTATTTGAATTTATCAAAAATTATACGATTTCATTTTAGTTGTCTGATATTGAAAAACCATGTAAATGAGGACCAGACATCAAACATACTTATCCCCTTTGAGACTAGTAATGTTTTTTGCCAATTTTTTATGCATCTATATCGAAAATATATACCTTGGTACTCCCTATCGACTGGAGTTAATTTTAATGTCAGTGTAGGGTGAAGGGGATTCATGGTTCGGATCCGATAATCAATATCTATCCAACTTGAATTTTATGATCTTTATGTGGAAGCACCGAATGGATGGCATAAAATCACTTTTCTGTTCGGAGTGTAGTAATTAGTGTTGGTTACGAACCTAAAAATAGAGTCTTGCAGTTGCCAGTTCATGGCATCGAAGTTTCTAACCGCTGTGTCAGATAGTCAACCTTAAAACAATCTTCCTTATCATCGCCCGATGTTGATGGCGTGTAAAATTTATAATACAGACATAGCACAAACATTGTAATAAGCTTAATTTTCTTACTTAATACAATATAATACTCTCCCCTCACCAACCACACTTAAACAGAACCACAGCGCGTAGTATTTTACTCATAATCACGTCAAATCGTTTTGCCTTAAATGAGGAAACCAATTAATTGAATCATGTGTTCCAACCATGATCACAGCACACGTACGTATACTTTCTCATAATAATAATTAAACACATTTTACTAATGCCAAGAAAAACTTTATCACACAAGGTAAATAGGTGTTTGTACACAATCCTGCAATGAACGTATCTCTTTTCGAGATAAACGAATAACAATCGACCAGAAACAGGTTTTCATCGGAGCAAAGGAGGCTATAGCCCCCGAGCTCAAACTTTTGGGGGCACCATTGAGTTCTTACAAAAATAATATTATTTTCTGAATTGAAAAAATAAAACGTTTAACTTAATTATAGTGCTTTCAATTTTTTAATTAATTTTTCTCTTTGACGTGACAACGTCTATTCGAAAACCTCGTAATTTTAGGGGGTTATTTTCAACCTGCTGTATTTCTATAAAAAAGTATTATTAGAAAAAAACTACTGAACCATTAAATAGAGTAGTCCCTACCGTCGATGGACGAAATATCTATTTTTTTTTTTATTTCGTCTTCATAAAGAAGGGTGTAAGAGGGTGTGCTGAGGCTTGTTTTCGAAATATTGGTCTTGGTATCGATATCTATTTTGTTTAATTTTCTGCATAATTGGTCTTCGTGTTTTAAATTAATATAGACGTATAAATCGATCCGATATGAATTGGAAATGTTATTTGTTTTGGCGATTACTAAGAATAACAATTAATTCACAAATGTATTCATATTTTTAAACGACTTCATATTGTATATATTGATGGATAGTACGTATTTCGGGGCGCTAAATTCGAATTTGATGTACATTCTTTCATTCGACCTATTCTTCAACGGGGGCCTTAAAAGTGGGGCGAATTTTGACTTTTGATATTTTATTGTGTAGGTAATTTATCGACGGATATGTATTCCACCTTTTTCTCAGAAAACAGTGAAGGTAATGTTTTGTCGTTTAGAGGTTTATTGTATTAGGGGGCGAACTATATAAAATCAAATACTCGTGACCTCTCAAGTTCATATTACCTTCTCTGTCACCCAAAATGTTTTAAACTATTATACTACATAGTGGTTTTCGTGATTTTCCTATTAAAAGGTCAATCTTACAGAAAATTATATAGTTAGCGAAAAGTTTTCTCATAAAACTTTCTACAAATTAGAAGATATGTACAGTTTTCTTAGGCGCCATAGTTTTGGAGTTGAAATCTGTCAAACATCTTTTTGCACCAAGTTTTGTTTTTAGGGGGCTGTAAAAGAGGGTAAAATCATATTGAAGGGTGGAAACGTTTTTATTCACGTCCACTACTCAACACATAAACTCTGCATAATGGTTTTCCAAAATTTAGAAAAAACATTTTTTTTTTTCAAGTTAACAGGTAATATGGCGACCTAAAAGTGAACAAGTAAACTGCTCTCATTGAAAAAATAAGGAGCCAAGATATATTCCCATTCTGACACAGCTGAATGAGAATAGACAATAACAAAAAAGTCCGCCACTTTACCTGTTATTTTTATATATGTACTTGTGTATATATAAACATTTCAATTTGACTTAGTTCAAGTCGCCATATTTATGCAATTGTCATGAAATTTGATACAAGGTGGAACTATATATTGTTTTTGGTCCAGATTGATAGGATGATGCGTTCAAAAAATCCTATTAAGTGGAATTTTTGGAGCTTAAATAGTTCTGAAATGCGTAATTTTCACAAAATTTGATAAAAATATTGAATATATTATATTCTATAACTGCGCAAAATTTGGTTTCAATCGGCTTAACGTGTGTAGAAGTGATTTGAAGAAATCTTTAACTCTTAACTGCTAAGACGAGTGATAATTCCAGATGAAACATAAATGCTGTATGGAAATCAGGGTGAGGTTTATTTGGATTTTTTTGGTTAAGAAAACCAACATTATTCCGCATAACTTTTTTTTTTTGGGAGAGAAATGGTGGTCCAAACATTTTTTAGCCCTCGGTAATGAAAATACTATAAATCCACTTGGGTAACTGAATGAATCATAAAGTCTATTTTGTGAAATCGACTAAAATACGTGCCCATATAGTCCTATAGTTAGTTTATTATGCTAAGTGCTACCTAAATGCGTCTCCCTACAACAGAGCTAGCCCACTAGCGAAAAGTGAAGAAGCAGCAAAGTACTATAACAATAGAAATAGTTTCTACGATCTTGGAAAATATGCAGCAGCCATAGAGGAGTACAATAAAGCTATAGAGCCAAGTCCAATTGTTATGATTTTCACGTATTGTTATAGTATGGAGCAATCTCTATAGGCTCGATAAGTTGTTACATGTCCAAAACATTCAAAATAGTCGTAAAACCATTAGATCAGAAATAGCTTACTCGATGTGACGAAAACGGTTGGTGAACAATGAACTTAAGTCCATTTAAAATAGTTCTGAATTCACAAAATCTTACTTTACTATAAACGATATTGGTACAGACTAAACTCAAGTCCATTTGAGATAGTTCCGATTGCGTAATTATAACTTATTTCATTTCAAACGAAAGTTGGTACAAAATAAACGTAAGCGCATTTAAGATAGTTGTGCTCTCATATTCTTACTATCGAACCAATATTCAACCATCTTAAGTTCCTTAGTATTAGTAAATAGAGTGATTTTTTTTTTTTTTTCAAACATATGAAAACGTGTTTAAAAATGCATTTTTTACTACAAAATGATATGAACCATTACCCCTAAACTCCTATTAATGCAAAATTACAACAAAATAAAACTTTGTTTTGGCTCTCCTCAACAACTGCATTTTTTAGACGCGTAGGTACACCAGTTCTGTTTTAGGGCGACGAATGCGTGCGTCGAAAAATATAAAATATAAAAATAATTTTCATAAAGTAAAATACAAAACCTATGTCTACACGGTCAGGTACCACCAATACGGGCAACGCGATCGAACTCGATATCCTGAGGGTCGTCGACTAAAAGCGCTCGAAGGTGCGTTACACGTGCGAAAGGCGCGCGTGAAAAATCACTCATTTCATGAACGCGCTTTTTATCTGGTCGACAGTCTTGCCAACCGTGTCGACCATAAACACAGCCACGTAAATGGCGGCGAGTGCCGAAACGGCCGCGTAGCCGAAGTACAAATACCCTCCCAAGGCGAGTCGCGCGTACGGATGCACCTTCAACAGCACTCCAGTCATCACGAATTCCAGAACGCACACGACGCTCGCGTATCCTTTGGCGTCGGCTGGAAAAATTTCGCCCAACAGCGAATTGGGCAAATTCATGACGCCGAAATTGAATGCGAACACAATCATCCACACGGCGATGATGTGCAAGGAGAACGAGCCGGTCGCATAGCCGGTCTGTGCGCTGGTGGTCGTGTACCCCAGCAAAACAAAACCAAACGCCACCAGTAACGCCGCTCCACACAGTATCCGTTTCGCTCCAGCGTGCCGGACCATCGCACACACCATGCAGTTGGCCACCAATATGAGAATTCCAGCAACCGCGCCGTACCAGTACGACTCCGACAGCCGCAGGTCGCGTACCTGCCCCACACTCAGACTGTCCACATTGGTGGAGGTTGCTGCTGCTGCTGCTGCTGCGGTCACATTCACTGGCACCTTATTCTCGTTGATCACGTTGACCAGGTACACCATGACGGTGATGGCGCCGCAGAAGGTCAACAGCACGAACAAAACGCTCATCATTATCAGCGGCTTGTACACATCCTTACGTTTGATTTTGGCCGCGTACTGTTTAAAACCGTCCCAATTTGTGACTGCTGGCAATGCAGTCGACGATTCGGCAGTGGTAACAGTGGTGGCAGTGGCAGTGGTGTCGATGGTGGTGGCGGTTGAGGTGGAGGCTTGAGGGTCTTCCAGTTCTGAAGGTGACTCTGACGCCTCTTCATCGCTAGAAGGTACAGTGGTGGTGGTGGCGGCAGCAGCGGTGGTGGCACGTGCCTGCAGAATGGGCTGACTAATGCCGAGCTTCGATTGCGACCATTCGGCATCGCCGATGCGACCTCGATGGTACAGCCACGACGGACTTTCCGGTATGAAGGCGTAGATGAGCAGAAATATGACGCAGGCCATCGTTGCCGAGATTACGGCAATGCGCTGGTAGTCGACGAAATAGGCGAGCATCAGTGCGAAGCACATGCCGAAGGCGGAGGCCAAGCCCTGCCATGAAAGGTAGTTGTCGCGCCAGCCCATGTGGTTGACCATTATGCACTCGCTGGCGTACACCTGCGACGGATACATGGCAGCGCCGTTGGAGACGCCGTTCAGGGCCTGGCCGATGAGCAGGATGGCCAGGCTAGGGTTCCACGCGAGCAGTGTCCAGCCCAGTAGGGTGGGAAAGATGCTGAAGAGGAGGGCGATGCGACGACCCAGTTTGTCGATAATGCAGCCAATCAGTACGGAGCCGACTGGGGCGGTGAGTGAAGCCATGCTACCTGCGCGGAGCGAACATACAACAGCCTTAGTTTAGGGTGGTGGTTAATTGGCTAATAAAATATATGCGGGTGCTTTGCGACTGTAGAGGTAAACGCGGGTAAACGCACTGCAAGGAAGGATGGGCGAAGTACTGGTTTTACCATCGTCAGTTGAGATCTTAGCAATATTAGTGTAGATGGCAGATCCCGCTAAACGTTAAGTAGGATTTTAGACCTGTCAGATAGTTGAATTTTATTCAACATTACGCATCTATGCAGGGCCCAAATTGGCTTATAGCCCGGAAGAGTTGCGGATTTGAAAATTAAATAATTTCCAGCAAATGTTTTATTGCTTTAAAATGTTCGGAATTCTTTCCTGAGCATGTGAAAAAAAATCCCAACCCCTACTTGTCGAGCTTCCCTTCAGGAGGACGAACATACGCGGAGGGGTTTTAGGAGAAAAATATTTCAGTAAAAAATTATGTTTCATGAAAATTCCTAGGAAGAAAAGCTATTATCTACATTTACCTCAGCGTCATAGGTGTGGTGCCGGAGATCCGCAAAAATTGTTTGTATTATTTTTCAGCTTTATAGGGCACATTTGTTTATGGGACATTATTAGATTTTTCAAAAAAACTCGAGGGAATATTTTCGTACGGATGGAGACAAAATTTCGAATGTGTGTAAGTAATTTGGATTCATATATCGGTCAGCTTCGAAGATGGAAATGTAAAAAAAATTGGAGTAGGCGTAATTCTCTACAGATAAGGAAAAAATTTGACATGGACATACCTTGGATCTATATGATCTTGATCAGGTTCTAATCTGCACGTTAGTCTCCGAATTACAACTTTTTGAAGTTTTCATGTATAATCAATATTCAAAAGCCTTTAGCATCTCATTTGTGGCGCTGAGGTAAATTTATGTATCAAATTGTTTTGTAGAAAATTTTATAAAAAATATTTTGTTACTGAAATACTTTTTTCGTAAAAACTCGCACTTCCGAGTAAAATCAAAAAAACATAAAATAATTATGTACCTGTGTTCAGCCCCCTGGAGAAAGTTCGAGGGTTAGTGGTGAGTCCTGAACATTGTCAAGCATTGAAACCGTTTCTGAAAATTATTTTGTTTCAACATAGTTTTTCAGCCTAATTCTCCTGGGCTAGGTGGGGTCAGAGCTCGAAAGCCAAAAAATAAAACTTCTGCTTTTGGTTGTTACTTACAATCATGAGAAATAAAGGTTCAGCTTCTTAGATTTTATTTTTCACTTTTTTGTTTTCCGATTTTTGGAGCCAAAAACAATAAAAATTCAGCTTTCGGCTTTTGACTTCTAACTCTCAACGGGTGGTTAACATCATAATATTTTTCCGTATCAGTTGAATAAAAAATTTGCTTCCAAATATGAAGCTAAAACATTTAGCTTCACTTTTAGTTTCCAAATTTTACTGTTTTGGCTTTTAACTTTCGGATTTTTGAAGCCAAAAACCTCAAAGATTCATTTTATATCTTTTAGATTTTGGCTGGCTGTGCATGCGATGTTAGGACAGTGCTCAGGTCGTCAGAGCTATAGGGATCCACCAAAGGTACTAAAACGTCAGGGTTTAATTTATATCCCATATTTCTAAATCCTTCAATGAAACATTTTTTATCAATTTTTATGTACTGATTGACTCTTTATTGATATTTTTCTCTTTAAAGAAGCTACATTTTTCTTTATTATTTTTATTATTAGAGACAGAGAAGAACCCAATAATTTAATAGGTAAGTACCAATACCTGCGTTTTATTTTAAATGCTCTTAAAGATCAAGTTATAGTGTCTAAAATAAAAGTATTGAATCTGCTTCTATTTTTCGGTATCTGATGACCGTTTGATTGAATTTAAGAAGTTTTCCACTTGTGCCTAATGCTACTGGCATATTGTTACAAGAAATACACATAGTTATATTAATAAAAATTTTTTGGGGAGATTTATTTGCGAAACCATCTATTGCATGGATAATTTTATCAGATATTGAAAATATTCCACATTAAATTTTCTAACTATACGTTTTCATACCGAATAAATCCCGAAAAATTAATTTAAGTCCACATTATAACTGCATGTAGTTTTCCAAAAAAATGCCATCAATGTCAGATGCAAATAGGCAATAGGTACACATAGAAACTTTTTTTTTTTAAGTTAGCCGTCTAGGTATACATACAGTATATATGTGAGTGGATCAGAAGTCCCCCACAAGCAAGGAAAATGGGTGCACAACTTCGAAGCAATTTATATCCAATTTTTACCAGTTCAGTATATAATATCCTATTCTTTTTTGTATTTTCGTTGCATACTAACTGAAATAACGAAATTGAAAACAGAACAAAAATTATTAAATTATTTTTCATTACTACTTACCAAGTTGTACCTTCCCGACTAAATTTCCTAAAGAATAAAAACGTTGCTATTTGACTTTTCGAAATGTAATGTTAACGTACATCCTTACTTGCACGTGCGCTTTACCATAAATAAAATATAGGGGAGACCGGGGCAATCGTGACACCCGGGGCATAGAGGTCCAGTCATTTTTCCCCCCAACAAATGAATAATTTAAAAAAAGTTGAGTTCTGTGAAGTGGTCACACTGGCAACCCATCACTTTTTCAAAAAAAAATTTCTATTGGTAACATTGAATCCTCTTTATCAGAAAGAAAGAAATTGCGCTTTCCAGATCTTATTTTATCCGATGATTCTCGAGCCGGTGAGTAAATATAGACCAATTAATATAAAATAGGTTATTATTTTCGTGAAAAAGAATCTCTTCTAAACATTTTTAACTAATTGGGCCATCATTTAGATGAAAATTAAATTATCTGCTTCAACTTTTCTCAGAAGGAATTCTTTGGGGCAGATAGGACCGGGTGGTCCTCTTTGCCCCTTATGAAAAAATATATTGATATTTCAGTTTTTAATTGCTCCTTGTTTATATTTTGAAGTTTCCAAAATGGTTCGTACCTATAAAAAGAAGAGAGGCACTCCTTCTTGGATGCATGACGATGTTCAAAAAGCATAGCGAAAGATTGACAAGGGTGCTTCTGTTTGATCCATTGCACTGAAATATGAAATTCCACGAACCTGTCTTCTGTGACAAATTCATAATGAGCAAAATGCAAAAAATGGTCCTCAATTTGGCAAATTTAAGGCGATTTTTAATAAAAGGGAAGAAGAGATACTGGTAAAACGTATTCTCAGCTAGACAAACCAAAACAAAAAACTGAATCGGAGAATAAGAATTCATCGAGGTGGAAGCAGACATTCATATATCCCAAACCACCTAAATCTCCTCCAACTAAGCCTGCAGAAGAGAATGCTGAATGTGTTTTTCGCACAGACACTTTTCTAAAATCAAAAAGCAGCAAAAAGTGGATTCAGTGTAACATTTGCAGTAACTGGGCGTATGAACTTTGTTCTGATTTTGATGGAATTGGTTTTTTTGTGTGTGATATGTGTCGCGCCATATAATTTTTGATATTAAAAATAAAATTTCATTTAATTTTTGAATTTTCATCCTAATATTTTTATATGTCCTCTTTGCCCTTATGGGATGGACCTTCTTGCCACAGGTATGGGGCAAAGAGGACAAAATAAGTTTTTCCAATTTTTTTATCATATCTTGAATAATTACCAAGCTTAATTTCTTCTTCTTGGTAGAAATAAACTAGATAGTTTTCCAATTATAACGAGCCAATTTGTGGTATTGTAGGTTAATTTGGCACTATACAGCAACAATTTTAGTTAGGCTATGTCCTCTCTGCCCCGGTCTCCTAGTATAACAATAGAATAGGGTGTAACTATTGAACAAATATAACTTTATTGAATAGGAAATGTGTTAATAAATGATGAGTTGATGCTCATATACGTACCAAACCAAGAAGCATTTGCGATATTTAAAGTCATTCCCGGAATGGCAATCGCCGGATAAACAGTCATAATGCCACTAAATGCACTTGGTGCAATCACAATTAGTCCTAAAACAAACTGTAATTTTACGTTTTAGTTTATCGAGTTATTTTGCATTTAGTACTCAGCGATGAGCTCACTTACATTTTAGAAAATATTTCATTTTTATTTCCAAGAGTGGCGAAACATTTAGGAGGCAAATATAAAATGATGATAAGTTTAAAAAAGTAAATTGAGATAATATCGGCATCATAGTTCAGACAATTAAATTTCACATCAAAATAACAACAGGTATACTGTAATAATCACTTCAAGATAATGTTGTCGTTTAAAAATAGTATTTTTCTCAACTCGTACATACACCAAAAAGAGGTTATTATCAAATCAATTTTTGTTAGCAACTGAGAGATTTCCATGTCAATTCTGAAAGGTCAATAATGATTTTCATTACTTCGCTATTATAGTAATGGAGTTTTTATTTGACTGTGTTTCCGTTTATTCCTTCACGGTATTGTTTACACAGATGTATATGCAAATGGAGAAATATTTCCAGAAGAAAGGGCCGTTTTACGAGGTGATGCCTACAAATAACCAAGTTTACTTCTCCACAATTATTTAATTATTGTCTAAAATTTTGTTCATAAATGAAGTTCATCTATTTAATCGAATGAATAATAACCTCTTTTTGGTGGGTTTGTTGACAAAAATACTTTACTCAGCTTGTTAGCCTTTCGTAACAATCGACTTGTTGCACAGCACTCGTCTGCAACTCGTGCTATAACTACGCAACTCATTGACAATCACTCTTTTTGCCAGCCTTTTGAGTAAAATACTATTACTTCACTAGTTAAAAAAACTAAAGCTCTCTAAGGCTGGGTACACATCTGTATCATTCAGACATGCCATATCATTTATGCGTATCATGATACAATACACACCGATGATACAGCTCTCATTTTGTAAGGCATTACCTCGGATTGTATCATAGGTAACCTACCTTTAAATTCTACTGAAAATGTTGCAGATCTCAGATAGCACCTTTGGATGTGACGGCAGAATACAAACTTCGAATGGAAAATGCTATACTGTATTATCGTATCATTTTTTGATAATACCGATCGAGGTTGTGGACTTTGTATGCATTGAGCTGATATGATGATACAATATGGCTGAATGATAAAAATTTGTAACCACCTGAAGATGAGTAGGAGTGTTTGGTGTTCTATTTCGCAAGATTTTACTATCGTACCTATTGTATACATAGGCCTATTGTATAGAATGGAGTGATAAATTACTGATTTAAATTTGGGCTGGAGGACAACCTACACAAAATTAAAATAAACGAGTGGTATTCGGTATTAAATTTTAAATCAAACGATTCTTCTTACTCATTCTCTTCGCAAACTGTAGATGAATTTTTTTATGAAGGTGAAATATAGAGAGTTCCTGAAACCTAAAACAGAGATAGATAGCCTGTAAGTTACAGGTGGAGAATGAACGAAGCAGTTGAGATAAAAGGTTCAACCATTTGTCTGAGTGATACAAACCTTTAAAATTCGAGATTAAATAAAAATTATAGAACATAATATTACCAGAACTCTTGGTGTAATCTCAAGATTGTTATGGTTTTTCACAAATTTTACGTTTTATTGTTGGAACGGAGAATCTTAGGACTCATATCGAATAAGGTGAGAAAAATTATAAAAATTTCATTTATAAGAATTATTTAGATTAGAATTTGAAAGTTATTTGGAGACAGATGCGACAATATTTTTCGCATTGTAGACTATAGATATTCTTTGAGAGAATATGAAATAGAACTCCTCTTTCAGAAAATTGAATGCAAATCCTATCCAGCTGGTTGAATTTGTTGGTCATAATTTCTGTCTTACCATTAGTCAACATAAATTTCTCAAAATTAATTTGATTTTTTGTTTCCCATGTGTTTGCAGCCTGTTAATGAACGAATGAAACAAAACTTTGAAAAAATATAAAGCGAGAACTGAAAAATTCACTTCATCCATTTCCAAAATAAAAGGAACTGAAACTGAAACATTACTAACTTTAATTTTTTCAAAGAGAAACAATATAAAGTACAATTTTATAATCCAATCGTAATAACTTTTAACTAGCTGAACGTCACAAAACTTGAATATTAATTTTCCAATTAATAATAATTATTCAAAGTGGACGAAAAATTTCAAGTCTCGTTTTTGGCTTCGATTTGGAATTTTTTATGGAATTTTAGAATTAGTTATTACATGTACGGTATTCCAATTCTTGTTCCTTTAACTGTACGATTTTCTGTCTGGAGAGTTAAAAAGTCCAAATTATTCCACGACAAAACATCATCACAAGGTTCTTCATATTAAGGTTCTTTTCAATAGTAAGAATATGCTGCCTGCCATAATAAGCTCTTTCTTAATAATCAAATTTATTGTATTTTTCACAAATAGTCAGTGACGTTGAAAAATACCCGATGATATTCCAGAAAATGCATTAAAATTTCAAAAGTTTAAGAGATAAACGAAATTGCGTATATTTCAAAGAAATGAATTTTAACTTTTTGAATTTTTGAATATAAATAGTATTTTGAATAAGATGATACTTCTTTCTTCAGAAGAAATTAACTAATCGAAAAATTTGCGTAAATCGTCTTTCAAAAGTGAAAAGGACAGAAGGTTGCCTACCTCCGATTAGCACTTTATTAAAAAATTCATCTAAAACATTAAGAAAACCCATTTCTGACTTCTGCCATTTTCTCTCAAATCAAAACTCTACGTTTCAAATTATGAAATAAACGTAATAAGTCTGCGGCTAAATTCTTATGTTCTTACGAAAGTAAAACCCAAACAAATTTTTCTTCATATCATCGGTTCTACAATTTTCTCGCTACCTTTGTCGTCCACGTTATAATCACTCTCTTCTTCCAGCTCATCTCCATAAAAAATATCTCTTTTCTTTTCTCCTTTTTGCCCTTTTCATTCCGAGAGTTCCAAAATTAGTTACCTAATTAAATCCCTACTTATTCGAATGTCTCCATTTTAATAATTTCTTAATGCTCATGCTTATGACTGAATTCGAATATTTTTATTGTTTCCACTACCGTCTTCATCCTGTCTTATTATTTAACAGTTCTATGTACAACAAAAACATTTCAATATCATATCTCACATTGATATACTTGTATCGACTCTCTTCACCAATATGACATAGGATAAATGTACCGATTATGAGGTACGTACCAAATATGGAGTACAATTTTTCTCTTAAATTATTAACGTAATCTGCTGGAAAAAAATTGAGGAGAGTTGGTAAAATTGTTTTATTGGACCAATTCAAGTAAACAGTCGAAGAAACACGCCTAAAATGAGTTTTCATCTCTTTTTGATTTTTATCACTGTTCTCTTAAATTTTTTGAAATTTTACAAAACTTTTGGACACAATGCTAACTGATATTTTCAAATATGATAAATAACAATAGAAAATTTGAACATTCGGCTTCTATTTCCAAGTATTTTCAATCCTGTAAGTTGATTCATTCAATTTTTGGAATTTTTTATTTTCATCGTATCAAAATTTAGAGGATGAAACTAATATGGAGTACCAATTATTTATGTTTAAAATAACAAATAATAGAGTCGAAATGTTGTAAGTGTCATTTGTAACCTTTGGTTGAAAGAATAATTGATTTTTATAACTATAACTTTAATGTTTCGCATAAATTTTCAGGTAGGTACCAAATATTAGAAAAGGGCGGTTACCCATATTAGGTATATAGAGTATATTTAGAATATAATATTTCCCTATATTAGAAGAGAAGGCACCCTATTTTGAGAACACCTTTTGTAAAGATTATTTTGAAAAAAAATTCATGTAAAATCAAAGATTGGTTCCTCAGACTTTTTTTTAATGTTACAAACAATAACATCGAAGACCACCGATTCCGATTCCTGCATAAATTTAAATTTAAACAGATTGTTCAAATTTATGTACCATTTCAAAGTTATGTACACCATATTCGGTATATTTACTCTACGATTTTGATTTCGAATAAATTTTCCTGTAATGTGTGACAGCTTCTAAATACAAACGCCATCCGAAAAGCACACACACAAAAAAAACAAAAAAACAACAACAATGACTTTGGATTTCAAACGGGAGTCTATTCGTGCAACTTGTGCAATAAAATCTTCTATATAAAGGCACGCAGAATACGTCTGCATATGATTTAAAAATTTCGCCTTTTCAGCAGCCAACCACCAATGAAAAAAAAATACGAATCTATTACACAATTTGTTGCAAAGTTTGAAAAACACCCGAAAACGTGATACCTACCCGTAACAATTTATTTACCTCGAGTCTAAAAACGTCGGATGAATTCTTTCGAAATAAATAATACGTTATGGTCGATAAAGTGCAGTGTGTATAAAATGTGGGACAAAAATAACATTTACCATTCTCCAATAAGATGCGGACGATTCCGGCGTTTCCGCCGGCGATGGTATACTCGAGTACGTCTTCATGGTGGTCGGTTATTACGATTTCAACAGATCACACCTGTGGCGGAAATTTATGCCCCGCATTCACCGCGTTACACTGACGTTTGAGAATGTTAACATTTTCGTACAGGTAGCTATCAAAGGTCGTAACAACGTTATACCGCCGCCGTAGACCGACAATTTCACAATGAAGAAAAGCGCGCTGATCAAGGGTCACCACATACGGACAAATAGACGATTTTTAAAACGGTATCTCACTTAATAGGTGTATCACATTATCGGGTCATAACGACAAACACAAATATCATGCGTGTGATCGAACCCAAAAACTGCGTGCACTATATTAACTCGACACATTAATATTTGGGAGTTGTTCGTATTTTCGTGGCAAAGAGATGGTTTCAACAAATTTCGTTGTTGAATGCAACATATTACGATCCACATCCAACCGGTTCTGCTTTGTAGACAATCGACAGGTCACAACCAACTCATCGTTGGTGATACGTGCGCTGGCCTTCGGATGAAAATCGTGTCTGTTAAACCACAATCCGGTTTTTAAGATTTTTCAAACTCTTTCATTTTCCTAGGCACTTACAAAAAAAACAAAAAAAAAACCAGAAACCGATTGGATTTCTTTTTTACCGAGTCTACTTTGCTTGAAACGCACCAATTTATATTTTTATTTTCAGAAAATATGGCATCTACTTACATAGTCTACATTAAAGAATACCATTAATTCTACACTATTCGGATCGAAAGAACGACGTATTCACGAACTTTATACTGAAATTGAAAATTTTTTTCTTTTCTTTTGATAATATACCTACAATGAATGCTTACGAGTAGTTCCTAAAATACAGGAAACCTATTTAGATTGGAGAGGGAGGGGGGTGACTTAAGCTCATTATACTCGCAGATACGTGCTAACTGAATTATTACGTAATATTCATTGACGCGAATATCATTACGTTCGTTTGTTTTTTTTTTGTTTTTTTTTTTTTTTTTTTGTTTTTTTTGGTAGCTTATCTATATACGAGTAAGTTAATTTTGTCAGATAAAAATGAATACACGAAAAATATTTATAAAACAACGTCATCTTTTAAGATAATATTTTACAGCGTAATTATTCGATTCGCATATCCGATAATTCAGTGGAGGAAATTGAAAGAAAATATTATAATACTTATTTAGGTAGGTTGGTTCCGACCATACTTAATACTAATTGGGTAGGTTTCGTTTGTTGCAAACAAACCATAGAACGATAATTAAAGTGATGTGGGTTACCCTCAACGACCCCAGTCCACCAAAAAAAAAAAAATGTACCTGGGCCATATCAGTATCGCCCGTATTAAAAATGAAATTTCGCTTTTAAATAAACAAATCCGACGACGTAAAACCCAATGAAATAGTGAAAAATTTTTCATAATTAACCCTTTTTAGGTCACAGGGAGCAAAATGAGGGGTTTAATCCAAAAATTAATTGTAAATTTGAACTCGGTGCTTCCAAAAATGTAACCGACGATATATCAATCACTTTTTTGAGAAAAAAAATTATCCTAACACCTTTTAGGGGTCCGAATAAGTAGTTTCACCTAATAATGAAATGAAAATTTGAATTCAGCGCCTCAGAAAACACAATCGACGATGTATCACTTCATTTTTTTAGGACAAAATCATTTCAACCTTTTTTGGGGGTTACAGGGACCCACAATGAGTGGTTTAATCCAAAAATGAACTGAAAATTTCAACTCATGGCTTCAAAAAACATAATGGACGATATATCACTCAATTTTAAAGAAAAGAATATCCTCACCCTTTGCCTATCAAAATTTGGAATCTGAACTGAAAAAATTGAAATTTTCGAATATTAAACACACATGTGGCGATGATTCAAATCTAGATAGAGGTACAGAATTTTTTTTTTTTTTTTTTTTGAATAGATTGAATTTAACAAATTGGTCTTTGTTACGACATCAAACTCAACTTAAAATAGTTATTTTAAAATTTTGGTAATGTTTTGTTCTGCCATCTATGAGAAATGGCATCATCACAAAAGTTGTTCTGTAAGTGAGTAGGTACATAAGAAAGCTTTGTTCAGCTTTGTCTCATTCCCTTCAATCGAAGATTGCTCGATATTAGAGAGTAAAAAACAATGATAATCAATATTCTTGTACGAGAAAATCGCGACAGTACATTAGGCTCTGAAACATTTGTTGTTGCGCGCGTATTTGTTTTTGTTCCAGTGTTTCATTTAAGATTTTTTGGTTTTCCACTTTTCAGTTTTTCGCGTTTGTCCATTTTTGGTTTGAATCTTTGACTATATGTGTAGTCAAAGGTTCAGATCTTATATACAGATTTGTTAAAAAATAGCAGTAAAAGAATTCATTTAGTCCTATTCTATACTGTGAATTCCTCTAATGCTCGTATTATTCAAAATTGGTTTAATCTGTTGGAAATACTCACGCCATTTGGCAAGTTACTATACATCTTTGAAGTTTGAAAAGATGTTAATTACTGATAAGTTCACAATTTATTTTGACAGTATGCTGGTGGCATTTTCGATGCTTTAGTATTCCACATTTATTGTTACCATTGCGACATCTAAACTGTAATTTTAAAATATATTTTTGGCACTAATAACTCAAATTTTCAAATTCAGATATATATATATATATCATTATTATAATAAATGTACAACTCGATTTTTTAATACAGAATTCAAGGAAAATTCTTTAGAAAAAATAAAAGGCGCATGTGCCAACTGCAAATGTTTTGTTGTTTCTATCCTAATAACGAATTGATCAGTGTTGCCAGGCCAGCATAAGCCAAAATGTCGCAAAGTGGTACTTCAGGGCTTGTGTATATATATATATATATATATATATTTACAAAAGCTTCAATACTGAGCGTTTTCTTAAGACCTTCGAGGATATGTATATGATGGAGACGAAACATGGGTAGTTTTGATGTCCCACCTATAAAAAGTTCTTCCACAAACACGTGTACTTCCAACAAAATATCTGATTGGAGGAAAATCTCACAACATGCATTTGTTTATAAACATTGGCGTACAAAGTACCCAACTTTTACACCGATTTTTAATTCTGATTGGTTAGGGTGTTCAGTCTGGGGTTCTTCATACGCCAGTACGCTGCATCTATAGTCTGGACACTCAACTCCATGTTAAAACTGTTCCGTGTCGTCTCCATCATATATATATCATCGAAGCTTAGGACTTATAATTTGTGACGTCATTATTTTCTGGATTTTTTAGTCTTTGTTGTTTCACACTAATGGGCGATATTGACTGTTGAGGCTTTGTACTATTTTACAAAATTTTAATTTAATGTCATAATTTTATTAAAAATTTCAGCACTCAAACTAATGCAGTTCCAACTTGTGAATAATTTTTTTTTTTTTTTTTTACAGAATTTAACTTATTTATTGCATGATTCATCAAATTCATTAAATTAAAGAAATTCAATATTCCATTACTTTAAATGAGACATTGAAAAATTTAAATATGTTAAATGAATATCTTTGTGGTGAATTCAAAGCACTCGCCTCTGAATATAACAGGGTATACAAAAAGAAAAACATTATTCACAGTTCTCAGGACTTCAGTAATACAGAACTAAGTTCCTACTCTTTCCATATTTGATTAAAGTTATGGAGAGGAAATGCGACAGAACTGTTGGTCGTAGAAAGCTGCAATTTAGTAGAGACATCTAAGTATGTTAGGTGAATATTTTGTGAAAATTTGGCTGAAATCATTCGAATGGTTTTCGAGATATTTTCGAAATTCTGCAACGAAGTTGAATTCATTTTAATATTATTTAAATCACACGATATAAACAGAATTTCAGCAATATCTCGAAAATCACGCGTAGGATTTCAGCCAAATTTTCATAGAATCCTAAACTAACATACCTCGATGTTTCTGCATAATTTCCGTTCATCACAATCAATAGTTCTCTCCCAGTTCCTCTCGATAACTTTGAATTTCCCAAAATTTTGCACAATTTTAGTGCATTTAGCACCAAAAATACTAAAATCACGTTTTTGTTTAGCAGCAGTAAGTTGATGATATAAATAAATCGGTATAAATTTACCTAATTCTTGTATCTTTCCTAAATAATACATAATTTTCATATAGGGGTGAAGATTCCCGTACAAAATGCCATGAGAACAGACAAAAAATAAACGATGAAAAAAATAAAAATAATGACGTCACAGACCAGGGGTCCTAAGAAAACGGCTCAGTATTGAAGATCTCGTATATATTTATAAATAAAAGCTAATTTCTTGTTAACACGGTACAGGTCGCAATTTTTATCCGATGGACGCGAAATGTGGAACGAACATTATTACTAAACTAAGAACCTGACCTATTGATTTTGTTACGGATCGGCCGTACGGTACTTCTGGTATGGCTATTTTAGTTTTTGTTTCGACTATAAAATTATCAATTTTCCATCAAAAGCTACGGAATTTGTAACAAACATTATAATTTGACTTTTATTACAGAATATACCATCGTAATCAATGATAAAATTTCGTATTTAGAAGAACGTTTTTAGTTTTACGAGATGAAATTGAGAATGAGAAAGAAAAAATAAGTAGATTGCCTGAAATAAGTGGTTCATATAGTTTTTTGTTACTTTTGATCAATAGAAAACAGCAACAATTCTACAATTTATACGCCAAAAATGATTAAGTACAAAAATAAATTAACAAGTGCATTAATACGTAGGTATGTAATTTTACATTAATTAAATAAATAAAAAAATGGCAATAATAATTGGGTATACTTACAGGTAATTTTTGAAATTTCTCAAAATATTTTTTATGGTGTGTAATATTTTTTTCGTCTTAAGGTATAACAAGGCGAGGAAAGGTTCAAGTAGCTTATTAATTTTTTACCTGGTAAAAAGAATAAAAAAAAAAACAAAAACAAAAAAAAAATGATCAACAAAACGTAATATGCATTACGCACAATGCACGATAGTCTGGGCTACTAATTTATTTTATTTCGAAACAAAAACATAAAACAAAAAACAAAAACACCATAGAATTGCGCGGCAAGGTGAATCGATATCCGCCAACAGGGTCGATAAAATTTCATACAAAAGTAAGTATTCGAATATTTGTAAATAATTAATACCAAAACCACAAAGCTATTCATGCGTCGACGTTAACGTGGACATCAGCACCGGGTTTGCTCAACCAACACTCAACCAACACTCAACAACATTCAACCAACACTCAACCGAACCTCGAAATGGATACCTATACGTAAATAAATATCGTTCCCAGCCCGTAAATCACAAAAACGTTCGATTTATCTGATCCAACGTCCTGCCAACCGTCTCCGGCAGGAAAAAGTGACAAAAAATGCTGGCCACCAGTGTAATAATGGCGTAAACGTAGTACAGCGACCCTCCGTACGCCGACACCAAATACGGAAACAACTTATTGGACGCGGCCATCGTTACGGCCGCTACGGTCACGCAAACGCTGGCAAAACCTTTGCCATCTGCCGGAAAAACGTCGCCCAACGTACCCCACGTCACGTTCACCGGTCCAAAATTGAACATAAACGCTACCAGCCAAACCGATAACACGTGCAGAGCGGACGACGGCGCGCCATTCTCGGCGCGCGTCCCAGCGCAGTAACCCATTAACGCCATTCCGATTGCTGCGCAAAATAACGCGAATGTGGTCAACCGTCTGACGCCTACGCGCATCGCCACAATACTGGCGCCGAAATTCGCCGCAAATATCAGGCCACCGGACACGACGCTGTACTCATAGGCGGATGCGGCGACCGTCGTACCGGTTAACGCGGCTGCAACGTCGCCCCCGCCATCCGCAAATGGGCCGGATTTCGCACCCTGTTGCAGTATGCGCACCATATACGTGGTTATGGTCAGGCCACCAGCCATGAATACCATGACGAACGTCAACGTCATTATCGCCAACGGCTTGTAGACGTCTTTACGTGCGATTTTGCGCAAATGCGCCGACATCGCCGCCGACTCCGCCGACTCCGCCGATACCGCCGACGGCGGCCTATCGTCTTCGGTGGCGCAGCCGAGGCCTTCGACGCGGACGATCCGCTGCCGGTGACCATTGCGCCGAATTGGTCGGCAAATAGCGCCGAGTTTCGTTTCGGACCGCTGCGCGTCGACTGGCTTGCCGCGCAGGCGCAGCCACGTTGGACTTTCGGGCACGAAGGCGTAAATGGTGAAGAAGCAGAGCAGCGATAGGGTGGCGGCGACCGCGGCTATTTGTCCGTGCCGCAGGAAGCGACCGAGCAGAAAGGTGACGAACGTGCCGAACGAGGTCGTCAGTCCGGTCCACGTGGCGAAGTGGTTGCGCAGCCGAATCCGGTTCACGGTGACACATTCGCCGGCGTACACTTGCGACGGATAGCCAATCGCTCCGAACGTGATTCCGTTCAGCACCTGGGCCAGCAGAATGAAAAGGGTGCGCTGCTGGCGCAGTGCAGAAGCCACCCGATCGTACCCGGCACGACCGTCAGAAGAAGTGCTGGTCGTCTGCCGTATTTGTCGATGCTGATGCCAACGAGCAGCGCGCCAACTGGCGATAGTAGGGCGTAAATGGATCCTGCAATGAAAGCATATTATAAACGTAATAATAGGCCTATCTGATAATAGAGGCGTGGAAAATGCGAGATTAGCAGCCGAGATGTACATTTACTTGGCGCGTGTATTACCAGCGTTTGAAAGGCAACGAAAAAAGCTATCGCTTTTGGCTTTTAGCTTTCAACCTTGAACGTATTCACATAAAACTTTCGGTTTTTGGCTTTTTTCTCTAGAATTTTTTTGTTTTCAGATTTCAGCTTTTGGCTTTTGGCTGTCTTTCAAACCTCGTGTATCGCACGCTATTCATGCTAGGGATGGGCTGTTTGGAAGCTGTCTGGTTTGAAGAACCAGGTTTTTTAAAAGAACTCGTGGTTCCTGAAACTGCTCTGGTGTGATAACGTCTGCTCCCTGCTCATTTCTGCTCCGACGCTCTGAAGACCAATACAGATTTGTTTCAGTTTTTTCTAACACTGGTTTTATATGATAATAAAACTTCAGATTCAGTTTGTTCCTTTACTGATTTATGGATGGGTAAGGAAAGTGTAAGTTTCACATTTCATTCATAATTTGCATTAATTGATCAAATAAAAAGATAATAGTTTGAAAACTCTAACGCAGCTGTAGCTGCATTAGAAAAAGTAGGTTTTCAAAAATTGTAAAATTATGTAGTCACTGAAAAGTTATTAATATATCTTAATAAATATTTGTTGCAAATTACTTTCCTATTGATCTAAAATTAGGAATTTTATAGCCAAAATAAGAATAAAAATAATGTCACCGGAAGTATTGTACCACCAATCCGAAACAAAACTTATGGAAAGTTATAAAATAGATCTTAGTGAATATTTGTTTTAAATTTGGTAGCTATCGGTCGAAAATTGAAAATTTTATAGCCAAAATAAAAGTGAAAATAGCCATACCAGAAGTACGATATGGCCAATTTGCGAAAAAATCAATACATCAGGTCCTTGGCTTAGTATTAATGTTCGTTATAAATTTCGGATAAAAATTGTTACCGCACACCCGAGCTGGTAACAAGAAATGGTCCTTTATATGATATATATATACCTATATGAATTTGAGTTGTTAGTGCCAAAATTTCGTTTGAGTTATGAAATGAAAAACGTACCCACCCATAGGTTGTTCCGTATCACCAAGAATAATAGGTAGATTTTTAATAGAAAAACCACTTAAAAAAACGGATAAAAGAAATGAAAGTATAAAACAAAAGACTAGAGAATGCTCGTGATAAAGGTAAGTAAAGGGAAGGGTCTAAATTTATTGAACATGGTCGGACTCATTCTTGGTTCAATGGTTTTTATTATAAATATGATTAGAACAGTTTCTGAGCAGTGAGCAGATTGAGAAACCAGGAGCAGGCGAACCAGTTTCCACAAATGAACAATTTTGCCCATCGCTAATCTAAATTGTGTTATAAAAGGGGAGAATATAATTTATGTTTTTTTGCACAAGTGAGTCATTTGTATTGCGTACCGTAGTGCCTAAAGTAGGAAAATAAAAAGTGCGCATACTTGGATTAGGTGTCAATGGAAGTAGCCATTCAAAATGTAAATGAATTTTCATTTATCACACTTCGATAACACCATTTTGCTACACTGATTTTTGGGGTGAAAATTGTTATTTATGAAACTGTACCTACTTGTAAACACTGATCAATTTTACTTAGCAGGCTGCTAGTTTACTTTTCAAGCCACTCAATTCACTTTGCAGGCTACTCCATCTGATAACAATGTATTTCAGTACAAATGTGTTGATTTATTTGAATGTTCGATCTATTACAATATTTTTTTTTTTTCGCATTTGAAATGAAGAGTATCTTACTTTACAAAAACTGAAAGTGAGATTGCAGGACTCATACATTTGCTGGGCTCGCACTACAGCTCACCTCGCAAATTTGTACTCGTCCTGCAATAACTTACTTTCAGGCCTAGGAAAGTAATATACTACTGTTCTTACTTTAGCCCTGTGTTGCAATGTTCCTTGTATGAAAACGATTGACTTTTTGGGTGGTATTATAAAATACCTATTTATATTTTCTATAAATCCTGTCTATAATAATGCGGAAAAACTGTGCTCATTTAGGTACTGAAAGTAAGTATAACATTTTGGGTCAGGTAACTACATCTCCATCGTAGGGCCAAAACAATCTCCCTGTATTTATTGCGCATGCCTAGATGACTACATTCCAGTCGAAAAATTAGCGTTCCTTATGAAAAATTGTGATAAAGAAACTTATTGTTTTTAAATCATGATTTCTCAGTTGCTATTAAAGCGAAAAATCTGTGGGTAAAATTGCTGGAAAGAAAAGGAAATTTATTAAAATTTACATTTTATAACAATTTATTTTATTATCACTAAGTTTTTCGTATTAACCAAAAAAAAAAAACAAAAAAACTAATTAATGGAAAAGTTTCCGTTTTTTAAATTTACCATTCTTTATTACCAAAAATAATGATTATTAAAGAAAATTTAAGCGATAACCTCCCTATATTTTAAAAACAAATTCTAATACTGCGGAACTGTGTGTAAAATTCATTGTTTCTTTCTCAAGAAATTTTTTTACACCAGTTCCAAAAAGTAAGGCGTGCGACAAGAGTTAGTAGGCTATTTTAACTTGTGTGAAGTTTACAGCAGCACTGGCTATTTGGTACATCTCAGAACTCTTCATACTTCATTTGAAAATTATTCACTAAATTTCACAAAATTATCGCTCAAATTATTGATGAGCAAAAAGTGGGTGATGGTTCCTTCGACATGATTGTGTATCAGCCACTATTTTGTATAATACCCTTTTGACATTCTCATGAAGAGTGAAAACAATAAAACAAAAAAATTGTCTACATTTTTGCAAAAGCACCGGATTGTGTAGTGCATAAAGTTAGAAAAATTAGAAGTGCACATGCGCAGCGTGCAAAAACTGAATAAATTTATAAGTGCATCCCCGAAGTCTTACTTTTTGACACCTTCTAGAAATTCATCTCTTAACAGCACACTTCAAGTAGGTATACTTAAGAACATATTATATTTTTTTAGGAATTATGTATCAGTGTTCACTGATTTAATGAGAGAATATTTTTTATTGATTCAAATTTAACGAATTTGATCCAATTTTTTCAAGCTAAAAAATGAACCTATGCATTATCATCAACAAATAATAACTTTCAAATCCACCTTGCACTGGTCTTTCTCTCTCTCTCTCACTCTCTCTCTTTCTCTTTTTTTCTCTCTCTCACTCTCTCTCACTCTCTCTCACTCACTCTCACTCTCTCTCACTCTCTCACTATCTCACTTTCTCTCTCTCTCTCTGCGCGCGCGCGCGCGTGTGTGTGTATATGTGTAAATAATTTGTGACGGGGAGGGAGCAAGAACTTTATCATGAATTTTACACAAAATAAAGCTTTGAATAATGCAGTTGATACGTTATTTTATAATTTTGGGATATTATATCAGTTTTCATGTTTTTTGAACTGCTAGATTCAAATTTCACATTCATTTACTTCACTGAAACCATTTTTAACGCCCATCCACGGAAAAGAAGTTCAAAACAAGAGTATCTCTTACAATTTTTCAAATTTTTATTGCATTTTCCTAATTTATGATATTTATTGATTACTATAGCTTTTGAAGGGATGAATTTGTGTAGGTGGGTATTATTATACTTCAATTTTTTGTTTTTTATTGGTTCATTTTTGTCTCAATACAATACAATAAAATAAAATAAAAAGATTCATATCTTTCTCCTTCTGATTTTTTTGCATACACTTCGTACTCACTGATAAATTGAAACGGGCACTCATATTGCTGTGTTCAAGTATCATCAACTTTGAGGTCAAGAGGAGAAAATTCGATGGCAGGAAAAGTTTTCAAATTAATCTCAGTAATGAATGTAAATGGTTACTTTTCATACCAAACCAAGAGGCGTCACCAATATCCAGTTTCATTTGTGGCAGAGCAATAGCTGGATAAGCCATGGTTATACCACCAAGTAGAAACGGCGAAATCAAGACCAAACTGTAGAACAGCTGTAAAGAATATTCACAATAAAAATTTATGATTACTGATCCTTTAGAGTTGAAAATTGATTCTTTGAGCAGTGGTGTAGCTGTAGTATTTCCTATGGTGTGACGTGAAGAGAAAAGTACGTAGTCAACAGAATTTTTAGGCTGGGTGGGTGTTATTATCAAATCTCCCTCGTCAATAAAAAAAAAAAAAAAAAAAAGGTACATTACGTACAAAATCTGTCGTTAACAGCTTACTGTTAGAAGTCTAAGTCAAAAAAAAAAGAAAATTAATTTAATTAAATCATTTGTATATGGGCGATTTTATTTTCTTTTTGAAATTTTTGCGTTATTAGGTAGGCCATAGCTTATGCAGACTTACACGTAGCTACGCCTCTGGCTTTGAGGAAAAATAATTGTAGATTAATTTTATAAAAATTTAAGTAGACTTTCAACATTTAACTGTTTTCTTGTACATTTTATTTAAATTGCCGAGAAAAACAACGTTGAATATAGGTAACTAAATGTATTTTTTGTGGTTTTTCACATATAGGTACCTACTATTACGTAACTTTACATCAAACGTTACATTTTCTCTAAAACCTCACGTGAAATTAGCAGAAATGAAGTAACTTTATCACCCTTAGAAGATTATGTAATTAAAATTTATGGTTCTTTGAGAATTCAATGACAAATTTGTTGGCATAATATTTACGTTGGAATTGTTACCTCATAATTTCCATTCGCAAAAAAAAAAGTTTTTTAAAAATTTCCGAAAAAATTATACAGTAATTGATTCGAATTTTTTCTAATTAGGCAGGCCTATCAAAAACGTAAAATGATTTTTTCTTTTATCAACATTAGAGTATTTCTCACTTCGGAAATTAAAATTTTTTAATTAAAAATCTAACACGGATTTCATAGAGTTGTGCTGTTTTTTGTAATTGATTAACAAGGCCTTAGAGCATCGTTTCTCTGAATAAACCAAAAAGGGCCTAATTGTCACTTAGGCCCTCTTTGTACGCATGATCTCAGTGGTATGATTCGTAATTAAAACTTACCGTCTTTATCGTTGTCGAGTCTTTTTCGTTTTCATTTTCTGCATTTGGTATTGAGGAATATTTTGTCATCTTTTGGTGCAAATGACTCCTTAGCTAGGTACTTATTTATAAAACTGACAAAATTTGAACAGATTCCTGCTTATAAATTCTATATTTGATTATGTAATTAGCGAAACATATTGCCGATAGAAAGAATTTTCTCGTTTTTCTTTTATACGTCAAAGCAACAATATTTTCATAATGTAACTGCACTGATGAAACTTGTCTTGGAACGAAACCAATTCCTGCGGAATAAGGTAGAAAAGTATGAATAATATCATTAAGATGAAAGACGATTTAAAAATAAATTTTTCACCTTATTGGTGATAAAAGAACAATGAACAAACCAATCACCTACCATTGCCAGTAAAACTAACAAAATACCTCATTATCTGCAAACGTAATCTGAACTTTGATTCGAGTTAGAGAATACCTAAATTGCAAAATGTTATCAAAATTATAATTAAAAAAAAAAAAATTGAAAAAATAAAAACTTCTTGAACCAATAAATGAAGAAGAAAGTAGGTCACAAATCTGAGTTACGATAATCAGGAAAGATTTGTATATTTTTTTGTTTTTTAATTAATTTGAATATTGATCAACGATTGGATCACCAAATGAATTAAATTCAACTCTTCTCTCAAGTTTCGAAAAACAAATAAAGTCTGTCAAAAAAGTTTAATTCGGTCAGGGTCCCTTCCACCTTTTCCGAGGATTTCCACATGTTTAAAGGTTGTAAATGTAAAATAAATTTTATAGAAATTCATCTTCCATTTTTCATTTGAGTTGGACATTTTCAAATAAGAAATGTAGTTTTAACATAATTATGGTGAATCAACGCAAATCCTATGTACTATTTAGTATTTATACCTATCTGACATTCTATCTTCTACAAAATAACTGGGAAGGTAGTCAGAGTAAATTACGGAATTCAGTTCCAGTCCACAAATTTTTTATACTTGAGTCCTCTCTTGTTATCCTACAAATTCAGGAAGTAGGGTATTTCATGAAAAAATATTTCAATATTATAATAATTATTAAATATTTAATGGAACATAGCCAATTTTTTGATTTTCTCCAAAGACTGGCTAATCACTCGGCGAAATAAAAACGTGACAATAACGTTGGAAGACTATAGAAGGAGATCAGAAGTTAAAAAGCATAACTTCCTCAATAGATTCGTGAGGTCGAAAAAATCAAAACAAAAATTTCTTGTTGAAAAATGCAGAAAAATACTTCCTTTTCATATTACAGCCCCCACAGTGAGGTGGCAACCAAAACTCTGATGTAATTATCCCAAAAATTGATAAAATTGGACAAAATTTAGTGAAGGTAGACACACTTTTCTTGTATATTTTCGCACAACTTTTGAAGGTTTACCGAGATATGAAGGAAAAAAGAAGTGACAAATGAGTGTCACCATTTTATTTAGGAGGACAAAATTCACGATAACGGTACGCTTTGCTTCATTAGTTTTTGAGAAAAATAAGGTTGAAAATTAGAATTTCGTTAAATTTCGTCGATTTTGGAAACATTAGATTTTTGATTTCACACCGTCTACATTTGGGAGACTATAACTTGAAAAAGAAGAATGTCACAACATTTTACAAAAGAAACTTTTTTGGTTTTTTCGACCGTAAAAATTAATCCTGCAAGTTAACATCCAGACACCCTATAAAACGTAGTAATAGCCAACGATACTAACACTTTTTTTTACGAACTTAGCCACGAATATTGCTTAAAAACTGTAAAAATATATTTTTCGTGTTAAATCTAAACAAAATTTTTTATTTTTCCTTAATTGTGTTTTCATATTGAGACATTAAACTTGGATGTACCAACTAATTAGTCAGTTTTAGGACTTAATTTGTATTTTTCAGGAACACGAAGAACTCAGCCCATTATGTACCTTTTTTATTTCTTTGATACTTCTGTGATAGGTTCTGTATAATAAAGGTGCAAAAAGTAGCAATTATTTAATTTTCACTTTTTTTTTTTTATATAGAATACAACGAAAATTCAAATTTTTTACCAATTGTCGCATGCCCTCCCCCACCTCCAAAAATGGGTTATATATATGAAACAAATCAATTTTACTGGAATGAGAGCATAAATTAAAATTTTCAAGTCTAAAATGATGATCAACATATTGTATTTTTCTTAACAAGCCCCAAAATATCCTTAAACTACCTTTTAAACAAATAGATGGATATCTACATACTTCAATAAAATAAAAATAAATAAATAGGTAAATAGATAAATAAATAGATTTATTGTATATTTTTTTGAATAGGTTAAAATCTAGGATGATTGACATTATCGCAGGGGCAGCCGAAGGGGCTGAGACGTCATAATTTTGAACTTGAAAATTTATAGGAGCATCTTCTGTGGTTTAAAAGGTGTCCTGGTGAGGTTTTAAGTACCTATTTATTGCATATTGACGATACATTAAAGATATTTTTCGTAAATATCGCTATTGTATTTCACACTACCACATTTTATTTTTGTATGAAAAAAAAAACTGATTATTCACCAACAACTTCAGCCGAGAAAGGAAGACAATTTACATGTGCACATGCGTCAAATCATATTTTTTCGCGTCGTATTGAAATTCCATACTTTTTATCCATCAAAAGTGTACCAAAAAACGTACTTACCGGTGAGGTATTGCAATAAAGTTTTAATACTTGGTTGTTTTAAAATTATTCCTACGTTATAGTACCACATTCGGTAAAGTATGCTATTATAGGTGCATACACGTCCTTATATAAGTATGCTGTATAGAAAAACGGTTGTTGAATCTGTGGAAGGATATAATAGAGCTTCACTTTATTCTCTCTTCCAAAATTATTCATGTCTGCATGAAAATTTATTCATCCGACGTCATTACAAATAGACCCACGCACCTCTGTTTTTTCGATATTTTACGAATCAAGTTTAATTTTACCTCGAAATAAATTGAACAAGGCGATGTTTAAAACACCTACTTGAAGCAGAGAAGATTTTTCTTATTTTTAATCTTCAAAAATGTTTTAATTTACCCTTTAGTACCATTTTTTCAAAATGGTAATTTTGACAAAGATAAGTATTCTCGTATTTTTTAACAGTCTTCAAAAAAAGGAGGAGGTTGTCAGTTCGATTCGTATATAAGTACGTTTTCTTTCTATTGTTTTTTACAGCATAACTTCTCAACCTGGGCACTGATTTTGATGAACTTGTTTTTAAATGATAGATGATAATCCTATGGTGATGCTATTATATTTTTTTCTAAATCGATGAAATAGTTTATGAGTTATTTTTAGCTAAAAAACTGTTTGTTTTAAAGTAATATTCCCCTAGCGCTAGGAATGAAATATTGAAAAAAATTTGTTCACCAAAAATCTAACCAACTTTTCTCCAGTAAAATCTACTGGAATTATGAAACGAAAATGCATTATGGTAAGTTAATAATTTTTTTGAAAAAACAGAACCGACTTCAAAAAAGCAATAAGTAACGCGCTAAAAAGAGAAAAGTAATAATTTTAAAACTTCTCCAGCAAGATCTACGTCTAGGAACTGGAATTATTGACATTGGCGCTAATTAAAAAGTTTAATCTAAAAATTTGACGAAATTAACGTATAAAGTCTATATGGTAAGAAGAAAAAAGCACCGACTTCAATAATTCCAGTCCTTAGACTTACAACTTGCTGAAGATCTTTTAAAAGGATTACTTTTCTCTTTCTAACGCATTTTTTATTGTTTTTTTGAAGTTAGTTCTATTGTTTTAAGAAAATTATGAAATGACCATAATGCATTTTCGTTTCATTTTAATTCCAGTAGATTTTATCGGAGAAATTTTTAAATAATTATTTTATCACTTTTAGAGCATTTTTATTCTTTTTTTGTTTTTTGAAGGTGATTAGATTTTTTTTTTTTTTCGTTGAAAGAGCAAAGCCTAATACGAATTTTTATGGTCTACCGATAAATCAGATAAATAATGCCAACTAAACTGCGGTTAAAGAGAAACACATTTATTTCTCCACTTTGAAAAATTTTAATACTAATAAAATAATTCTGAAACCCCTTTCATAATAGTTATTTGTGATACAAGTGCGTAAAATAGGTGATTTTGATATGAGTGTGATCCTTGCCGCACAAGCCGAAGGCGATTGATGCAAATCACACGAGTAGCCATCACCAATTTCGCACGAGTGTCACATACTACTTTTTGCAACACTTCACCAAAAAAAAAAAAAAAACTCACCAATAAAAAATTGTTTTGGAAATGTATTCAAACAATATAAAAATTGCATATTTTCCTTTAATTTGCGTTTCTTCGTTGGTTTATTTTTGAGTAGCTGGAAATAAATAAAACTTTTAATGGAATGCAGACTTAAGAAAATTTTATCTTCTTTCCAACGGTACTAACCCTAGCTTTCCAGCTTAAATAGCGGTTGACAAATTATTGATTGAAAGAGAAGGGGTTTGTAGATTCCAAAAATGGGAAACTTTCTATTAATTTTCGTTTTTTTCCTTCGTTTATTTTCATACAGCTGAAGATGATTGAAAAATTACATGAAAATTAAATACGAACATACTTTGTCTCCGTTTCGGAAATTCCAACTCCAACTCTCTGACTTAAAGAACGAGGAAAGGTTTGTAGCTTCCCAAAACCGGCCAATTTTATAATGATTAGCGTTTTTTTCGTTTGTTCATTTTCAAACAGATGAAAATAGTTAAAAAATCACATGGAAATTTTGTAAATTTTATCCTCTTTCCAGCAACACTAATACCAGCTCCCTAGCTTGATTAGAGGCTGAGGAGTCAGTACTTAACTGAAATAAGAGAGGTTGGTTCCAAAGCTGAAATGTGGTGTTCACCGTTTGATTGAATTGGCAACTTACGACAGTTTTTTGCGAAATCCGAATGTGTATCTTAATGTGTGATAGGATATAGTGTGCATACGCAGCCAAGGCAGTGATTTAATAACC
The DNA here is from genome assembly GCA_011428145.1 of Ericerus pela. Lineage (NCBI taxonomy): Eukaryota > Metazoa > Arthropoda > Insecta > Hemiptera > Coccidae > Ericerus > Ericerus pela. Next base: position 1,237,342 of record WOFM01000637.1, on the reverse strand, counting down.
TTAGCAAGTACCATGCGGCCCACTTCATGTACAGTTAATACGCATGAAAACGTCTGTTTTTGGGGTGGGTATTGCAAAATATTATATTGTGTGACAAGTGCGTAATGTGGGCTTTTTTTTTACCGAGTGTGAAGAATTTGCAGACAAGCCAAAGGTGAAAGCTGCAAACTTGATACAAGTTAAAATAGCCCACAAGCACTAGTTGCGTACCATACTTTTTGCAACTAATGCACAAAAACAAATATAGTAACAACTTCCACTGCCAATAAAAAACACTCATAAAATAAACAAATTTTGGAAATTATAGTTGAAAAAACACAAAAATAGCAAGTTTTCCATTATTTTCTATTTTTTTGTTCGTGTATTTTCAAACAGCTAAGAATCATTAACGAATTATAAGGAAAGTGGTTTCAAGTAAATTTTTTCCTTTTTCTAGCAGTACTAATCCCAGATTTCTAGCTTAAACAGGGGCTGACGAATTATTGAGTGAAAGAAATGATGTTTCTGGATTTCAAAAACAATTTTTTTCTATCAATTTGTGTTTTTTTCATTTGTTTATTTTCAAATTGTTAAAGATGAATAAAAAATTAATCGAAAACTAAATTCAGACAATTTTCTCCTCTTTTCAGAGATACCATTTTCAGCTTTCTAGCTTAAATAGCGACTGAGAAATCATTGAGGGAAAGAAGAGAAGTTTTTGGATTCCAAAATATGGCAAATCTTCTATTAATTTTCGTTTTTTTCGCTTATTTAAAGATAATTAGAAAATTTATATGGGAATTTTTAAAATTTTATCCGCTTTTGATCATTACAAACCCCAGCTGTCTAACTCAATTACAGGCTGAGGAATCATTTGAGATGTTTTTTCGAAAATTGAAATGTTGCGTTTGATTGGATTGGCATCTTGACTAATAGTTTTTCACGAAATAACTAAATAATAATATCGACATGATTATATGTTCGAATATTTTACGCATTGTCGCGCAGGATTCGGATGCGTAAGAGTGTCTAAAGTACTTTACACACTCTTGCGCAGGATTTAGATGCGCAAAAGATTGTAAAATTATCGTCCACTTCACATGCCAAAAATTCGTTCGTTTACGTTCGCTGTATACATGCATGTAAAACTCGTTCTCTTGCGCATGTATTGCACAAAATGAATTATATAAAATTTAGACTGCCTAATAAAATCGTGATTCGCAGTGCCACACCGCACGAAGAATCGATCATTTTTACTCTACCGAAACGCAAGTGAAGTACTTTCAAGAATCACATTTTCGAGGTCTCCACTACCTGTACCTATATTTATACAAATTCTAACGACGCACAATTACGCATCGATAATTAATATTATTATAACGATCTGCAGTGCCCCCACCCCATCTACGCGTTCGTCGCCAGAAAATCCAATCGTAAATCATCGCCGGTCGCTACGATCAGTCGCCTGAAAGCCACGTTCGTCGTCGCCGCGTTCCTCCCGAATGTCCTTCACCGTTTTGCCGACCGTTTCGTCAAAACAGAACGCCACAAACAGCACACCCAGCAGTTCGACGGCCGCGTAAACGAAATACAGCCGGCCGCCCAACCCGGCCACCAAAAACGGATGCACTTTGGTGACGAGACCGGTCGCCACACTCGACGTCACTATCGGCACGCAGGCGAACCGTTTGGCGTCGGCCGGAAACGAGTCCTCCATAAAGGCCAAAGGTGCCGTCTCCATGCCCAAATGGTACATAAACACGACCACGCACAGCGCCACAGAACGCCATTCGAACAGAGACGCGTTCGCCTGGTCTCCGGCCATTGCGTACCCCAGCAGGACGTAGGCCGCCGCGATGCAGACGCCGGCCGGTACCGCCAGCCTTTTAACGCCGATCAACGGCTGAACGAATACGGTCAGTGTGTGGGCTACCAATGTCAGCAGTGCGGACACGACGCTCATCTTGTAGGCGTACGACAAGCGGTCGACGCGGTCGCCGGCCGCCTTCGGATCCGGCCCGATAATGTCGACCATGTAGGTGAGCACTGCCGGAGCGCCGCAAAACGGTATCACAACGTAGGCGGCGCTCAAAACGGACACCGGCCGGTACACGTCCCGATCGGCCAGCCTGCGCACACTCGCCCAGCAGCCGGACCAACTAAATCTGCGCCGTTGCACGGCCGACCCGCTGGAGCAGCCGTCGCTGCGCAACAGCGGCCGACCAATACCTAGCCGTCGAATCGACACGTCCGCGTCGCCGTCGCGACCCTGCAAACGCAACCACGTCGGACTTTCCGGTATGGTCAGCCAGATAATGGCGAACACGAGCAGCGACGTGACGGCCGCGAACGCCGATATCAGGCGATAGTCGAACAGATACGAAAGCGCCACGATCGCGAACAAGCCTAAGGCGTTGGTGACGCCGTTCCACGTTGCCAGACTGCTGCGCAGGCGGTTGTTGCGCACCGTCAGACATTCGGCCGCGTACACCTGGGCCGGATAGAATAACGATCCTTCGGTGAAACCGGTGAAAAATCGACCGGCGAGCGTCGCCGTCAGGTTGTAGTTGCCGGCCAATAGGAGCCAGCCGATAAGATGGGGCGCTATGCCGTAGAGGAGGGCCGCTTTTCGACCTACGGCGTCCACGAGGACGCACGTGGTGATCGATCCGATAGGTGTGGCAAAAAATGAAATGGATCCTGCAAAAACGGACGATATTTTAGTGTAACACCGTCCGGCCGACGGTGTTCGAATAATACAACGTCGATGTCCGACAACGGTAGCCAGGAACGCGTAATTTCTTTTTTGTAACCGAGATGAGCAAAACCCTGTCGCCACGTCTCTTTTCTTCGACTGTAATCACAGGCTAACATACACGAATATTATAAAAGTAATCGCAACTTTTTGACTGTAGTTGTAACGCTATGGGTGGATGCTTACTTTGCACGGGCTGCAAGGTGGGAGGTTCGAATCCCTCGAACGCTGATGATTTTTGTACAATTTTTTCCAATTTTTTTTCTTTTTAATTTCAATTGGTCTTGTAGGTTAATGGGTTCTATTAAGAAAAATCAAAAAAAAAAAAAAAAAGAAAAATCCAAAAACAGAATATTATCATTTAACGTATACGATTTTTATAATATCCACGCACAAATGCACTTGGCAACATTTGAAAAACCGCTCATCTCGGTTACAAAAAAACAAAAAAAATTGCAGGTACCCGTGTACCATGGGACTCATATATTTCGCTGCCGTGTTCGCGAAAAAAGACTCATCCGACATTTTTAAACAAATCGAGACTATTTGGTAATAAAAGAGGAAGCAATTCTACTCCTAAATATGAAGGAAAAACGCCTCATTTCTAATAAAAATACAAAATTTTACCGAATAATGGTTTTGCCAATAACCTTGTTTGGTTATTTCCTTACACTTTATTGAGCAAAAACACCTCATTTAAAATAAAAAAAGAGGATCACCTTATTAATTGATGCAGCAATATTGTTTTGTTAAGTGAGGCACGGTGATTCAAACCCATACCGGCTGAACACCTAAAACCTCCCTCGTCACCGTCACTAAAAGGCAGCACAGTATACACTCGGCCACGGTGCCGGTGACGGTATTCGAGGGAGTAATAGTAGCCAGCCTACGTAGTGTGGCGGTAGTCGCCACAGTAGGATTACACTAACTTACACCAACCTACACTGGTAGGAATATTCCACAAATATCCAAATAATACTTGGCGCAAAGTCATATAACATTCCTACATTTGTGGAATTTCCCTCCTGGTGTAGGTTGGTGTAAGTTGGTGTAGTCCTATTAAACAAAACTAATATCTACAAAGAAAAAAATTTGAAATTTGCCCTAAAAAAACAAACAGAAATGAGGAAGTAGCTCTGTAAAAAAAATTTTCCTAAGTTGTATGAATATGATACAAAAATGAACAAAAAAGAAGTATAATTTTGTTACAAAAATTATAAAAATCAAAAAAAAAAGTGTGGTTTGTAAGTTTATGAGGCTAACCACAATTTTATTTTCAATAAAAGGATAATGAAATTAATGTTAAGCCGAAACAAATTATTTTTATATCAACTGATGCTGAATTTTGCTAAGGCAAATAGACTATGCCAACAGATCATATTTTTAATTTAATTTTTCTCAATTTTGGCATCATTTTATGAATGTTCCATGGTATAACGGAGTGTGACGTATAGTACTACATGGTGTAGTACCATAAGGCAAAAAAGTAAGTTATGTTAAACTCTGTAGGTTTTGTTGGTTTGGGGAATAGAACCTGGGACCTACATATTTGCCAGCTAAAAGTGGTGAACTTGACTGCATGGCCATCTCACCGCCAACCATAACTGGCGAATGTATTTTATATTAGACAAAGTATGGCAGTTCCCACACACTCCCTCCCAGAGAGACTCAACACAAGTTGAACAACATTAGATGCTGTGGGAGGTTGGGCAGAATCAGAAACACCTCTTATACCTACACACACAGGCTTATACTACCTATACGGGTTCTATTTCCACTATATAGGACGCCATCTATCGGCAACTAAAGTTAGGAAGGAGAGTTGTGAGTTCCACCATGCACCACTAGGGTGCATGCATGTCCAGTACACGTCAAAGGTCACCAGATGTAGGTTTTGTCGGCTCTGGGAATTGAACCTGCGACCTACATATTTGCCAGCTAAAAGCGGTGATCTTAACCACATGGCCATTTCACCGCCAACTATAACTGGCGAATGTATTTTATATTAAACAAAGTATGGCAGTTCCCACAAACTTGTTTTATGAAGAATTGTAAAGGGATTGGGAAAAGTTTGTGTGTGAAGTTTATAGGCAAGGGTTCATACTACAAGTTAAGAAAAAAAAAACTGATCCAGACCCAATAATTGGAGAATCAGAGAAAAAAGTACAAAAACCATCCTGTGTATCATCAGTCTCCCCTACTATACCTCATAATAGTGGTGTTAATGTTTTTTAATCAATCGATAATCAATATGATCGGATCTTGAAAACTATATTTTTTTCACTTTTTAGAATTTTGATCACTTTTGATCACTTTTGATCAGTCAGACAATTTTGGCAAAATTGATTTTTGATTTGTTTTGTACAAATTTCTCTATTTCATTTTTTAATAATATTTCACCATACTAAACTAAATCATTTTAATCATCTTTCTTCATGGGTATTTCACTCTAACTTAGTTCCTTATGCATTTCATATCTAAACAAAATTTAAGGTTGATAAATCAATTTTTGTTTTTTTCAAGATTCAGTTATTGATTAGATCGATCATTCTATTTTCAATTAAACTGACTAAAATCGATCGAAAAATTTTGAAAAATCACTAACCTGGTTGACAAATTGATAATCTTTAGTACAAAAACAAAAGTTGTTCGTGAGAATAGGTTTCCAAAGTCAACAACTTTTGATTCGAAATCATTGGACATAGAAAGGTGTGGTCCTTTATAATAAAGGATGTACTTCTTCATCACCAATAGCTCGGTTTTTTCAGGGGGAGAACCTAATGAACTGTAGTTACCCCTCCCCAACTACCTGGATGCAGTGAGAGCGGATTTTTTACTTTGAAAAAGTCTCGAGCAGCAGAGGGGTCTTTATTAAATCAGAGATGCAGAGAGCTGCACTCTCTGTACTTTCAGTCACTCAGTTTTCCCCTACTGAGGTTAATGTGATTGTGACATTAGCGGGACATCAAATTGTGTCACTCAATGTTGTAGATAGCCCATAAAGATCAATCCACATCCTCTATAACATCCATTTTGAACCCCACACCCCACTAAAATACCAAAACCACCAACAAACACCCATTGGAGTCCAGTCACTCACAACACTACTATCCATACAATTAGTGATACTTTTTTGTCAACAGGTTAAATTTCATAATCAGTTAAGTACTGATGAAGATATATATAATAGTCGGATTATTACTTGAATCACAATTTTCATAATTATAATGAGGAAATATAGTTTATATTAATTTTTTTTTTCAAATAAAATTTTGTTTCTATAACTTTTAGTTGGTTGCCCTCCAGGTTCACTAATCATTTTGTTTTTTGAGAGTAATAATTATATTTCTGGCTACGCTATAGTATGGGTCATTGGCCTAATATTCCATATTCCATTAGCATTAGAAGCCAACAATATTTATATAATACATGATCAAAAAGGCAATGTTTACGTTGGTATTTTGCAAGTGAAAAGTAAATCTTATCATTGATGAATGTAATCTCGATGTAAATAAACGCGCCTCCATATAAAAACATGAAGGAATCTTTTTACATAGAAGCACATTCACTTTTCATCTTGGCAGAGGTTACACTTCCTGAATAAATTGTTAAATCTGCCACAATGAGGAGGTTGATATTTTTTTCCATTTCTTATAAGTTATGTGAAAGTCTTATCATTATGAATGTTATTGTAGGATTTTAACAATTTATAGCTTTCTGATCATTAATTATACAAAATGTCTTCCTAAAAAAGATTCAAAAGTGGGAATTTACATGCGAGGGAAATATGCTAAATAAGCAAAGCGAATGAGCAATACCCGAGATATGTAAATTCTCACTTTTAAATCATGGCGTGTAATATTTTTTATACAATTTCTAATGTGGATGCTGGCAACCATTGTTCTTGAAATTCTATTGAATATCTAGAATGACACTGTATTCCTTCAGTTTACACCAGACATTTGAAGTATTTAGGGGAAAAACTGGTAATAGTACGCAGCCTCTAGTGGTGTATCCAAGGCCATACAAAGGAAATTTGGGCTCAGGGAAAAAAAATTATGGGTTCCTAAACAATTGAAATTGCATCTATTCCATGAAAATCTACTTATTTTTCTCTTTTTTTGTGATAATGCGGGGCCTCTAAAAATCCCAGGCTGAGGGGGAAACCTCCTTCCTCCTTTGGCAATGTTCCACAAAGGGACAATTTATGTCGAATGCTCATGAAAGAATTGGCCTAGTGAGAAGCATTTTGACAAATTAACGAAATGCTCCAAACATTTTTCCAGCTTTGTTAAAAAATAAAAATGAGCAAAGGATCTATTCAAAAAACATAAAATTGGTACATCAAATGTCATTAATTTTGTTTTCTGCATTTAGTGTATAGGTTCATTCTTGGAATAATGCACATGTGTAGATTCATCATAAGAGTATGCATTGCCTTTTGTTTTTTGACAACCGGAAGGCTTACAACACTTCTTGTACCTGCATACTTATTGTTTTACCTTAGATCTTTGATCATTTAGTACTGGATACCCAGGTAATCACAAAAATCTGTTTCAACATTATAGGTTTAAAACCCTTAAGTGTGCATAGATTTAAATTGATTTCACTGAATTCACCTCAAAGTATTAGATAGCTTCAGATTCATAGGACCAACATACTGAAAGTAGATGAAAAAAGACCTACTGCATATTTGCAGAAAATCTATGCCCATTTATGGGTTTTATAATCATGGCACGTTTGATTAACATTGATGAAACGAGGGTACTGGTTATCTCAAAATATCCATTTCTAAATGATAGAAGCTTTGAATACTGCTACATAATGTGATAGGGATGAAAACTATAGGATTTGAAAATTGTAGAGCACTATTGACAGTTTTCGTTGATAGTATCGATACATTGGTTATCAATATTTTCCAGAGGAAAATAGTGTAATTATGATGAAATTAAAATATCAACTTGCAAGAAAAAAAGGTCATCAAATAATTTTTCTGTTGCAGAAGATAAAAGCAAGAAAAAGACATGAAACAATAGTTTTTGGTGAAAGTTTGTTACTAATCTAGTATACAAAAAACAAAGAAGAAACTTTCGATGGTAAAAACTATCAATAATTATCGATAGTTATTGAATGTTTTCCCACCCCTACATTCTAAAGAACATCGTCTGTGATTATTATTGCCAATTTTATTGGGATTTCTGTTCTTTTGTTGTAATTTTTTAATATCACTAAATATTTCTCAGTAATTAATTATATAAATTCAAACTATAACCTATTTATTTGAAGAAAGACCTAATCATATATATGTTGTTGATAAAGGAAAAGGAAAACCGATTATTTCCAATTGTGTGGCTGAGAAATTAATAAATTTTCCATTTCAATATTGTATACTGATTATGCTAAATTGTGTTGGTATGTTTAACTGCCCTAATGACGTCACGTATTTCTTAAAGTAAATTGAGAATATTTAGTTGTGATTGTCTTCGATTATTTAGTGCTGAATCCTCAGTGGCCCTATTTTACCAATGTTAGCGAAACACGCTATTATTATAAAATTTTAAAATGTACATAGGTTTTCTGAACATACGCAGTAGGTCTTTTTGATGTGTAAACATCTTAGTGCTCAGTCTAGTACTCTAGTAGGGGCCAAAATGAGAATTACGATAGTAACTCTTATGTCTTACAATATTGTAACTGTTGGTGTGTAGGTGTGTGGTTGTGGTTGTGTGCATGCACAATGCGCACACTCAAAACCACACTATTATGTATATCCATCAATCCTTCATGAGTCCTCGATGGAACTCACGCTTTTTTTTTTTGTCTGTTTTTGGTCTCTTAGTCTTGTGAATTGAAAGTTATCTAAACACATTGTTGTGAATCCTGTCAAACTGAGTGAAACTCATATCCATTTTAAGGCTTTAGATGTTATTGTTGGCATGGATTTGTGTGTTTAGCTGCGTATCCGGCACTAAATGATAGAAGGTAATTGTTGGTATTTGGTTATCAATGACTTAAACTATAGTATCAGTAAAACTCTCATGTTTGTAAGAATACGCATTATTGTTATGATTGGTGGCATAACGCCTGCACCAGTTATACCGACGTTAATGCCTTTGTTGATCATTACATTAATTATGTTAGACTGATTTGATTTTAAAAAAATGTATAAGACGGTACCAAATGACTAATTATCCATTAAAAAAGTATGTCAGTAGGTACGCTTAGAATTTCAAATACGTAGGTACTCATTGCTGCCATGTTCTTTAAGCGAACGCACTTCGTATTGTTTGTATTTTTAGCCCTTTCAAAAATTTGAGAGACTCGAAAAAATTTATGGGGATGTAGGGACGGCTGAAGGTTCAAAGTATAACCACACCAAGTTTGAATTAAATCCTTCAGATTTCGACTAACTGACTAATTTACATACCTACATACTCATACAGGCCTATTCCGGGAAAAAAATGAAATAATTCGACACAGGTACATTAAAATAATGTTTCTGTATTTAATCTCACGAATAATACTCTTTTTAACCATATAATTTGGTGGAAAAATTTAATTGCAAATTAATGTTTTATCCACAATTATTTATAAATTTTATTAATGTATGTCTGTGTAAGATAAAAACGCTGTATATAATTAATTCCTCACGCATTTGGCCATTTACAACCATAATCACACCTATCTTACACGTATTCCAATTAAATACACAGATTGTGATATGGGGAACAAGGATAATTCATTATAAATCTGCTATGAAGATAAATTTTATGAAGATTGAAGAGACTACGGAAAAATAATTCGGCAATGGCGTACACAAAAATACCTACAGGAACCAATCAGCCGCAAATAACTACAGTCACTGTTCAGGAAAAATGATTTGAGGTGAGTACGAAACTTTAAAAAAGTATAAATGTAACTCAAAAGTTAATACAAATCATCAGTGAGAGTGTATACTTATTGTGGCAGATATTTGACAAAATAATGAAGGTTTAGTAATGTGTTACTCAGCTCATAATAGAAGAATTCATAACTAAATTCAGTTCTTTTATAAAAGAAATACGTGTATCTCCTAAATTTAATGAAGGAAATGTGCGTATCTCCAAGGAATCTCTCAAATTGAATAAGGAAAAATACGTGTCTCGAAGTTAATATTCTAAGATAAATTCATATATCTAAACAACTAATTGATATTGGTAATTATTGGTTAGAGAAAAAGTGCGTTATCTCCATTTATTTCTTATTGTTCCTGTATTTATCATTTATTCGTGAGCAGAATTACAAAAGTTTTAATGATAGTAAAATTATTGTTACATGTAATGTTTGTATAAACCTCAGTTAACAAACAAAAATACTGAATTTAGTGCAGAAAAAAAGTTTTTTTCTTTTTCTGTAAAATTAGGCAAAATGGAGATATGCACTTTGCTAATTAGGCCAACATGAATGATGAATATTGAAAGAAAAAGCGTAGCTCAACAACAGCAATGCTACGTTTACATTTTCTCAAAATAAAATTTACTAACAAACAAACCTGGCATTCGTCTGGTTGAATATGTTAGCCGCATTCAACCTCGTACACCACATTTTGTAAAGAGATCATCCAGAAATTAACTTTTTGTGTGAGATTCCATTTAGCTTAAAACCTCTAAAGGTCTTTTAAAAATGTATGGTGGACATACCAAATTGAAAGGGAGGTCATAAAACGAGTATGAACTTCCAATGCAGTGATCAGTCTTTCAGATATGACCTCAGATGAAGTAGTAAGTATGTCTAGTGTTGTCTATTTTATTGTGAATTTTGATTATTGTCTATTCAGATAGTTAAAAGCATCCAATAGACAGTATTTTATACTGTAATAACGTATTCTATGGTTAATAGTTGAAAAAAGTCAAAATGATAGCCAAGTCTTTGGTCGGCTATTTTTGTTAAAAAAAAAAAAAAAAAACATAAGTAAAAAAGACTAGAAGTAATCTGCCTCTTTAAAATTATTTTGCGAATGTTTTCGACTAAAAGTTTTTGGCTAACGTAAAATTCTTTGGTGAAAAATTTGAAATATTCAATAAAATAAAATTCTACGAAAAATGAAAAAAAATCTTTGGTTCAAATTTTTGAATTCAGAAAATTTGCAATCCTTTATCATTTCTGCAATCATTGGATTTTCGAGTCAAAGCCAGAAAATTTGGTCCGTCTATTCCATCAGTTCCTGTGCATCCTGATCTTACTGGTTTCTCAGAGAAAATCTAAATTCAAACTTCAAGTTCCGGTCAATTTGGGCAATTATTGCAGATTTGAGAAGACGTTGGTAGCAGTAACGATACAATTCAAATATTGTGGTACTTCTAGAATATAATTTTATATGGTGTTTTAAGCTAAGAGTTGTATAATTTGATAATTGGGCATTAAATTAATGGATTTTCAGTTTGTAAAATTATTTCTTCGAATGTATGAATTTATTTTAATATCATGAGGTAAGATGAATGTGTGTTTATTCAAGGTTAGAGTGGAAATGAGAATGAGGTAATATAAATATATTTGTTAATGGGGAGTTCTCACAATTTCTGGACACGTGGCTTATCCAAACACTCCAGAAATCTTATTTTTTCCTCTATAATTTTTGGTTAGAATTTGAAGTAAGTAGGAAGGTTATTGGCATCAAAGTGGTAAATTCCTTATGAATTGAAGGTACCATTGTGGAGATACCAAATGGAGAATGTGGAATCCTTTCATAGCTGTACCTTTATTGATGGATTAAAGATAAATTTTGTTGTTACAGAAAATCTATTCCATCAGAAAAAAAGTTTGTCATATTTTTTTAAGAATAAATAATACTCATTTTTTTAGGCATCACTTCCTTTTAAACGAAAGATCATTCAACTTTTTTTGTTAGAATGTTCGATGATACGTTTGTCTGTATTTTTTATACAAAATTGTTAATCTCTCATGGCCATCTTTGTGTTTAAACATTATTTAGTGAAATGTTAATGAATATTATATATCGTAAGCTATGTTGCTACGAAATTTTCTGTTTAACTGTAATTATTGCTGAATGACTCATAGACTTGAATTCTTGACTCGACTCTAGAGTGAGTAAAGATGGTAGTTATACATATATAGGCTAATTATACTCACCAAACCATGACGCTTCTACCACAGTGAGATTCATTTGTGGAATTGCCAACGTTGGATATCCTTCCACAAATCCATCAAGAATACATGGCAATACAGTGATAAAGCCTAGTAAAAACTGTTCATTTATTAGATTCAGATAAACATCTACGTCAATGGTCGCAATTAATGATGAGAGTAAAATCATATTTTTCGAGTTTATTACTATATTTCATTTATGTATGACTTGTTGATCAACAGGAATTTTAAACTAACAATAATGAAGGAGTGAAGCGGTGGGCGGGCATTTTGTGTCAGTTTGTCAGTTAAAAGTCACCGTCAAACTACGCTAGAGTTTACATAGAACTTCATAGATCTTTTTTGAGATTCCCAAGAGTCATCGTTTGAAACACTCATTTTGAAGTAGGGTTGACAAACAAATTAAAATTCGGACCTCGTGTTTACATCCACTACTTCCAAAATTAATTCTACAGCCTCATTTATAATATGCAATGCACAACCCAAATGAAAAACCTGTGAAGGCTTCAATACCGCATTTGCAGTAGCTGATCAAAGCTAAAAAAATACTCGGCAACTAGTTTTGGTAGTGTCATGGTCGTCGTTAGGATATTTTTTTCGGGGGGAAGGGGTTAAAGTGGAAAACAAAGAAAAACAAAAACTTTCTGAAGAAAAAGAAACTACAGACAAAGGCCCTGCGGTGTATTTAACGCAAAAACATTAAAGGTCGAGGGGTTGTAAGTGCAACCGAGTTATTCCGCCCCCAAAATGGCGCCCATGTGTAGAGTGCATGCATAGCTGGGTTTGGAATAAAACTTTATCATCATAGGCGTGGTTGCCTGGCACCTATGACCACTTAATTTTGTTCTTCTTCATAATAAGTGATAATATTGAAATTGATTAAATAAGCTTCATTTTACTTCGTATTGGGTAGTATAATTACTTAAATAATTACCTATGTATAATATTGTGTATAACATTAAGACGACAAAAAAAAAGAAGAAAAAAACAATTACTATGCTAGAGCATTAAGGGGCTTGAATATTGGGAAGTGTTAAAGGGAAAAAATTCTAACCGGAAAAAAATTTTAGGGGGAAAATTTTTTTTCAACACTTTCTCAGGCACCCATGATGCTCGGATTACGAGTGGTAGGCTAAGTACTTAGCTAACCAAAAAAATAATACTGTCATTTGGTAAAGTCGTATGTCATAATTAATCACTCTCAACATCAATGAGAATGTTTAGGACCTCCTTTCTATTTTATGAGAAAAAAAAAAATAGGTACCTAACTTAAGGGTAATGTCCTTCTCCATCGGATATTATAAGCATCTAAACTTTTCGACGAAGTTGGAAGTTGGTCAGAAGATGAAATTAATGCCCAAACGTTATCTATTATAATAGCCCATTTTTGGTGAATAAGTGTAGCCTCAATGAGGTAAAGCTAAAAAAAAACACAAAAAAAAAAACATAAAACATTAAATCTATGAAGAAAAGAAACAGTTGAACAGTTGTATCGATTAATCGAATAAATATTGATGATATTATTATGTATTTGGCAAATATTAACTCATATTTTTATGAGTGAGTTTCAAATGCAAGAACTGAATTTCACTTATGAAAATAATGGACAACTGAATCTTGAACAATTAGATACACGCAGCTGTATAGATAAGAACCTAAATATGGATTCCACTTCTTCACGAATACTCTAATTAGGTACTAATTACGTATTACTTACCGTTTTCAATAACGGCATTTCCATCTCACAATCGTTTGGGTCATATAGCTGTGCACCCATGATTCTGATGTTACCAGTTTATATCTATGGATGCCAACCTGTTGACCTATTTTATTTAAAGAACAAGTATACCTACTCGCTGAATCTAACTCACGAACTGAACAATAGATCACAGTTTTGTGAAATAATCGAAAAATTTAATTATAACATTATTTTCGTAAAACAGTTATTTAGTGAATGGTGAAATAAACACCCTACCTACTATTTGAAACAACAGTATGAAATAGGTGTGTTTATCGTTATAATCTTCGAACCGATTGAAAATCGTAGGCGACGTGTTTCAACAATCTATCCAACTGTTCGAATGGCACAGCTCTTTGCCATGATTAAATGAAAAGAGAATTCACTACACAGAATCAGCTGCCATGAGATTACATTATGTTCGTAGATTATTATAGATAATGATTTTTTAATTTGCAATCTAAAGGTATCCAAGTAGGTAACTTCATCAATTGAGTACCTACTTACGTAGAAAAAAAATATATAGAAAAAAAAGGAGAGTAATACTACTGATTGTGAGACGGATTCTGACAAGAAATTATTACTTATAGATTTTCAGATAACGATCAGCGCAGAAATGATACACAGTATCTTCTTTTCTTCAGTTTTCCCAAATTTTTGATCAATGACGTAACCAGAGCACAATTTTGATGGAGGTTTTGATAAAAAAAATTTTAAATAACAGTCTACCTCCCATATCCACGAATATCACTTTTTAATCTCCCTGTACTTAAACCTCACTTTAAAAAAACTTCTCGCACTGTTTCGTATTCAAGCATGTGGTAACATTGTATTCTTTCATTAGGTTTTTCCACATAAAAATACAATATTATCACATTTTTCGACGCAAAATTGTATAGTAAGTTGTTTTAAAGTGAAGTTTAAGTGGAGAGAAGTTAAAACGTGATGTTTGTGAATATAGATAATAAGTGGCGATTATTTATTGAGGGCATGCGACGTAATCAAAAAATTTCAATGGTTTGACCCTGAAACTGCCTCATTTCTACGCCACTGTTCTCAATGATAATACGACGACAAGATTCATCTTCAAAATGCTCTTATTTTACGATATTTTTATGCGTGAACTAAATGTTGTTGGAGTTAGTTTGAAAATTATTTTCAAGTTGTTGAATACATCACTAATTAAGTCTTTCGTTAAATAAATATTAAATTTACATTCTTTGTATTTTCATCTGATTTTTGTCATCTGCAATATTTCAGCAAGTTGAAATTATAATAGGCTATTTCCGGCTAAAAAAAAAAACTTAATAAGATCCTTACCATGCTGTATATCTTGATAAAAAATTCTAGAATATTATTTTCAGTTATAACCATAAGCTGTAGATTAGATCATAAACTCGTGGATGGGCATTTCAGATTTTTGATGTTGACAAAGTGCGATAAATGCGATTATTTATATTATTTCATAGCTCTTGGTAATTAATATAGTCATCTACATAATTAAAATAGTATCACCATAAGCACAAATTACGGTGTGCAGGGAGCCTAGCCCATAAAAATTCGTTATATTACTTTTTTACTCGCCACTTATATCATCAGAATTTTTTACCCCTGCTCCCAAATGTGAAATTCTATTTGCACCCGTGGATATGACATTTATCAAGATGCTTGCAAATCTAAAATTTTTTTTCTTTTCTTAGAATTATCTTAGGTATAAGGTATTAGGTAACTACGAAGTTTTTCGTTCATCAGTTGTATCAAGACAGAGTAATATACTAGGTAAGTGATGCTGTAATTAATTGAAATTCTTGTTTTGTGAATATCTGCTATAGGCGTACAAAACCATTGTTGAGTCTGAAAAATAATTTGAATTTTCGCTTATGACTTGGGTACACGTCATGTCTTAAATTAATAAAAGGAATAAAATCGTTCGGAAATTGATATCAGCATTTCCAAAAAAACGTATAATTATCATCCACGTAATTTTGACGATTATACTGTACACGAAATATCTAGTGGGTAACTATAAAAATTTGAACAAGATAATTATAGGTGTCTATTGGAGGATCATGATTATTTCTTTTGTTTACATGCACGATTTCAGCCCAAAATGATGATATAGAGTTTTCTGAAAACTGACTTTATGAAAATACTCGTATGGGTCCACAGTGGAATGGCCAAGAGCGTGGTACTCAGTGGAATTATATAAAACCCTATTAATATACATTGGAACTCTAATTGTCTGGTAATTTGAAGTTTTTCTGGATGGTAAATTCTGATTAAAATATTTATTTCAGTAATTTAATATACCTACAGTTTAAAATTTTCTTCAAATTTTTTTTAATTAATTTTTTTTTCTGTAATTTTTATTAATTTTAAAATTCTATTAACTTGCCGAAAATCATCTGTATTTTTAAGTTTTAATTATGGTTTGTCGAAAAAAAAGTCCATTGATTTAATTATTAAGATTATATTCTAGTTGTAATTAATATTAAAAATATAAATATAATTAAATTATTTTTTAGCCCTAATTATATTTCCTAGTTACGGCATATTTTTGACCTAATTTGCATCATTTATGTTTGTATTCTACTGTGTACTACATACTATCCCACTGTGTACCCGGAGCAATTTTTAACTTTTTTGAAATTATGTCTCTCTCAAGCAACCTGATAAATGCGGAAAGATGAGCTCTTTCCAATAGTATACTTGAAATTTCGATATATAAGTAACATTTGGGAAGTTACAGTTAAAAAAGCAAAAAATATTCCACTGTGTAGTGCAATTTTGCTCTGCCAATGTTTTTCCATTACAAATTGGTGATTTTTGACATAAAAAGTAATTTTTATTGGAGGGTAGGGAAAACTTTAGGAATGTGTTCAATGGAATATTTTCTCGTTTTCTCTCTGTTTTAACATTGGAAATGTTTAACCTGAGGTACATAGTAAAAAGATGACGTCTTGTGCAAGGAAAAGTGAAAAATGTATACAAAATGAAAAAATCATGATTGTTTTGTTAGTGTGAATGTGTACCTGACTGTATTCGTAATTCAACACACGCACACTAACACAAAACCGAATTCGTTGTTTCCCCTGACTCAATGAGTTTAGCAATGTTACGCTAGAATGAAAAATTATGATTTTAGCAGTGTTATCTTTGCATGAAAAATGAAATGTTTACGTTTATTTAACAAAATAAGTAGATTTTAAATAGAAAACCTAGGTACTTAAAAATCATATACAATGTATCCTAGACTGTACAACAAATGTAAATTATTTAAGTTTTTGCAATTTTGTTATAATTTTAACATTTGAAATTGCTAGGCAAAATAAGAAAAATACTCGATATGATGTATAATATGTACTCTTTCCTAACATCTTCAATATTACATGCACATAATTATGCAGTTGATTACATGTAAGAATTAACTTGGTTTAGGTACGTTGTCCATAAAATTTACGCATCAGTTGTAGCTTGATCCTCCCGTCCTTTCTTGATAAGGCTCGTTTGCTAAAAATGGGTTTATTTTTCTTCCCCCAAAAATTAAAAAAACATCTGTGATGAGTATTGGACATTGGGGGCTGTATGTCCATATCTGATGTTTAAGTGATAAAGTGAAATATAATAAAACAATAATAATAAACACTCCAGTACCGCACCAAGTAAGTATTTTCTTATAGAGAATAACAAACATATGTTAACTCCACGAGTACAAGAAGAAGGAATGAATTATATTAAGACATAGAAGAATTCTGTAGATGATATTACATATCAGTGTAGCCAACAAGTGCTCAAACAATCAGTGTAACCCCAACAATGAGACAAAGAGGATGTTATAAAAATCATACGAGATAAAAGTAATAAGAAATCTGCCTTTTTTAGCACTTTTTAAGTGTAATATTGAATTTGCCTCATCCACTCTCAAAGTTACCACATGCAAATAAAACTTATACAAAAAATAATTATTAAAAACTTTCTGTAAAACAAGGATCATTAGAACACAGATTAACCATTGGTAGCACCTGCCTTATAGCAAGGAGCAACGTCAAACAACATATAATAGAACATGAATGTAAAAATAATAAAATTACGTTAACAACGCGTTTTTAACAGATTGTTCTGTTATATTCAGGTAGACAAAAATATTTATCAACCTAAATAGTATTTCGAAACAAATAAAGGCGAATATTTTTAGTGAAATATTCACCTACTTCCACCAGTATCCTACTTATTGATACATGATGAATATGCAGATGAATACTTAGGTCAGCATATTTGTCAGCACAATAATGTAATGTACAATAGGTATATTTTGATTATGTAAACGTTTTAGGCAACTAAACAAGGTGACCTTGCAGTTTGATTTTAGACCAGAAAAACAGTTGCCATTTAATTGAGCTAGAGACAAGTATACCACTTGTCAACACTCTGTTTGTTTTGATGTGTGTCAACTGCACCACAAGTTAGAAGTTTACCCTAGAGGAGGCAAAGTTCATAGGGATATTATAGTAACAATAACATATAAGTAAAAGAGTTTATTAGTATTGTGTTTTTATTGTGATTCTACTTTAGTGACAAAGTGAAGTTACATCTGCAATTTTTAATAACGTATTAAAGTCTGTGTGACCTTAAAAAAAGAAAACAAACGAAGTAGGCAAAATAGGCTTATTTTATTTTGTTTGTCTCCATTAATCTGGGCTATAGACACAACAAAGATAAGCTTTTATTTTTATTTGGCTTTAACTTCATGGAAAATAAATATTATTTTGTTGAAGAAGGTTGGCTGCAGTATTGGTATATTTCAAAATCGCAGCAGTGAATGGAATAAAAACTTATAAAATTATACTTTTTGTCTGAATGTAGATCCTTCTGAAAGACACCTAGTTGTATTTTCAAAATGGGGGATCATTCCTCCTGCCATACATTTCGTTTGAGAGCCAAATAATTAAATTCTTTGTAATTATGTTTAGATTATAGTAGTTCTCAATTTTTATCAAATGAAAACCTAAGTCTTTTGGGCTGCATTTTAGCATGACTAAGACGTGTATTTTTTTACCTAATATGATTTTAAAGTTTTCTGATTCTTATTTGTAGGCTTACTTCTGAGCACATACTTACTTTAAACTCAAAATTGCATTCTATATTTAGTTAAAAAATGATAATAATTGGCATTCTAAGCAAATTATTAAGTATAAATTTTTTTTTGCACTTTTTGAAGTTTTACTCAAAAACTTTTTCTTTAAAAGTGTGCACGTAGAATAATAAATTTGAAACTAAAAATTTGGCAGAGTGAACTTTGTTCCATTCCGTTTTTGTAGACGATTCAGTTCGTCTACAAAAATGTGTCAAACAAATTATAGACAACTATTATTCCTAATTCTCGAAATAATAGCTGTCTATATTTTACCTGGCTTCCCACAGACGAACACCACCAGATATGCTGACAATGATGTGTCATCATATTTGGCAGATGTTCTATGTCATGCCACCTTTTTGGTTGGCCATCTTTTGATTGAAACAAAGAAAACAAAAGTGATGTCATATCTTCATTTCGAAGACATGGTCATTCCTAAACCTACAGTCGAGTAGAGACGTTAGGGTCCATGCTAGTTGCTATGGATATTAGGTTTCACTAGTATTAAGAAATAGTAATAAGTATAATTCTAAAGTGTTTGTAATAATTGAAGTGAAATATTAATAAAAGATAATATTCAGAAATTATCTTATTGTTGAGGTAATTTAAAAGTATTGAATTACTCTCGCAACAAACTTAAAAAATAAAAATTTATTAAGTACTTAGGTACCTACCTAGGTATCTATTTTACTCTTTTTTTCATCCAATACTTCTTTATATACACGAAAGAGGTAAAGTGAAATATTAATTTGACAATTACTTACTCCTACCGGCTTTTTTATTTAATTGAAAGAAAAAAAAATCGGATAATTTCTTTCCTTAATTTATTCATGCATTGAATATAGATACTACTTTCGGAAAGTTCCTTCCAATAGTGTTATCAAGCCTCCTATGTAATATTTTCAAATTATCAATAGGTAGGCACATAATTTTTTTTACCTTCTTCCACTACATTGCACTAGGTACACAAATTTTTAGAATAAAAAATACCAATTTTCTTTTCTCATTTGCAGATAAATTCATTTTCAAAAATAGGTTTGTCCTCGCAGAAAATAGTGACTATATGAAAAAGAGTAATTTAAAATAATAATTATAATAAAAAGAAAATTCGAATCATAATAAAAAAACAAATAGGTAACTGAATTAAAACAGGAAGACTTCTCAGATAGGGCGTTATTTTTATTTTAATAAAGTTGATATTTTTCGAAATTCATTACCTACTAAACGGAAAAATTAAATTATGTTAAACATCGATCATTTTTTGAAAAAAAATATACAGAAAAATTTATTAATTGCTTAATAATAACGGAAATTTTTAAATTTTGAAAATGGAATGGTGAACTTACTTATTTTCGACATTGGAATTCCATTAGGTACCTACCGAATGTGATTCGAATCAATCAAAATATGTATATTCAGTCGCATTTCTTAGTTTAAAACAAATAAAATAATTTTAGATAAATGTGGAAAAACTTTGTAATTAAGTTAACATAGAATTTATTGTCAAAATTAAACAAAATTTAACAAATTTGGACAAAAGTTTATTGTTTTATCGTTGCAAACCTAATATCAAAAATTAAACGTCCATGTACAAGTGGATAATGGTTTTTCTAAATTTTCATAGAATTTTCAGCTCCGAATGTGGCTCCGATTTTCGATTCTAAGGAATTCTTGTTTTTTTTTTCTTTGGATGGGGGTCAGTCTAAGAGTCAAAAATTTTATTTTCTGATTCATATAGGTACTTATATAGATTATATGCGTCTATCTTATCGATCGGGCCTATGATCAGGCTCATAATGTAAAATTTTTCATACCTACGTATATCACACAGGCAGTGGTTCAATAAAAATATTATTCGTCAGTACGCTAAGTAATTTTTATCTTGATTATCATCAAACACGTTAAAATTTGAAGGAGAAAAAAACAAAAAATTCTGTGGTTATTTTACGAAAAGTTGCCGAGTCAATTTTCTTAATTATAAAGCACAGTCAAAATATTATTTTTGATAAGTCTACGTATACTATTTTGGCTGCCTACCACAAAAAACGTCAGGTTTTTATTGATGTGAAACTGACACATTTGTGACCCACGTTATTTTGAAAAATAACCACTAAACTGATTTTACTAGCTCTACATTTATAATTGAGTATTTTTCTCAAAATTAAGTAAGGTGCTACCGATATACTGCACAATTGAAAGTGCCGTTTTTCAATGCTCGGCTATAAATTTCTCCGATTTTAAAATTTAACATTCCTCAAACTGAAAAAAGAAAAAAAAAGAAGGCGATTGTTGACGAAGGAGAAGGCCAAAAACGTTCAAAACGTTCATTCAGTTCTGGTGGAAAAACATCAGCCTTTGCGATCGTCTCCGTTTCATATCTACGTGCCTGCGCAATACGAGTACCTTATCAGCAGCATTCAATTTCCCTACTTATCGCCTGTATCGCTCGCCGATCTCCTCCAGCGACTTACCAACTGTCTCGTGAAGAAAGGCCATCACGTAAAATGTGCCCAAAAATCCGATACCCGCGTAAATGTAGTAAAGACGGCCGCCCAAATTGGCGAACAAAAATGGATGCACCTTAACGACCGCACCCGAAGAAACGACCAGTCCCAAAATGGGTATACCAGCGAATCCTTTGGCATCGGCTGGAAACGAGTCGCTCAAAACGGCCAGCGGTGACATTTGTACGCCAAACTGGTGCACGAAGGTGATCACCAACACGACCACCGATCGCCAAACAAACAAGTCTGTGTCCTGCTGCTGCTCCATCGTGTAGCCCAGCAGAATGAGACCAACTGCCATGCTAATGCACGACGGAATGGTGATTTTGCGCACGCCCAGCACAGGTAGGGCGACCGTCGTGCAGATGTGGGCAGCCAACACAAGCGCACCGGACACGACGCTGGCTTTGCTGGCATACGAAGTGCGATCCTGCGCCGCTCCAGTTTGGTTTGCATTGGGATTTGGGCCAATAATGTCCACCTGGTAAACGAGTATTGCGTGCGCTCCGGACAGCGATAGAACGACGCAGGCGAACGTCAAAATCAACGTCGGCTTGTAAACATCCTTGCGAAGCAATTTTCGCAGGTTCATCAGCCACGATATCCAACTGAATTTATGGGATCGGTCTTTTGGCACCAACGCCGCCTCACCTCTGGCACCATTCACAATCGATTTTCTGATACCCAGCCTCATAGTGGATATTTCAGCGTCACCGATGCGACCTTGCAGGTATAGCCACGACGGACTTTCTGGTACAATTACTGCAATAACGACGAGCAAAACAAGCGCTACAATGGCCGCCAGTGCGGATGTGACTTGATAATCGAAGAAATATGTAAACAAAATCACGACAAATAATCCCAGCGAGTTGGTGATACCGTTCCAGGTGGCGAGGCTGCTGCGTAAGCGGTTGTGGTGCACAGTGAGACATTCGGCGGCGTACACCTGCGTAGGATAGAATAGTGATCCTAAAGTCAAACCAGTCAGGATACGGCCCAGGATAACGGTCACCATGCTGTAGTTCCAGGCAAGCAGACACCAGCCAAGAAAATGTGAAACTATGCCGGCCAAGACGGCTCCTTTGCGTCCAATCGCATCAACAAGAATGCTGAGAATGATTGCTCCAACGGGTGCAGCAAAACCAGGGACAGAACCTGCAACAAAACCAAAAAAATACATTAATATTAATGCAGAACTTTATCTGTAATAGGTAGGCCAAGTGCGGTTGCATATGTGCTGGAAAATGTTAGTGTATTCATGTTATCCTGATCTCAAGCTGATTGTCAACAGTGGCGGATCCAATGGTGAAATTGGGAAATTCACCAATCCAAATACCTAACAAAAGACTGGAAAAGGCAGATTTCAGAGAAAATATGAAAGTATGTCTACAGAATATGGATAAAGACGGTCAAAAACTTGTTGAAAAGCCAAAAGAAAAATCCTCAACTTCACAAATAGTTTTTATTTTTCTCAACCAAAATGACATTGTGGATCCGCAACTGATCCTACAATCATTCCTCTAACCCAAATCAACATAAAATCTATACAGAGCCCATATATTGATTGGAGTCAATTTTTCATTGTTTTTTCTTCAAAAATTTTGATGATTTATACAGTCTTTATTGGTCCACATTAAATTGCAGATACCTTGACCAAAAATCAACACAAAACTGACCCAATAAAGTGATAAATTTTATGTTGTTTCAAGAGGTGAGATGAATTCAGAGCCGTAGCCAGAGGGAGATATAAGGGTGCTATTAGCCCTTCCAATAATTTGAAATTGGTCAAAAAACTGGAAAATTTGAAGCTAGTTGGTAAATTTGTGACTTTGTGGTGATTTTAACAAATATCAAAGAAAAACCCAAAAGAAGAACACATATAGGTATGCTAATTGTGGAATACCTTTGGTTGTGGTTACAAGAGTATTCACATGGCCGAAGGTAGTCTTCGGAAAATTAGCGTGTTCATAAATATGTACTTACATGAGTGCAGGTGAGCCAACCTCAGTAAACACTTGCTAATGGCTTCTGTGCACTGAGGCTTTTTATACTTAAATCCCCACACACTCACAGACTAGTGGTGTGAAAAATACCGAGCGTCTAATCCTCACCTAGGATGATATCCCCACACTAATTATACAGAATCAAATTTCCATACAGATTTTCCTGTGATTTGTTTTTTTATATTGAAGTATGAAATTTTGTCAATCAACTGAAAGAACCTCCCCACATAAATTTTGGTTCTCTAGAGCCTTGGGTGAATGACTTCAAACATTTTAACACAGAGGTCATTCAAAATAAAGGAAATATGAATCTTATGAATTTTATAGAGATAAAAAACATATTAGAAGAATCTTACCTTCCAGAGGTTGCCCCTTATTAAGAGAGGATGAACTTATACTTGGATTATGTAAATTGAAGCCTTGAGAAAATTGGCTACCTATATATTTTGTCGGATACAAACATTAAATTTTTGGTACACTCATTTTGTAGAAAATAGTATATTGTGTGACAAGTGCATAATGTAGGCAAATGTTTTAGCAAGTGTGAAGAATTTGCAGACGAGCCTAAGGAAAATGTTTCAAACAATTGACACGAGTTAAAACAGGCCACAAACACTTGTCACACACCATACTTTTTGAAACCTAATGCACAAAAAAAAGTATAGCAACAACTCCCACTCCCAATAAAAAACAACTCATAAAAAAATAAATTTTGGAAATTATAGCTAAAAAAACACAAAAACTGCAAGTTTTTCATTATTTTGCGTTTTTTTGTTTGTTTATTTTCAAACAGCGAAGAACAATTAACAAATTATAAGGAAAGTAGTTTCAAGTAAATTTTTTCTCTTGCTAGCAGTACTAATCCCAGATTTCTAGCTTAAACAGGGGCTAAGGAATTATTGAGTGAAAGAAGAGAGGTTTCTGGATTTAGAAAAATTTTTTTCCATCAATTTGCGTTTTTTTATTTGCTTATTTTCAAATTGTTAAAGATAACTAAAAAATTAAATGAAAAGTAAATTCATATAAATTTTCTCATCTTTTCAGAGATACCATTTTCAGCTCTCTGGCTTAAAGAGTAACTGAGGAATCATCGAGCTAAACAGGAGAAGTTTCTAGATTTCAAAATACGGAAAATCTCCTATTAACTTGCGTTTTTTTTTGGTTAATGTGTTATTAAATAGCTAAAAATAATTAGAAAATTATATGGAAATTTTTTAAATTTTATCTGCTTTCGATCACTACAAACCCCAGCTCTCTGACTTAATTAGTGGCTGAGGAATCATTTAGACGTTTTTTTTGGAAAATTGAAGTGTTGTGTTTGATTGGATTGCAAATGGACAAATAGTTTTTCACGAAATAACCAAATAATATTATCAAAATGATTATATGTTCAAATATTTTACACATTGTCGCGCAGGATTTAGATGCGCAAGAGATAGTAAAATTATTGTCTGTTTCACAGGCCAAAAATTTGTTTGCTTACATTTGCTGTACATGCATGTAAAACTCGTTCTTTTGTGCATGTTTGCAAAAATACTTTTATTATGTATATAATAAAATTATTATAATATCGCTTAGCTGCAGAGGAAAATTGAAATACCTGACTAAAAATAGTCGCACATTCAGACCCAACACGGTGGAAATAATGGGTATAAGGTGGGTGGAGCATTTTTATCGTTTATTGTGGAGCCCAAACTAACATTTTTCACCCATAAAATCTTTTTCAACTATAAATTCTATTTGAACCCGATTGGTAACCTTACTTTACACACTAGTGATATGATACTGATAATATAATAGTAAACTAAGCTTTAAACACACACACAGTAAGCTAAATCGATTTAAAACGAACAAATGACCAGATTTCGAGAAACTGGTTGCCTGTTAACTTCTAAAAGTGTTTTAATTTTAGGTATAATAAATCGGTTCATTTGAATTAGTATTAGTAGAAAAAAGTATTAAAATGAAGTTGAAAGATTCTACGAATTCAAAGTTCAGTCATAAAGTCATGACTCACGCGTACCGGTGACTATAATAAGTTACAAGTCAGTAATGTTTTCTAAAGGCACTAATGGCAGTTTTATCTATATGTAGAACCATGAAAATACGAATATAATGTATTCGTTTTGATTAGGCATACCTTCATCAGTATTTTCTCTATCGCTTCTATTTCAAAATTTTCTTTGAAAAAATCACATTGCATGACTTTCATCCTTGGTATAAATGTTCTACATTCTTATTAAGAATTTTGCATTACAAAAGCCAAAAATATAAGAAATAAAAACTTTGAAAATACCTATTATAATGTTCTTGTTAGGCTTTTAATTTCAGATTAGAAAGAATTTAATATTTTGCATGAATTTTTGATCTAGAACTATACAATAAGTTTGGAAATAGATTGAAAACTTAGGTATTTTAAAGATATTGGAAATTATTGCGAATGAAGGTAAGGAAACAATTAGTCGATGAATTATTAATATGATAATCTGAAAAGAAAGAAAACGTAGAAAAGTATCATAAAAAAAAGAATGCATATCGGCTATACTTAGTGGGTAACATTTTAAATCCACAATTCTGATCATTGACTGGTTACATAACGTCAATTTTTGCCCTACATTAAAATATTCATAAATTTTTGGCAAGAACGATGGCTTGCTATAAGCTTTTGTTTCCTTTTGATAATTCTATTCATGCTATAAACTCTCTCATAACATTTTCATTGCTCTATTTTTAATATTTTATTGGTGATGTGAACTCTCAGACATTACAAGTTGGTTATAGGCCTACATACTTACTAAACCAGGATGCTTCTACAGCTGGCAGGTTCATTTGAGGAAGAGCTAAGGTGGCATATCCTTCAGTGAATCCACCCAGCAGACATGGCAGAGATATGATGATGCCTAGAAAAAACTGTTAAATTATTAAGTAATTCTTATTCAAACAAAGGCGAAGTCAGATAAATTTTGTTGACTCCTCTTTTTGTGGTTAAAAACTAGTAATAGGTAGGTAATAAGTTAATTATACGTCTTTAATACCCTTATCAGGGCTGCAGATGAGTACCTAATTAAAAATGTACATAATTATATACACTAATTATTCAAATTCGAACACCAAGGCTGAATGATAAACATCGGCTCCGAATTCAGGTTTTTTGGGGGGTGGAGTGAACTGGCCACTCAATAATTTTTTTAAGTGTAGCTTATTTTCATACGTTTTTTAATGTTAAATAATTTAAAACTTGCTGTTTGCGTTGAATAGTACAAAGATGGCGCCACTGTTGAAAAATACATTGGAAGAAAAAATCACAGATTTCTCGTAATTTGGAACAACAAACACATGAAATTTGAAATATAAATTTTCAAAAAAATTTGTTTGCACGTAAAGTGGTTTTTCTTTTCTTTTAATTTTGAAAAATAATAAAATTTTATTTAAAATATCATCGATTGAATAATTGTTAATGAAAAAAATTGACTTGAGAATAGATAAGCTTACATTTAAAAAATGAAATAAAAAAAATGATTAAAAATCAAAAATTATCCACTTAATTGCTTAAAATATGGCACCAACTTGAAACGTTTTGTTCAAAAAAGGAGAAAATAGTGTTATAGGTAACATCCTCAATCAAAAAGAAATGATATTGAAACCATCTCGGAGATTATTTTTACCTTTTTTAGTTCATTTTTTTAATGTAGTCTCATCTTTTCTTAAGTCGGTTTTTTTTTTTTTTTTTGAAAAAAGTTTTATTATTTTTCAATTTTTAGTTTTATTTTTCCAAATGTGGAAAAAAAAACAATTTCAGTAGGACGAGGACTAGAACATTAATTAATGTGATAATATTTTTATTTTCTGCATGATAGTGAGTGCTAATTCAATCAACCAAGGTAAAATTTGTAGCTCATTCTTTTTAAGGATTTTGGTTTTAAGTAATTGGAAATTTTGACCAATATACGTTTTTATGAAAGAAAAAATTTTACACAAATCGATGATAATTTGTGTTAATTTAATGGCATTAATTCGTGGACAAATTATTGTAGTAAATTCTCTTTGATTTTTCGACGATTTAACGACGTTAAATGCACAGGAATTCTTTGACGAATCCGTGCTGTAAAAACGTTAAATTAATACGAATTTTTCAACGAATCAAAGAGAATTCGTCGATGAATTCCGTTTGATTTGTCGACGACTTAACAATGTAAATGCTGCATAGGAATTTTTCGAGAATAATTCGAAGGGAATTTGTTCATGAATTCTCTTCAATTCGTCTGCTAATTAACGCATTTATAAGGTTAAATTAACACGAATCGAAGAGAATTTGTATTAATTTAATGGCATTATCTTGTCGAAAAATTATTGCTGCGAATTCCCTTTAATTTGTTGACAATTTAACCGCATGTTAAATGCACAGGAATTTGTCATCGGTTCGTAATGTAGGTAAACCTTATTGAATGATCAGTTTAACTTACGTTTTTTGGAGTTATGATTTCAACCAACTAAATAAAATCACATATAATTAAGTGAAGGAAGTTTTGAAAATGTTAATGTATTTTTCAATGGTTTTACCAAATTTTATGTTTTCTTAATGCAACTTCGTTATTGATGAAGCAATTGAATACCGATGTAGGTATGGTGTAAAAATAATATGTTAAATGGGAATGATCGAATCGATATTTGTAAAAAAATTTTATTCGAAAAAAGGCCATCGATTTTGTTGTAAAACTCCCAGAACGAAAAGAAAAATGTTATCAAATTAAAAGGGAGCTCGGTATAAAATCCGCCATTCTGCCAAAGTACCTATACTAACATTCAATCAGATTGGTTCAGTTTAAAATTTCGAATCTACCATACTGGATTCTGCTATTTTATAATTCGACAATCTTACAGCTAATTCGTAATCAGCAACCAAAAGAACTCCAAGACTCCAATTGTCACAGAAATTAATTGGATTTAAAATTTTAGATTCGTAATTTCGGATCCGGAATGGATCCGGTATTGATTCGATTTCAACAAAAATTTGACAAAACTACCTGTAAGCTATCCTCTTTCGTGTGAATGCTGAATCATTAAAATCATTTAAGTTGTTTCTGAGTAATCAGTGTACATACAAACAAAAATGTATAGATCTATCATGTATAAAGCCGGCGAATAACATACTCGTGGAACTTCTTTATCACGTGGAATTTATGTAAAAATGTATGATCTTATTACGTCGCTGTAACCTTCAGAAGATAGAGTT
Organism: Ericerus pela; assembly: GCA_011428145.1. Taxonomy (NCBI): domain Eukaryota; kingdom Metazoa; phylum Arthropoda; class Insecta; order Hemiptera; family Coccidae; genus Ericerus; species Ericerus pela. Next base: position 1,208,852 of record WOFM01000637.1, on the reverse strand, counting down.
TAAAAATGTTGCAAATTATAAGGACAAAAATCCGAAAAAATATAATAGCTAATTAAATTACCAACCCGATAAAAATTTTAAAAATTGCGTGAAACATCATTTTTTAAACCGTTGATATGCTATGTTATTTCGTCAAAAAAAAAATTATCTATCTCCGTAACTTCTATAATAATGTAGATAATGTGAAATGCCTTTACATATAGTTATGCTGATTGTGAAATTGACTAATTTCTCGAAAAAGTAGAAAAAATTGATTATTCCGATTGGTAGGTGTACATTTATTGAAAATTGATTTTGAATTAAAAAAAAATTAAACATTAGCTTTGATATTAATTAAGGTTGGAAACGCGTTCGAATTTAAAGATTAATTTTTCGAGAATTCGATTAAGTAATTAGTTAGGTACCTATTCTATGTGCAAAAATTTCAATAATAAAATGATTTTAATACTTACTATCTTGAAATACGAAATTTTTGAACCATCTTCTATCGAATTCATAATGAAGGTGGAAATCTCAGGTGGCGGCCGTGTTAAACAACATGCAAACGTCAGTGTACGAAGAAACACTCTCTGTGTAAGAAAATTATTTTTAATTTCTTTCGAATGTTTTACTTTAAACAATTTTATCGAACCAATAAATTACGTCTTACCCAATATGCTGACAAAGTAAATTTTTCACTTTTAAAGGTTCGTATAAAAAACAATCGATCCAATATTTACAATATTTTTTCTCTTCGATGAAGTTTTGTCATTTCTGATTTTTGGTTTTTACCCTCTTGCAGTGGCGCAGGAATGGGGGGGATTTGGGAACAACACCCATCCCGACATTTTTTGACAACTCTGATTCTGTCAGCCTGAAATTTGGTACATGATAAAAGTTATAGGAGTATAATTATTTTATTTATTCCGGAACCCGATATTCGCGAACAGCAATAGTATGAAAAAAGTCGAATTTTTACCTGATGTGTAAACCCCCGCCCCCTCAAGCCCTTATTGGTTATTATGTTGAGATTACCCGCATATGGCAATTAATGTATTTACCCGAGTGTAACGGCCAAAAGAGGTGGTAAAGTACCTATTTAAGATCACTTTTGGGAGTACACCATACAGAAATATCACGTACTGAAAAGCAGTAATACTTCTAAAATAATTTCAAGTTTATTGTCCACACACTATCGTGGACCTTAACATTAATTAGAGACTCAATAATATTTCAAACACATGAGTGAGTTTACACATTTAATACAATAATAGTTGGTACATCATAGTACATATATTTACGTTAATATTTATACATATTCAATCACAATTCAACAAGCAAGACTATCTGTTCACCAGAGACTTCTACAAGAGAGGTTCTAGGTACTTGGAAGTAGCTGTCGAAGAACTGAGTAAGAACTGAACAACTGAACAATTATACTACTGAATCGAGGGATTATATACTTGTTCAGGGTATGAAGACGTACGTGTCGGATAGGTAAAGTGAAGTAGGGTGTTGTTATTATAGGGTTGTGCTGACTCGTCGAGTACTCGAGGGACAGGTACAACTAGGTCATAAATATACAGAAGGTATATCTGTATACATAAAATTAAATACGGGTAATTTAGTGGTTGTTTACAAAGAGTTATAGGATGATAATTGTTGATAAATATCTACGTTTTTGGTATTCGAAAATGAGTGAACGAATATGTTCGTCATTTCTAAAAATAGACGAAAATATACGTTACACCGGGGATCTATAATTATTTGAAAACTTAAGCCACACTGCCAGTCTCAGTTGCCCGTGTCGAAGTAGTTTTTCTACTTTAAAACGTATGAAAAACTACTTTCATAACTGAATAGTTGAGTCGCAGTTCGATGGAATAGCACTGATGTCAGTTCACGGAGAAATTTAAATTCCTCCAGAAACTGTCATCAATGAGTTTTTACAGTCCTCGTTAAAAATTTCACCGACGTAATTTTAATTTAATAGGTTTGATCTCAAAACCAAAATCTTAAGTAGGTGGGTATAATACCTCTTCCGCTTATCAATCGCGGCGTGTATTTTCCAAAAGTGTAGAATTTTGTAATGGCTTCCATTTAAAAACCGGTGGACTGATTTCGCTCAAATTCAGTATCTAACCAGTCCCTAATAGTTTTCAACTGTCATAAAAATTTCAAGCCAAAATGTCTTGATTTACGGGAGTTACCTTGATGACACCATGGTGGATTTGCGAAATTTTGGGAATCCCATCCTCCGAAGCTAAAAATGAATTTCAAAAATTTTTATACAAATGTGCAGTCAATAAAAAATTCTAATATTCCTCCGAATTTCATTGCCATAGATCAAACAACGGAGGTTCCATAAACTCCCAAAAAGTGCTAAAATGAACAAAATATGGAAATAAAATCATATTTTTCATAAATCATACCACTGCTGATATTGAAAAAATGAGAGTGTCAATTACTGATCCATGCGATGAATAATATAATTAAGTACAGGTGACCACAAAGGAATCTAAATTTTCTCAATTTGCTTATTTTCCACCTCTTTATAAGCTTAAAAAAAAAATGTATTATCTAAGGATAAATAATTTAACTTTGTTGTTTTAATGAGCTTACAGACTTGGAAAAAAATGTTTCAGCTCTCAAAATTGTTAATTTAGTTCAATTTAAACATTCTTTATCATATTTTCAGAAAATTTTAATTAAAATTATAGTTTGAAGATAGAAAATTCAAGTTTTATTGGAAGTGAACACTGTTTCCTAAATTGTACCACTGATAAGGATGATGAGTTACCTAAATCGTACTTACTGTTATAATGGAAATGAACTCTGTATCCTAAATCATATCACTTTTTATTGTTATGTGTTTCAAAACATTGTGACAATATTATTGTAATTTATTTACGGTATTAAAAATATACCCAATAATATGATAAAAAAAAAACCAACCCCAAAAGCAATAAATAAATTTACAAAAATGGAAAAAATATCACGGGTATGATTTAGGAAACTGACTGGTACTACTTAAGAAACTAGTTGTTTTAATCGTACCATTTGAAGTTTGTTGATAAAATTAGCTGTAATTTTGACAATATTTGAGTGAGGCTAGTGTGAAAGAAAATATAATAGAAGTAAGGATATAAAAATCAGAAAATATATTGTTGGGGATTCTAAAAATATTATTTTTGTCATTATGGGCAGCTAAACTGAAAGGTGGTACGATATTTCAGCAACCTTACCTTATATATATATATATATTTGTATACGAGTCCTGGGGCGCCACTTCATAGTACTTTGGTTGTGCTGAAACTGAATTTTTACTGGAATATAGGTAACACTGTAGAATTTGTTGTTTTGACTGAAAGCAACAAACATATTTTTTGTATGTCTGTATGTGACTGTGTGGCTAGTGGTGTGGGCGCATTGAAATTATGGGAAAATATTGGTGAAATAATTTTGATGGTTGAATTAATTCCTGCACCCTTAGTTGTACCTTTATTATAGTGATAGATATAAAATATAGGAAGACATATATTTGTGATGTAGGACTTAGGATCAGCACTTTTCCACAGATCCCACCTCCAGGTTTCATTATTGCACTTAATGCTATACTCACTTAATTCTATTTTCCTTTGGAAAATAGATTAATACATCATTTGAAATCCCAAAAATTTTTTAAAAACTTATTTTGAAGTTTTTTTCAGCAAAATCACCTTTTCACATTAAGTTATAATTTAATTTGGGCAAGATTGCTAAAATTGTGCCACTTTTCACTTTAGTGGCTCATAATGATAAAAATAATGTTTTTAGAATCCCCAGAAATATATTTTCTAATTTTTATATTCTTACTTCTATTATGTTTTCATTCACACTAGCCTCATTCAAATATTGTCAAAATTACAGCTGATTTTATTAACAAATTCCAAATGGTATGATTTGGGCAAGTAGTTACCTAAATCATACCGTGATATTTTATTCATTTTTATAGCTTATTTTATTGTTTTTGATGTTGGTTTTATTTTATTTTCATTTTTTAGTATACTTTTGGGGATATTTTTAATAAATAAATTACAATAGACTAGTCACAATGTTTTTAAATACATAACAACAAAATGTGGTACGATTTAGGAAACAGTGTTCTCTTCCAATAAAACATAAATTTTCCACCTTCAAATATAATTTTAAATAAAATTTTCTGAATATATAATAAAGAAGGTTTTAAACTCAACTAAATTAACAATTTTTAGAACTGAAACATTTTTTTCAAGTCTAAGCTTATTAAAACAACATGATCAAATCATTTGTCTCGGGTATGATTTTTTTCTTAAACTTGTAACTTAGATGAGGGAGAAAATGAGTAAGTATATTGAGAAAATTCTTAATTCACATGTGGTTATTTGTACTTAGTTTCATTATTCATCACAGGGATCAGTAATTGAGTCTATAGTTTTTTTAAATATCATCAATGCTACGACTTAGGAAATAGTATGATTATGGCAACCATACTTTAAGGCTCATATTCACAAACGTCAATTTAACCTCCCTTCACTTAAATTTTACTTAAAAAATTTTTTTGCACAATTTCATACTTAAAAATATGAAAACATTGCATCTCTTATGAGAGTTCCAATGTAAAAATAAAATGTTACCACACTCTTAAATACAAAATTGTGCCAAAAGTCATTTTTAAGCGAAGTTTAAGTGAAAGGAGGTTAAAGTGACGTTTGTGAATATGGGCCTAAGTCCTTAAACCTAATTCAAATTTAATGTCACTGGAACCAAATTTGTTCATTACGTAATGTTTTTTCCCTTTGAAACTTTTTATTTGTAGTATAAGATCTTGAACTGAAATAAAACAGGACCGTATTTATTGCATGAAAAACAATTTCTCTTTAAATTAACCCAATGTTAATAATTTCCTGCTAATTAACTTCATAAATTCACAGAAAAAGATCCTAAAATGTTCTTTCTTGTTGCGACACTAAATTGATCAAAGAATAAGAATTTTGAAACGTACGCATACTTACATTCAACAATACACGATACACGTCACAGAAGTGTCACATAATTACGTAGGTATTTCATTGTTGACTGGGCATACGTTCGCGAACGTATCACATCGATTATACCCATAAAAATCACAACGAATATTGTAAAAATTTTCATTATTTCCGTTATCTAATCGTGCCGACTAAAGAGTAGGTAATTAAACGTTATCCACCGCATATTTTATACGCAATAACATTCACCAAGTAGGAACCTACTTTCATCTTAGTTTCCTCAAAACTATTACAGGTACCTAACTGTGGTAACCTTGTATCATCGGGAACAAGAATTATTATTTTAGGTCAAGTTGGTCAATTTTACAAAAGCCGGTTTGTTTTTACGTGTTACCTATTCATTCTTGAATTCCTTGCCATTAAATGCCAACGTTAAGACTGCGGTTTGCCTACACAGTGTGAGATGCTTCCAAAAAAAAAAAAAAAAAAAAACGTTTAAAAAATGATGAAAATTATTATTATTTCACGTGTGTTTGATAAAACGATTTTTCTCTCATTAAAAAAGGAGGGAAAATGTCGAAGGTTTTCGAAAATTCACTAGAATACGAAGTCCAATGTGTTGTTATTCACATATGAGTGATGAGTTAAAACGAAACTAATACAAGTTCAGGATCATGGTAGGCCTGGTATTAGGCTTGGTTTCGCACGCATCGTCGAGTTGTGATCTCATAGATGGCGAAATTAAACTTAATATTCATTACAAGAAGACTTGATGGTTACCTATATGTGGTTGGGGAAACAAGGACTATATTATTGTACGTTAACTATCTATGTAAGTAGTAAAATTCATAATATTTTACACTTCATTCACATTTTTTCTCAATTATATGGCATTTAGTCTTAGTCTTGCACACCTGAGTCTCGGTCAAGGTACAGGTCAGTAAGCCTTGCAGTATGGCTGTTCGTCAGGGCTTTAGTCTTAGCTAATATTGTCGGGTATCCGCATGACCCAAGACAAATTTGCTTGTCACTAATTCGAGTGAATTAGGTACTTTTCTTCGGCAAGCTGTGGTTTTCACATCACTTATGATGTCTGTGGTAACCACATATAGGTGGAGTTAACTCTCGTCACCATCACCCAGCGCCGTGGCCATGTGTATACGGTAGCCGTATATTGGTGATGGTGACAATCGAGGTAGGTATTCCCGTTGGTCGACGGTTCTAATCCCAAAGCCGGCGGAATACCTACATTGGTGACCCTGATGGGATCTGAGAGATGGCGAGAACAGGCGTTATCTCTCGGAGGAATACGCCAGCCTAATAGTACACCTGCTCTCCACCTCATAATGTGATGGCATTGAGCACACTAGTGGTAAAGAGGTAGGATGTACAAAGTGTGATGTGGGGATATATGGGTTGGGCATCCACCAATCCCTTACACACATACCTATCCTTCTGTTTGTAGCTCCACCTCCATTGATTTGTACTGCGCATTGCTGTACTGGGGGAGTTATGTGGCAACCACATATAGGTGGAGTTAATTTTTGTCACCATCACCCGGCGATGTGGCCGTGTGTATATGATGGCTGTATTTTGGTGATGGTGACGATTGAGGTAGGTATTCCTGTTGGTCTACGGTTCTAATACCTGGGCTGGTTGAATACCTACAATGTCAAACCTTGAACATGGACTTTGTGGTCTTCGACTCGAACCATGGCAAAATACAATGGAAAATTTAGAATTTACGTCAACGTTTTGTATACAAATGACTATACATGTTTAGATGTAATATTATATTACATATTATGTACCCAAACAGTGATTAACTTAATCCTAGAATAATGTTGCTGTACTTTGTTGTAATAGTTATGAATTTGCATTTAATTGCAGTAAAAATAAGTAGTATTGACTCATTAAGTCCGTAGCCAAGTATGAGACAGTTTTCTTTTCTGAATTGAAGGACGTACTCAGAATTTCTTTAAAGGGGAGGGGCATAAATAAATTTGATGACTTTTTTGCTAATCACCTTTAAAAATCTAGAAAATTTGAGAAATTTGGCATCTATGGAACCCACTGTCTCATTAAATTTTTCCAAATTTAAAAGTGACAAGCAAAATAAAAACAAAAAAACAATAAGCTCAAGAAGGGCAATCACCCCTTTACTCCCTTTGGCTTTGCCTTTGTCTGAATTTGTACAATTTACTCCCCTCTACTTCGCTCCAATTTACTTATAAGTTTATTCGTTCTTCGTGAATATTATATTATTTTTCAAATTTTTCAGCAGATGAAATTTATCTGAGCAAAGTTTAAGATTTTTTAAAACCAACACTGAAACGTTGGAGGTTGGAGATTCATAGGTAAAGGGATAATACATTTGTTACAATGATATCGTATAATATTTGTGCATGAACTAACTGCCAGAATGAATAAAAATATTTTCAGCACCGTTTCATCGCTAGCATAATACCAATTTACAGGTGATTTAGTTTTTCTGCTTTATAATTGGGAAAATTTTTTTTCGTGTTTTTGCATATTTTTTTCTTAGGTTCAACATTGGAATAATTATATATCTTCAATAAGCATCTTTCGATTCATGAAATTCTAAGTACTTTGAGTTCAGCTTCATTGGCCATAATTATTTTGGCATATTTTGCTATACCAGCATAAAAATGTATAATTTTTCTTATTTTGGACGTACCTATTTGCCAATTTGGCAACTTTTTGACATTTTAATAGTTATTGTGCGATGTAAACATTGAAAATTATCAATTTTTGATAAAGTTTTATGACTTTGCGAAAAAAGAAATGTAATTTTTTTCTGTGATTTGATCTGGAATATCAAAATGTTTACATTTCTTAACATTGACTGATCTAAGAAATATTTCTGTTTCCCATTCAACCTATTTCTTCATTTTGCATTAATTTATAGATATCCATGAATATTACTTTAATATAATTCAGGTTCAAAAATCCTGCATTTTGAATATGCGCATTGATTTGGGAAATATATTGACGCATGTTACAAGATTTAATGACACATTAATTCATTTAAATATCAATGCAGAAACAATTTGTGCTCATATTTCACAGGTTTTACGATATAAAATGTTTTCTTAATTACAATAAACCTGAGTACTCATTTAATATTCGGATGTTTGCCAAATGAAATATATAGAGTAAGGTAAAGTCGCCTAATATCGCCCAGTTCCTAATATCGCCTACCACCTTATTTCACCATGTAGTGGCGTGATCTGGCGGGAAAAAATTTTTTCATGTCCAGTATCGTAAAACAGTAAAACGTGTAAAAAGTTAGGTTCTGGAAGCCAAAAACCAAAGAGTGAGAACTGGGAGAAGAAATCGAGGACCTGAAAACTTTTTTAGTGTTGTCTTTGGATGGCGCTTGTGACTGATGAGATGAATTCCAAATGTCGAATCAAATAGTGTAGTGATGAGAAACGTTCAATTTGTAATTTTCGATAAAAAATTCCAGGATTCATAAATAATTAAGCAGAATATGGCGTCGAAGAAAGTGAGTACCATTTTCCCTAATATCGCCCACTCGCAAATTCCTAATATCGCCCACTTGATAACTTGTAGGCGATATTAGGAACCACATATTTTAAACTGTTATCACTGAACTTCTTTGCTTTCATGAATAACTAGAAGCGCACGAAAAAGGAAGAAGTGTTGCTACGAAGGGCAACAATGGATTTGGTATTCAAAATGTTCTGTGTGGGCGCATGAGGTTCGGGACGCTGCCTTTGGTGAAGTCTCAAACAAAAAAAAGTACATTTGTTCAAATTGTTTGAACGGATAAAGTCAAAATCTCTTTTATTTTAATTATAAGTAACGTAAAATATCAATTTTTTTGATTTTTAGCTAAGCGATATTAAGATAATTGATTTTTACATGTAATTTTGGTGGGCGATATTAGGAGCCCAAAAATAAATTTTACAATTTTGACTACTCTGCTTTAAAAATTCATGTAAAATCAATGAACCTCCCCTCCTTCATTTTAGCGTGATACTTTTGTAGCAGAAGGATGTACAAACATTTTGAGCTATATTCAAGGTTGATAGATCAAATAAGTGAAATTTTATAGTCATTTTTAAAAAAGTAGGCGATATTAGGCAACTTTACCTTATGTATTCTACGATTATTTTCAGGTATTTTTACCAATGTTCTAAGATTTTTTCAAATCACTTGTCTGCACGAACTAAGCGAACTGAGTCCAGATTTTTTTGAATGTTAGAATATAATAATTACATTATTCGATATTCATTATTGAAAATATCTAAGTTTACAAAAACCGTAAATATCTACTGAAATAAAAATATAACTGGGATATGCATATTAAGCATTTATATGAGTTAATATCTAATCAAAAAACATAAATTATGGAAAATGCAATTTTTTGTAAAATTTTCTATTTGCCTCTATAATACCTTAAAAGGCAGAATATAAAAATTTTTTACCAACAAAAATTTTATCAACCTCACCTGACCTCTCATAGTACCGAAATTCATATCATAAAACGTGTATAAATTCCTCTTTCAAAAGAACAAAATCCATATAACCTAACCTCCCAATATACTTGAAGGCTAAAAAAGTCGATTTCATGAATTATTTCTCCGTTAAACCAGACAATATGGTGAATCATTTGCATTTGCCTGCTTTTACGAATTTTCCTAGAAATTAAGGCAGTTTTACGTACATACCTACCTATAATAATAGATATAGACTGATTATTGATTTTGACTGTGTTAACTTCAGGGAAAAACGTTAATTCGATAAAAATTTCCATATCCTACGAGAGAGGTATCTGATTCAGGGTTCGTGGTAAAATAAGAGGCCTGTCAAGATCCTGAGAAATCAACATGAGAAAGATTAAAATGAAGAACCTTTATTTCAAAATATTTCTCTTTATTTCCTCACGATTTTTCATTTCAGCTAGTGAAACAAAAAACAAAAAACAAAAAATAAAAAACAAAAAACTAGCAGCATTATAACCCCTTGCCGCCATTTTGACGTCCATACAAAAATGCACGTATCGTGAGTATTGTGCCACTATAAGTGGAAGCTATTGCGTAACAGTAACTTACTGTTACTTGTGCTTTCAGAATTCAATGAAAAAGTACCATCTTTCGTAGTCATTTGGCAGGGGAGGGGGATGTCTGATGACTGAAATAAACATCACATTTTTTATAGTTAATTTAATGAACAACATTTTCGTACTGCAACTTCGTTTTGCAAAAAGTGAAAAACTGTTTTGGGGGTATATTCACCCTAAATCTTCAGACGGTCGAGGAGGGGATGCGACTTTAAGTATGTTATTTTAAATGTCCAAATCGACCAATTAGTGAAAAAATCAAAATTATTTCAGTTTTACCAAATAAAAGTATTTTTGTTCTCATTTGACTGGACTAGAATGACTGGAAATCAAAAAATTTACATTTCCAACTGAAATTAGTTGGGTAAACGTACGAAACGGGGACATCGTGTCAGTGTGCTCTGTTGCAAAATACTCCGTACCTTTTCTCAAATTTCATATTTTTATTAAAAAAACTAATCACAATAATAAACGTACAAGCTGTTAATTCATTCAATAAAATTATTCCACAAAATTATTTCCCAATATTATTTCGCTAATTATTCCCTCATATTCGGTGCACATGCACCACTAGCTACATAGATACAAAAAAAATATTAGTTGCTTCCGGCAAAATAACAAGTTTTACAGTGTTGCCAATAGGAATTCCAGAAAAAATCCAGGGCTTGTACTAGTCAAACCACAGCAAAGCAGCCCTTCAGGGCTTGTAAAACATAATTGCACTACTTTTGTAAGCCTATAACAACTTCATTATGCCACTGAAATATATATTGGCTACAAAATTTTTTGTAGAAAATTTTATGAAAAATATTTCTTTACTATACTATTTTTTCCATAAATCCACCCATTCTGAAGCAAACTTAAAAAAACTAAATTGAAGCTGCACCTTGTGTATTGAGTCTGCTGTGTCATATTAACACACAGCAAATAGGAATTTCCTACGCTGTGTGATAAAATGACTAAAACTGAATAATTATGCTGTGGTACAAAAATATGTCAAAAATGAAAACAGAGCTATCAATATTTTATATTTTGCACATCTAAAGCTGCGCAAATTTCATAAAATTCATCAATGAATTTTTTGAGGATGTCTATTTTTGCCACATTAAAGCCACACGACGCATGCGAACAACAAATATCTTGATCAGAAACCAATAAACTCCGACATGTTTTTAATTAATCTGTTAGAGATCTCTGTAGATGTATGCCTCTGGTCACCCATAATTTTTTTAAATATCCCCTTATCCTCAAAAAATGAAATATAAAAATAATCAAAGGCAAATATTTGTTTGTTTTAGAGCCAAATAATAAAGGATAATTTTCTTATTTTTTGTAACCAAAAAATCTTCGCTCTCCTCACGTCTCCCAACACCAGAAAAAATTCCTCAAAACAATTTTTAGATCCAAATAATTAATTTAATAATTGTACTTCAGATAAAATAAAATACTCTGGCGCAGCGAGCCTCGTTAGAGAAAGTATGTTTTCGAGGGAAAGAATTATGAATTTTGATGGTCACATTAATTGTCTATAAATTTATGTGCGTTAATGGTGCGTTATGATTGCATGAAATGTGTTAGCTGCTGACAAAATATTAGACAATGTGAAATTTAAAAGCATTTCAAAATTACAACCTGTACCGTGGGAACAAGAAACTGACTTATATCCTTCTATTTATCTATCTGTTTATCTATATCTATATATATGTGTATATGAATTTGAATTATTTGTGGAAAAATTTTCCTGAGGTCATGAAACGAAAAACGTACAAACCCCCCAACCTAAGGGCTAATACCGCACCAAGCGCAATATGTGGATTTTCAAAAGACAACCTGCTTAAAAAAATTTGTCATGAATTTCGAAATTACACACTTAGAAACCATTAAAAAAAAAACTGACTTGAAGGAAATACCATCCTGACAATCTACATGAAAACTGGTAGAATGTTACAATCAATTATAATAAATATTTGTTCAAAATTAAGCAATTTATAGCCAGACTAGAAACGGAAAAAAATATCTTTGCCGGAACATGGGGTCAATCTGCACAAAAACTGATGGTATGCTGATATAAATTATAATAAATATTTATTTTAGATTTCGTACATATTGTTCCAAAATTTCATATTTTATGACCAATATAAAAACAAAACAAGCGGTACCGGAAGTATCGTTTGGTCGATCTATACCAAAATTGTTTCAAAATTGCTAATTTTGTGACCAATATAAAAAAAAAAATAGTGGTGCCAAAAGTACCGTCTGGCCGATCCACGCCAAAAATTGGTAGCGAAACTATGATAAATATTATATGTCGCGAATTTCGTGGCTATTGATTCAAAATTGAGCATTTTTAACCCAAAATAAAAACGAAAATGGCGGTATCGGTTGAACCGTCCGGCCGATCAGCACCCAAATCAACAGGTCTGGTCCTTAGCTTAACGCAAATGTTCGTACCAAATTTAGTGATTATCTGATAAAAATTTCGCCTGTATCGTGGAAACAAGAAATGGATTTATATATATCTATCTCTCTATCTATCTGTAATATATATACGAATTTCAATTATTGGTGCCAAAATTTTCCCGAGGTCACAAAACGGAAAACATACCCACCCACAACCCCGGTGGGTAATACCGCACTAAGCGTAATAAGTAGATTTTCTAAAGAAAACCTACTTAAAAACTAAGAAAGTAGTTGAGCTGTGCTAGAAAGTAATTAAGTCGTGCGAGAAAGTCAAATCAGAAATGCGCAAACGCCCAACAGTATTGAAATTCGTTGCTTTTCGTTCGGAGGGATATTAAAAAACGTATTTTTTGGGTTAGATGTTGCGAAAAGAAATTTTCATGCACAATCGGTGTAATATTTTATTCGAAATTTTCAACAAATAAAAAATTTGATAAAGATAAAAATAAGTACAGTTATCAAGTAGGCAGATATATAAGGTCAATTTCTTCAATGCCCCCTTTTCAAATTTTTACCTGAAAATTTTTGGCCTAAATATGCTCAATTTGTGCTAATATATGTGCCATAAATTTTAGAATTTGTGCTCACCCCCTTCCTTAGATATAAACAAAAGAGTCTGGTGGGCTGGAGAAATGGTAGCCACTCCATTTCCAATTTTGACTCTAAATTTTGTATGCTAATATTGTGCTTAATTTGTGTCGTTAATTTTAGAATTTGTGCTCATTTACTTGCAATGCTAGGGGCCTCAGAAATTTATGTGTCAGCCCCCCCATTTTGAATTTTGAGTTAGAACTTTGCTAGTTAATTGTACTCAATTTGTGCTAATTTGTTCTGCGAATTAAAAACTTGATAATCATTCTCTTGGAAAAATATTTGTGGTTCAGTGTCTCTCCTCAGCTATCCCTTCACTAGTGAAGGGGTAAAGTAAAAAGTTTCATGAAATGTAGTTCTTATGTAGGACCAGATATTGTACGAGTTTGGTGCCTATTAATTCTGTAGTTTCCAAGAAAAATGTACAACAAAAAGATATTTGAAATAAAGCAAGTCACTGCAGTGCTTCTTGAAGTATTTATTTTGTATTTATGACCAAGTGGTTATGAGGGTCTTTTCTGCAATGCATTAATTTAGGACATAGAGGTTTTATTTTTTGTTTTGCGAATTCTAGATGAAAATTGGCAAAAATATTTTTTTAGCGAAGTATTTCTGCGCTTCTTTGAGCTCTTTATTCAATTCAGAAAATACAAAACAAGTAACTTTAAGCAAAACAGAAAAATTTCTTCAAGCACTTGCATCATGGATCTACACTGCTCTGTCCCTTCAGTAGTTTCCTTAAAATTCTGGAATAACCAAATTTCAAGAAATTTTTTATTTTTCAGTTTTCTCAAAAACTGCAGAACTAATAAGCATCAAACATCTATCACACTCTGGTATATATAAGAAAAATTTCAGCCCTATCCCTTCTGTGGTTTCCTTAAAATCCGAGAAAAACAACTTGTCCACAAATTTTTTGTTTTCCAAATTTTTTCAAAAACTACTGAACCAATAAGCAACACAATCCTATCAGACCTTTGTTAAAGTTAACATGAGAAAGTACACCTGAAAATTGAGAATATTATTAGTTGCTTAAAATTGCAATTTGAAAATGTCAGAAAAAAGAAAAAAGTTGACATAAATAAACACAAATTCTGATAAAAATAATGGGCTCAGTTTTATTTAAAAATTCCAAAAGGGAGGTTAATACAAAACTTTGTTAGCCTCTAATTACAGCTAGAAATTGAGCACAAATTGGCACAAATTGAGCACAATTACTATGCAAAGTTTCGAGTCAAAATTCAAAATGGGTGGGGCTGCATTTCTTCAGGCCGGTCCAAATTTCATTTACAAATAAAAAAGAAATTAACGAGCAAGAATTATAAGCTTGTTGGCACAAATATGCACAAATTAAGAAAGAATAGTGAGCCAAGTTTTGTATCAAAATTCAAAAAGAGGGGCTGAGAGGAAATATTTAATGCTCCCTATCTGAGTTAGGAAGTGAGCACAAATTTGAAAATGACGCAAATTGGCATAAATTAAGCACAATTAGTGTGCAAAGTTTCGAGTCAAAATTCAAAATGGGTGGGGCTAATATTTCTCCAGCCCCCCACAAACTGTTTTTATATATTAAGAAGGGGGTGATAACAAATTCTGAAATTGGTAGCAAAACTTGGCACTAATTAAACCTAGTTAGTATGAAAAATTTTGGATTAAAATTCAAAGTGGTGGGGGGCTAAGGGGGATACATTGAACCACAAATATTTCCCAAGAGATGATTATCAAATTTTCAATTCCCAGAACAAATTAGCACAAATTGAGCACAATTAGCCAGCAAAGTTCTGACTAAAAATTCAAAATATGGTGGCTGAAATGTAAATTTTTGAGGCCCCTATCTTTGCAAGTAAATGAGCACAAATTCTAAAATTAACGACACAAATTAGCACAAATTAAGCAAAATATTAGCATACAAAATTTGGAGTAAAAATTGGAAATGGAGGGGCTAGTATTTCTCCAGCACACCCCCGACTCTTTTATTTATATCTAAGGAAGGAGGAGAGCACAAATTCTAAAATTTATGGAACATATTAGCACAAATTGAGCACAATTAGGCCAAAAATTTTCAGGTCAAAATTTAAAACAAGGTATATAAATTATCACAGAAAATTGTAGTTTGGTGCATAAAAATAATAATATTCGAAAGGGGGGCGCGAAATACAAAAAATAAATAAAGAAATAAATAGAAAACAAAAAAAAAAACAAAAACTCTAGTCTTCGAAATCGGCGCCTATTTGCTCGTAGTCGCGTCCCACAGTTTCTGGCACGAACGCGTAGACGAAGCAGCCGTACGCGACGCACATGGCCGCGTATCCGTAGAACACGCCGCTCGGCGACGCCAAATACAGGTGGGGATAGGTTTGCGACACGGCGCTGGCGGCCATTACCTGCATCACGATGGCCAGACTGGCGAATCCTCGCGCCTCCAGCGGGAACATGGCGCTCAGAATGGAGAACGGCACCGAAACGATTCCGAACGCAAATATGAAGGCGACCAGCCACACGCTCAGCACACGCAACGCCATCAGTTCGGCCGGATCCGGACGACCGTTGGTGTAGCCGATGAGCAGCATACCGGCGCACATGAAGGCCGCCGACCAAATGGTGACGGCCCGCGCACCGACACGCGGCAGCACCCAGCTGAGCAGGCCAGTGCCCAGCACCATCAGCAGGCCGGAGACGACGCTGTATCGGTACGAATTCGTGTCCGTCAGCCTGCCGGTGGCTCCGGTCGCGGTCGCGTTGCCGGCTGCAGTCGCGTTGACCGCGGCGGCCGTCGCCGGCGGCGCACTTCCGGGTTGACTGGCGTCGATTATGTTGACCATATACGAGCTGAGGGCCATGCCGCCGGTCATCAACGCCAGCATGCAGGTCACGGTCATGATAAGGGCCGGCCTGTACACGCGTTGGTGGCTGAACCGCTGGAAAATGGTGGAAAAATTCGAGTCGGTGCCGTGGCGAGTGACGGGTGACGGTGCAAGCCGTGCAAGCGGTGACGTGGTTGGCCGTTGCCGTTGCGGGCGCCGCTGCTGGTGCTCCGTGTCGGACGCCGTCCTTAGCCAAAATGGGCGACTGATTGATGCGCAGCCGTTCGCTGGCCAGCTGGGCGTCGTCGTAGCGACCCTTTTGCCGCAGCCAGCTGGGACTTTCG
This sequence comes from Ericerus pela, assembly GCA_011428145.1. Taxonomy (NCBI): domain Eukaryota; kingdom Metazoa; phylum Arthropoda; class Insecta; order Hemiptera; family Coccidae; genus Ericerus; species Ericerus pela. The sequence continues at coordinate 1,192,558 of WOFM01000637.1, read as the reverse complement.
ATCACGAACGCGTACACGCATACGATCAGCACCAGGGACAGAATGGCGACAAACATAGCGAATTGCAAATACGTCATTAAGGCGCCAAAAATAAAGGTGACCAGCTGTCCGACGGCGAAGGCGATCGTTGGCCACGTGCTCAACGTGTCGCTCAGACGTTTGTCGTGGGCGGCGACACACTCGACGATGTAGACTTGGGCCGCGTAGCCCACAAATGAGGCCGGCAAACCGGTCAACAGTCGGCCGACGAAAATGGTGGCGAAGTTCTCGCCGCACAATATTGTCGACCAGCCGACAAAATGGCAGAATGAACTGATCAGTAGGGTGGCCTTTCGGCCGTACGCGTCCAGAATCGAGCCCAGAATTAAGGTTCCGACGGCGCACGTCAGACCGGGTCCAGCAGCTGTAATCAAGGCGAAAACTATATGGTATGCTAATTATCTCGCGTACCAAAATTGAAAAAATTTTACCCATTTTGCTAGCAGACGAGGTATTAAATTTGATCGCATAAAAAAGTATGGGTGGTGGTGATGAAAATTATCCGCTTCGTGAGAAAAGAAGGTAATTGGTACCATTTTGCTATTTTAACCATGTGCGTGCGCGTGCGTGTGTGTGTGTGTGTGTGTGTGTGTGTGTGTGTGTAAAATTTTTCCAAACTGTTTAGCCAAACTATACTTCTCATCAGTAATATTTAGATTGAAGTTTTTATGGTAAATATCGATATTTTTAAACATAAATATATCGATACGTATCATCATCGATACAACATCCTATCAAAAATTGATATGTATTGATACATACCGATATTTTTTGGTCACATAGGACAATACAAGAGCTATGATTTGCATTTCATGATCTCCTAATTTGTAAAGTTACAGGGTGTCCCATTAAGATCAATACAGTCATGTTTCTTCAAAAATATTGACTATAAATGTCGAAAAAAGAAAGATTACAATTCCAAAATTTTTGGCTGTTTCAATAACGGCAGACTAGATTCATTTTGTGGAGTGACTCTAATAAGCAATGACCGAATGAGTCGATTTTTCAGGAGAACAAAAATTAAAATTTAAGGCTTAATTTCAATGGAAGATTTATTCTATGGTAGGTACTGTAACGGCCAAAAGAGGTGGTAATGTACCTAATTAGAACCACTTTCAGTGTTACACCATACACGAGATATTGAACACTGGACAAGCATTAATACCTCTATAATAATTTAAATATTCAATTTATCATCTACAACTATCGTGGACCTTAACGTATTTGAGAGACTCAATAATATTTAAAACACAAGATTGAATTAACCCTTTCAATAAAATAATAATTTGTACGACAACAGTACATCAATTAATACGTTAATTATTACACAATAAGTTTAACATATGGGTTTACAACCCTTTAGACCAGACTGTCTGTTCACTAGTAGCTCTGTAGGAGAGGTTTTAGGTACTAAGAAGTTACTGTATAGGAACTGTGTCTTATTCCTTCAAATCGGAGTTTATATACTCATTTGGGGTATGTAAGTGTATGTATTGGATAGGCTAAGTGAGGTAGGGTATTGTTATTATAGGGTTGTGCTGACTCGCGATATACTCAATGGACAGGCACAATTAGGTCATGAATATACAGACATTATATCTATATTCATAAAATCAAATACGGGTAATTTAGTGGTTGTTCATAAAGAGTTATAGGATGTTTTATTGTTGATGAATACCTACATTTTTGGTATTTGAAAACGTGTAGACGAATATGTACGTCATATCTAAAAATAGACGAAAATATATGTTACAGGTACTTTCAAAACCACAAACACAACATTTTCCACAGAAATTTTTTCTTATCCAGTTTTTTTGGAAAACTACTAAACTAATAGGAACCAAATTCTAACAGACCTGCACATACGTCATAAGAACCATATACTGTGGAAATTTAAATCCGATCCCTTTTGTAGTCTTATCAATATCTTGAAAAAAAAACTTTCCCAGTAATTTTTTGTTTTCTAGTTTCCTACAAAAAAGAAAATATAACATTATTCGAAAAAATTAGTAAATTTTTTCCCCAGAGAGAAAAACCTAAAAACAAACCGAAGTGAAAAATGAATTTCAAAGTACAAATTGCAACTCAGAATGAGAGGAACATTAAAATATTTTTTCTGATTATAACTAAGTATGGGGGCACGGGTAGATGGGACAAAAATAAAATCATATACTTAGTCAATGTGAGTTGAGCTATTACAATATTTCTAAACTCTTTCATAGGAAATTGGTTAAATTAATAAATTGATAATTGCAAATATTTAACTGATGAGACCGAATATAAGTACGTACTATTCTCGTTTCCAGTTCAGGTATTTCTATAAGGTTAAACTCAAATATCTTTCCAATGCCTAACAATAGGAAAAAATTCCGGTAAATTTATATAGTAGGTACATATTTTCTTTTTAAACACGATTAAAATTTCAAAACTCTCGTCAAAAATTCTGCGAACGAAAAACATATCATAATATATAATTTTCTATGGTAGTTTGAAAAAAAAAAAAAAATCATTTGAATTTACTGTAACCGAACCTATTCAGTTCTGATGTTCATGCCAAAATAAAACTGAGTTTTTTTTTGGAAAAAGTCAAGGAAAGAAAATTATGTTTTTCAATTATTCATGTAGGTATCCAATTTACGGTGTGGGAATGAATAAATATTGAAGAAGGTCTAGATGCGTTTTATTTTAGCCGATATAAACTATATTTATGCGTGGTTTAAATTTTTCTCTCTTTTCAAGTTTAACGTAGAAATTTAAAATTCATTTTCTACGTCAGTAGACGGTACGTGACCACAAAACAATAAATCATTTCATTTTCAGTAAATTTCAATGAATTTCAGCTAGACTCGTGTATGAAATTTGTCATCTTTTATTTTAAATATTTTCAGTTTTTGAGATTACCTTCTAACGGTTCGTGTTTTTCGTCAGTTTTAACGTAAATACTAAAAAAGGAATTATTTGTCATTCATAGCCGAAAATAATTCGAGTCAAGTCGACAGCTGGTACTCCCAGTATCGGGATTCGTACGACAAAATGAAAGCTTTCACATTTAGGTAGGTAATTATGAAATTTGTATGGTGCAGATAATTAACGACCTTTTATTTGATAATTGTGAGGAACGAACGTTCCAAATGACTTGCGTGAACCTACTACAATATCCAAAATGCAAATACGATAATTGCAAAAACTGTAAGTAGATACCTACAAAAGGAACTATACTTATAGTCCAGTCAAATGAGAACAAAACAATACTTTTATTTCGATAAATTAGAATATCTAATTTTGATTGTGTCACTAATTAATCAGTTTAGGCGTCTAAAATAACATACGAAAAGTCAATTTCTCCCACCACCTCCATCTACATATACATACAGGAATGATTATAGCCCCAAACAAAATGGTTTTTCACGTTAATCTCAACAAATATTGATTTTTTCGAAAAAGTAGTCTACAATATGAATATATTTATTACTAAATTTCCTGTAAAAAAATTTATGTAAATTTCAGTCATTTGACGTTCCCCGCTCCTACGGAATGGGCGCAAAATATTGTACCCTTTCATTGTGTACTAAAATCATAGCTAGTTCACAGTGTTACTACACTGACGCAATAACTTCAATTCATAATGACTGTAACGGATTTATTCATCTATTACTTTACTGACCAATACATTCGTACACACGAATGAAAATATGTGGAATTGTTTAAACAATAACGCATTTTTTTACGAATTAGACTCTTCTTCTTTACAATGAGTCTTCTTCTTCTTTCTTACCATTTATACACACACACACACTAATACCTATTTAATACTAATCGCAGTGAACACTAACATACGTAATTGTGTATATAAAGTCACATTTTCGTGTATATGATGATGATTATTAGAAGAACTAATTTAATCACTTATTACGTGAAATTGTATTATGTAAAATTACCTGTACTGTAGGCACCAAATTATTATATTTTAAAGTTCAATTGTGCTGTTATATTTTATTTAAAGACTGAATCCAGAAAAGTTAAGGTTCACCATATGAGTGTGGATGATAAATTAATTAAAACAATTCACATTTAGAGGTATTAATATTCAGTATAATATTGATATACTCGTGTAAGTTGTAACACATAAAGTGATCTTATCTAAAACAAATAGATCTCTTTTATGCCGTTACATTGACAAAATACTCACGATGCATTTATTTTTGCATGTGTATCTGAGTGGGGTATTACTAAGCTCATACCCAAACAATCATAACATTTGTCCCCCTCCCAAAATTATTGATTTTCTGCGGTACATCAACTCGTCCCCAAACTTATGAAAGACTATAATTTCATATAATAAACTCGTCCTAGGTTGACCATTTTAATTGAGCTCGTAGTAAACTGGTCCATTTATAGTATATTTATCCCTGTCAAGCACACAACCTTTCAATGTATAGGGTTGTTAGGTGGGTTTCTCTGATAATCATACTAAAAGTTGCAAACTCCTCATCTCTTGCATTTTTGGAGAGAGGTGTTTAACCCCCAAAATTTAGTTTTTCGCATTTTTCTCCACAAATTTCAATTTTGTAATAAAAATAGGTCAGTACAAAATAGTTTAAAAGACAACTTTCTACAAAAAAAGTTCCATTAAGTTTTTTGTCCGATTCTCCCCCCTCCTCCAGAGAATGCTGAAAATGACCGTATTCACTAAATATTATATGGTCGTCGGTGGGAGTTTATTGTACAGAAATACACTATTTCAGAAGTTTGGGAACGAGTTGATGTATAAGAAATCAAAGATTTTGGGAGGGGGATGAATTGAATACTTCTTTTAGGGAAAGTATTTTGTATGGCGCAAGTGAAGCTGTGTAACCATATATTACATAAATGGAAAGTTCTTTTCTTGCAGAATTAATTCTTACTAATGATTTTATAAAATACTTATTTACATTTTTACTACTTTATGGGAGTCAAAGTGACGAACCAGAGCACGTAAAATAACACAAATTTTTTTTCTCTCCCAAAGTGCTGCATTTTTCAGCTTCTAAATGACCATTAGCAGTGAATTTGAACAGAATGAGTTTCCTTTTCGAGTGGTGTCAATTAATTTGAACAATTAGGTATAGTTTATCACTAAAAATACTGGCAGTGGAGCTAGAAAACTCTTTACGTGTCTAATTCCACCATATGACCCTACCTAGCACCCAAGTTTGTAAGTATGATAGCGGTGGAAATTTTTGTGTGATAGTGTTGAAATTTTGTAATGTTGGTAGCTTTAGGTATAATCTTGCATGAGATTGCTTTTGGTATAGATTTGTTGAGGGGGGGGGGTTATTATTTAAATTTTTTTTATAGCATGAGTAATTTTACAACATGGGATATGACATTTTAAAATATAGTGTGGTAAAATAACACAAAAATTATGTTTTTTTAAATGTTGAATATCTTCCCCCTCAAACTGACAACCTATTTGGAGCTGAAAACGTTTTATATTGTGCAGTAGGACATTTTATTTCCAGCGGTATCAAACTCGAAAAATTATCTTAAACATTGGTGAGGCCAAACCCAGACAACTTTATGTGTGTTAAATTACAACATGGACCTTTAGGACATTGAAATCGTAACTCAAATAAAATGCAAAAGTAAATGTGAATTTATCTCATTTTCTCCTAAGACAGAGACCGATGTTGATTAGTAACTTTCTTGTTGATAAGGAAATCATCAAATAGGTGCCTATCTATTTTAATATTACACTTTATCATAAAATATGTGTGGTAATTCGCAAGGTTAAAAACTCTAACGCTGCAGCAGCTCCGTTAGAAAAAGTAGATTTTCAAACGTAGAAAATTAGTAGGGAAAAAGTTAGTAATAGATTGTAATTGATGACTGGATTAAATTGTGTAACGGTTTACCTGAAATTACACAGTTTAAAACCATTACCTCTTTCAAAATCGAAACAAAAATGGACTTTGTGAAAGTACTTTCCGGCCGATCCGCACCAGAATTAGTAACATGTTGAAATAAATTAAAGTAAATATTTTTTGCACATTTCGAAGTTATTGGATCAAAATCAACCATTTTATAGCAAATCAAAAATTGCGAAACGGTAAATACCGTCCAGTCGATCCGCACCAAAATTATCAGCATATTAGAACAGAAGATAATATAAATATTTTCTCTGAATTTCATAACAATTGGTTCGAAATTGGTCATTTTATAGCCAAAATAAAAACAAAAACAGTATTACCGCCATTACCGGAAGTACCGTCTGGCCGATCCGCACCAAACATAGTACAATTTTAGACCGAGTCATAGTAAATATATTTTCTGTATTTCGTAGCTATTGGTTTAAAATTAGTCACTTTTATAGTCAAAAGAAAAGACAAAAAAAGACAAAAATAGCCGTACTGAGAGCACCGTCCGACCAATCCGCATCAAAATAAATGAGTCAGTAGCTTAGTAAAAATAATTTTTCCACATTTTGTGACTATCGAACAAAAATTTTGATCTATACAGTGGTGACGAGAAATTGGCTTTACATATACCTATACGTAATAATTATAGGTACCTATTATGAATTTGAGTTTTTGGCGCCAAATAGTCCTCGAGTTACGAAAAGATAAATGTACCTATTCTCACCTTCAGGTGGTTTCACGACACCAAGATAAATAAGCAGATTTTCATAGAAAACTCACTTAAAAAGCTTATTAAACGTGTTTTCGGTTAGGTACTTTGAAAAAAAAAACTTTATGCCAATAATATTGTGGCTAACCTATCACTTTGAAAAGAGCAACCGAAATCGATTCTTAATTTTCGCTAATTCAACAAATAAGCCATAAATAACGTATTTATGTAGGTACCACAGTCAAATACTAACCAAACCACGACGCTTGACTGATTGTTAAATTCATCTGTGGCAAAGCGATGGATGAGAAACATGTTTCGATTCCGGAAAGTATGGTCGGCAGGATAACGACGAGCGTCAAAAAATACTGTCAACAAGAAGCAAATCTATGCAAAATATTATCATCAAAAACATAAGCATATGCCTACGTAACATCACTACGTACATTATTACGTTTACAAGGAACGAGTAGCGGTATATAATACGAAATAAATTAAACATATGATAATTACATCTATTTGGTAACCCATTTTCGATATTTTTCTTCAATTCGATTTCGCGCAGCAGGAACACGTCGTTCTATACAGACATCTCAAACGTTTCAATTTCACTTGCGCAGGCCAAAACAAATTGAATGGTTGCATCAGACGTACGATTCGCACAAATCTCTTGGGCACGAACGTAATTGAAAAGAAAAAAAAGAACCGAGATGCACGAAAGTGCGTGCACATACTGCGCAGTCGTGGCTGCTGTTTTTAAGTGAGTTTTATATTTACAATCTACTTATTAATCTTGGCAAGGTGAAACGACCTGGCGGTGGGGGTAGGTACGTTTTTCGTTTCATAATTCAAGAAGAATTTTGATGCTCATAACTCAAACTCGTATATCTATCGCATACAGATGGAAGTGCCTTTTTTCTTTGTTACCTCATCACCGTCTTCATATCTCGTGAATTGAGATTATATTTTTTATAAGCTTTTATTCTACTCGCTAATGCGATTTTAAAATATACCAGTACTGCAGCCGTGTCCCCCGCAAAGGGAAAAATTTTCTGGGTGTTGAAGAATGGATCAAATGCAAAAACTGACAGTAAAATTTGAATTCAGTGCCTCAAAATTTAAAATGTATTCAAAGATAAATTAACTAATGAGATACCTAAAAAAAAATCAAATTGGTCCCCATGTTAACCCACTAGAGGTTAAAATAGGATGAATGAAAGAGTTGACATCAAATTCAAATTCAGCCACTCAAAAAATGTAACCATCAACTTTTAAAACATTGAAAAATTTATTATTGAAATCATTCCTATGTAGGTATTGCAGACAGATTTACAGTACATACCATCTGACTGTTTATAAGTTTATCTGGAAATTTTGGACTTCTGTAATTTACAGAAACTTGCGCAATCAGAATTCTATAAGTTCTGTTACCTGCTCCAACATTAATTTACAGAAACTTGCGCAATCAGAATTCTATGAGTTCTGTTACCTGCTCCAACATGTTTCTGTAAATTATGCTACAGAATTTACAGAATTTTCAGATTCTACACTTACTCAAAAAAACGTAAGTACTTATTACATACCATTTTGCTTTAATGATTAGATATTTTTTATATTTTCATCAGGTACTAGAGCAGATATCATTTCTGCAATATTAAAAACTTCATGTTTATGGTCAGATATTAAAAAATTATCACAACTTATGCAAAATATAAGATTATCTACTGAAAACTGTAACTATGGGAATGACTTACTAAAACTTGGAGGTGGAGCTATTCCTAATAAAGAAGGAAAGATTTAACCAAGTTTAACTCACTATTACTATCTGAAGATGAACTGATCCATAAAGTGTGACTCAAAATGGAAA